>OX123186.2:90000-1290000 GCA_944739405.2 Euclidia mi | reverse complement strand
TATAATATATAAGTCTAGTTCCACACAGGACAACTCAATAGTGCGCTCAATAGATAAATTTACAATATCCTTACGTTCTTTGCATTTTAATAAATTTGAAGTCATTATGAGAGAACCGCCTCTAATAGCCTGCTTTCTTATATACGAACTCTGCACTGTGTAATATTCATTTATAACAATAACCTCATGGGTGCTTAACCAATGTTCAGTTAAGCACAAAACCTTAACGTCATATTTTTCTAGAAATAAACTTAACTCTAACTCTTTGCCAGATAGGCCCTGCATGTTTTGATGTACTATATTCAAATACTGCAGCCTGTAACTGCAACTGTTGTCCTATCTTGGAGTTTAAATCACAAGATGTGTCAATAAAAGCGTTGTTAGTACATGTACTAACCCTATCAAATAAATTGTCAACACAAGGCTCACTGCCTTGCTGTAAATTGTATGCTAATAACTTAGCAATTTGTCGCTTAATATAAAATGGCAGATACATTGTATCTTTAGTTAAAATAAATTTACTAATAAATTTATTAGCGTCAAAAAACAATATTGCGTCACTATGACGACAAGTTATGTTATACAATAACATGTTTAATGAGTGTATGTGCATATTTTGTGTGTGTGTGTTAAGTTGTTTGAGTAAGGTAAAGCACCTAAAATAAATTTACAACTAAATTTAGAATTAAGTTCTATCAACAATTCAACACATTCTATGATATCCTGTCTCTTTACAGTTAAACTGTTACCAAACAATAATATTGCAGTACTACTCTCATCTAAGGGGTGTAACTTAATCTGATTAACTAAACTACAGTAACTATCCCCTGGCCTACAATAATTTATAACACACTGATTTGTATATTCACTGAGAAGACTACCAAAATTGTGACCTAGCCTATCAGAAAAAATAAAAGTTTTATTAATAGATGTTGGAAGCCTAGATTTATTTAAATTTGATTGTAATGAGTGTGAGTTTTGTGGATTGTTAGAAAAATTCTCAGGTAGTACGGTACTCAATGGCTCTGCTGGTACAAGAGCATGAGTACAAAAACACGAGAGCTTATTGGTCAGAGACTCATACATTTCTGCATTACACCTCACCAAGTCAACAAGCTCACCTGCCTCCACTATACGCTTGCTCAGTTCTTGTTGAGAAGCTTGGTATTTGTTGAAGATCTCATTTAAGGTTCTTTCCCTAAGTAATATCTCTTCCCTTAAGCGATGAGTTTCCATATCATACACTGATCTGCTATGTTCCAAATTTCTAGAGTACTCAGAAAGTTGATTAACTAAGTTTATGCGCTCCTTTCTAAGAATAAAATTAACTCTATGCACATTATATTTCCTAATAGATTTATGATATTTTTTTATTAATTTAGTAATTTTAATGTAACGTTTAAGTTTATTACGACTAGAAAAGCTGGGTCTCATAATAATGATATCCTCCCTGGTCAGATCTATTGTCACAACTGGCTCCCTAATGCACACATGATCAGGTTCACTACTAACCAACTCATGATATAGGCTACAGGTATTCGCAATCTGTTGACTGTGTTTATTTATTTCTATGTTGGAGATGGTTTTATGAGCTTCACTCAATTCACGTTCCAGTTCAGCAACACGTCTCAGAGCTTCTTCATGACTGTCCATGCACTGTTGCTGTTCGATTCCCGGGTCGGCAAAAGTGTTACTGGGTTTTCCGAATTCTCAGAAGCAGCTCGGAGTCTGGTGATGTGCCCGGTAACGGCAATAGGCTTGCCCACTATTAAGTGGGACTAAAAAATTCATGGCGAAATGTGGGTGTAATATTACACCTCTGCCTACCCCTTCGGGGATACAGGCGTGAGTCTATAAATAAAATAAATAAATAAAATATATTGTCTTTAGGGATATATACCGACTAACTTTGTTTCGAGAATCCGATATGTCGGCACGGTTGCAAGCGCCATGATACGTCCACAATTTAAATTCATATAGACATATCTATTAAGATGATGGTTAATTACGTGCTTAGACATACCTTGTTGAACATCTTTACATCATTCTAAAGTTTCTTGAAAACATTTATTGCATCTAGAACGATGCAAGGCTTAAGTTGTAAAGTGATCTTGTCACTTTTCACGGAGACAATGAAAAAATAATAAGCTGGGTACTTAAATGGCACTATAAAGTTCACTCTGGAATGGAGAATATTATATAATTCTCTAAGAAAACGGTTGTACTAAGCAGGTACATCAATCAAGTTACCTTGGTTAATCCTTTCGTTTCATACCTATTTCTTCTCTAAGGCTTGTTAAGTTAAAACAACGAACTTCAATAATAGCTTAAGCCTTTATCTCGTCCTTGAGAATTACAACATTTCTTCATACATTACTCCTAATCCTAAAGGACCGCTTTTGATCTGAATTTTGAAGACATGTGACAAGAAACCTATGTGTTCGATTTGATTATATAATCAAATACAGCAAATAACTCCTATATCGTTAAAATACTAGGAATTAAAAGAATTATATGTCTTGCTCTCTCAGTTACTCGACAATCTGAAGACTTATGACAATTGCTAAAATAGTTTGTATAAAATTTACATTTTATTGGCCATTTCCCGCAAGATATGTTGCGATGCGACAGCAACTGCAAAGAGCATTTATACTGGAAAGCTGTAGGATAATCTGTTTTGTGAGTTTTAACGACTCCTTAATGCATCTAAAATTTTACGCCGATAGGGAATAGGTGAAAACAATTTACATAATCATTTAAACTTTCATTGTCATCAATATGGAATGCAGATTAAAATGGCTTTTTTACTTACCTTATAACAAAGGTCAAATATTCATTCATCTCACAATCTTAACTTCCTAAAAAGTCAAAAATACTTCATACAGATAATTTTCTCCGTTCGTACCATTGAAGCTCGCTTTTCTCTTAACAATATAAAATAAATGTGGCTGCTGTGCGTCTTGAGAGCCGCCGAGTGCCACTCTTGCATAATCCAGGGCACTCTAACAAATGGATGTCACTTCAAACGAAGGAAGTAATAAAGAAAGCAAATGAACGCACACGTTGTTTATTTTATTGTGAAGTTTAAGCGGAAAGTTTTTTAGTAAAAGTTTTTTTATATATTTTATGTTACTAAAATAATATGTTTTTTTGTAATGTAAACACTGCCTGTTAGGCCGTGTCCTCGATTGGAGTGATGAGCGGGGCGGAAGCGACAGTGGGAAAATCCCTACGAAAAGTTTATAGTTACGTAAAAGTGCGTTTGTATGATCAGTTTTCACTTCAAAAGCTGAATCGATGATGATAAACTTACGCACAGAAGTAGATATGACCTGTGAGACGGGAATTTTGCTGCAAAATTTTTTTTGTTATGGTTTTAAACATGGCATTATAGGTATTCTGCCAATTTTTTTGTTTGAATGACTACGTACGTTTTGTAAATTATGCCTCTCAGTTGTTGACACACTAACTTTTACAAGTTTGTTGGGATTCAAGAATATTTTAACTTAAGCCAGCCTGCTAGTACGTTTCGGATTAATCACCGTGTTCATGAGATGATGACAGTTATAGGCCCATTACGTACACACATTATTACTTACTATACGTACAAAAGTATCAAAACAATTTTAGTTTTGAGAATAAGATAACTTAATTAGAGCCAGTAAACGAAATAATATTAATTAATTTAAAGAGTACCTAGCTCCGTTAATTTAAGCAGATGTACCTCTAGGTAATGCGTAACAAACTTTCAGCAAAATTCATTTAGCATTTGAAGTGTACCCTAAATGCCTATATTCGTAACATTAGTAGAATGCTTACTTCTAATTGTATCATTAGCATGTCTTGAAATGTCAGCGTATAAATAGATACATAATCAGGTGAATTTGAAGACTGAATTAAGTTTTAGTATACGTCTGGGCTAATGCTGACTTCAAAGTTGTTATTATTAAAGTTTGTTGTAGTTTTTAAGATCATGTCTGTACCAGATTAAAATGCTGTTTATTTTGATACAATTGTTGGTTTGTTTGTTTTTTTTTACCTAGTTCGTTATTGTCTAAGAACACTCCACAGTACGACTTCTTTATTTTGAGCATTTGCCTACTTTAATTTGCATAAGAGGTTTTACTCATTATATTATTTACCTTAATTCATTGTATTTTTGTCGGATAAAACCGATCGAAGAAGTCAACTACGATAAATTAACTCAGAATATTTTCCTTGTGATAATATGAAACGCCAGTTATACCTAAGTCTTTGCTTTGCATTGTAAAAACCTAATAATTCGCATTTTGACATCTATACAAAGATTTTAACAAGTGAGTATACTACTTAATTGTTCAAATCTTTATACAATTGTTGACTTTGAACAATATCTGTTCGACATCATTCTAGCCGACTTCCCCTTTACATACTTATTGGCTTAACAAAGTTGAAGCACAACGTAAGTAAGTTAATAATGTGATCTTAAAGCGAAATGCCATTACCGTGGCTGTTCCTCTCAATCGCCTAATTAGCCTATTAATTGAGTAGGCGACGGGTATTAGGCGGTGACTGAATCAACGTAATAAGATCCATTTTGTAGAGTGCTTCGGATTACGATGAGGTGACGAGAGTACGTTCTATGGCAGTGACGTTGAACGTACCTACCCTGAACCTCAATGTGGTTGCAGTGACGTAAAATACCCTAGACCTCAATGTACTAGCATCTAATGCATGTTAAAAGCTCATATTCAAATAGTGGTTACCGTAAAATGCTTACTTAGGTGTAAAGTAACTATTAAATTGAATTGACATACTTGTATGGCCTTGCGCAGGTGAGCAGATAATCATTTATTTGTTTGAACATGGTATACATACATTGAATGCAGGATGTCAAGAAAGTATAATTTAGTTCGTACATGTTCAGCCTTATACAAAGGCGTACAAAAAGAGAGGTGTTGCTACGAGTCATTACAATAACTTTGTCCGAGAAAGTACTCATTTATAATATGATTATGTAGTTAGTATTAGTTGTATTTTATTATTAACAATATTAAATAACGAAAATTAACAAATTCTACAAATTCAAAAATAATTATACTCATAATAATATAATTATGCAGTACTCCTCTTTTATAGCTATCTGTTTAGATGTTATGTCATGTAATCTGCAAATCCAAATTTTTTATTGTTACTTTTTTTTCGGAAAATACGAACTTATGCCTGATGTCAAGAAATTATCATCAATGTCTTGGTGTTTCCTGAATAACTGAATTTTGTCTACTTTTAGATATTATAGCCGTGTGGTTGACGGCATAGAATACAAGTGTCACCACCCCCTATCTTCCCGTGGGTGTCGTAAGAGGCGACTAAGGGATAACACGATGCAAATATGGTATTTGCGTAGAGACGGAAAACTCAACATCAAACCCTATACGACTGCCTCGTTGGTCTCGCGGCATAGATGTGCGCATGGGATCGGGAGGTCCCGGGTTCGATTCCAGGGTCGGGCAGTGTTATTGGGTTTTTCTGTCACGAAATTCTCAGTAGCAGCACGGAGTCTGGAAATGTGTCCGGTACGGCAATAGGCTCGCCCCTTATTACGTGGGACTAAAATATATCTGGCGAAAAGTGGGTGTAGAAATACACCTCTGCCTACCCCTTCGGGGATAAAAGGCGTGACGATATGTTAGTTATTTCCTTTGTACTTCATTATTTCCACGAAGGCTGTGTTTATTGCTTTAATTATTCACCTATTGTCTACACAAACAGAAGTATTCGCCTCCCATCTGGAAAACAGAGGCTTAGCCTTTAATTACACATATAATTATGGAGAAAACACATTTTATAAAAAGCCTGCTAAATATAGCCTCATACGTGTACACTAGTTAAAGGCGTCGGTTTTTAATGTTTGTTCGTGGTAAAATGAAAAGTACAATGCTTTCTTAATTTTTGGTACCAAATTAATGTTTACTTTTGACTTACAGTGAGAATACTAGGTAGTTCTTCGCTTCTTTCATTAATTTTCTTGAAAATGATTCCCCCAAAAAAAATACCCACAAAAAATCACTTTATTCTAATTTATTTTTTTATTAAAAAAAATGAATTTCAATTTATTTCTCATTTACCTACTATTTTACAATTGTGAACGGCAGCATTATTCCAGTACTTCGAATAATTTAGTTATGCTATGTAAATAATTACGCCATTGTTCTTAAAACCATTATAGCACCCATATACTTTCTCTTAGAAAACATCTTTACCAAAATACCAATTCCAAATTTATTATTTTATTTTGCAATAATAGTACATTTTACCGATTGTTTAGGGCGTAGGCATAAACATTGAGTATCCAGTATTAATGAGTACAAAGGCGTTACTCGTGTTGAGTTGAACGAATGACCCGGTGTCATTATTTAAGTCGCTCGGGGCGGCGCGAAGTAGACGCGTTGCGCCCACGCACTGCAGACAATGAAACGTGTTATATTACATGCACATGATTTGTGAAGCTTTGTCACGGTAGTAATATCTAACAGTATTGTAACTCCATACAAACTCACGAAACTCGAGTTATACCTACGCGCCTCGAGCAGAGTACCCATTAGACTGTGCGGACTGTGCCAAGAGTACCCACAGCCGCGATCGTGCCGCAGCTCGCATGCGGCGCGTCTGGTAGGTAGGTATATAAATCACGAAGGCGGCCTAGTTACAATACTGTTAGATTATATTACCGTGGCTTTGTTCTACTATAATATAGGTGTTGTGTTACAAAAAGACTATTGAGTGAGGCGAAATGAGTAAAATTCGGGGTTATAGCACGGTAATATAATCTAACAGTATTGTAACTCGGCCGTCTCCCCGCGTTATATGCCTACAGTCGCGCCGCGCGCAAACAAGCGACAGGGCTGACCGCCTCAAGTATTTTAATTGCATCTACCTACTCGAAGTTTTTTCTGGTTTTGTGATTGTTCATATTACTTACTTACTTACTATAAAAATCATGTAAGTACGTGAGTACCCTAGGAAATGTTCTATTATTGGTTAAACTTAGCAGATTCATGTCGGCTTCCATTTTGAAAATTACCCTGGAGGTACTACTAATCATAGACTTCAGTGAAATAATACATCGTCCATAACGCAGATAAAAGTGTTCTGCTAGTATATATTAAAACTACAATCATGCCAATAGGTTTTAAAAAATATCAACATACCTAATAATAGATTAAGCTAATCAAATTTCGACTTTATCACGCATACCTAAATAAAGCATAGTATTATATTATCTGTGCCTAAGTTAAGCATTAAACATTGCAACGTAGTAGGTACATTTTCGAAAGATCCAGGTAATTTGAAAATCTTATCTTTACGTGGATTAACGAAGAATTCAAACGACACAATATAGTCCACAACCTCGTCGCCATAATGTTTTTTTAAATAAAGAACACTGCAACAGAAACCGTGACTGCGGCACGATCGCGGCTGTTGTGTACTTTAGGCACAGTCTAATGTGTACTTTGCTCGAGGCGCGTAGGTATAACTCGAGTTTCGTGCGTTTGTATGGAGTTAGAATACTGTTAGATATTATTACCGTGGTTATAGGTTTTCGGATGTACAGCGCCAAAAATGTCTGATTGTTTTAGTGTGTGCTATAACTAATGTAATTAATTTTAACAAACAAGTAGATTGGTTCTTGAACAGACATAGGTAACGTTATTTTACAAAATAGTTTTATTTGCGGATGACACAAGACCAATTATTATCAAGTGCGAAAATAAAAACTCATACGAGAATGATATAAATTTAACGCATAATAAGACAATTAGATGGCTAAGTAATAATAATCTAAAAATCAATCTAAATAAGACTCAATTAATACAATTCCAAAATTATAGAAAGCAACAAATTGATTTAAAAAGGTATAAATTACAAAAAAAAAATAGAATACGAGAGGTAGGCACTGTGAATTTTCTAGGATATTGATGCTTGATAAACACTGCAACTGGGGAAGGTACATGTAGAATCTGTTTGCAACAAACTTGAACGGTTATCAATCGTTTACGTAAAACAGTATCGATGGAAGCAGCTCTGACTGCATACCACGGATACGTTTCGTCGATACTCTCGTATTGAGATAAAAAAAGCATTTCGAGTGACTATCATTCTTAAACAAAAACAATTCCTCAAAACAATTACATGCGTATTTCAATGCATACGCAAGTGATGTGCGCGTTAATAAAACACCTCTGGGCGTGACACGTGTGCTCGCGTTCACGCGTACAGCAACAACGTGTCAACGCGTCAATGTGTCAGTGCGCCTCGGCCAAAGCGACGCGTGAGTTCACGACATGACGACGTGTGCTACAATACATATTTGTTAACAATGATATGTGGCAAGATTAACTAAATGATTTTGTTAATTGAGTTCTGCCATTTAAAAATATAAACCTTGTTTGTCAGCAAGTAGCAACACATTTCATGCATTCGAAGTAATTCCGTAGTTTCGCAAGAGGTTTACAACATTTCGATACCTGACACGAAAATGCTATTTGTGTATCCTTAACTAATTTAGAGACTACACAATAGCTGTTTTAGACCGAAAACAATTTATACCTACCTATAGAAAATCTATAGTAAGCTGCAAAAACATTATCAACTTGCTTTTCTTCTGGGTACATAGTACCATTTTTTTGCAATAAATTTTATTGCAATAAAGACTACTAATTTTCATCGCGATGCAAATTTAAAACAAATTAACGTAGCGGGCCCACTTCGTACAAGCAGTAAATAGCCTAAACCACAAAAGTCTAAACCTCGAATCACCTTACGTAGCTTAACTTTGTCGATGAGTGAAATAAGTTCCAAACACGAGTCGAACTACAATTCTAAACTAACTTATACTGACATTTCTATTTTGTATCTATGTTCTGCCATTTTCAAGGCACACCAGGTACTATTTGAATTTGTTAATTAGTTAATGGCATGACTATTTTGTTTGAAGAATGTTCATTCAGACCAGACAGAGTTTGTTTTAAAATCCTAAGTAACTAGATAAAGTTGGTGTGTCACCCAAGTACCTACGTGTTTAGCTGTCCGGGGACTTTTCAGTTTTCAATCTGCGAAGCTGTAAAGTCTACGGTTTGCTCTGTCTATTCAAAAGTAGGTACCCAGTAACTACACATATTCACATTGGAAGGCTAACTAAGGCACTTAATTTAGTAACTGCATTAATTTCTTAAGTATGATGTCTGTAACTATTTACTATTTACAAGTAATTAAATACAATGTGAAACAGTTGCAGCTCCTTACAAAAATAAAATATTATTATGTACCATAATATTGGCGATTCAAAAGAGTGGCCAGAAGTTTTATGGCCCGTTCTTTCTCGTGGTTCTACCTATTGCTTTGCGAACGAGGCAGTAATTAATGTAAATGTAGAAGCATTAAGTAATTCGATTAAAAAAATTGACGTTCATAAGCGTCACCTTGTGACCTAGATGAATAAACGATTTTGACTTTGACTACAATTGAAGTACAAAAACTGTAAGCTGACTGATTTAACATTCATGCTCAAAAATGCTAGTTATTTATTTTTGTTGGTGATGTTCCATCTACCTTTACCTTATTATCCATGTCATCTAAAACGAACTGGTTGATTGTACCTATACTGTAAAAGTTTTAAATGGTACAGAAAGTTTAGTTTTCTCAGGCTGCATAGTTTATAGGTATATTTAATTGACATTTATGCGGTTGCAATAAGGCTCTGCGCAAACGGAACACCGATGATGGCCACCGTGGATGTCGCGCGCCACGTCCTTTCATACTACGCCTACAAAGTTGGCGAATGACTACTAGTAGCAGTTAGTGGTCGCCTATGAGTGGCAAGTGGCCACAATACGTTACTCGTCCACGGCGATGAGTATACAATGATTTCTAATACGTTGCAGCCCGTTTGCGCACAGCCTAATAGTGAGACCATATCATTATGTCAAGTTTGACAAAATATCTTCAAGCGAGAGTTATGTGAGCCTACGCACGGTGACACTAATAAATCCATTCACTAGAATCATTTAGGTAATTGCTCACCATATTAGTGTAAAAGGTCGATCGGCTCGATTTGTATCTGTGATTTGTATTGATCGCGCCTAATACCAACGCCTAATATCAAACAAACATTAAGCTATCGCACAAAAGGTCCTCGCGTTCCAACTTTATGTACCTACTAGTATGTCGATGTCATGAATCCGAAGATACTAATATTTTATCTAACCTTTCTTTCTTTCCTTTCTTTCTCTTTTATTTTTTTCCTGCATGGGTGCATAGGGTTCCCACCAAGAACTTAGGGTCCCAAGCCAACCTCACCTGCAAGTGGTGCACCTGCCGATCAACAGACGAGGCTCTGGCAAAGCAAATATCCCGATAAGCGGCAATAGGCTCGCCACCTATTACGTGGGATCAAAACACTGGCGAAAAGTGGGCGTTTAATATGCCTCTGCCTACCCCTCCGGGGCAACAGTCGTGAGTCTATGTATGTATGTATGTTCTTTCCTTTATTTCTTGCTTTCCTTTCCTTTCTTTCTTTACTTTCTTCTTCGTACCTGTTGGTATTTTCTATTACAGTTTACTACTAGACGTAGGCCTCCCAGGGCACGACGTGAGAGCGAGCCTCATACACCACGAGGCTTGCTCTCACATTGTCACAGTACGGTGGCGGTACCTACACAGGAGAACGCTGCTACCTATCCCCCCCGAAAATCTCTTGATTAATCAAGCCGGGTCCGGTTTACTGATTAGTAATCCTTACAGCTTAATTGAAGGTCTATGGTATTCGACTTGTACACAGAACAAATCTTTATGTGAAGAACACGATTATTGGTTTAACGTTACTAGAATAAACCTTTATTCAAGCATAAATGTCCACCACCTGAACATACATTATACTTATCTAAATTATTATGATGTTTCTCTCATTGCATAATAAATAAATTTCAATCTTACTCTTTTTCCATAGTTTATTTCAGCACTTAACTCTTTACTCAACCCCACAAATTCTAAACTTATTATTATTGCAAAAGTCAAAAACCAATTCACAAAAGTAACACACATTATAACAAAATAGTAAACTATTAAGAGATGTGTAATCAATCAATCATACTATACTAACTTGTTGTACAATTTAGTCGTACTAACTCAAACTTGAACAAACTTTCCAGACAGTTTTCATGTACTTTAAATCAAAGGAAAACATTTTAAATTTGTTGTTGACGGGTGGATCGGGATAAAAATAAACTTATTAATTTTTTTCAAAGATGTTGCCATGTACAACTTTGTGGATTTGAAATGAAATCTTTTTTAAATCAACGTATCTTGGTTGAAACTTGAAAGAATTATTTTTGAATATTTTGCGATCGGAGCATCTTTAAAGAAAGCGTTTACAAAGAATGCTGTAATGATTTTATTAAAGTAAAGCATTTTTGAAAAAGATTGAAGTAAGGAAATTAACATAAATTATTTTGGTGTCGCGATGACAAGCCCGGGTACCGGGTTTTCTCCACCACTCAAAGTTCAGACCAAGTCAAAGTTGAGACTAGAACATGGTGGATAGAGCACGTGCAAGACCCGAAAGAAGTTCATGTACTAAAAGCCACTGCGGTGTCCTCGACATTCTTAGTAGTAAAATCTACATGGCCTTTTTTATCTTATCTTATGCTATTGCTACGATAGAGACAATGCCAGCAAATAAAAATTAATGAAGTAGAGAGGAAAAAGTAAATTACGCATTTCGATAAACGTTATTAATAACCTTATTTTGATAATACTGCCTTTCGATATGACACTTTTTAAGAATTTGTATTCGATCATTTCGAGCCTTAGAGCTTTAACCTGAACTAACCCCATAATAAAAAGCGTTGTATTAATAATCTTTACACAGTACAATATTCAAATATGCGCTGCAATACCATACATAGTCCCTAATCGCGAGAGGGAGTCAGCATCAAATATTGATTGCTTAGCCCGAGGTTTAAAATAATCATTGTATGTGATGTATCAGCGCTAGTAACTGTTCGTAATTAAAGCGCAGTAGGTGCTGTGGTGCGCGGGGGCGGTGATGTATTGCACGCTACTGCAATACATTTGTGCTAGTTATTAAGATTTAATGCCAAGTGAATTTCGCTGTCGACTAGCGTTTAGTGAAACTTGAAGGAAAGCATTTCTCGCTAGTAATTAAATTGGATTTAAAGCTCAGTTCTAATAAATAACGGTGCCAGATCCAATGTAATAGACATAGCTCTAGACGGATATAAGGAATGCTAGGAATATTCAGTATCCGGTTCTTAGGTTAGGAATTGTTGACAATGTACCAGAAATTCTTACTCTCGTTTAATGGTACGACAAATTCAAAAATCAATTCGAAAACTAAGTCATCATGTCATCAACGTACTGAAATATAGACCAACAATAAAATTATCACAATTGATTCAAAATGGCTTAAACGATTTTGATATTTTTTCGTGAATTAGGATGTTTTAAGTAACATATATAGATACAAGAATTAAAGGTTTCAAGAATAGCCTTATGATCATGGGTTGTAAAGCCGTTATCACATTTACCCACTATCAATCTTTATCAACAAAGTGTAATTACAGTTTAATTTTACTGCAGCCTTGCAACGCCATAAGCTTACGTCAATATTAGTGGACCAAGTATTATTTTAATCCAGACCCAGTATTGTTTAATTTTATATAAATTTATTTGTAACTATATGAAGCTCAATAATATGACCAGGGTACTCGACCATTATTCTAGAACAATTTCACACATGTTTAGCATTAATAACAAGAGTCTTGGCTGTAATAAGTTTCGAATCCATGTGTAGTACATACGAGTAACTCAGCGGTTGAAACTGTCTGTTTCAGTAACTGTCGGGCGAGGCTGCTGGGTCTTGAAGGCGTTGATGTATTACTGCAGGCGGTGTATGTCAGTTATCGGGATTGAGCGGGAGTATATTATGTGTCAACTCCAATCACAATATAAAAGCAAGCTTCAGTCGGCCGGTAAGGCCTTCAGTGTAAATTGCGCAGACATAAGATATATTAATTATTTTATTTTACTTTATTTAGAAAACAAACAGTTCTTAATAACTAATTGAGCACATATTTTGTATAACTATCAACCATTTATACGTTTTCACATTTGTATATTTAGGTCTTGATCACTACAATATGCTAAACTGCACAGTGAATATAAATAAAAATAAAAAACACAAAGATAAAATACAAACACAACACTAAAACAACAAAAATATTAAAACAATAAAAATCAAATCAAAATCAGAGAACCGATTCGAACCACTGGTCGGCAAGGGCACGTCTATAGCTAAGGAGGCACTTGCATTAAATAGGTCCAAACGGTCTAGGTGTGCTAAATTGTTGACGTAACTTGCAGTTCTTATAAAGAAAGTACCTTTTCTATAGTTGGTAGCGCAACAAGGGACGTGTAGAGGATACGGTAACCTTACAGACCTAGTAGGGACCTTCAAATGCAAGTTGCCGAGCAAGTTGGGAGAATCAATTTTTGATTGCGCTATCTTTACTAGCAGTGTGATATCTGCAATTTTCCTCCTTTCATAGAGTGGAAGTAAGTGCTGTCTCTTACACCTTGCTTCGTAAGTCTCGTCGTCATATGTCTTACACTTATACTGCAAGTATTTAGTGAATTTGCGCTGTACGGCCTCCAGTCTCCGTATATGCACATCGTACTGTGGACTCCAAATTTGAGAGTAATATTCGAGGATACTGCGAACGTATGAGCAATACAACATTTTGTCAGCTTTTATGTTTGAAAATTGGGAACACGATCTCATGACAAAACCTAACGCTTTATTAGCTTTATTAACAATATGGTCAATATGTTTTTCATAAGTTAATTTGGCGTCATGAGGATTGACTCGCTTAAGTTGTACTCCTTTTAGAACATAATTAAATACGCATTGCTTAGGTTTACGAGAGAAGGTTATAGAGTAACACTTAGAGGTATTTAAATCTAATCCGTTTAGTTGACAATAAGCTTCGAATCTAATTAGGTCTTGTTGTAATAAAACGCAGTCAAAGGGTTGTTGGATCCTTTTGAATATTTTCATGTCATCGGCGTACATAAAAAATTGTGAATGAAGGAAACAGGATTTGACATCATTTATGAATATATTAAATAACAAAGGTCCAATTAATGAGCCTTGTGCAACACCGGAAGGGACATTATGCCATTTTGAGATCGACGCATTGAGTACAACTGCCTGAGATCTGTTTTCGATGTAAGAGCAAAACCATCTGAACAGGTTCCCGTGAATACCAGCACGTAAAAGTTTTTGGAAAAGTATTTTATGGTCTATACGATCAAATGCCTTGCAGTAATCGGTGAAAATAGCATCTACTTGGCCGCCCCCTGTCATATTAGTGGTCGTGAAGTATATAAATGTTAGTAGGTTTGTATTTTTGATGAATCCATGCTCTAACGAGATAGTGAAACCGTGTAACGCGTTGAACACCTGAGTATAAAATATTCGTTCCAATAGTTAAGCGAAGATACATAATTTAGAGATAGGTCTGTAGCTCTTTACGTCCTTTCTATCACCGGCTTTATAGACAGGTGTAATAAATGCAGACTTCCAAATTTTTGAGACGGTACTTTCTTTAATAGAGCGCCTGTACAAGATAGTAAGCGGATTGGTCAGTTCTTTGGCACAGTTAACAATAAACGTATGTGATATATGGTCCGGTCCGGCGCCTTTTGCGAGATCTACTGACTTTAGTAAGTCATGTACCATGTCTGGCAGTATGTCTATGTTACATATCGTGAATGGGTACTGTAGCGATTCGCTATTACCATCTAGTTGTGAGAGTTGGTGAGAGGATTGAGAGACGAACGTAGACTGGAAATAGGAAGCGTAAATGTTAGAAATTCCCTCGTTAGTGTCGGCTGTTATGTTTTCATATGTAAGGGTAGACGGGAGCGAGTTGGGCCCCTTTTTATTTGATTTTACAAAACTCCAGAACGTTTTGGGATTCTTGTATCAGTTTCCTTGGAACGTAATATAAAACTAAAACTATGATGCGTGAGTAGGTCACGGTTATTTGAGAGAAAGACATCAGCATAGTTGGCTACAATTCTTCAGATTTCAAGTAAACATTTAAAGTTAAACCAGGCACCACTTGTGTAGTCCACTGCTGGACATAGATCTCTCCTAATTTGCGTCGAAATAACATTGTGATTCAATATAAGGATTTGGTCTACTATATAACACGGCTTACTATATGCTGACCGCCTCGTCTTCCGTCTGTTCCGCAAGATACTGTTTGCTTTGTATATTTGCCTAAATCGCTTCTTATGACATCCACGAAATGAAATGTGGTAGTTGACAATTTGTATTTCTTATCCGTCACCACACGGATCCCCACACCTATACAAACATACTCGTAAATATCTAAGGTAATAGTTGACTTGTAACGTCTGAAGAGAATATTATTAATTGGTAATCCAAACTGTGTTAATAAAATGTCGCACGAGTGATTGATTTCCACGGGGTAGCCGGGATCGATCACTCGCCGAGCAATTAAAGAGAGATGCTTTATTAAAATTCTTTGTTTATCGGGAGACATGCGATAAAATCTTTGCCGAATAGGGGGGCAATCACCTGTATCAATTGAATGAGAAATAATATTTGTGCAGCCGAGACCCCGCTTCTCGTATGAAATATCGGTAAATTTAGAAATAATGTTGTCAGCGGTAGCTCTCTGGTCGACTGTAAGATGATCATAAGAAACAAGATGTGTAGGGGGAACTGCCTGCAACTCCATTACTTGAGCGTCAGACTTGTTCACAATCAAAACAGACTCTAATTTGTTAGGAAATAGGCCAAAGCTTCGCCAAAAATCCATGCCAAGGATAAGGGAATTTTGAATCCCAGGTACAACATGAACTTCTAAGTTAATCAATTTATCTTGAAACTCAAAGGGTAGAAACACCGATCCCAAAGACTCAAATCGTTCGCCGCCAGCTGTTATTAACCTTAAAGGTTTCGATTTATCCAAAACATCGTCTTTCAAAAATAAGTTATGCAAATTATTACCTAAAATTGTAACGCAAGATCCAGAATCTAAAAGACCAGTGGTAGGTATTCCGTTTAATTTTAGAGTAACGTAAGGTAAATATTCTACTTTAGAATTACGGATTGAGGAAATATGATAGCTACTAAAGAATTTTTTGAAAAAGTCCAACCAATTATTCCACTCTGTTTTATTACAATTAGTTGTATAATTTGATTTTCCACAATCCTTGTTAACTAGTTTTTTGAAACTGTAGGGGTCGACTTAGATTTACAATTAGGGCAGTCTGACACCTTGAAACCCTTTGTACCGCACTTAAAACAGATTAGGTAGTGTGGTTGACGGCAATTACGTAATGAGTGCGATTTGCATCTACAACGCACGCAAAATTTTTTATTTATATTAGAAGTACTCGATACGGCGTTAACTTGTGGTACAAACTTGTATCTCGATGTATCAGCGACAGAGTTATATTTATTGAAGTGATTATGATTGTAAACATTTTTGTTTGAAGAAAAATTAGAAAACGGATAATTATACGCTAGATCAGGTGCTACAGTATTCTTTGAAACTTTAGGGGGTTCAGAAAATTGCTTACTGCGACTTTGGTAATTTTCGAAAAGACGACAAACTTCGACCAGACTATCAACATCAACAACCTTTGCAGTGAGCAGACAATTAGTGTAACAAGGTCTAATATTATTTAGCAAAATTTCTAGCTTCTCCGAATCAGCGATAGGAGAACTAAGTCGCGAAAACAGACCGTGCATTTTTGCCACGTAAATAGTTATTGATTCGTTTTCGCCCTGTGAGCGCTGACGAATCTCCGTCATAAGCCGATAATCGTAGTTATACGGACTAAAATCTCGTTTCAAAAGTTCTCAAAGTTCTAACCAAGTCTTTACATTATTTTTAACAGAACGATACCAAACTAATGCGTCACCCGAAAATATTTCAAAAGCGAAAGACAACATCTTGTCGTGAGGAATAGATCTACAGGACATAAATTCATCAATTTTTTCAATAAAGGATCTTACACATGATTAGCCGTTAAATTTGAATTTACCTAATTCCGAAAAAAGCTTACGGTCGTAATTATAGGAAGTGTTTTTCTCTGCCACTGAGCAATCCGACCGCGAATTGCGTCTCATGATTAATTGTATTCCACACAGACTCAATTTTTTTAATATCAAGACTGCCGGTATCCACCCTATTCAGTCGATGAAAACAATGGTGCAGCACGGTTTCGACCTTCTGTTGAAGCTCGGAAGTATAGTTTGCTTCCAACATAGATAAGTGTTTAGTTGATCTTAATAGCGACTTTTCCACTTCTGCCACATCCTCCTCTGGTGGGAAGGGTGAAGATAATATATCCTCTGAGGGAGTTTTAACTGAAAGTTTAGCGATTTGTTTGCGGGGATCGTCAGGCTTTGAAACGCCGCGTATTGTGGTCTCATATTCTAATTCCGCTTTAGTAAATAATGAGAAATTTATAATGTAAGCCATTATTACAAAACAATAATAAAAAATCTAAGTATTTACGCCGGCACTAGAAAAAAAAATTAAATATCGCCAGAAAATCGAATACCGTGCTAAAAAAAATCTGAAATACACTAAATTATACAATAGTGTGATGATTGGTCAAGGAAGAAAAAATTTCTTAAAGGTCACTCAAAGGTTGAATCACAATATTTTTTCTCGAACACGTGGCTCGTTAGTTCAACGGCTAAGCGGTTAGAACCGGTTGGCGGCTCAACACGCTGCCCGCGGTGGAAACGTGATTTTAGACCGACGTTAATTAAATCACCGTTATGTTATTTACACAGTTAAATTGCTTATGGCCAACAAAAATAGATAGAAACAGTACCTGTACGCAATTCACCACACCAGAATATATGCACACACAGGAGAAAAATATACAAGAGAAAAAGAAATTATTTCACTCACCTGTAAAGTGCCAACTTACGTTTTAAAAATTATATATATAATATAATTAAAAATTCTATTGGGCGCCAAAATCGCACGAGTGATTGATTTCCACGGGGTAGCCGGGATCGATCACTCACCGAGCAATTAAAGAGAGATAATTAGGTTGACTTACGGGAAATAAATAAAAAATATCACCAGGAAAGTTTAAACTCGCGTTATAATTCCAGTTATTCGATGGCTTTAGTTATACAAAAAAAGAACTGACAATTAAGATTAACAGATGAGACAATTATCCAGGGCGTGGGCGACGTTGGCACTTCACAGGTCTTCGGATGATGGTAGTACTCAACTGGCGGTGCTGGCCGGAGGAAAAGGGACGAAGCCTCGTGTCCGCTGTATTTATAGGGCCGGCGCGGTGGGGCGCGAGGGAATGGCCCATTGCTGTGCGTCACTCGTAGCGAGGCTCGCGGCGCAGGAGCGCGATGTGACGTCACAAAAAATAGCGATGAAAAGATAAAGGCAATTACAATGGCCTGTAAAAAATAACACTGTAGTTACCAATTCTACACGCTGCAATTTTTTGTACTTTTTTTAAAAGCCATGTACCTTGTTGCATATTTCTGCATTTTTATACTAAAAATAAAATGAAAATATTTTTTATTTTTGTATTAAGGACAAAATACGGCAGCACATGCATTCCAAGAAGTTTAAATTTCAGATGTATCGTGAAAACCAGTTATGCAATTGAGCAGAGCAGTAATTTAAAGCTTAGAAATTAAAAATTAAACGAAAAGCAGTCAACAATGTTCAGTATTATCTTTTGTAAATAAAAACAAGAGGATACTGGCAGCTACACCCGCCCATTTTTACCCGACTACGGCGAAGCCAAAAGGAAGGGTTATGTTTTTGGCAGTCTATGTATATATATTTGTATGTTCCACTGTAGCGCCTAAATTACTGAACCGATTTTGATAAATGGGCAATAGATGTGTGTCAATAGATTCGTAATAATAGCCCATAATAAAATTTTATCAAAATTTTCTATAACGGCTTTAGTAGCTCAGATTCCAACCTCAAGAAAAATTAAACTGCGATAATCATTACTTGTTTGGTATTGGTGAGCACATTACAAATATGTCCATATATTATACTGTTTCAGTCAAAAACGCTGTTGTACTTACAATTCACACGGTTCAGATGCTTTGCGTTACCCATTTTTCTTTCTTTCATCTTATAAATATGACAATGTTAATATTGCACGGTGAGTTTGTTTACATGCCCCATTGGGATACGGAAAAGGATTAAATAAAAAAAATAAGTTTAAAAACTAAAACCCGACTACGTCCAAATGGGGTCTAAAAAGAACGAAACAAGAAAATAGCTCATTCAGATACAAATCCAGAAAACTATAAGTACAGAAATGCTCAATCTAGAGCCGTGGTCGTACCTATTGAACACCTATTCTGGGTGCCAGGAACACTCACCTGCATTAAACAAACATAGCAGGTAACTACAGTCACGAGCATAAATATATTACTATGGGCAGATTAGCAAAAATATCTGACCCAGGAATGAGTTCAATAATATCTGTCTGCTCGTACGCAGCAAAAATATCTGATATTATCAGGCAGCATAATGAAGTGGCATCAAAATTATGTGATGAAAATGTCGAAGCATAAATATGTGATGTGACCGGTGGCAAAATGTTATGATCCCTTGTGGAGAGCAAATATATGTCACGTTTTCTATTTCTGTAGTTTGCATTGATTCCGCCCTAAAAGCATAAATATGTGACATCAACTAAGTGGCATTAATATCTGACATTATTTTATCTTCAATTTAATTTCAAATTCATACGAATTCATTAAAGCAATAAATTTTATTTTACATTATTTTAATGTGGGCTGTCGTTTTATACTATATTTATGTCTGGACATATCCAATATCACCATTAATGGGTAGATCTTTTCTATATACGGCTGCCGAGTAACAGCTTAGGAATAGGTAGTAATATCGGACTGCCTAGCCAAATCAGTTACTTTTTGTCATCTGTCAAAACGCCAGTTTTGTATGAAATCATTTTTCATACTCAACTGCTGTACTTTTTTGATGGTTTTATTTATATAAAATTTGCTGTAAGGGCAAAATTAAACTTTGATACAATCTTTTTGATAAATAACAATTTGCAATTTAGTTTTAACACATCCATAGTCTCACGCCTGTTTCCCCGAAGGCGTAGGCAGAGGTATATTAAACGCCCACTTTTCGCCAGTGTTTTGATCCCACGTAATAGGTGGCGAGCCTATTGCCGCTTATCGGGATATTTTGTTTGCCACAGCCTCGTCCGTTGATCGGCAGGTGCACCACTTGCAGGTGAGGTTGGCTTCGGACCCTAAGTTCTTGGTGGGAACTCTATGCACCCGTTTTAATATAGTCCAATTCCCTATAGAGTAACATCTCAGGCCCCCAGTCTTTATTGCCTTGGATTTTTTTTGGATTTCATTGGATTGACAATGAGTTATCAAACATCAATGTTGATGAATATGAGCAATAAAAATATTTTTTTTTTTGTATTTTTTTGCATTTTTTTTTGTTATGTGTGCATTTTGTGTACTAAAATCTCTACAATGCAAGAGAGCCTACGAGACGTAATTATGCAAATGGTGGCTTTAGTCGATTTTAATTCATCATTTAAAATAAATGTCACCCGAAGATAACAAGATCCGGAGGTTAATAAATTTCCTAGTAATTCAAATTCAAATTCAAATTCAAATTCAAAATCCTTTATTCATTTGGGTCACAATGTGACGCTTATGAACGTCAAAATAATAAATTTATAAAATAATTACTTTTACTCAAATTTAAAACATTATTACTGTATGCTTCTACATTTACATTTACTGCCACGTTCGCAAAGCAATAGGTAGAACCATGAGAAAGAACGGGCAATAAAACTCACGGTCACTCTTTTTCATCGCCAGGTTTTGCATAATACACAATTTACATTTTGTAAGGTGCTGCAACTGTTACACCTTCCATATGTAACACATGTTCCAATGTTACACATTCCACGTAAATTTTTAAACTTTCATAGGATTCTTAACGTGTGATAAATTGTATTATTTTACGCCCATATTTTCGCAAATTTATCAATTTACGACGAACCTAACGTATATCCATTCGTAAGGTTCTAAACGGTTCGACCAATCACAGAAGAAGAACATTAATTTTACGCTTCTTTAAAATACGGCAAATAACACATTGCTCTCTGATTGGTCGGTCGGTGATAATGAAGGTCGGCATCAGTTCAACTTAGTAGGTTATGTTCGGTTTTCTTGTGACCTTGAATTCAAAAATAGGTGCCCTGTTTTTGCTTTGTTCCGTTACCTTAGGCTCATAAACATCGCTAAAGTTCCAGTTTATTCATTAACGTGGCGAACATTTACGGTGGGAGGCGGTTGGAATGAAAAAAAAAACACGTGACTTATTCAACCAATCAGAGCGCACATGGCGTTGGTTATCTCTTACTAATTATTTTACGCGTTAATTCGTAACTTTAGGCATTTGCGAAAATATGGGGGTAAAATAATATAATTTATATCTCGTTTAGCATCCTACGAAAGTCGTAGATAAATACGCAGTGAAATACGCAGTAATTACGTTATATATAAATATACATGATAAATTAAAATCTACTAAAGCCACCATTTGCACAATTACGTCCCGTAGCCTCTCTTGCATTGTAGAACAATTTTAGCACATACTTGCGAGCAGCCAAAAAAAAAAGCAAAAAAATATAAAAAAAAATATTGCTCATATTCATCGACAGTGATGTTTGATAACTCATCGTCAATCCAATGAAATCCAAAAAAAATCTAAGAAAATAAGTAAAGTCTGGGGGCCTGAGATGACGTTACTCTATAGGGAATCGGACTGTATTAAAACTAAATTGCAAATTATTATTTATCAAAAAGATTGTATCAAAGCATCCCTATAAAAATGATTAAAGTTTAATTTTGCCCTTACAGCAAATTTTATATAAATAAAACCATCAAAAAAGTACAGCAGTTGAGTATGAAAAATGATTTCATACAAAACTGGCGTTTTGACAGATGACAAAAAGTAACTGATTTGGCTAGGCAGTCCGATATTACTACCTATTCCTAAGCTGTTACTCGGCAGCCGTATATAGAAAAGATCTACCCATTAATGGTGATATTGGATATGTCCAGACATAAATATAGTATAAAACGACAGCCCACATTAAAATAATGTAAAATAAAATTTATTGCTTTAATGAATTCGTATGAATTTGAAATTAAATTGAAGATAAAATAATGTCAGATATTATTGCCACTTAGTTGATGTCACATATTTATGCTTTTAGGGCGGAATCAATGCAAACTACAGAAATAGAAAACGTGACATATATTTGCTCTCCACAAGGGATCATAACATTTTGTCACCGGTCACATCACATATTTATGCTTCGACATTTTCATCACATAATTTTGATGCCACTTCATTATGCTGCCTGATAATATCAGATATTTTTGCTGCGTACGTGCAGACAGATATTATTGAACTCCTTCCTGGGTCAGATATTTTTGCTAATCTGCCCATAGTAATATATTTATGCTCGTGACTGTACATGTACACTAGTATAAATAAAATAGGTGCGATCACGTTTCTAGATTGAGCATTTCTGTACTTATACTTTTCTGGATTTGTATCTGAATGAGCTATTTTCTTGTTTCGTTTTTTTAGACCCCATTTGGACGTAGTCGGGTTTTAGTTTTTAAACTTTTTTTTTTTATTCTACCGTTTCTGCCCAATTCCGCGAGAATTTCAGTAAATTCTTTCTTAGTGCATCCTTACTGTCTCCAAGGAATATACATGCCAATTGTCAGATTTTTGCAGCCAATAGCTTTGTCTGTGCATTGTCTGTTGGTCAGTTAGTTACTCAAAAATGTTATATAAAGCAAATTACGTCCAACGTAAGCTTCGATGCACAACCCAGATTTTTCTAAACAAAATGTGTATTTTCATATTTAAAAGAATCCCACTCAAATAGCCTGCAGCCATAATCTTAATATATAAAATCCTTGCGTTACTGACAGACACGCTACAGCCGAAACTATTGGGCGCAGGAAGCTGAAATTTGGCATGTATGTTCCTTGGGTCCGTAAGGGTGCACTAAGAAGGGATTTCCCGAAATTCCCAAGGGATCGGCCAAAACGGGTAAATTTAAAAAAAATGCAGGCGTAGCTGCTGGCGTCCTTTAGTATTATACAAAATCTTTGATCTTTCAGTATTGTTACCTTAATTTTTTTTATGTTCAATGAAATGTATTAGCTAGCATTTTCTTTGTTGTTTCCGTTTTGTGAGAGACGTGAAACATGACTGTTTTTGTTAAATTTTCTTATCAGCTGCCAACACCATGTTTATTATTGCAACATTGTATGGAAGGCACCTTAGCCATTGTCCTAGGTGAACGATGCCAAGCGAAATTATGTCTTATAGTTCAAGATTTAAGGTATAATATTACAGAGTACGCGAGTCTTATCCTACAGTGCTAGCAGGCGGTGCTGAAAGATGCAACACGACCATCTAAGTAGATAAAAATATACGTATGTACGTAGTTTGAAAATGTACCTAATCTACTATACCTAATATCTAATATCCTCTTACAATGCTACTGCAATATCTAATTACCTCTGATCATCAGATTATATCCGTCTTATACGTTTGTATAGATAAGCATATCTGCCTGCAGCTATTCTAAGCCAGCCGACACGCCAGGACAAAAAGAGGTATTTATGCTTTAACCCTAGAATATTAGGTAATCATCGCCTGAGAGGCCGCGTTCGGTTGATTTTTTAAGAATATTTTAAAATTACGTTTATGTATCGCGGGGTGCGTCGCGCCAACACAGTGCACCCCGAGACGCAGTGGAGAGTGGACTTGCGTTGAACGAGGGATACTCAGGTATCGAGTTATTGACCTCACGTTCGCCTGGGAGGTGATCATTTGTGTTAAAGGTAAGTTTTTACAAAAGCCGTTTTTAGGTTTTTTGCAATTATCTCTTTATTTATTTGTTACAATAAGTTTGATTTAACTGAGAATTGATCATTTTCTTTAGATGAATCTCAACGAGAACCAGATAACAAAATATTTGGAATACGAATATTCGGACAGTGAAACTGAAGATTACGTTGAGGATTACGATTCAGACGAGTGTGGCTGATCCTACTCTTTTAGCCTCGTGCCAGCTTGAAGATGATCTCCAAAATATTGCTCCGAACAATCTTAATATAGCTACTGGCACATGTCAAATACAAGCAAGCACGAGCACCGAGTTAGAACCCGCTCTACAAACACAATCTCATCTCCAAACTGCGTTATTGTGATAGAAAAATATAGTCAGATTTTAATTTACTCTCAAGCCAAATAATTTATAAATAGAATGGTATTTTTACTTTTATGTGATATAAGACTTTAAAAATTCTTAATTTCGATAATAAATTAGAGAGATCCTGCTAAAGTCTGGAAATTTCTTAAAACCCTAGGTGTCGGTAAAACTCGTCAATACACTATTCCTAATGACTTCAATATTGACTTGCTCAATCAACATTTCTCTGCTTCGTCCAATATTGATAGGACTACAAAAGCAAGCACTATTCATTATCTTTCATCACTGCCAACCCCTAGTTATCCTTCTTTTGTCTTTAATCACTTCACCGATAGTGATGTTAAGAAGAGTATAATATCATTATCTTCCAACGCTGTTGGTAGTGACTTTGTCAGCCATAATAATATGATCCTTCCTATCCTCGACTTAATCCTACCCATAATTTCTCACATCCTTAATCACTCCTTGGCCAGTGGCGTATTTCCATCGATGTGGAAGGACGCTCTGATTACACCAATTCCAAAAACTTCTCATCCTTCTTCCTTCTCTGACTATCGGCCCATTTCTTTCCTACCATTCCTCTCCAAAGTCCTCGAACGACTGGTCCACAACCAAATTAACACGTTCCTTTGCAAGAATAATCTCTTAAATCCATTCCAGTCTGGTTTTCGGTTGGATCACAGCACCGTTACATCCCTAGTTAATATTATGGATGACATCAGAGCTGGTACGGAAGGCGGACAGCTAACAATTCTTGCTCTTCTAGATTTTAGCAACGCCTTCAATACAGTGGATTTTGATATTCTACTCCGCCGTCTTAGCTCCCTTAACATATCTCCTACGGTGATTGATTGGTTTCGTAGTTACCTGTTTGGCCGCCGACAGCGTATACGCGTTGAAAATTCACTTTCTTCTTGGTGTAACACTACTTTTGGCGTGCCCCAGGGTGGCGTATTGTCTCCTTTACTTTTCGCAATTTTTATAAATTCTATATCAAATAATCTTCGCTCTTCCTATCACCTTTTATGCAAATGATCTCCAAATTTATACGCAGTCGCCATTAGCTGATTTGTCACTTTCTATAAATAGCATTAACAGTGACCTGGCACTGATCAGCAGTTGGAGCAAATCTTTTGGGCTAAAAGTGAATCCTTCCAAAACTCAGATCATTGTTATCGGGAGTTCACGAATGACATTCAAAATTGACTTGTCTCAACTCCCTCACGTCATCTTTGATAACACTGTTATTCCCATTCAGGACAAAGCAAAGAACCTGGGTGTAACTATAGGCTCTACTCTTACTTGGCGATCGCAGATCCAAGAAGTGAGTCGCAAGGTATTTGCCTCAGCGGGTTCACTTAGAAGACTGAGACATTTTCTACCAACTGCTACCAAAATTGCACTTGCTAACTCTCTTCTTTTACCCACTATTGATTACGCAGATGTCAGCTATCTAGATATCGCCGAAAATCAGCTTGATAAACTTGAGCGCCTTCAAAATGTCTGTATACGATTCATATTTGGATTACGCTAATATGATCACGTTTCACAATTTCGAGCACAGCTCAAGTAGTTACCCATACGACATCGCCGGAATGCTCACATTCTCTCTTAACTTTATAATATATTATTTAACCCTTCTACTCCCACCTATCTTAAAGGAAGATTCGAGTTCCTTCATGATACGCATAACCGTTATTTAAGGTCATCAGAAAATTTGAAACTGAAAATGCCGGTTTATTCCACAGGATTTTATGACAGATCCTTTTCAGTTACTGCTGTTCGCTTATGGAATGCCCTGCCGTTACACATAGGACAGGCTCAGACTATAACTAGATTTAAAGCAATGGTAAAGGATCACTATCTATCATTATAACTTTTCTCATTCTACATTTTATATGTATGTATTTATTTAAATATTGTATACTTATTTGTATATACATATTAATATTTAAGTATTTATTTGTATGTATATATGTTATTACACGAATTTATATATTTAATATATTTTTACAACTGTACGCTTGCAACTGCAATTTATTTCCGACCAATAATATCCATCCAAAGGTTGCCTGGTAGAGATCGCTGTCAGCGATAAGGCCGCCCTTTGTACTTACTTGTTCATACAATTTCTACAAATGTTTGTATAAGTGTACAATAAAGTATAAATAAATAAATAATAAATAAATTAGAAGCTATATTTGACTTTTATTTTTTATTATTATTATTCTAAAGACTGTACAAACAAGGGTAATGTTAGATTTAAGGTTGATTGTAAGACTGAAATTATAATTTTAAGGAAAATGCCATTAAATTTAAAGAAATGAGGTCTTTCTTCATTATTCTATTAAATTAATTACAAATTTTAATAGAAAGTTCTTTCTAAAATCTTGTATCATTTATGAAGTAGCCTCCCGAGTGATCATTAGTATAATAAGATTAGTACTTACTCTAGGGTTAAATTAGCATCTACGCGATTAACACTCGTCTATAATTCTGTACAACGTATTCATAGCAATTTTATCTGTTTAGTTAATTTTAATTTTCTTGTATAATCTAATTAGCCCTCACAATTTATGTGACCAGATGGCTGATCTGTTTTTTGTATTCGCTCTGCAACATCTTGCAGATTACTGTAAAATATGCTCAGAATGACGTTCATCTATGCAGACTTTGAAAGTTATTTAGCTAAGCTCTTTATAAGTTTTGACATTAGACAGAGAGATTCAAAGTAATTGAATTCATAGCGGGGTGTTATTGAAACTAATAGTGAATGAGAGATGGATCCCATCTGATGTTCAAACTGTTTCAGTTGATTGCAGAACGCGTTTGGTAGGATCAGCTGTTTGCTTGTGTCTGTTTAACTCAATTCTAGCTAGTGCAGGCAGTTTAATTTCATTAGTGTAAGGGATTATTCATCTTTGCTGCATGCTATCGAAAACGAGGTAGGTAAATATTTCGAGTAAGGTTTAATTTATGAACATATTTTATAAAGATAGATCTGGCTCAAAATAAATTTTTGCATAGCGAGAGACTTAAAAATATTGAAACAACAGGCACAAAAACACCTAAACTTAGACTAACCACGTATGTGTTATACATTATAATTAAATTACATAAATATGGACGGCCGGTTGGCGTAGCGGGAGTGTAAGCGACTGCTACATCAAAGATCGCGGGTTCGATTCCCGCTCAAGTCAAACATTTGAGTGCATGAACAAGGATGTTTGTCTTGGTCTGGGTGTTTCTATGTATAATTTGTATGTATTTACAAAAAAAATGCATATATGTATGTTTGTCCATTGTCTAGTACCCATAGTACAAGCTCTGCTTAGTTTGGGACTAGATGGTGTTGTCTGAATGTGGTAGAATATTATTATTATAATTTGTGTTGTGTGGACCATGGCCGCAACAGTTGATACATTTGACTGCATTTATCGCATAATGGTTTGCCACCCTACCGCTTAGGAATGCTTCGAGGGCTGCGGATTTGATTCTCGCACGAGGCCATAATTTCTGTAATCCATACATTATAGATCCAAGTTAGAATGTACTTTGTGTGTAGGTACCAGTAAACTGTTTATAAAGCGATACACGATACAAAATTGTTAAAAAGAACTAGCAAACAAGTAAACTGAAGCCTGGTTCTACTAGAACACTACAACATCATCTTCCTATCAGTTGGAGCGAAGTTTCTAGAAAAGTGTCAGTCACGCCTTTTATCCCTGAAGGGGTAGGCAGAGGTATATTTCTACACCCACTTTTCGCCAGATATACTTTAGTCCCACGTAATAAGGGTCGAGCCTATTGCCGAACCAGGCACATTTCCAGACTCCGTGCTGCTACTGAGAATTTCGTGACAGAAAAACCCAATAACACTGCCCGACCCAGGAATCGAACCCGGGACCTCCCGATCCCACGTGCACATTTATGCCGCGAGACCAACGAGGCAGTCGTATAGGGTTTGATGTCGATGTTTTCCGTCTCTACGCAAAGATGGTATTTGCATCCTGTTATCCCTTAGTCGCCTCTTACGACACCCACGGGAAGATAGGGGGTGGTGACACTTGTATTCTATGCCGTCAACCGAGTGTCAGCTCTTACAATAAATATTTTTCGTTGAGGGCTTACAAAAATAATGGTTGGATAGCCGCAACTATTAGCCGACGTACTTAACTATAGCCGCGCAAGCAGCGAGACGACTTGAGAATCACTTGTGAAGAGGCCACTAAAACTGCGATTGTAGAAAATACCATTAATTACGTTTAATTAAAGTATGTTCGTTAAGTTAATGATTCGTAGCGCTCATTACGTTCGTTATAGATTGGCAAAGTTAAGCAACGCTTGTATAGATCGCTATTTGGATGGGTGACCCAGGGTGGCGTTTACATTGAAACGTTACGTACTTCAAGAGGCACGTAAAGCTGTCGGTCCAGATTTATGTCTCGGGACTAGAAGGATTTGTCTATGATGGGGCCTTTGAATGGTCTGAGAACTCTGACTCCAAAGTTCTCCAAATATTCTAAATACAATACTTTCTTTTAATTGAATAATTTTCACAATAACATTCCAGATTAGTAATTTTAACTATATACATTGCTATCTTACATAATCATTATATCTAAGATTATATATAGGTACCTACATAAATCTAAAAATAAAAAGTCAAAATAATATGTACAGGTGTGTTTAGGCGTCGTAGAATGCATCCGCATCAATATCATCGGGTAACGTGCCCAGAAGGCTGGCAGCATTGCCACGCTGGATGGCAATGTTGATTCTTTGAGCAAAGAATAAACCAGCCCTCTGGTCACGTGACACGTCGATTAACCGTTTAGTATCTCGGAATAAAGAGCGAGCGCTCGGACCCCATGAGCCTAGCGTTTCCACCCCAAACTGCTCAAATACGTATTTAGCTTCTAGATTACTGTATTTGCGCCGTTTGAGGGTTTCCACAGATGCAGCAGCAGCGCCAGCATGGCCTCCCGTGCTTGGAACATGGGATGGCTACGCAGGTTGCGTCCCACACTAAAGGCCTACCCATTTTCTATGGCAATAATGACATACCGTCAGGTCTCTTCTCTTCTTCTAAATACTACATTATTAATTATTATCGAACTATTCGGCTACTTTACAAGAACTGTGGTCACGGCAGGGTCACGGAAGACTAATTGAAACATTTCTTTGTCTTGAATGTAGAAGTTATTTTGAAAGTACTCGTACACTGAAATAACTTTTACATTCATCTGCATAAAACTAAAAGCAAAACGTCCTTTATTTAAACTACATAATTATAAACATAAATATTTGGTTCCACTAAACAAACTTTGATCAAACGAAAGTAATTCTTCAAAATCTTTATTGAATTTACCTGGAAACCTGCTTTGTTCCAGATCAATAACCGACAAAATCCCCGATAGAGATATTAAGCCTGCTTTGAAAATATTTTCCTTATAAACAAGAATTATTTATTAAAAAAGTACTTACCGGACGTCAATGGCAAACAAATTACCCAATATTATATTATTAAAAGTACTATGTATTTATACTGAATCGTATTTCCGAACTTCAGAGGCAAACATTAATTTGGACCGGCAAAAATAAACCGTTTCATTGGATTTTAACCGTTTTAATTTCGATTAAAAAAATTACATACAGGGTGTATAAAGACCCTTAACGAAAACTGAAATCCCATGATGTACCAACCACTACGATTTTTTTTTACTTCGGCACCATACCTGGGAAATTACTGGTTCAGGAGATATTGAGGCTCAAAGTTAGTATGGATTTTTTCTAATTAGGTACAAAATCGATGCATTTACCCCGCCAATATGTTCTTTAGATGCCCTAGAACCCCATGGATAAGTAGGTATTTCGAGCACTGCACGCGCCCGCTTTTAATTGCGGTTTAAAAAATGTGAAAACTTAAAAAAAATATCGTTTCCCAGGTATTACTTGTGGTTAGTATGACTTGGCATAATGTCCACAACGAGTAGACTTCGGCTTGGTGATGGGTCTTGTGACAACCTGTATAATTGGTGGCAAATTAGTGGATTATTGTTTTATTGATTACTGGTTTATTTTAATCGTTTGGTGCATACCTATACAAAACTAGCTGACCCGGCAAACGTTGTTTTGCAAAATTTTTTTTTGACGTGACAACGTCTTATAAATTGGTTTGCCGGGTGACACTTCAAGAAACTGCGTTACGCTCCGCTCACGTTATGCGCTCACAATGAGAGCGAGTGAGAGGCACGCGTCCCGCCTAAGAGCGAGAGAGACAGACATAAAAAGTGAAAGGCACGCGTCTTTCATCCTTCTTCCTACTATACGAATGAATATTCACATTAAAATTATTTTACCACTCAAAGTCGTTGTCACGTAAAACTTTCGCCCGTATACCGACTTTACAGGCAACCAATTTTTTTTTTTGAAAAATAGATGTTGGCCGATTCTCATAGATACCGGATAAGCACAAAAAATTTCATCAGTATGGGAACGAAAACTGAGACACGAGAATTTTATATATTAGATGTATGATTGAAAATAATATGCTCATATTTATTAATAATATTCTGTATACAGAGAAATAGCAAAAAGGCTGATCGATGCTTCCCGTGACCAGAAGGCCTATTTTTCGCAGAGAGAATAAGCATTGCCATCCAGCGTAGCAATGCTGCCAGTCTTCTGGGCACGCTACCAGTAGACAGCGTTGAGGAAGAATTCTTGGACGCAGTATAGCATATATGTATAATAATATGTCGGCGATACGCCAGGGTTATCGTGTCCAGACTCCATTATAATAAAAACACTCAGGTAATATTACTTGGTCTATTTTCAGACGATTTCTAGCACAGAATTGAATTAAAATGTGAGCTACAGTCCTTTTTATAAACTTACCGTCATTACACTTAATGTTTAACAACTACCACTTCCTTTTCAACATGTAATTGAAATTACTGTACAATTAATTATAAAATATAAATCAAAAATCTACATTAATATTGTAATGAATTTTGCACAACACCAAATTATTTATTTTACACGAATAAAAAATTTATTTTGTCAACAGATGGCGCTATCAACAGGATGTAAATATAAGCGCATATTATTTAGTACCGTAAACATAAAAATAAATGGCAGAATAATGTTATTTAATACTAATTGATTGTACTTTGAAAGTTTCTGGAGTTATCTTAATAATTAAGCGATAAATTAAATTCCCAATCTTTATGAAACAGTGAAGCAGTCGATACAGTGTCTAATATTCTAAGGTAGTGAAGTTCTCAGTTCTGTGTTCACAAATACTTATTTAAATATCAATCTTAAATATTATTAACATTTTCGTAACAATATAATCATTATATATTAATTTGCGCCCATATATATTATTGTATTTGTTTTCTTTTCTCTTTTGTTCTTTTTTTTCTTAATTATAGATTAGTTTTAGGTATAGCTTTTAATTTAATATTTAATTATAACAATGTATATCTATATTTTGAACCACTAATTACATATTAATTTAAAAAATATGCTCATTAATTTCCTCTTCTATAGTTAGTAACAAAAGACTAAAAACTTTATGATGGCTATTGAGCGGACTGCAAGTGAAACTTGATACTTATACGGTATCTTAACATTGTAAATATTGATCCCCAATTCCCCACACGAGACAACACTTTGTGTAATTCATAAATTATTGTTACGAGTCTGGGTGTTCATTGTGTCTGTTAGTTGTATGTTTGTAAAGTCACCCGCGACACAGGATTAATAATTAGTGCGGGAGTTGTCCATAAGAAACAGAAAAGAACAGAATGATGTACTTAAAATATGTGTGATTCTAATAAAACACTAATTGTGTCTCTTTGGCCAAATGTATGCTGTAAAATCAAACGGAAAAGAGGTCCAAAAGTGATTAAGATAAATACAGCAACAGCAATATCAGGTATCTATCATCATATCAGCCAAACGACGTCCACTGCTGAACATAGGCCTCCCCCAAGGTTCTCCACACAGACCGGTCTTGAGCCGCCCGCATCCAACCGCCTCCCGCGATCTTCACGAGATCGTCGGTCCATCTTGCGGGGGGCCTACCTCTGCTGCGTCGTCCGATACGTGGCCGCCACTCCAGAACCTTTCTGCCCAACGGCCATCGGTTCTTCGAGCTATGTGCCCTGCCCACTGCCACTTCAGCTTGGCTATCCGGAGAGCTATGTCGGTGACTTTGGTTCTACTGCGGATCTCCTCATTTCTGATTCGATCTCGCAGGGAAACTCCAAGCATAGCTCTCTCCATCGCCCTCTGAGTGACCTTGAGCCTTCTGATAAGGCCCATAGTGAGCGACCACGTCTCTGATCCGTAAGTCATCACTGGCAACACACACTGGTCAAAGACTTTCGTTTTGAGACACTGCGGGATATCGGACGAGAAGATATGTCGTAGCTTCCCGAACGCTGCCCAACCGAGTTGGATTCGACGATTGACCTCCTTCTCGAAGTTGGACCTACCTAATTGGACTACTTGTCCCAGGTAGATATACTTGTCGACAACTTCGAGCGTAGAGTTCCCAACCTAAATAGAAGCAGGTACAACATGGACGTTCGACATGATTTTCGTCTTGTCCATATTCATCTTAAGACCTACTTGTTGGGAGACTCTACAGAGGCCATCGAGCATTGTGCCTAGGTCTTCCATGGTCTCAGCCATGACTACGATATCGTCTGCGAATCGAAGGTGAGTGATGTACTCGCCGTTGATGTTGATGCCGAGTCCATTCCAGTCCAGAAGCTTGAAAACATCCTCCAGCGCAGTGGTAAACAGTTTCGGGGATATGACATCCCCCTGTCTCACTCCTCGCTGGAGTTGAATAGGTTTCGAACTCTGGTCCTGGAGGCGGACTGACATAGTGGCGTTTTCATACAAACACTTCAGCACTTCGATATATCGGTAGTCAATCCGGCACCGTTGGAGAGACTGTAGCACCGCCCAGGTTTCGATCGAATCGAAGGCTTTCTCATAGTCCACAAACGCCAAGCATAGGGGCTGGTTATACTCCTCGGACTTCTGTATAACCTGCCGCAGCGTATGTATGTGGTCTATGGTACTATAGCTTTTACGGAAACCGGCTTGTTCGGGAGGCTGGAAGTCGTCTAGCTTGCTCTCGAGACGATTCGTGATGACCCTCGAAAACAGCTTAGCAGGTATCTATGTAAACGCTTTAATAACAGAATCCTTCTAATATCTCAAAGTAAACTTAATCACCGCTCATTTCAGGGCCCAATGCATAGCAGGGTCGTTTCTCGCCGTAAGCAAATATTTGAGTCGCACACAACTACTGGAAATAAACTGTGTCTACGGAGACAGAACCCGGGCCCTTGCGTCCGTATCGATAATTGTGATTGTTTTATACGTCAATGTTGACTCGCAATCACATGAACAACCCTTCGGTAGGATGGCAAACGTTGTGCTGTGGGATTTCTTTATTCCAAAATGATAGACTAGTCTTCAGCCTATAAATCGTATTCAGAATAGGTATAATTTCTTGACTTCTTAATGCGTGTGGTGACGGATTAGAAATACAAAATGTACGCGTTTAGGGTCGGAACATATCTGACGGAAGATACGTCGCATATTGTCGGTCGCGTAACGCCAAAACATACAAATACATAGAAAAACATTGTACCTTTCACACCTGACCGATGATCCTAAAGTACGTCGAGCGTAGAGCGTCTGTTCCGTTTGCGTCAGCGCATTATCGGTCGACGTCGCGCGCACCACGCACCACGTGAATTTTGACTGACGCGTAGGGCGACATTTTAAAATTAAATGTCTTACAAAGCAACTGCACTGTAGTTGCTGAACGCAGAAACTGACTAAACGCGTAATATAGCAGGTCTTATTAGACGGAATAGACGCGACCGATGTTGATACGCTCGAAGCATTTTCCGTCAGATGTGTACCGACTCATTTGACGGAATAGACGCGATGGAAGATACGTTCGACGCATCTTCCATCAGATATGTGCCGACCCTAATCCGTGGGTGTCGTAAAGGCGACTGAGAAAAATATACGAAGCAATTATTATCTTATCAAACACTATCTAAAACTCGCCATCAAATACTATACCAATATATCTAGCCAGCGTAGTATAGTAGTAAAATTTTCGAATTGAGTCACAGTGCTACTAAATCTGAAGCAAACTGAGAACAAGTCCAGTCCAGTGGACTGCGAGAGGCTGTTAAGAAAATATGAACAAATTTTTATTTTTTTTATTTTAGGTTCACTAACAATCGCTTCTACTATTACACTGATAATACAAACACTTTTATATAACTTAAATATAAGTACAGCGATCACTTATAAGTAAACACAGCATTTAAAAACAAAATAATGTAGGCAATGACAATTTTACTTAAAAATAATTACCTTCATGGTTGCAATATATTAAAACAAGTTACATATTATACACATACATAAATCAGTAAACAAAGTAAGGTACATTATATTACTGACCACTTTCGACACCACATAGGTATACTTACTGCAGACATGGATAAAGTATCCTTGTAATTAAACATAATTGGCGCAGGTGTTGCAACGTTCGTTTCGTCGTTTGATACAACACCAAGTATTGTCAGTTCGATTCCAGTATTATACGTAATTTATCGTATTATAAGATAAAACAGGAGTATGTTTATAAGTATGAGGTTTTACCTTAAATTATCTTTCTTTCATATCAGGTGTTTGTAACACTTCACTATTTCTATGATAGAAATCATCGATACTAATACTAAATTTTGTTGTCAACGTTACCTATGAGGTCATACTACATCCTTATATACTCTCCGATTCATTTCCCAGCGTCTACCCACCCCAAAGAGACCCGTCACATCTGTAATACCTATTCAAAAGAACCGAAGATTTTGGCGCGACGATTATTTCGGGATTAACGCCTGTATAAGAGACTTATAGGGGTAATCAACCCGCAGCCGAGGTTATTGGGTTTCTGTTTAAATTGGAGATTTATCATAGATTTTGTATGAGGAAAAGGCAATTGTGTACTATTTGTACATACCTAGGTACTTACTTATGATGTCGTTTTTTGGTCTTTTAGAGATGTAACTAAGGAAAAATCTAAATTAGAACAATGCATAAATGTATGGAACTTAAAGGAATACTTCAATCCAAATTGAAGAAGAATTGAAAAAAATTGCAAAGGTCACGAGACTACGAAATATAAATGACTTAAACTAACATTGCCTTCTTCGTAAGAAACTTACAAAATCTAATAACTTGTCGCTCCCACATGTTTCTTTATAAGACAATCATATAGACAATTCTATAAAACGTTTTGTTTGTGTAACTTAACGCATATACGCCTTCTCTCTATCGCAGTAAATTATAAACGACAATGCTTTAAAAGGCTTTACACAAACAGCTTGAATGATATCACTCGCATAAATAATGTATGCAAAACTTCTTCATTGCAAAACAATACATCAGTCCCGCATATAAACCAATCTACTGCTGGGCATGCCTCTTCTCACTATGAGCCTTCTACTGCCAGTCCAGGGTCTTCCCCCGTTTTATGAAAAACCTGTGAATAACTCTCTGACATTTAGGTATCCTCACGTTGTATAGTCTCACGCCTGTTTCCCCGAAGGGTTAGGCAGAGGTTTAAATAATACAACCACATTTCGCCATGCATTTTTAGGTCCTACGTCATAGGAGGCGAGCCTATTGCCGTTACCGGGCACATCAGCAGACTCCGGGCTGCTCTTGAGTATTCGCAAAAACCCAGTAACACTTTTGCCCGACCCGGGAACAGAACCCGGGACCTCCGATCAGCAGTCGCATACGCTATCCACTGGACCACGGAGGCAGTCATGTTGAGGTCTGGCAAGCGATAATTAATAAGTTAATTCGCACATAGCTGTGTGCGCCATGGGTTTAAAGTTTTAAACGCAAGACCCTGTGTGTAGATGTTTGTAAGTATCTCTCTAGCCTATCGTAGTCGTCAATTCAATAAATACCAATCAATCTACGAAAACCACATAGTAACAAAAACTTCAATTCAAACCTCATCAACAGCTTCAACTGCAATCTCACATGACATAATTCTAAGTAACTATCCACCACTCCTCGGTACACGAGGCCCTTATAACGTACGAGCCGTATCCCTAGGGCCGTCGGCTGCAGTATCAATCAGAGCGTCAATCACTCAACGGGGGATATTTTCTCAGGCACGGTGGTGACACGGGAAGATTTCCTTCCAGCGACAGACAAGTCGTTATAGATAAGTAGTCTACGGTGTCGCAGTTGGAATACGATGACGTCAACATTTTGAGCTTTAAAACCGACGGTTCCGTCGACAAAATCTGACTTTGTATTGCTTTTCTGATATTGTCTGAAGAAAATACTTTGTTTAATTTTTTATAAGTTTGGCTCGTTGCCATACTTAATTATTTTGCAATCGATAGAGGCATTGTCAATTTAAGTTACTTTATTGCCATTTTATTGCTATTTTTTGTTCCTTAAGTCGAAACCATAATAGTTTTCGTTATTCACTACCGAATTAAAGTTCAAAAAAGTTTCCTAAAATTCCATGACAAAGTGATTTAGTATTAGCTTCATTGTAATGTAGAAGGATCTAAAATAAAATTAAAATCAGTAGCACTGAGTCAATTAATAATTTTAGCACGTGTAAGTTACACGGGCATTTACGGTGCCCAAAGCCAACGTTACAAAATGTAGCTACTGTTTCGCTTGCTTATCCAATAACCCCTTTGCTCACCAATATGACATGGAATATAATAAAAAGCGATACTGGGAAAGTTAAAAGTAAAAGTTCAAAATTTAGTTTGAACATTGATTACGACACTATTACATCAGACTCAAAAGTTGCATCGGCATTTGAAAGTTTTTTACTGATATCCCCGTTATTACTACTAGATCTTTGGACTCATCAACCAATGCAGCGGAATCTCTTTTTAAAGAAAACATGAGTACAACCTATAGTAATTTCTCATTTCAGTATATAAATTCAAATGATGTTATAAAAGTTTTTAATACTATAAATTTAAAGAAGACTGCAGACTTGTGGGGAAATTCCGTTACTATTACCAAGTCCATTATTGCTTTAGCTGCTAACAGATTAGCTTTAATATTTAGTAAGTTTACTTACTTACTTACTTTAGTATTGAGTGTGGTGTATTTCCTGATCTTATGAAAGATAGCAAGGTAATACCTTTGTACAAAGCAGGTAGCACATCAGACCCCACCAACTATAGGCCAATTTCTATGCTGCCCACATTTAGCAAAATTTTCGAGAAATTGATACTAGACCAACTGCAAAGTTATTTTAATAACAACGAGCTTCTACACTCTAAACAATTTGGTTTTAAAAAGGGGCGCTCCACGACCGATGCCGGTGTTGAGCTTGTAAAACATATCTTTGATGCCTGGGAGGATTCACATGATGCTTTAGGTGTCTTCTGTGATTTGTCCAAGGCCTTTGATTGTATAGAATATGATACATTGATCAGGAAATTACATCACTATGGTTTAAGTAGTTCTGCTCTGCATCTTCTTACTTCATATTTGAGTAATAGGATTCAGAGAGTTGATGTCAACGGGACGTGTTCGCATGGGTCTGTAGTCAAAATGGGCGTCCCACAGGGTTCAATCCTCGGTCCTTTTTTATTTTTAGTTTATATTAATGACTTACCACACCTCGTTAATGACAAGCACGGGATAGTACTGTTTGCTGATGATACCTCACTTTTATTTAAATTAAAACGACAGCAAATTGATATGGACGATGTAAACATTGCTATCTCAAAGGTGGTTCGCTGGTTTGAGGTTAACAACCTGCTTTTAAATAGACTAAAAACTAAATGTATTCGATTTTTGATGCCTAACGTCAAACAAGTGAACACCTCAGTAAAGGTTAAGGATGATGTGTTGGATCTTGTGGATAACACCAAATTTTTAGGCATTACACTTGATTATAAGCTGCAATGGGGTCCCCATATTATTAAGCTGTCGAATAGACTCAGCTCTGCAGCATACGCAGTCAGGAAAATTCGCCAGTTAACTGACATTGACACTGCCAGGCTTGTATATCATAGCTATTTTCATAGTATAATGTCATACGGTATTCTCCTGTGGGGAAATTCTGCCGACATTCAGACCATCTTTGTTCTGCAGAAAAGAGCTATTCGAGCAATTTATAACTTGGATTATGGGGCTTCGTTAAGGAATAAATTCAAGCAAATAAACATTTTAACAGTTGCAAGCCAGTACATTTATTCCAACCTAATATATTTATTCCAAAACAAGGCCTCATCACATGAGTAGATAAACGGAACAGAGACAAAGCTTCATACAACAGCGCGAATCGGTTGCACTTCTACAAGCACGCGGCGCATGTGTGCGTGACCACTGGCTGCTTGTCGTGTACGTGGCGAGACAGGAAAAAACTGGTTTACGTAGGCACAGGCAGTTGACAATCTCAGGGTTAATACGACGACGATGTTTGTTTTGTACGTTGCAAGTTTTAATAATTGGCTATCAGAAAGTGATCAACCATCGATAGGGCTTACAAATTACAGATGCATGCGATTTTCGACTTTATTGACGCAACTCAGAATTTATAATTTTAGTAACATAAATGTCAGAAAGCAAGAAAATACAAAAAAAAGTCTGTCATGAAATTGTCAATAAGGTCCTGTTTATAGTCATTTGTTTCGTAGACGTTCACTAGTTTTACATAATTTTTTTAAAACTTCTTTTAGATACCTATCGCCGTGGTAAAACTAGTGGTCCATAATAGCTAAAGGAGATTCCTATGTTTATTCGCAAAATAGATTATAATATTACCAGAAATATATTCAACACTATTAGTGCTATCGTCGGGAATGTCAAATAAATCACGTCGTCACGTCGTGTCGTTGGTAACAAATGTATATTTTTATTCCGTGCTTTTAGAAGCTTCAGGTGCATGATCTATTTGGTTCCACTCGCTATTTTATTTACAACTGTACTTCGGCCGTATAGCGAATCAGTCGGGTCCAAGAATCTGCCCAATCCATGAATCTGTCGAGTTGGGAATTTGCCGAATCATAAATCTGTCCAATCCAGAATCTGTCGTATACCGAACAAGCGATTTGTCTTAATCTATTGTGACAACCCTACCAAATAAGTAGCAAATTTACAAGCTCTTACTAAGCTGTGTCTCTGTTCGGTTTATTTACTCATGTGGCCGCATACTCAAAAAAAGTGATATCCACAATTTGAATACTAGAAATAAGAGTAAGCGGCTACCCGGCTAGAGAAAATAAAAAAATCTTTTCAAGGCCAATGTGTGCGCTTTTACAATTAAGTGCTAAGCCATATTCAAAATTTAAGTTATAATAAATTCAAAAAGATTATGAAACGAAAACTTTGTCAAAAAGGGTACTATTCAGTGCTAGATTATATACATACATAGACTCACGCTTGTTTCCCCGAAGGGGTAGGCAGAGGCATATTAAACGCCCACTTTTCGCCAGTGTTTTGATCCCACGTAATAGGTGGCGAGCCTATTGCCGCTTATCGGGATATTTTGTTTGCCAGAGCCTCGTCCGTTGATCGGCAGGTGCACCACTTGCAGGTGAGGTTGGCTTGTGACCCTTAGTTCTTGGCGGGAACCCTATACATTGTATAGATTATATTTAAGATGAAAATGCTTGGGATTAATTTGCTCGGTCCCACAGGCTACTTATGTTTGATTAGTGTTAAGTTTCATGTGAGTGTGAGTTATTGTGCCTATATTATGCTAGTTAGTACTTTTATATTATTATTAAAAAAGCCTTATTAATTGACAACAACATTATAGACACACCAGCTCATATACCTATGACAAATTCAATGTAGTTACTAAGTTTTTAAATTGTATAGAATCAAGACGTAGAAAAGAGTGGCCCGGAGCTTCTTGCTGATTCTTCTCACGAGGCTCTACTTTCTGAACAGGCATTTTTTTCAATGCTCAACTATGTTAATAATTATGCATTTAAAGTTACTTTTTTATTTTTTTATTTGTATGACTTTCTGACGTGTCCAAAAAATTTAAACATTTTTATGGAAATAAACATATTTGAGTTTGAGTTTGAGTTTGAGTTTGACTGTGTTTATGGTTTCATAACCACTCGCGAAAAGTGAAAGAGAAGTGAAGTCGAGAACCTCCGCAATAAATTCAAGTGTCTTGTCTACTGCAAACAAATTTAAATTGCAATACCGCCTCCGTACTGACCAAATTGAAATTAACAGACGATAACCATACATTACACTGCGGTTTTGTAATACAGTGGTCGGTCACTACGAGGCGTCCCTAGTGGCGATAGTACATACTCTGTAATGTATTAACGTGCAAGTAATTGGATCTAGATTTGCAGATACATGTATCTTTATTGTTTACGTAGTAGGGTGGCACAAGTTGAGAGAATAAGCGTTTAATTGTTAATTGTGTTACAATTATAAAGTAACGTGTGTGTTGCTTGGTTTTTTTGTAATTATAACGATAATGTTGCGGTTAGTGGGTCTCGTTAATTATTTGTTGGAGAAAGTCTGTGGTAATGTGGTTTGGCAAATTTTACTCATTTTAGTCCGTATATTCCTTTTATCGTAATTGCGTTATAGGATCGGCGTTGGACGTACGGATCTACAACGATCTCACCTTGAAGAAGGTCAAACGATAAGGCTATCTCAACTACGAGGTCGTCGTTGTACACAGCGGCCAATATATGTTTGATGGTGGATCCACTGGGCATTCTTTAGAAACATCTATACACATAAATAAAATTGGAATGTCTGTAATATTAAAATAACTGCTTTTTACTTAATGCATATGGATGTATACACGGTATATATACCGAAATTGCCTTGTTTACAATTTTTGTCTGTATGTCTGTCTGTTTGTTCTTGCTAATCTCTTGAACGGCTGAACTGATTTTGACGAGACTTTAACTGGCGGATAGTTCATGTACCAAGGAGTAACTTAGGCTATAAATTAACCGGGTACGCGACGTAGTTCCCTCAGGATGCGGGTGAAACCGCGGGATACAGCTAGTCAATCAATAAAGTTTAGCAACAATCTATAGAGTTACCTCGAGTGTAACTGAATGTTGTGCTCTAATATTCTGTAAAGTTGTTTACAAGAAGTACCTGTAGTGTGGAGAGTCGCAGCTCTTTGTTACTCCCTGCTCATAAATGATAAGAACAATGCAATATAATTAAACATCGTATGGAGATACTATTGTCTTGGCGGTTATTTATGTACGCTATGATAATGTGAGATGAGAAATGTTTCTCATTTAAAACAATGGACGAGAAATACAGCTATTTTGAAATATAGATACGTTTATTTCGTTATTATATTGTGATTTGCGTAAAACAGTTCATCATCATCATCAGCCCTGAATATAAACTGTCCCACTGCTGGGCACGGGCCTCTTCTCACTATAATAAAAGGTAAGGCCATAGTCCACCTAGCTGGCTTAGTTCGTGTTGGCAGACTTCACATGTTCTTTGAGAACAACGTAAAACACTTAGCACGACATATTTATTTCTAAGTTCGTTGACGTTACTTTTATTGTTGATAACGATTTGTTTTTGTTGGAAGGCAGACTGTTCTTTGCAATTATTTTAATGCATATTAGAATAAACATAGTATTCTTGATCAGTGAATAATTATATTACTGCACAATACATGCAGATAATACAAGATCATGACGTTTAATTAATTTTCAGAGCCCTGCCTCAAACCACTGCTCGACAATTAAAAGGTACAAAGTAAATAATCCAAATTTCCTAGATTGTTGGCGTATATCGCCGTTCTTATAAAGAAAGCGCCTATTCATTAATTTGGAGTGCCACGACCAAAATGGAATTTCTGTATAAGGCCCTAACGGCACCTCATGGTCATATGTAAGCCTAGTTATGCTACGAGACAAAGGCAAGTACCTACATATTACAAAACAAGACGTATTAACCGTGTAATAAGCCTTATTTCCTAAGCTCATTAACGCCTAAATTAGGAACTATTATTATATCTTAACTGATCAAGAACAAATTTACGATCCATTGTCTGTTACTGAAAATCCTTATCAACACAATCGCCGAACTTCCATCACACACAACTCCAACGCAATATCTCAAAAATCAGTAGCCAATAAGTCTTGTCGTGAGTGGCGAGAACAAAGCTTGTATAACTAGCGGTGCCTCCGGGATCTGCTCATAAATCGGTTATGGCCCGCCTTTGGCCTCGATTTCACTGAGATGACTGAAACACGCCCCCTGTTCCGAATCTCTCTGATAGTATAGACTGAATGGTTGGCGTATAAAACAGCTGAATCGACCGGTTTGAGAGAATTGGATAGCTCTATCATAGACCGTTCAGTCATTTAACTTAATGTGTATGTACTCGAGAAAATATCTGGAGTTTAGTCAAGGTAAGCTTTTTCTTCAGTTGAATGCGAAAATGGAGAGGTTTAAATGAGCATTGCTCGAGCGAACAAATTTCTTAAAACCACTAGAGAGATTCTCTAGTAATACGCTGATGAAAAATCGTCAGTTAATTATGAACCACAACAACTAAAGGGTCACTAATTGAATAATTAGAATTATGTTATATTCCATTGAACATACATACATACATATCGTCACACCTTTTACCCCCAAGGGGTAGGCAGAGGTGTATTTCTACACCCACTTTTCGCCAGATATACTTTATTCCCACGTAATAAGGGGCGAGCCTATTGCCGTACCGGACACATTTCCAGACTCCGTGCTGCTACTGAGAATTTCGTGACAGAAAAACCCAATAACACTGCCCGACCCAGGAATCGAACCCGGGACCTCCTGATCCCACGCGCACATTTATGCCGCGAGACCAACGAGGCAGTCTATTCCATTGAAGTATTATCTTTAGCAAGTTGATAACTTATAAGAGATCAGCTAAGCACTATATTTTGCAAAAGGGTTAAATGTGCCCGATGATACCATTTTATCCTGTTAATAAATGCACGGGATTCAACTCGACAGGAAAAGCTAATGACGATATTTGATTAACTAATCCACTCGATGTTATCAATACCTAGTTAAAATACTTGGTATTACTAATATTGAGTGTTACCGGTTGTAGAAGGTCGTAGGACCTTCCAGATCAAGTTTAACACTTCTAACAACAAATAAAATAAATAAAAAATAAAAATAAAATAAATAATAGTTGACTGCGGTCAAATACATATTTCATTCGATGTATATTTGAATCTTAATTTAACTGCAGTAGTATCATCTCCGATAAAGAACAAAAAAACAATCTGAAATAGTCAATTTGTAGGTCCAGCAATTTTAAACATGTTGCCTTTCATTCAAATTACAGAGACAAAATTGCCTTGATTAAGGTATCCACACACGTAGATGTCAGCAATACGCCAGGGTTATCGTGTCCAGACTCCATTATAATAAAAACACTGACGTAATATTTCTTAGTTTATTTTCAGACGATTTCTAGCACAGAATTGAAATAAAATGTGACCTACGGTCCTTTTTATACCCTAACCGTCATTACACTTAATGTTTAACAACTGCCACTTCCTTTACAACATATAATTGAAGTTACTATACAATTAATTATAAAATATAGTTCAAAAATGAACATTAATATTGTAATGAATTTTGCACAACACCAAATCATTTATTAAAATAAATGATTTGGTGTTGTGCAAAATTAATATAACAAATTTATTTTATTAACCAATCGCTGCTTTACAATATTCACCAACAGATGGCGCTATCAACAGGATGTAAATATAATCGCATGTTATTTATTACCGTAAACATAAAAATAAGTGTCAGAATAATGTTATATAATACTAATTGATTTTACTTTGAAAGTTTCTGGAGTTATCTTAATAATTAAGCGATAAATTAAATACCCAATCTTTATAAAACAGTGAAGCAGTCGATACAGTGTCTAATATTCTAAAGTAGTGAAGTTCTCAGTTCTGTGTTCACAAATAGTTATTTAAATATCAATCTTAAATATTATTAACATTTTCGTAACAATATAATTATTATATATTAATTTGCGACCATATAGACCAGCACAGACAATGGTTTGAGTCTGTCTGGAGAAATCGATGTATCATAGGGGGCGAGGCGATATCACGTCTCATAAATCTACGCTGCGCCAGAGCGTTCGACTGGCCAATGAATAAATTGTACACCGCTACAGCGCATTGTAAACTCGCCAGAGTGTAACCGTGTGAAGAATGGTGTTTGTTAATACGCCGCCGCTGGTATAAGTCTCAATTTTAGTTGAATTATTGGAGGATGTGTTGCGAATTTACGAGCTGCCAGCGCCGAGGCTGAATTGGGTAGGGATATTTCAAATAGATGGGATTAGAAATTATTGTTTTTTAGAAGTTTTGGCAATATTAAAATATGCTGTAATAGAGACGGTATAATTAATAATTTCAGCTCGCATAATTCGACATTCTTAAAATTAATAAAGGTAACAGTATCATGACTAGACTAGGCTTATTTTAATTAGGTTATTCCTAATTGGATTCGTTATTAGCGTAGTCAAACAAAAGATACCTACTTCATTCATTATTTAGTCAATCATAATAATTTTGCAATTAAGTAAAAATTCGTCACGAATATCACAAAATAATTTTGTCTGTGTGCCTTTTGTCTTCTACGTTCAATAATTACAGACATAAGGTTAAGTATCTTCAGTGTATATACAATTCTTGCATTACTGACTGACTGCCAGACAATACACAGCTAAAACTATTGGGCGCAACAAGCTGAAATTTTGCATGAATGTTCTAAGGGGACCTCAAAGGTGCCTTTAGAAGGGATTGCCTGAATGATTTTCCGGATGATGATGTTATTCAATTCTGTATGGATGAAATTTACCTGCAATATGCAGATAAAGACTGCCTCCGTCGTCCAGTGGATAGCGTATGCGACTGCTGATCGGAGGTCCCGGGTTCGATTCCCGGGTCCGGCAAAAGAGTTACTGGATTTTCTCGAATTCCCGGTAGCAGCACGGAGTCTGGTGATGTGCCCGGTAACGGCAATAGGCTCGCCCCCATTACGTGGGGCCTAAAAATTCATGGCGAAATGTGGCTGTAATATTACACCTCTGCCTACCCCTTCGGGGATACAGGCGTGAGCCTATAAAAAAAAATAAAAAAATGCAGATATATTACACCCAGACAACAAATACTTAAAATGTTGAATGAATATTGGGGTCTGGATTAGCATTCAAGTAAGTAATCATTGTGTGGTGACGGATTTAGAATACGGATTGTCACCACCCCATATCATCCCATGGGTGTCGTAAGAGCCGACAGAGGGAGAGCATATTATGCAGAGAACAGCACTGTAAGAGAAGGAAAACTTGATACAAACCCTATACCAACCCGTTTGGCCAGCGTGGTATAGTAGGCCAATTCCTCCTTTCAAAGGAGAGGCCTAGTCCAGCAGTGGACTGTTAAAGGCCGATGATGATGAAGTAATCATTAGAGCCCCAAAATTCGAGTCCAATAATTTTTTTTACGCAATTTCCCCTTAATACATGTACCAGTCAGCAAGCCACTTAACTAAATACATTAAACATATCAAAGTTAAATACTTTTCATCCGAGCACTCAAATCACGATAATCCATTTAATATTTCTCGTAGGTTCTCCCAAGAGTCTGGAAAAGAGTAACACGTGTTTTGGAAGCATTTCGGCTAATGCACTCAGCATCGCGCATATTTGATCGACTTCGCTTAGCGATGTTTGCAGAAGCAAAAGGAACGTTTATGTAAAAATACACTCGCAGTATTTGTTAGTTATTACTCTGAGCGAGGTGCCTTATTTTACGTAGAGATTTCACTTAGTATTGGCTATGTGCAAATGTTATGGGTGTTTTGGAAAGGAAAATTTCATCTCAAATATGCTTAAGAACATATTTATTTTTGCATTTATAATTTTAATTGATGCAGCACAAAAAATAGCTTCTTCGTGCGGCAGGTACGGGACTAACCTAAGACATTTATATAAAAACAATTCAGCTTTCAAACTTTTACAGCTTTGGCTGTCCTTGAAATAAGCTCTAATCAATTGTAATCACCAATATCGCAAATTCCATGGTAACAACTTTTTTCTCATTTGCATGTGAGTAGGTAAATCACAATACATAATTGTCGTCCAGCTTGTTTTAAGGGTGGTTTGAGAGATTCTATATCATGAGACTATCTAATAATACCTTTCCATTCAGCTAATTAGATCACCAAAACACTAAATCAATATCCCAATCAAATGAACGCATAAACATAATAAAAAACTTGTTCAACATACACCACCACCACCCCCTATCTTTCCGTGGGTGTCGTAAGAGGCGACTAAGGGATAACACGATGCAAATACCATCTTTGCGTAGAGACGGAAAACTCGACATCAAACACTATACGACTGCCTCTTTGGTCTCGCGGCATAAATGTGCGCGTGGGATCGGGAGGTCCCGGGTTCGATTCCTGGGTCAGGCAGTGTTATTGGGTTTTTTTATCACGAAATTCTCAGTAGCCGCACGGAGTCTGGACATGTGCCCGGTACGGCAATAGGCTTGCCCCTTATTACGTGGGACTAAACTATATCTGGCGAAAAGTGGGTGTAGAAATACACCTCTGCCTACCCCTTCGGGGATAAAAGGCGTGACGTTATGTATGTATGTATGTATGTTCAACATACATCAACTGAAAAACTTCCATTCTATTTTCATCTCAGCAACACAAACATCTACCTAGCAACATAATTGCTATATCGAATTTTGTAAACGGACAATTATTTCGGCGCCACCCCTATAAAAAAGCTCAATACTTGATAATTAATAGTCACGGTAAGCCAATCAACATCAAAGCACTCGTTCACAATCGGTGCTAAATCAAAATTGATTACTTTCCCAACTTGGAAACAGACACTTTGTTATAAGCGCACTTATTAAAAATGCCTATACCGAGGGGTGACACCCCCTTGTCGTAAAGCCTTCAATTAATTTGGTCATAGAGTTGCGCAAGAAAATTTGGCCCTTGGAACGCTTTACTGTATTTCAGTACACAATTTTAATTTTGTACTGATCCCAAGAAACATTTCAGTTCATAAATTGCAGTTGTATTTACTGCAATTGGTTTTCTCCAACTTTATAGTAAGTAGGTAACAAATTCAAGTCACATAAACAATTATTAAATGAATTATTCAAATTATCAGAAATCACGACTTACACATGTATACGCGTTATAGTACTATGTTGAGCATTGACAAATCTACAAATAGTTTTTCGCAGACTCGAAGCATCGCTTTATCCACGAAAAATCCGTTTCCATTTCCAGATAAAGAAATAAGAAACTAAATCTAGCAAAAGCGATAGCGAGTATTTTTACACACTTTATGACGAGCACACACAATCGCAAACTACTTCGTAAAAAGTATTCCCTCAATTCATTTATTTCGCAGAACTCGATACTGTTATCCTTCGGATATTCAGCAATATGTATCTATAACGGACGTGAATTGAGCCAGTAAATCACTGGGTGCATTCATTGCCGCTTTTGTATGTAGACAGAGTGTATCATACAATGGGGAGCGGTCAATGGATCGTGGGCTCGGAGTATTCCCGCCATGATTTATGATAGCAGACGAGCTTCGATACAGGCTTATCCTCTAATGTGAGAGGGAGAGCATATTATGCAGAGAACAGCACTGTAAGAGAAGGAAAACTTGATACAAACCCTATACCAACCCGTTTGGCCAGCGTGGTATAGTAGGCCAATTCCTCCTTTCAAAGGAGAGGCCTAGTCCAGCAGTGGACTGTTAAAGGCCGATGATGATGAAGTAATCATTAGAGCCCCAAAATTCGAGTCCAATAATTTTTTTTACGCAATTTCCCCTTAATACATGTACCAGTCAGCAAGCCACTTAACTAAATACATTAAACATATCAAAGTTAAATACTTTTCATCCGAGCACTCAAATCACGATAATCCATTTAATATTTCTCGTAGGTTCTCCCAAGAGTCTGGAAAAGAGTAACACGTGTTTTGGAAGCATTTCGGCTAATGCACTCAGCATCGCGCATATTTGATCGACTTCGCTTAGCGATGTTTGCAGAAGCAAAAGGAACGTTTATGTAAAAATACACTCGCAGTATTTGTTAGTTATTACTCTAGACGAGCACACACAATCGCAAACTACTTCGTAAAAAGTATTCCCTCAATTCATTTATTTCGCAGAACTCGATACTGTTATCCTTCGGATATTCAGCAATATGTATCTATAACGGACGTGAATTGAGCCAGTAAATCACTGGGTGCATTCATTGCCGCTTTTGTATGTAGACAGAGTGTATCATACAATGGGGAGCGGTCAATGGATCGTGGGCTCGGAGTATTCCCGCCATGATTTATGATAGCAGACGAGCTTCGATACAGGCTTATCCTCTAATGGACTGTAGGAAGTACGGGCATTCCTTCAACTATTATATAGAACTGGATATTTCGATGTTATTTTTAAAGGCAGAGGATTTGCGACACAGACATCTTCATGGATTTGTATGATGTTTCTCAGACTATCATGATTTCAAGGTCTACTGTAACTTGATCTAAACAGACTGATTCTAAGTGGCGAGTGACGAGCTATATACGTAAATGCAAATCGTATTTCTGCATTATTGGAACCTTAATCCAGGTACTGTCTCTATAAAATAATACATTATTATATTTTAGTTTGTAAATAGGCCGCACCGAAATTTCATGAACTGACACTGATTTAATTTAAAGTTCATAATTTTTTGTTTGTATGGACTAAACTTATAATTTAGTTATTACAATACTCTTAACTCAAGGTTCATCAACAAATCTATAATTCAATACAAACCAAGTAAGATGATACAATAATTTCGTTCCCAAGTATCATTCTGATACTTGATTTTACTTTTACTTATTTTACTCGGACATTGACCGCCTTCAGCCTCCACAAACCGAAACCCTTTTCTCATAAAATACAAAGTCAAACATCTAACAAAACAGGGGCAAACTAAAACAAAATATTTACAAAATACAACGGCAGTAAGAAAACCCTGAACGTAATATTTGTGGCAATATACCCAACATTCAAATATCAGAGATAAACATAACTCCATATAAAGCCGTGGCTGAGTAAATTGAACGGCAAAATGTACGATATGGTTATAGTAATGCACATGTACAATGTGTTATAATATATATTTGTTTATAGCCGTATATATACTGCTGTATGTGACGTTGATGAGATCAGCGCAATGGTTTCAGTTAGAGTATACAAGAACTTATGAGACTTTTCTAGAAAATTGCGATGAGGCGTTGTGAAATGCGAGTTGACGGAATTAGCAAAGAAATGTTTAAAATTTTCATTATCATTTATAAATAAAGGGTTTCATTATTTTCAGCATTGTTTATAATCAGCCCCACTGCTGATATCATTTATAAGAAGACTTAGGCCATAGTCCACCAAACTTGCCTATTGCGGGTTTGCAGACTCCATATGTCTTTCGAGAACATAATGGAGAATTCTCAGACATGCAGGTTTCTGCACCGCTTAGTATACGAAAATTATAAATTTTAGTTGCACATAACTTCGAAAAGCCATTGGTGCGCCCGAGAGTTTGAACACGGGACCCTCTTCCTAGTAGTTCGTTGGTACACCCCCAAACCTGGTGATCGCAGCATATGGAATGCATCAATTAGCATATAACCTAAAACAGGTCCAGGCTTATTATGAATATTAAGGTCAAGAAGTTTTTTGACATCCATCTTAACATTATGGCTAAAATATATAAAAGGTATTATTTTGAAACAGCTGCAATAATATGATTTAACTTATTTTGTGATATCGAGTTTCTATAGGTATTTATGATTGTTTTTTTTATTTAATTGTAGTAAAAATTATGCTTCTAGTGGTATTAATATATTCTATTTTCTCACTATTGCAAATAATTATAACGAATGACCTTTGCTGTCCTTTTAGATATATCTACGTGGCCCTACAGCTAAATGTAATTTCATCAGTTTACTTAATAGAATCAGAGTGAGATGATAGCAAAATACTAAAATAAATGCAACATTTTGAAGCTAGCTCGCATAAATCAGTTTTTACATATTCATTCTATTTAAACGACGATATTCGTAAACGAGATATAACATTATCTAAAAAGTAATTTATTGGTACATATTACGAAAACGATTTATGTAATAATTAGCTTCAATGTCTTAATAATGTGATGGTTGGTAATTTTGCTGTAAGAAAGTTAAAATCGCATTTATTCAAATTTTCTTTGTGTGACAAAAAATAATTTCCATGCTGGGTCAATTTACGAAAATAGAAATTTAAATCACCAAGTACACTGGTACGAAATTTGTCTCAAGAAACCTTAGTTGCACATTGAAAGTGTTATACTAGTTCCATCGTGAATCAGCCTCGGTCATGGTTAAAACAGGTAGCTAGCATAACAAACTTCCACGTCATTCAACTATCGTTCTATCTAACCTGTGTAACCTTTCAATCCCTCTTTAATTTCAATTCCCAAAATACGTCTGCCATCAAATTTGTAAGCCATGAATATCAGAAGCCGTGGCTTGGTAAACACCAATTGTTCCATTTGTATGATCTGTTTACGTTGTGCCCTCGGGGTGCTGTGTTAGATAACGGTGCGCGTTCAAAGCTCCGGATATTACCAACTTCACAGCGACATAGATCGTCTGAATTAAAAAATATATATTTGTGTAGTGAATGTGGGTTATGACGTTAGTCATGAGATAGACAGTTTTGGTTCAGCGTATTATTTATTTTATTTAAAAAATCAATATCTCCACTATTATAAAAGAAGCACTTATTATAGAGGAGATATTAACGTTTAATTATATAATTAAAAGTAAGTAGCTTTTTTTCATCATCATTATCAGCCTTTAACAGTCGACTGCTGGACTAGGCCTCTCCTTTGAAAGGAGGAATTGGCCAACTTTACCACGCCGGCCAAACGGGTTAGAAAAGGGTTAGTATCAAGTTTTCCTTCTCTTACAGTGTTGTTCTCTGCATAATAGCTCCCTCTGTCGACTCTTACGACACCCATTTTTACGAGGATGTTAAGGAGTGGCGACATTCCGTATTCTTAATCCGTCACCACACAGACATCTCTCCACGGACACGCCAATTTATTGGAACAATAATTGACCAACTACAAAATTACGATCATCTTGAGAAAGCAAAAGGATTTCGTACATCTCATACTATATCAAGTGTAACTATATGAAATTTACGTCACTAAAACGAAAGGGACGCAACATAAAACATTAATCTTACTTTCTAATAAGTAGGTATCGTTGTTCGATATCAAACATAAAAAAATTGGTTGCCTGTAAAGTCGGTATACGGGCGAAAGTTTTACGTGACAACGACTTATATAATAAATAATAATTTTAATGTGAATATTCATTCGTATAGTAGGAAGAAGGATGAAAGACGCGTGCCTTTCACTTTTTATGTCTGTCTCTCTCGCTCTTAGGCGGGACGCGTGCCTCTCACTCGCTCTCATTGTGAGCGCATAACGTGAGCGGAGCGTAACGCAGTTTCTTGAAGTGTCACCCGGCAAACCAATTTATAAGACGTTGTCACGTCAAAAATATCACTAACTTCAAATATCAAAATTCTAATATTTTATTTACGACATTTACATTACGTCTAATATGATTTATATTATGTCTCTCGTGAAAATAATATTTATATAAAAGCTTATGAAAATATCTGTGAAGCAGGTCACGTAAGCTTATATACAAAATAAGTATTATATATGTACGTATTTCAATAATATTTTTGTATTATAGCTCGCAAGTATACGTGCAATATTCTCAAGATGACGATAGAGGGCGCCATATGCGTTATAACTGTGAACTTATGATATTTTTAGTTGTGAACATTTTGTTTTGAAATTTTACTTATTTGTCTGAATAGCAACAGTAACTTGAGGATATTAGATGATTATTTTGAATTATTGTATGTTTGGCAGCAGATTTGGCAAAATTTTGACATTATTAACTTTTATGCGTAAAAGCGGTTAATTTGATAATATACAATGCTATTTTTAATACACTCCAAATATTATGACTCCAAAACAGTTCACCGTTCTTCAATATAGTCTATTAGAATGAAATCGTACTCATTACTATGAAAACGTTGTTCATAGACTTTGCCTAAATGGCAGGCAAAAACTAAGCTTAGCAACACATTTTTTCGAGAATAAAGTTAATTTAATTTAATATGTACAGATGTTTTCTTCAAAATTTCTGTTTACGTATCGATGGTTTGCGTATATTTAAGTCAAAAACTGATGTCAGCTAGATGTGGAGCGAGTATCATTTGATAAATTTTATAAAATCTTTTTCATCTAAGCCTTTCACTAGACATTTTTTTCATCAACTTATTACAAAGTTAAATTGATCGTATTTTATGTAAATTACTTTTAAATTTCGATTGAAGTTTGCCGCTGACAATTTTTCATCGTTTCGAGATATAATTTTAATCACTTTTTTACTCGTAACCAAATCAGAAAAAACAGGGTAAGCTGCATTTACCTTTTATTAAAGAAATAAAACACAGACAGGCGAATTCATTAATTGGTTGACTGGACCACCACAACAGAGTAGTTCTAAATTCTGAAAAATATCATTTGAATCTCAAATTTTATGAATATCTAATATATAAAATTCTCGTGTCACAGTTTTCGTTCCCATACTCCTCCGAAACGGCTTGACCGATTTTGATGAAATTTTTTGTGCTTATCCGGTATCTATGAGAATCGGCCAACATCTATTTTTCAAAAAAAAAAAAAAAATTTTGCAAAACAACGTTTGCCGGGTCAGCTAGTGTTTTATAAAATTAGGTTGACGTCAAAATTATAACGGAAATGCCATTGGATTTTATTAAACAAGGTTTTATTCCACCGACCAAAAGCATATATGCTTTTGTGTGATTAATATTTAAAGAAGTAATATTATGGTTTCTTATTTACCATAATGCCCGAGCATCTTTAAGAGAAATATTATATTTCTACTATGAAATCTTATACTAATATATAAAGCTGAAAAGTTTGTTTGTTTGGTTGAAAGAAAGAAGAAAGAAAGAAACATGGGTATTTGGTTATTCGGTTGAACGCGCTAATCTCAGGAACTACTGGACCGATTTAAAAAAATATTGCAGTGTTAGATGGCTTTCTATACCCTTCCTCAGTAAATTGGCTAATTTATTGAGGAAGGCTATAGATTAAATAACATCTCGCTATGAGGGACGGGAGCAGAGCAGTAGCCTTAAATAATGCGGGTGTAACCGCGGGCCTCCTCTAGCGCAACTACATATATATTTCTAGTAACTGATCAACTTTATTTCCTTATTCTACTCTATATCCATTATTAGGTATCAGCAGTACGTGCCGATATTCTCGAGTAAATAATCCTGAATTTGAATCCCAAATCATGACAACAAGGGCTCGCTGTCACAAGCGCTGTACTGTGCGAGCCGTTAGATATGTCCGGCTTGACTCCGTGTCAGAATATTAATACTGGCTGTGAGTGACGTCATGAGGCTCTCATTTATCATAACCCTCTTATTATTCTGTTATAAAAAGTACTCCACAGCTGATGCAAAAACGAATAGAGGCTTTAAGGTGCCTTAGTAACATGTGAAGTGGTACAATGGGTGAGAATGAATTAGAGACATTCACATACACAATACATTAATCATATTTGCTCTGCCTAATCGTTGCAAAATAAAAAAAAAGTTTAATTTGTATAAATATATCTCCTTGCCAGCTGGTTGTACAGCAATCTATATAATTCTGTCATTTTATTTACCGTAGGAAAAGGTTATCTTTGATTAGATTTCTCGTAAACAACGTTTTGTAAAATTTATTATTTACTTAGCGTTTTCTAACATCGCTGGCACTTATAATATAAAAAATACTTAGGAATGTCAATAATAATAATATAATACGATAAACGGCATATTTTCTTGGCGCTTCTTGTTATATGCATTATTTTCGAGTATGTTTTGTAACAGGTAGTCAATCAAACAATATATTCATGGTAACTGATAACGCCTTTTCTATCAACTTCTTCAGCAATATGTAGGTAAGTATAATATAAAAGTGGTATGTTACATGTGCACCTCACCCCAGGGATGTCTCGACTGACTTTTTATATTCGGTCACGCGTCAGTGATCTAGTACAAGCGGCGATGAAAAGATGTTAGGGGCCTTTTACATTAGCCTGTGGATAATCAACTTTTTATTTTTCATAAAATTCATTGTCTATTTGAAAGAATTTATTTTGTACAGATTATTGATACTACCTCGTTGGTCTTGCGGCATAAATGTGCGCGTGGGATTGGGAGGCCTCGGGTTCGATTCCTGGGTCGGGCAGTGTTATTGAGTTTTTCTGTCACGAAATTCTCATTAGCAGCACGGAGTCTGGAAATGTGCCTGGTACGGCAATAGGCTCGCCCCCTATTACGTGGGACTACAGTATATCTGGCGAAAAGTGGGTGTAGAAGTACACCTCTGCCTACCTCTTCGGGGTTATAGGCGTGAGACTATGTATGTATGTATGTACTTAAAGCTTCTACATTTACATTTACTGCCACGTTCGCAAAGCAAGGGCGTAGAACCATGCAAAAGAACGGGCAATAAAACTCACGGTCACTCTTTTTCATCGCCAGGTTTTGCATTATACATAAAAATTTCAATTTTGTAAGGTGCTGCAACTGTTATACCTTCTTTGTCATTTGTATATATTTACTCTACTTAATACTCAAGCATAATCTAGTAAAATTTTGATGTTCATTTAATTATTAGCCTCCTGAAAATAGACATGGTATAACAGGAGCATCCACTTACATTAAGTACCTAATAATGCAGGCAATCCGCACAAATGTTCAGAACCATGATGAAAATGATGCAGTTAAATATTAAATATGTAATACCAGCCCGTAAGACCGACATCGACCAGTCATTGCAAGTAGCACCCGTTCACGAGTATGACGCATGGGCCAGCCATCATCCCTCTCGCCATATCAGAGGGACAGGGATGACCCGACACACGACGCCACCACAAGAAATGACATTTTAGTGCGCATGACGACAACGGTACACGAACCGGCAGTAATTAACAATCTGTTGGTATACTGACTATGAACGCGAATTACCTCCATTTTCCAGATCGTTAATCTTAATATATAAAATCCTTGCGTTACTGAAATTTCGCATGTATGTATGTGTATGGGGGATTTCCCGAAATTCCCACGGGATCGGCCAAAACAGGTAAATTTAAAAAAATGCAGGCGTAGCTGCTGGCGTCCTCTAGTATTATCATAAATTTGTGGAACGCGTGCAAAATGCAAAAGTAGTACCTATATTTGATTGATATGATATCTTTTGAAATACAACCACCGATCGTACTAATTGCCTGAACTATATAACACATTAAATAAAAAATAATTTAACTAATAAAAAGTATCTAATGAAATGAATGACATTTAATGATGTGGTGGCGATTCCAAAAACTATAATTTACATAATTTTAATTGGAATGGAATAATATTTAAATACATGTCATAAAAATTATTTCCAAGCGCATTTGTCATTCAGATATCCATTTAAATTATAATATGCCTTTTGCATTAGGTCATTTTTAATCTTTGTCTGAAATGCGCTAAACGGCAAGTCCAAAATACTTATTGGTATCTTGTTGTAGATACGTATACTAAGTCCTATAAAAGAACTATGAGTTTTGCACAAACGGAAATACGGAACACATAATTTATGTCTATTTCTTGTATTTATAGAGTGTATATCACTATTCTTAGAATATGAATTTATATTTTTACTTACATGCATAGATAACACTAGCATAAATGTACTGAGACGCTACTTTTAAAAATACCGATTTCCTTGAATCTTTCTTTGAGCGAAACTCTTGTTCGTAATTGGTAAATAGCCCGAACTGCCCTTTTTTGCAATATAAAAATACTTTCGATATCAGCAGCTCCACCCCATAGTAATATGCTATAAGACATAACACTGTGAAAATAGCCAAAATATACCAATCTATCCGTATCGACATCTGTTAAACTGCGCACCTTCTTAATGGCATAAGCAACCGAACTAAGTTTCGCTGACAGATATGTAATGTGTGCGCCCCATTGTAACTTTAAATCAAGTGTTATTCCTAGAAACAATGTTGATTCAGTTGTTTCCAGTACATCACCATTTAAAACTATGTTAGGACCAAGGTTTCTGACGTTTGGCAAAGCAAACTTAACACATTTGGTTTTTTGGCGTTCAGTACTAAGTTGTTTACAGTAAACCATTTAGTCACCTGAATTAGAGCACTATTTATTTCGGTAAAGTTTTCCTTATTTCTATCTACTTGAAATATCAATGAAGTATCGTCAGCAAACAATACCACGTCACAAATATTTCTCAGGTAAAATGGCAAATCATTTATGTAAACAAGAAACAGGAAAGGCCCTAGGATACTACCCTGCGGCACTCCCAATTGTACTGGTATGCCACTGGATTTGAGCCGTTTATTTCTACACATTGGATTCTGTTATTTAAATATGCCTTAATAACATCCAATGCTTTAGTCTGGACGCCGTAATGTTTAAGTTTGCGTAAGATCGTATCATGGCAGACACAATCGAATGCTTTCAAAAGGTCGCAAAATACACCAGTAGCATTCTGAGAGTTCTCCCATGCATTGTAGACGTGTTTGAGTAAAGCTTCTCCTGCATCCGTCGTCGAGTGACCCTTAGTAAAACCATCCAGCAGCCAACCAGCTCTAGACTCCTTGATTACTTTATCCTTGGACTTAAAAGTACTTCTAAATTCGTTGTGAAATAAATTGAACATAGTATCATAAATCTTATTTGGTGACTTAAGCTCCATCATATCAGGATTCATACCTATTAAAATGTTATTCCTAAACTCATTAAATGTATGCCTACTGGCCTAAGTGTCACATTACGTACTACATTATCATTTATAAATGAAAATTTTGCCAATTGACCACAGTGATCCGAAGTTAAGTCAGTAGTAACTAATTTATGTGATACTGTATGATTACTAAATATATTGTCAAGACGAGTGGAAGTTGATGTGGTTATTCTAGTAGGTTCAAGAAATAAATTTGTCAAATTAAATGATTTAAAAAGATTTAAAAGCCTACTAGTCATTGGTGAACTATCCAGTATATTAATATTGAAATCTCCACAAACTATGATCCCTTTTTTATTGGTCCTAATTTTACCAATTGCGTCTTCCATAATAGATTCGAACATATTAAGGTAACTTAAAGGAGGGCGATATACACATATAACAACATACTGTTCCAGCTCAATACAGGAAATTTCTACAGTGCGTTCTACAGACAAGGTGCTTACGTCCTTTCGTTCCTTACACAGTGTGGTATTTGAAACTAGTATCAAGGATTCACCATGGATAGCTTGACTCCTAGCGAAAGCACTTCGCACAGTGTAATGCATGTTATTTAAAAAAAATATTTGATAATCCTTCAACCAGTGCTCCGTTATGCACATAACTTTTATATTGTGACTTTCTAAATATAAACTAAATTCTAAATGTTTGCCAGATAGACCCTGTATATTTTGATGTGCTATATTTAATTGACAATGTCTACCCTTTGTCCTATTCTTAAGTTTAAAGAACTCGTGTCAGTATTTAAAATAGAAGGAATGGAAAAGACAGAATTATTTACAGAAATAATTTTCTTGGATACCCTGCGTGTACCTATGTCATTTTGTATATTATATGCTAATAATTTAGCAATTTGTCGTTTATAAAATAGTGAAAGATACATAGTATCTTTGGTCAATGTGTAGTTATATTTAATAATAAATTTATTTATGTCAAAATATAAAATAATATCTTTATACTGCCATGTCATATTGTAAAAACACAAATTGAGGTCATAGATATGTTGATTCACCTTTCCATCTAGTGTACCTGAATAAGGTAACGCACAAGTAATAAATTGACATCCAAATTTTTTATGAAGTGATAAAATTACTTCTGTTTTAATTATAAATATCTTTTTAACCGACTTCAAAAAAAGGAGGAGGTTCTCAATTCGTCGGGATCTTTTTTTTTATGTATGTTCCCCGATTTCTCTAAGACGCCTAGACCGATTTCGAAAATTCTTGTTTTGATTGAAAGAGTATACCTCCTAGTTGGTCCCATGATCATCAGGTCAGGATCTGATCATGGAATCCTGAAAAAATCGAAGGAACTCTTCAAATTTTATAGGCACACTTAAAGCGATTTGACGATAACAACCCAATGCCGTCGAGTTTGGGCTCGTTTGAGTCGTCTTTACATAGACTTTGATGCTGGATGATTAACATGGTCTGATGATATAGTTAGAAGGTAACCATGAGATCTTTGTGATACAATAACCCAATCTCATCGAGTTTAGGGTCGTTTGATTCGTCTTTACATGGACTTTGGTACTGGATGTTTCGCGGGGTCTGATGATGGAGCAGGAAGGTGGCCATAGGATCTTTGTAATACAAAGACGCAATCCCATTGAGTTTGGGCTCGTTTGATTGGTCTTTACATGGACTGTAGCGCTGAATGTTTACCAAACTCTGATGATGACGCAGGAAGGTAGCCATGGGATATTTGTAATACAATTACGCAATCCCATTGAGTTTAGGCTCGTTTGAGTCGTCTTTACATAGACTTTGATGCTGGGTGATTTCCATGGTCTGATGATAGAGCTGGAAGTTAACCCAATCTCATCGAGCTTAGGTTCGTAAGATTGGTCTCTACATGGACTTTGGTACTGGATGTTTTCCAGCGTCTGGTGATGGAGCAGGAAGTTGGGCATGGGATCTTTGTAATACAAAGACGCAATCCTATTGAGTTTGGGCTCGTTTGATTCGTGTTTACATGGACTTTAGTACTGATTGTTACCAAAGTCTGATGATATGCTCTATCATCAGACGGCCATGAGATCATTGTAATACAATAATGCAATCTCATCGTGTTTAGGCTCGTTTGTTTTGGCTTGGCAAACACTTCAGTATTGGATGATTTCCGGGATCTGATGATGGAACTGAAACGAACGTGTTAAGGCTAGTTAGTTGAAAACAAAAAAAATACTGCCAGAATTGCCAGAAAGGTACAGGTCTACATTTCAGAATTGAGGCACGTAAGGAAGGCCTCCCCATCATGTACCACCTACACTATCCTATGTACCTACTTACCACATATTACTATTTTTATTAGTATAATATATATATATATATACCACTAAAAAGCAAAAAATAAAAAATATTTTTAAATAAATAAAAACCGACTTAAAAAAACACTAAGGAACTAAAAAACAAAAAATAATTGGTTTTGGAGCAAAAATGTTTGGAGTCGGTGCCAAGCCCTCACGCAAAAAGTTACTAAATTACAAACTACCTATTCTAGCAACAACGAAAGTTATATAAAAATGTGTAGAGGTTTTTAATCAGATCAGAAATACTTGGCTTGGCACCGACTCCAAAAATGTTTGCTCCAAAACCAATTATTTTTTGTTTTTTAGTTCCTTAGTGTTTTTTTAAGTCGGTTTTTATTTATTTAAAAATATTTTTTTTTGGTCACCATTTGGCTGTCACCATACACAATAACTATTGTTAACTGTCTATCAAATGTGGTTATTTTTAAAATATCTATCAAGTTTGTAAAAGATGACCCTGGATAACAATAATGAATGATATTGTGTTGTTTTAAATGACTATTCATTAAGCTACCTAAACCTACACCTAACCTATCCGAAAACATGTAAACCACCTGTAACCACTACACCTTGCTTGGCCCACGGTACGTATGGCTTTTCGAAGTTAAGTGGGTATTAAATAGTTAGCTTGCTGAAACACATCGTGAGGAAACAAGCATGTTTGAGAATTCTCTTTCATGTCTTTAAATATATGACATTTTATTGTTAAAATTTTTATTATTTTTACTTATTGTTTGCAACATGTATTTTACTATGTATTAGCATGTAAAGTTGTGAGTACGATGTGGGTATTATTAAACATATAAACAAGTAGTTGTGGCAACCTGTCTGATGGCTTAGGCTGACATGCTTATGCATACACCTTCTGATGGCGTGGAGGCATAGTGATACAGATCGTGCTGGCTCCCTCAATCAAGGTTGAGCCGTACGATTGCTTTTGAATGCGGGCCATCAGTGGGCCGAGTCAGTCAAAAGCGTCAGATAATTTCCTACATTGTACTTGCATACTAAACCCTTTTTTTGTCTGGACTTTAAAAGATGAAGAAAGACTAAAGAAATTGAAGTGACAAAAAAAAAATTAGTCTGAGTTTGTTTCGGCCTTTCTTCTCAAGAAGTCATTTAGCTAGGAAAAGCCGGCTTCATCTAGAATAGGGTTTTGACATGTATAAGTGTTGTAAACAACCAAAATGCAGAAATAAATATGTCTTTATGTCTCAGATGGAAATATTTTTGCAGTCTGCCAACCCGCACTTATGACGTAAGTTCTAACTCTTCTCTATAAATAATGAGGACTTAAAACAAGGTCCATGATATCTGCATTTCCAAAATATTTTAGTAATACAATATAGACAGTATACTTATTCACATAAAATTATTTAAAACATTGTGCGATGATATAAAACCATATTTTCATTGAATGTTACTTAGATATTAAATCAGAATAAACTGTTAAATCGTGCAAAATAATACTGTATCGCGCAGTCACTGTACTTACGTGGGCTTTTGTGTGTAATGCACCTGCAATGGTGATCAGCTGAGCGGCAGCGGCGGTCAATACACCGTGTCAATTTTCAAAGGGCATGATACAGTATTTTTTTACTTTTAGTGACTTATTTTGTCATGTATTTGTATTCAGTTATAGTAGTATATTAAACACTTAAAATATTTTGCAAATTCAAATCAGTTGCATCCACACGGACCATTTGTGGCCCGTGGATTCTTCTGCGCCGCATTTCTTTATACACACATGTCACTGGTTTGAGTTATGTGTTTTCAACCAAAACCCTCTGCGTGGCACTCCTAGTGCATGGTTTTCCAATGAGCTAAGTGACTTAAAACTGCAATATAATATTCTGAAGGTAAATTCATGTTTTTAAAAAGTTATCAAATAGTTTTACAATCTTAGTAAGGTTACCAGCGCAAAGTAGACAATAATTAGGGTTAAATTAAAACGAGATCAAGTTGTATCAAGCATCTAAATCTGCGCAAAGGTCTGCAGACAAATGACCGTAATTACCAGATCTCTTATCTTGAAGGATTGCTGACTCATTGCCCATCTTGATATCGCTAATCTTGCGCAAGCATGATGGATCTTCTGCCTGACTTGCGAAGACAGAAATGAACATAGAAACGAAATAAATATAGGTAAGCAGCGTTTGACACACACACTAGCAAAAATGGCTTAGGTACTTTAAATTATGGCACCAGTACATTTCAAAATAGAGTTAAATAATATAAAAACAATTATTATAATATATGTATTCACAAGACCTAATCAATTCTGAGTAACTTTTGAACTATATGTAATAATATTTATTTCACATAAAATCAGAAATACTGCATAAAATCTCTGGCAAACAGGTTGTTTACAATAGGTCGTATTTTTTAAGACGCTTTAAAGGAAAATCCAATGCTTTGGAATTCTAGCTAGATTAATACTAGATTAACCTGGAATATGATTGCTATTATTTGAAGTAGCAAAGGAATTCTATTAATAGCAAAAATAAAACAAAAATATAATCTTCAATTGTACTCACAAAAGCACACGTGAAGTCCCCTAAAGCTACGGAGATATAGGTATCTATAAAACACCGGTGAATCATTTTACGTACAATTTGAGACGCTTTTGAAGCGAGTCGTCGCCGCGACCGATGGTGCGGCAAATAACATAAATATTGCGTCTCCAACATAACCACTAACTTTAATTATTTGAGTAAATGTTAAACGTATTGATCGATAAGTTTCTGTTTGATTAAAATAATCATTCAAGTTGAAAAATACTATTTTATTATTCCTGCTGATTAGATTATATCACAGGAGGTAGCATGGCGCAGTTCAAAAACGGTCTCTGCGAAAAATTGCTTTGGACTTCCAACGTCTGAAATTAAGATTTGAGTGTATAATCATTTTCGGTGTTTTGAGTTCTAAGTTTTCTATGGTTATTTAATTCAAATTCGTTAATTCAGTAAGGTTGCAGAGTAACACTTCTGATGGTCAACAATACGTTTATTAGTAGGTATCTAGACCTCAATTTGTGACCTGCAAAATTCTATGAAGTAAACAAATATCACGTAAGCGATTAACCGTTTGACAAATTTTCAGTGAATATATTCAGCTGAATAACAAACATTTTCCACCAATTTAAAACTAAAACAAAGTAAAAATTCTGAATGACAAAACAAAAAACTCGCAGCTGGCATCCACAAAATCCTTCCACGCGACGAGTTTGATATGTAAAATCAGAAATACCCACATTTTAGTTGAAAATCCGATGCGTTGCGATGTGATGCGTCACGGATATGAGCGCTGAAACGTGGCTCAACAATATAACAATTCACTTGTAAACCGACGCTTTGTTTCAGTCAAACACTCGCTAATGGCTGATAGACAATACAGCTTTAGTGACCAATCAGTTATAATGGGCAAGGGATTGTTCATACTGTGTTCAATGATCATATTTGGGATTTGGTAGAGGCAAAAAAATATTTGTAACCGAATAAAAAAAGGGAGGTTGTCAATACGATTATGGATAACCCTAAGAATAACCTTAATACTATCATCCAACTGTGCCTTCAGAATAGATTATAATCCTTGGATTTTAGTACAGAAAGCTAATAGTAGATTAGTAGCCAAGGGCTGTAAGGTATCAATTGCAGCCCGAGATATTTAGGCGCACGAGCGCAGCGAGGGCGCCTATAGTTCGAGGGTGCAATTGGTGCTTACACCCGAGCTAACTATTCTGCTTTACATCTCGATTGTGAGGTAAGTAGAAAAAAACCGGCATTACAAGAATAAAACATCGTAAACATCGTCGTAAGTTTTCAAATATCTCTCTTTAGAAGTTTTAGGCAAAATATTGTTAATTGCTGCTTCAGCTTCCATTTTCATTGAATCGGGAGTGCAGCTTCACTTGAACAACTCATGTTTTTTCCTAATTAGCACGTAATTATAAAAAAAAAACAAAAACAAACAATATTTAAAGTAAAAGTTTTCTATTCCCGCCTTTTTTCATTAAAAAGAATCAAGTAAAGAACTTTTTAATGTTTTTTTTAAGAACGATATTGAGCTTCGCCGATATTTAAAAATTGATGACTATTAACTCACACGAAGACAAGGCTGAATAGCAAAGCGACCTCTTTGGTAATTGGGCTGAATGCATGATGTCTATTGCCAGTATGATGGTTAGATGTACGCGAACTTTTTGAAAGAAAGAAGTATTTTTTTTTAATTACTTACCGCCCTAGCGCCCGGCTTTTCTAGCTACATTATTACCCTAGAGCGCTAATTAGTCACCTACAAGCCCCATTTGGAGGTAATAAGAACCTACTTACCGAACATGAGAGATGTAAATACCATTAAGACCTTTAGGAGGAATCTCGAGGTGGATTTATCTAATTTAAGAACACGTCGTTAAACATTAAGTAATCCTACGTACTATTTACGATGTCTCATATAATTATTGTACTTGGATATTGTAGGCGTCTGGATTAAGGTCTTGTATGTAATTGATCTTATGACTAAATTCAGATTAAAAGCAATCTTTACTTTTAGAAACGTCCGATGGTCACCAGAAATGTACGTCCTTCAAAAAGTTGTCATTAAAAATACTACACACAAAATACTACACGACATTAATTCCGTCATACTAAGAATGGGGCGCTGTTGAGTACTTTGACGTAACTGATTACAGAATATGTAGAAGGTTCTGAACTCTGCCGTATTACTAACGGCTTTGCATGTAAACCAAATGGCTTCTATACCTCCCGGAAAAGTAAACAGATCGGTTCGCAGCTTCGCACAAACACCACAAAGCTAAGATCGTTTTCTAGTTAACATATAGCCACATCAAACTTACAGTCGCTTTTAGCATTACTAGGTACTATTATATGCGAATCGACAATACGCATTGCGGAGCTTACAAGTCTAAGTACCGCTTAGCAACAACGATAAAAGTAAAATGTAACAAAAGAAAAAACCTGTATTAATGATTTCCTGGAACTCTCGTCTGAATTGCGTACCTGAAAGTAAAGAAATAAAATTATATCAAATGTAGAAAAGTACGTCAATAAAAATATACTAAGATCAACTTAATTTATATAGAAAGGTTTGAACATTGACAGCTGTCAATCAAGTAAACATAGTCCGCGTATTTTAAAAGCCTCGAAAATATTTATTGTTACTTTTAATGTGTAAAAAGTCGTTAAACAAGTGCAAAGGTGTATAAATAGTGTCAACAAATACTAGCAACAATAAATACCCAGGACTTTTGCTATAACAAACACGAAATCTTAACGTTCGTTAGACGAGTTACAATTACATGTTAACATTCAGTGACATTATATTAGTGTATAACACCGATATTTAACAACTCTTCAAACAAATTTATCGTGTTTATCAATACGAGCCAAGTGTTAATTCAACATATAAATAAAATGAAAAATTAATATCATCGTCCTTCACAATATTTTAAATTTTGACATTATAGCAGAGCGAATCCATAGACAATTTCTTACTTTTTAATAATGATGTGGTAATACTAAACATACTAATGAATGAATGAATTGGATCTTAAAGTGTTGCTTTACGTAAATAAGTGTTGCAACTTGTATAAAAGTGTTGACACATGAGAAAATATTAGTCTGGTTGGAAGAAATATAAAATACTTACATATTAAATATTAATTTGGTATAAAATAAATTTTATCTGATTAAATAATAACTACAATGGAGTCACAAAATTTTACACGCCGAAAACCGCAAATATCAACATCGCAATCTGAAGAATCATTATTTGATGCAACAGTGATGAGTTTGCCAGACACTTCATTTCACAGCGACGATGAAATAATGACTCTGAATAATCAATTGAGTACTCTGAGCGCCCAATTGCAAAGTGCACATCAGGAGATAGAAAATTTGCTTTGTGACAATAATCGCTTGAAGTTAGATTTGGAGAAATCGAATAAAATCATAGAAATGTACAAAAAATTAAAGTCTCAGAAGCTAAATGTACTACACCAGGCTCTAAGCGGCAGACGAAGGATAAGAAACGCAGAGAATCTTGTAGCCTGACGTCTACGCCACAAAAACGTTCTGGAAAAACTGAAGCAACATATTTAGAAGAAATGAAAACTGTTACGAATATAAATTCAGATCCAAAGCTAAAAATAGGTAATCAAGACTGTTATCCCAATGAAGCCGCACCCTCCGCAACTTCTGAAAAAATAGTAAGCTTAGAAAATGGCAAATTCTGATAATTGCAGACCAGCAGGGGAAGGGTCTCCAGCAAATATTGCAGAAATTGGTTGGCTCAAATTATGCTGTACACTCGTTTTGGAAGCCTTACGCGACATTGTCTGAAATATTAAATCTACAAGAGCTGTACACACTGAGGGAAGACGACATGATAATTATAGTTGGTGGTATAAACGAAACAAATCCAAATGGTTTCCAATGGCATTTAGAAAAGCTTTTTCAGACAGTTAAGTGTGCCAACATATTTGTTAGTGAGGTACCGTTCAATAAATGTTTAAATGAAAATAAATTAAATTATGAGCTGCGCTTCATATGTAATAAATATGGTTCAGTTACCTTTGTTGACATGAATTACAGAACATTGTTACGTTATAGGACCAATAGAGCTTTGACCGTTTGTCGGTATCTGTTAAGAGAAATTCTAAGAAGTGAATATAAATCTAATTTTTGTAAGTACCATGAATACTTGCAGAAAAAAGCACAAAATTACAAATTATATCTTAAGGATGTAGGCACACAAACTGAAGCCATCGCTTATAGTAATGATGGTGATAATGTTGAAGATGTGAATGAAGTCAGTCATGTAAACTATGATAATTTATTTCGTTTGTAACTGTATTAGTATTCTCCATCAAAACATTAATGGCATTTTGAACAAAATAGACATATTTACAGTAAGTTTAGATACCTTGCAAAATAATTCAAATGGTATTGATATAATTTGTCTGTCTGAACATAACATGCTTGCATCCGATGTAAATTTACTGTACATACCAGATTACATTGTAGCCTCATATTTCACTAGAAATACCAGACATGGTGGGACTTGTATATTAGTAAAAAAATGGATAAAATTTAAGCCAATTGATAAAATAGTAAGTATCAGTATTTCAAATGTAATTGAATATAGCGCTACTGAACTAATTGATCTAAAAATAATAATTATTTGTGCTAATAGAAGTCCTCAAAATAAAAACGCAAAATTTAAATTTGAAGTTTTTCTACAAATGTTGAATGATATACTTCAATTATATTGTATCAAACTTAACAAAAAAATTGTAATTTGTGGAGATTTTAATATCGATCTTTTAAAACAATCTGGTCAACTCACTCAGTTCAAGGAACTTTTAAAAGGTTTTCACATACGCCTACAATTTGATAAACCTACTCGTTTGTCTAGCGGATCCTGTATAGATAACGTCATCCATAATATACACGGAGGTAAGGGTCAAATTTGTGAACTTGCGCTATCGGATCACACTGCACAAATATTTATGTGCCCTGTAAAGAGAACGTGTCGACTTGACCACTGGTTTGTCAGTAAAAGAGACTACTCAAAGGAAAATATTTCAAAATTCAAGAGTGCCCTTAAAAGTATTAACTTTTGTGATGTGTATGAAGAGCAAAACTCCTTACAATATTTTGATACATTTTATGATCTCTTCAAGCTATTTTACAATCTTTGCTTTCCAGAAATTAAGCTTAAAATATGCTCTAAAACAAAATCTAATTGGATCAGCCGCGGCATAAGGATTTGCAGTAAAAGGAAACGTGAACTTCTGTGGAAATTTCGGACTGCACCCGATAGTCACAATAGATTTAACTTCAAAAAATTATCTAAACGGCTTCGTAAAATAATTCATCTCACAAAAAATGCACGTAATGTTCACTATATACAAATTGCAACAAACAAATCGAAGGCTACATGGAAGCTAATTAATGAACGTCAACTTTTACCGCCTCAAAGCGTGGAGCAAATCAAATTAAATAATAAAATCTTAACAGATCCGCGTGAAATTGCTGAGGCTTTCAACAACTTTTTCGTAGAACAAGTACAGACAGTTGGTAAACATAATATGCCTTATATTATGTTTATTGTCATGAATGATTGTTGTCATGGTCCATCATCGTCAATGTTTATGCCACCTGTACTACCACTGGACATCAATAATATAATAATATCCCTAAAAAACTCCAACAGTACTGGCATTGATAGCATTTCCACTTAGGTTGTGAAATCAGTGTCACAAATTATTTCACCCGTATTAAGCCATGTAATTAACTTATGTATTGCTGAAGGTACATTTCCCGATAAACTTAAAATTACAATTGTAAAACCTCTATTTAAAAAAGATGATAAAGAGAATATGTCAATCGCAAAAACTTTTGAAAAAGTTATTTATAATCATTTATATACATATTTGGAAAACAATAACTTACTTGTTGACAACCAAAAAGGATTTCGTAAAAATAAATCAATAAATTTAGCAATTTATGATTTTATAAAGATGATAATTAGTAAAGTTGATAGACGTTTACCAGTACTTGCTCTATATATGGACATGTCAAAAGCGTTTGACCATGTAGACCATACTATATTAATTAATAAATTGAATTCATTTGGCATAAGAGGCAACATCGCAAATTTAATCGAAAATTATCTTCATAACAGACAGCAAATAACAGTGATTAGTAAAATTGTTAAGAAAACGGAAGTTCTGAACAAGTCTACAAAATCAAAGAGCTATCAAAGACGGCGTGCCTCAAGGTAGCGTCCTCGGGCCCTTACTTTTTATCATGTACATTAATGATTTACCATCGGCTGCAACATGTCCAATGATAATGTTTGCAGATGACAGTACATTGGTTTTTAATAATTATGATGATGTAACTGAGATACAATATGACATAACTAAGAATATCAATTCTGTAATAAAATGGCTTGACAACAATAATTTAAAGGTTAATTTAGATAAAACGTTATTAATGCAATTTGGGCAATCAATTAATACAAATTATAACATAGACTACAGAGGTAAGAGTATTAGTATTACTAAAAATACAAAGTTTTTAGGACTTCACATAGAGAACTCATTAAAATGGAATGAGCAAATTGACTACGTGTGCAATAAATTACATCAGCACTCTTATGCCCTGTATATGCTCAGGAAAAAGGTAAACGAAACCGTTTTACTTACAGCTTACCATGGCCTTGTATCCTCTATCCTAAGATATGGCATCATATTTTGGGGAAATGCCACGGGGAAGGATAGGGTTTTTTTAGCACAGAAGAGGTGCATAAGAGCAATTGCAAATTTATGTAAAACGGATAGCTGTAAACCGCATTTTAAAAGATTTAAAATACTAACCATGTCGTCACTATACATACTGGAGACTGCTTTATTTGTAAGATGTAATATGCATTATTTTACACAAATAAGTAGCGCGCGAAGAGCTGATAAATTGAAATTAGTCGCATGTAGAACATCTTTGCATCACAAAAGTATTTCATCAATGGCTCCAAAAATGTACAATCAAATTCCAAAGTATATAAAACTCGCAAAAAATAATCATGTTTTTAAAAAGGAACTGTCTGCATTTCTTATTGAAAAGGCGTATTACTCCGTCATGGATTTTATTAATGATAAACTTTGTACAGACTAAACCATTATTTATTATTGTTATTTTATGAAATGCTATACCTATATGTGTGTGTATTTTATTTTAATGGTGTACGTGATGATAATAATAATATTTCAAGGAATTGACATACAATTATATTGCAGATTTTGATTTGATTATTATTAATTTGATATTATTTAATTTTGTATTCAGTATTTTTATTTGTTTTATTGTGTGTAATACTGTTATTATTATTGTTTAAATTGTTTTTTTCATGATATCCTTAGTTGTAATTTATTTGTTTGTAATTATTTCTTTAAAAATTATAATTTATTAATATTATTATAATTATTTGTACGCCAATACCAGGCAGAACATAGCGCACTTTATTATGCATGTAAGATCTTTATTATGTACCTATGCTCACAAATAAATAATTTCAATTTGAATTTGAAAGGTTTTGCTTCTGTAAGCGGTTTCTGTGACATGTCATTACACAGTATTAATTATGTTATTAATAGATTAGAAAATGGAAATATAGTGAGGAAACTGCATGGCTGGAAGTTTTCCATAATGTAGGTACTCAAAAGACATGTGAAATCTGCCAACCCGCACTTGGCCAGCGTGATGGGGGCCTTACTCTTCTTACAATGAGAAGAGGCCCATGCCCAGCTGTGGGTAAATTTATATACAGGGTTGATGATGCTGATGAAATTTCTTCTTCTCCCCGAATAAAAATACTACTCTATCTTCTGATTAAAATACATTTTCTTGTTCTATTTTAGTTAGATCCTACAGAGACTTTTCGTCAGTCCTATTACCATGTAGCCTAAATACAAGAATCACGATATCTGGAAAGGAATAAACCGCGTATATCGTGAGCGAACCTGGTGGTCCATTCATGCGCACACGAGCGGAAACCTTTGCGATACCGATATTAATATTAAATATATTTTTGACGGGCTCAAAACGAAGTACGGTACTGATATGTGAATCTTTGAGGAGGTATGTGTAAAGGCTGCAAAATGGATACGGGTGGTTCAAGAATACTAATCCATTGTCTAGGAAATCAATCTTCTTCTTCTTTAAGAGCTTAGCTCCTTTTGGAGGAGCCATTCCGTTCGATTTCTTGCATTTTTTGACCTCTTGATACGATCAGATATAATATTATATTCTAAGACAACTGATATACGGGCGTCTGGTCTCAAACTAGACTGGGCATGTACATATTGTACAAAGCAACTTGATAACTGAGGCACATACTTATATTTTCTTCAATACGTACAAATAATAGATGAATTATTATCATTAGACACGGATTAAATAATTGTATCAATCTCTTTGCTATTTGTTTTGGTTGGAAAACTACAATCACAGGATCAATCAGGGTCATTAACCTCTTGAACAGACCAGTCAAAGCTGAATATTATTTTCTATTGGAATGACATTATGTGCAAAGATATTGTTCTAAGAATGATATATGAGTCTCCTTTTGTCGAGGGAAGGAAGAAAGAAGGAAAACAATCCCAACAAGAGTTCGTTGAGAATGTTTTCCTTTAGAATGCATTTTTGTAATATCTTAGCTACAATTTACTGATGGTATTTCGAATATTCTCTATATCTAGCTAGTAAATTCTTAGCTGGAAAGAGTTTATAGTTGTTTTGGCAATGTTTACCTACTGTGTGCTGAGAGAATTCACAATGACCGTGCACTTTAACATGTTGGTTATCAAAAACGTGCGCGCTCTAGTGTGTTACTACGGGTTTACTATTGTAGTTCAAGTAGGTGAAAACTAGTTGTAAATGAACTAAGTGTATCGTGTTCTATATCGGAGAAAATACTGAATGCCTATGCACTTTTCAGATAGACAAACTTTGTTTGTAGGACAGCATCATAAATACTATATAATAAATATAGTATGAAAAGTAGATATTCAGTGTTATTTAGTGCTGACTAGAATAAAATGTATATACTGCATTAGATGCAGCGGTGGCCAATAGTTAAAGATTGAACTTGAAAATTATAATTTTAAGTTTCGGTACGCACATAGTTTTTTGGTATCATCATAATCAGCCCTTAAGAGTCCACTGTTGGACTAGGCCTCTCCTTTGAAAGGAGGAATTGGCCTACTATACCACGCTGGCCGAACGGGTTGGTACAGGGTTTGTATCAAGTTTTCCTTCTCTTACAATGTTGTTCTCCGCATAATATGCTCCCTCTGTCGGCTCTTACGACACCCATGGGATGATATGGGGTGGTGACATTCCGTATTCTTAATCCGTCACCACACGGTCAACGTTTTTTGGTAAGCAAGCACCTATTAATATCACAAGCACCAGCTGTTAGTTTAATTTCTAGAATAAATAAAAATCCTGTAATTTGTAAATTTACCTAGTGAATTCTTAATTGCAAATATAAAATACTAGTTGTTGTCTTTGCTTTCTGATTAAAAAGTAGTGACTAATAAAACTAATATATGTTACCATTAAAATAAAGACTAACATGTTTTAAAAGTTTGCATTTATGATAAAATCTAGCAATAATGTTTGAAACCTGCAACTTGTCAATCGTATTATTTTTTAACATTAACGCAATGTTATTCCATTTTGGCACTTACTACAGTCAACAAACAAACTACAGGAACCAATAGTAAGAGCGGCAGTTTAAAAATATCCTGCTTCTAAAATAGGACATTAAATAACAATGAAGAATGTTTATGGACATAACCGCGTGATCTTATTCTTGTCTGTTATAAGTGTGTTCCTCTGAGAGTCATAAATTCTACAGAATTCTTCGTAAAACCGCTGGGAGTTGTGAAATTTAAACGCAAGGCTGTGGTTTCGCATAATTTTTGAACGAGTACAGATCGCGCCGTTTTGATTTTTCGTTGTAAAAATTAATCTAGATTCTTTTCGCTTAGGTTGAAGTGTGATTTTTAGGGTTTCTAGCCAGACCTCGTATAAATTACTAGTTTTATAAAGCTAGTTTAAATGTAGTAGAGGCTATATTTTATTACTGAAGCCGAATATTGTTTAAAAATATCTTTACATAAACATAACATATCTTCACGCCTTTTATCCCCGAAGGGGTAGGCAGAGGTGTATTACACACCCACACTTCGCCAGATATGTTTCGGTCCCAATGTAATAGGGGGCGAGCCTATTGCCATCTACCGGGCACATTATTAAGCGAGCGATAATTAACATTTTTAATACACACATAACTTCGAAAAGTCAGAGGTGTGTGCCCGGGGTACCTGGGGATCGAACCCGAGACCATCGTCTCGGCAGTCCGTTACGTACACCACTGGGCTATCGCCGCTTATAATATCTTTGTATTATAAATTACTAATGTTTAGCTAAAACAATAATTTCACATTTTAAATAACCTATAAATTCATAGTAAAATACATAAGTTGTTTTAACGGGAACAAACCGTAGTTCACCACAAGACACATAGACGAGTTTATGCAATTTAAAATAGATGCTAAATAAACATATGGAAGACGGATGGCCGGGTCAGGTTTCAGGACTAATGGACTGTGGACTTAAGCCGCGACTGGACTGCAGACACCAGTCTATTCAGATGCATCGATCATGGAGTTTGACTTAACGTACATTGAGGGACGAGGGTAAGGTTCTTTTTTTCATTAGGAATTAATAGGGGGATGTAATCCAAGAACGAGAGATGAATTAATTCAATGATTACCGTGTTTAGTGCAAGAGGACATCAAAGTTTAATGTATTAGGGGTGGACATGTTATTATCTCTCATTGGAGAGTCAATTGATCTGATCGAAAAAAGGTCAATTACTTCTTAAAAGGAACTGTTTTTTTTTCGACCTATACCAAAAGTGGACATCGAGTCCTCTTTTGCAATCATTATAACGACCGACCCTTTTTCCTCCGTTTAAACCTTTAACAATCAAACCGATCTTGCCTAAATCTCAAAACGCTTGTCCAGATTCTTACAAATATGCCAACTCGACTCCAAAAACGTTTGATACAATCTGAACGTTTTTTTACCTCACATCTGAGTTGAGGGTTCCTTACTATGGAGCATTAATTCTTCCCATTTTGGTAATACGATCGCGATTGCGGTCCGAGCCCAAATTGGCCGTAAGCGGCTTAGTGCAGCTAATTCTGACGCGATCTGCTTCGCCCCAATTATTAGTAATGAGATTATCAGTTTAATGTCAGTGTACGATGCGCTTGCCAACTTGCTAATCACTGATCCTGGCAGTGATATTGGAGAAGACGCCGTGCACATGTTTCTGTAATTATAATCTGTAAATTTGCATATAGTTTAAAACGTTCTTAGCTTTTTATGCTAGCATAATTATTATGCTTATCAAGGCAAGCAGGCATAAGCCTATGTATGTGGTTGGTCAACTAGAAAGTTACATATTGTTTAGTAGAATACAGACGTCATTTTTGGCAGACAACATTCATTTAGGTCAAGGACAACCCGGCTTACTAGACACCTAATGTTTTCAATTCTACAAACAAACAATTCTGTCAAAGCGGTGAGGTGTGCGGTGCGAAGGGGGCTACAAAAATGCATTCTAATTGGCCGGTTCAAATTTGCGGTACGTTTTAAGTCATAACTAGTGTTCGGATTGGTCTTATGTAAGACGTATAAGTCTAACGTGTTATCAGAAAGTGTTCGCCTTACGTCTGCTGTCTAGTAGGCTGGGTTGTCGTTGATTTAGGTATATTATAGTATTTCTAATCCGACGGTTTAGCGCGTTTGTTGTTATGAACACATTTTCAGATATACTTAGATTGCAAGACCGTTATAAAATTAAATAATTTAAATATCATCGGTACCTATAATTTTCTTTACATACCCATTGATACATTTAAAAAACCTTTGTAACGTAGTTCTACTTGTAAAAAAATTGGTTGCCTGTAAAGTCGGTATACGGGCGAAAGTTTTACGTGACAACGACTTTGAGTGGTAAAATAATTTTAATGTGAATATTCATTCGTATAGTAGGAAGAAGGATGAAAGACGCGTGCCTTTCACTTTTTATGTCTGTCTCTCTCGCTCTTAGGCGGGACGCGTGCCTCTCACTCGCTCTCATTGTGAGCGCATAACGTGAGCGGAGCGTAACGCAGTTTCTTGAAGTGTCACCCGGCAAACCAATTTATAAGACGTTGTCACGTCAAAATATATTGTATTACTTATTCTTACAAACAAATAAATAAACAAAACAATTAATTATAGACTATAACACTAAGTAATATCTTATCGAGGGCTATCTTTTAACTAAATTGCAATAAACACATATCATAGTAAAATATTGCCAGATTATATAATATTGAGTTTCCTTATTTTGGGGGTAAAGCTTTGTCAATGAAACGCAAGTATGTAAATGAACGACGACGATTTTGGGACAACATGACTCAGTTATGGCAATATCGTAAACAAAATCTTGGATTATGACGATGCAGACTTTTAGGGACTTGCGGTTATACGCCTTTTGTAAGCGTTGCTTATTAAAAAGTTCATTTATCTTAATATATAAAATCCTTGCGTTACTGACTGACTGACAGACACGCTACAGCCGAAACTATTTGGCGCAGGAAGCTGAAATTTGGCATGTGTGTTCCTTGGGGACCATAGGGGTGCACTAAGAAGGGATTTCCCGAAATTCCCACGGAATCGGCCAAACTGGGTAAATTTTTAAAAAATGCAGGCGTAGCTGCTGGCGTCCTCTAGTATCTGATAAAAATAACTCCGGTAAGGATTATGTTTATAACAAGTTGTTTTAAAGTATGATTTCCAATAACTGCGTGGTAACTGCTGTTACCTACGTGGGAAAGCACATTGCTTTTATCAAGGAAAGTAAATATAACAATATTTACAAATAAAAGATATCGGCTACGGATTCTACGAAGCTTATAAATATTAAGTATATTGCATTTAAATAAGTACGATTTAATTTAATTTAAATAAGTACGAAATACCGGACGACGCAGCAGGGGCAGCCCTCCCGCAAGATGGACCGACGATCTGGTTGAGATCGCGGTGCGCGGTTGGATGCGGGCGGCTCAAAATCGGTCTGTGTGGAGAATCTTGGGGGAGGCCTATGTCCAGCAGTGGACGTCTCTAGGGTGACATGATGATGATTCAAATAATATTTCATTTATATAATAAGTATTTTTAAAGTTAATTTTATTAGGCATAGAGTTTCTATTAATTTTTAACGAGACCAAAAAGGCGGAATAAGGTTGTGTTCTTTACTACAGCACAATATCCTTATTTGGCAAGAAAATTTTCTCAAAACATGACTTCTAATAATAGGACTTTTAAATATAAATGAAATGTAGAATTTTCCTTAGCCAAAGGATACAGTGCGCGGCAAATATTTAGCATACAAACCCATAAAATATTCACGTAGCTAGGGGGTGAGATAACGAAATAAGCCAGTGACAAAAGGACAGATACCCGCAACTTCTCAGCCGTGTTTACTCTTTGTAAGTCATGTATTATAAGTATGAGAGTTGTCTAGTAAGGCCATATCACGCTAAAGATATTTTTCTTCGAATTGTACTTGGTTTAGCCCTAGGAGGCACAACGTGAAGGTGTGAGACGTATTTTGTTAAATAAAGTATTTGTTTTGAGGTTATGGAAGCTAATATTTATGGCAAGGTTGCCAATTAAAAATTACCTATTATGTTATTTCATTCACTTACATACGTAAACGCCTGTGATTTCATATCAGTTTATTCTACAGTTTTTAATAACGTCAAATTATTAATATATTCACTACTCGCGATTTGTACATACTAATATTTATTTAACATCTTTATCGTGTAATTAACAACGCACGCCAATGCAACGCCCAAAACAATACACGCCGGAAGATCGACGCCGATCGGCAAATAATATTAGTGAGTTATAAATTAAATAAAAAACGCATTCTTCAATCACAAACAAATACTTGACTCAACTAGAAAATACGCAAGCATCGGACTTAGACTACGGTGGTAAAGAAAAGCGCCACTAAGGGTGCGCACATACTAGACGCTCTTGCCGTTCTCACTCCGGCTTCGTTCACCCACAATCTTCCCAACACACATTACCAACGTTTTCCCTAAAAGCCACCAAATATCAGCTGCAACAATGCGTGTTACACGGTGGCCCTCCGTTATCATTTCCCTTTACAAGAACATTCCGGGAAATTTAATAAAAATCCTAGGGACCTAACGGAGCAAGAAAATTTTCGCTGAATCGCAGCCCTTTAAGACGAAATCGAGGTATTTGTCGGATCGGCGGGTCTAAGCCGGCGGGGCGAAGGGGAGGGGGGAGATATTCGTCGCGAAACGAATTCAATTTGGATCATTCTTCTTTACTATTATCCCGATTGAAGGTCTTTCGTCGATGTCCCCCGTTCGAAATTGGATCGTCTTTTGCATAAAATGAAAATCGAATCGGAACTAACGAAATATCCTCGGAAAGATTTCGTCACCCCGCGTTTTGATGAACGAGACCTTTTATAGAATTATGAACCGGAGTCGGGTCCGAGAAGCCGAATCTGGGGCACAACATTATATTGTTATGTGTCGAGCCGAGGGCCGGAGGGCACGGCGAGTTCACACTTCGCTCGCCTGACCCTCATTTTTTAGGTAATCAAACAGCATTTATCAAGTTATTCCGGACTTATTGCCGTTATATTTTTGGTATTGGATCGTGTGTGTATAAACTACATATTTCTTGAGCTTATTGCTTACACATCGTGACTTGGTACGATGATATAGACGCTGGCTTAGTGCGGGTTAGCAGACTTCACATATCTTTCAAGATAATTATGTAGAACTCGGCAAACGAAGAGTGGGATGCCCCCCGACGAGGTGGTCCGACGATCTAAAAAAGGTGGCTGGGGCGGGCTGGATGCGCAAGGCAGAGGATCGGTCATTGTAGCGCATGTTGGGAGAGGCCTACGTCCAGCAGTGGACTGCAATAGGCTGATTGACATGTAGAATTCTCAGACATGCAGGTTTCCAAACGATCCTTTCTTTTATCATCAAGCGATTATTAAAAAAATATCTCGCACTTTACTTCTAAAAGTCACGGTTAGCGCTGTGAGTGTAAACTCTATAGCCTGTGCGCAGCAGTCTGTTCAGTTTCTCCGTTAGGCCAACCCTATTGCCAAAATACCAGTAAAACAATAAAAGCAAAGGAATTACAAACACTAAAACGTTATTGTTCCAACGAAGGAAATGTCACTTCAAAAGCGAATAAATCAAACCACACAAATCCCTCAATGATACTTAATTAGGCCATTTTATTTCTACGATTACTTCCGCTTCCGCAACATAAAACAAATATAAAAGAAAAGAATAAAAATATTTATTGCATTGTGTTTAATTTACGATCCTTTATAACGTCAGAAAAGTATTTTGTTCTAATTTCCTCTGTAACCGCCTGAAGCAAAAAATGAAACTGCATTGCGGCTAGAATTGGGGCAGCGCGGGGGATAGAGTACTAGTGACAAGTAACTGTTACTTTTGTATCATCAATCATTAGGAGCTGAAGTAAAAAGTAGTCCACAGGGAATAATATATTTCACAGCTTCGTTCTGTTACTAGCTTTTTGTAATTTAGTGAAAATATTTTGTTGAAAGTTGTTCGTTGGATACTTTAGGGATTTTCTCATATCTAGTAAAAAACCTGAGTGTGAGTAGTTATTACAGGACAAGCTCTTTAAGAATATTAAATGTTAATGTTGTGTAAACGTTGACTGTACGGTTGGCGTAGTGGTTTAGGGTCGTAGCACACATATCAACTAGGAAAGGGATCGTCACCGTATCGCCTTTTGCCTCGACGTCAAACAGGCGTCAACCTGACGTAACCACGTAACGTAAGCGGATCAGAAGCTTCGGCAGGCCTCCTTCACTCGGCCGTACCTACAGCGATAAGTGCCTACACTTTCGCGCAGCTTCCAAGCCCGCGTCGTTAGTCGGTTGTCACCGCTCGCACGCAGAGCGATTTTAGCTATTAAATTTGCTAATAACGTGAATTTTTATAGTGAACAACAAAATAATAATGAGTAATAAGGTGCAGTTACTTATTTATACCTAGCGAAGAGACGAAAAATACTTACTAAGAATTCGTCAAACCAACTCGAAATAAGTCATCAAAAATATCACTAACCATTAAACAAGGATATATCTAGTCTAGGATTGTTTTAATTTAATAAAATTTACCGTGTAACCATACGCATTAAGCATAGGATAATTATTAATTATTACGTGGTCAAGTAGGTAGATAGATTATGAATAAATATTATAGTAGCAACGGCAAGTCGACAAACGACAACCCTAGCGCGACAGCTAGTGCGTCACGCCGCGCTAGACAGCGACAGCGTTATGTGTTAGAAAAGAGCGGGAACGGTTAGGTGAATATCGCAGTAGGCACTGAGTGCTTGTGCGAGCTGAATTGCATTTTGTTGCTCAGTCGCAAGATTCAAAATTTCTTTAAATTGGTTTGTGAAGTGATGCTTCTGTACTATCTATTCTGTGACTGAGCCGACACTTGTAGGTATTGTAACTCGAGTTTTGAGTTAAAATACGGAAAAGCTTATGTAGGTAAGTGTGATCTAACTAACTAGGTATATGCACTTCTAAAAACTTACTTAGGTATTTTGAAATCACAGACAGACACTTCAACTTTATTTATACTGTATACATTTATGTAGATATAGATAACATCCAGACGTTCCAAATAGCTAGCCTTACTAATAATTCTAAGAATAATATCATGCTCGCGGAGAAATAAACAAAAATTTTATACTGACTCGGCTCCGGCGCTAGTCGCCGCGACTACCGCTCGACACCGTGGCGTGCGCCGTACTAATTCATACATTTGTTTTGGTCGCGCGACGACGTGTCGATCGACACGCCGCTGTACCGCTCGGTGCTATTCGCCGGTCGCCGCTGCGTGTAGCATGCTTAGAACATTTCTATACATTTGATTCAGTTGCAAGTCGCGTCGCCGGTCGCGTCGCGCGAATTTTCGCTGGAGCGAATTGTCCGTGGCCAGGCCGTAATATTGGATGTTTTTTTTGTCTCTATAATTACAGCCGTTTTTTTAATGTGAGCGTAAAAAACATACCGACCATACACATCCCCGGTTTTCTATCAACTCTCCTGGCGCAAATCAGCATGTTATCAAACAAGGAGCGTTGGAAAACACCGCCAGTCAACTGAGAACACTCTTGTGAGCTAAGTTTGTGCCCGTCCAGCCTCATCAGCGACCTTGAAGATCTGCCTGTCTGGAAATAAGAACAAAAAAATGAAGAAAACTGATAAAACTGAAACCTCTAATGCTGGCAGAATTGCCGTACAGAATCCTGGGTTCAAAATTAGGAACTGGAGTTGATTTAAAAAATGAATGCGCTAAATCTAATCTCAATCACTACTAAGAGTGACAGAGCGTCGCATGGGATAAAAACGAGAAGGAATCACAAATACCTTCTTTAACTCTAGGTATCTATCTCATGGTTCTTCCTTCAACATTCAAATAATACTCGCTGGGCCCGTGGCTACACTCGCTTTATTTAAGGCTACTGCTCCGCTCTGGTGGTTCATAGCGAGATCCTATGTAGCCTATAATATAATAATAATAACCCTTCTCGATAAATGGACTATCAATTACAAAAATAATCATTCACGTCGAACGAGTCCTTGCAGAGATTAGTGCGATCAAACAAACAAAGACACAATCTCTTGAGCTTTGTTTTATTACCTATAGTAAAGACTAGCGTTACAGCGTTCTTCTTCCTGCTTGAAAAGCCTTTTATAGATTAACAAAATACGTACATCGAAATCGTAAAAGAACTGTAAAGAGAATTATAAATAATTAATTTTAAAATATCTGACAATAGGTATATGTACTCTCTTATTTTTGTGCGGTGTCTATAATACACATTTGACCCTTTTGAGTAAGATAGTGGCTAATACTGAAAAATAACTAAACTGCCATCTATACTTATTATAAAATGAATTAGGTCATCTTGGTCCTGGTTCATTTGGTACTGGTCATCCTGTCTGTTTGCCTGAACGGGACAAACTCAAAAACTACCAAACGGTTTTCACTAATAGATACTTAGTATAATTCCTATGGGTGATTAAGGTGTGTAATTCACGCAAGCGGAAACGCGAACGAAATACTGTTTAGCATAATTTTCGTATCCGTGTGGTGACGGATTAAGAATACGGAATGTCACCACCCCATATCATCCCATGGGTGTCGTAAGAGCCGACAGAGGGAGCATATTATGCAGAGAACAGTACTGTAAGAGAAAGAAAACTTGATACAAACCCTATAGGTACCGACCCGTTTGGCCAGCGTGGTATAGTAGAGGAATTCCTCCTTTCAAAGGAGAGGCCTAGTCCAGCAGTTGACTGTAAAAGGCTGAAGATGATGATGATGATAATTTTTGTATTGAAACGTCTAGTAAAAAGCATTATGAAGCTTTAAAGGAGTTTTTAACAGATATTATAATTCTGTAGTTCAACTTACCAGTATTGCTAGATGCAAAGTGCACAAGTTAAAAATCAAGTATTAGAAATAAAACGACATAATGGCTTTCTTAGAATACTTATTGAGCTCCACGTGCTGGGTGATGGCTTTTATATTAATTATTGACAGTAGTTACTCATTAAGATATCGGCAGTAAAACAGGCCAAGTTCAATCAGCAAGTAGTCAAAGTATCAAAAATAAAGTGATTAACCGAATGACAAATAAAGTCGGTCGCATTAATAATAATAGTTCCCTAATGTAATTGTTTTCTAGGGTTCCGTACCTAAAAGGTAAAAAACGGGACTCTATTTCTAAGCCTCCGCTGTCTGTCCGTCTGTCTGTCACCAGGCTGTACCTCATAAACTGTGATAGCTACAAATCTGAAATTTTCACAAATTATTTATTTTGGTTGCCGCTTTAACAACAAATACTAAAAATAAAAAAAATAAAAAATATTAAGGGGGAGTCCCATACAAAAAACGTGTTTTTTTTTCGTATTTTTTGCTCAAAATTACTAACGGTAACAGGTAGACGCTTTAATTTTTTACAGAATATGTAGTTGTATATTACCTTTCAAAATAAATAATTTAATTTAAAAAAAGTAAATAATAAAGGGAGGCTCCCATACAAAAAACGTAATTTTTAAGCAATTTGTTACTCGATCTTAATAAACAGGTAGAAACTTAAAAAGTATTTAAGTATACATACAACGAACGTGATTTTCTTTTATAGATGATGGTACGGAACCCTTTGTGCGCGAGTCCGACTCGCACTTGCCAAATTTTTTTTTTTATAGAGTCGCACCTGCACCCCGAAGTGTTAAGAGGTGTTATGTTGTGGCGGCACATTGCCAGACTTGGAGTTGCTACTGAGAATTCGGCAAAATTCTGTATCACATTTGCCTAATCCGTGAATTGAACCCGGGACCAGACGAGATCAGGCGATAGGCTATCCACTTGACCAATATTGTGAGAAATGTTTACACGTATATCTAAATATGCTACCAGATATTCTACGTACAATATTAGCATAAACCAAAGATAAAATCCTGGAGGAGCATAGTCAAAGTTAAAATAATTTATTCATCTAGGTACAGGTGACACTTATGAACGTCAATTTTAAAATTAAATTACTTAATGCTTCTACATTCATATTTACTGCCTCGTTCAGAAACATAGATATACCAACCCGAAATAATTATTGCATTAGGCTAGTGAAGAATGAACGATTTAAACTTGTCGCTATTTTTACATCGGCTAAGTCGTCATACAAATGTCTTGAATTTTTCATAGATAAGGCCTCACTTTATTATTTGTTGGTCATCGTCACCATCCTCTTAGCGTTATCCCAGTCTCAACCTGGAGTCCGCTTTCTAGTCTAACCGGATTTGGCGGAATGTTAGCTTATCCACGAAGGGATAGCGATATTTCATGGTTTAGACTAGTGTCTATTTATTTTAGAGATACTGTATATCTATAACGACTGTCAAAGATCTTCATGACAGCCGGAACCGAAGGCTTTACGAGCTATCCGAGGCACGAGACAAGCGATAATTAACAATTCAATACGCACATAACTCCGAAAAGTCAGTGGTGCGCGCCGTGGATTCGATCCCTCGATACCCTCTGCATGGCAGTCCGTTGGTATCTCCACTAGGCTATTGTTGCCTTCGGTTTATTATTTGTTGGTACTCTATTAAAATACTTTAGCTGCCATTTAATAAGTTATGCATTATTGTTTTGTAGTTTGTGATAAAGTTCAAAGTCGAAGTCAAGGTCTAAGTCCCAGGGTAACAGACTAACTTATAAGAAAGTGATTCCAGTCTAAACTTAGTTTGTACCTACCCGTTATTGATCGCAAAAAGTTGAAAACAAAATAAATCACATTTTTTATATAAATAATAAACAAGCTTTTCAAATTACTGCCGATATTTCAAATAAAATATTCACAACATTATTTCACAATTACGAAAGCTGGGATACATAGCTAACAACATATGCATAATCTAGTTGCACAAATTGAAAAATAGTGTCAAACGTATTAGCGCAATTAGGTGTAGCGCAAACTGGGCTAATAATTCACAATATTGCGCTACGCTACATACGCAACGGGCGCTGCGGCGCTACGGCTGTCCGCGCGGTTCGGCCATAAATCTGCATTAAAACAGAGCTGCACTCTGATTTCCATTCATATCTACACTTCAATATCACTAAATATTAATTGTGTAAAGTATTAGTGCAATGAATTGTGATACATGTATTGTTTATAGGTTAAAAGGCAAGTATTGTTCTATAGGTATGCGGTTTGCGCGGCGACAGCGCGGCGACTGCTAATTTATGTGCCAATGTAAAGAATACCTAAAGAACAATAGTTAAAGCCCATATTTAAATGATATTTTTTTCTTAGGTGTGAGAGGCGAGTCGTTTATGTGGGCCAAGACCTTAAGGGTGCACTAATATGAAGGGATTTTGCGAAATTCTCACAGGATCGAGAAGAAAAGGCTAAATATAAAAAAATAATATGTGCAGGCGTAGCTGCATTCTTTTTTCTAGTGCATGATAAAATAATGTAACAGTATCAGATATTACAACAAGACTACCTACTTTTCAGCGTTATAAACTAAAAATCAGCGTCTAACGGCCGTTATGAGATTCGTGTTTGACATATTTTGTATGGAACTTATGTCAAAAACGATTCTAAAATCTCAAAATATGGATAGATCGAATCTTGAATTCCGCAGTAAGTATTTGACGTGGAAGCGAAAGTGTCATGCTTGTCGGGGTATGTCTTACTCCGGAATTCAATATTCGAATTATAGATAGATCTGTAGATTTTAGATTCGTTTTTGACAGTTTTTGACATAAACTCCATATAAAATATGTCAAACACGAATCTAAAATCTACAGATCTATCTATAGTTCGTATATTGAAAATGGCCGTTAGAAAGATTACACCTCGTGCTTACCCGTAACTTACTCGCAAAAACGAGTTAACTGATTAGATTACAATCTTTCCCATTGTTGGGCCCAGAATTCTTCTCATCATCACTAGGCCTAGGTCATATGTAGTCCACCACGCTGACAAATACAGGTCGGCATTACATATCTTTCCAGAATGTTATGCAAAACTTTTTTCCTCGCGATGTTTTCCTTCACCGTTTAGCAAGTGATAATTAACAATTTTAGCATAGACAAGTCATTGATGGTAGTAGCGTCTGCGTAGCAGTCTGATAGTGTCTCTTAACCTCAAAATTTGTGACGTCACTATAGATTCTGATACGTACGATGGCTGTTGAATTCGGGCCATTAGCGGGCTGAGTCAGTACTAAGCGTCAGATGATATCCTACATTGTACTCGCATCTAAACCTATTATGTATGGACTTCAAAAGAATTTAAACGAAGAGATGAATTAAAATGAAATGACAAAAAAAGCAATAACTCTGAGTTTGTTTCGGCCTTTCTTCTCAAGCAGTCATTTAGTTAGAAAAATAGGGTTTTGACTTGTATAAGTGTTGTAAACAACCAAAATGCAGAAATAAATAATATGTCTATTATGTCTTTTTTATGTGACTCATTTTTATTTTATGTAAATGAGACTGACTGAGATTGAGAGTTGGGTTGGGCAGCGTTTGGCAAGCTACCTCGAGTTTTCTCTTCGCCCCTACCGCAATGCCTGAAGACCAAAGTCTTCAACCAATGCGTCCTACCTGTTATGACGTACGGTGCCGAGACGTGGACACTTACAGTGGGACTAGTCCACAAACTAAAAGTCACGCAGCGAGCTATGGAACGGGCTATGCTTGGCGTCTCTTTGAAGGATAAAATCCGGAACGAAGTTATCCAACAAAGAACCAAAGTTACCGACATAGCTCACAGAATCAGTAGACTCAAGTGGCAGTGGGCTGGCCATATCTGTAGAAGGACTGATGGACGATGGAGCAAGCGTATCCTAGAGTGGAGACCACGTCTCGGCAAGCGTAAGGTAGGGCGGCCCGCGGCTAGGTGGACCGACGACCTGAAAAAGGTGGCTGGGACAGACTGGATGCGGAAGGCTGAGGACCGTGTACTGTGGCGCGTGTTGGGAGAGGCCTATGTCCAGTAGTGGACTGCGATAGGCTGATTGATTGATTGAGACTACTATCAATTAACTCTAGTTATCACTATCGATCTCCAAACAAACATTGGATCATGCTGAGATTTTGATGCGTAATGATACGGTTTTTTTTACGTTATCGGAGAGAAATTAGAATAAATCGGTGCGCCAAAGTTCACCTAAATTTTCAACTCCGATAATTGGAAATCCGAAAATGTTCTTCCTAACATTTTTCATCCTAACAATCACAATTCCTAACTACTCTGTCTCTTATGTTCATAAATCCGAAGCATTGAACTTCATAATGTCAGTAGCAATAAACATCTATTATACTTTTTTTTGTTTTCCTATATTTTCTCAACATAACCATCCCTAACACTATTATTCAAAGTCATACTTATCTTATTTGTTTAGATTTCTTTTTATTAATAATAATCAGTATTATATACATTAATTTTGCGTAACTTTATTTTAACATTAAATGTATAAAATATTAAAATAATAAGTAGTACCATGGTACAAATACACAATAGTACAATGGTCAAGTTCCAGAAACGAATCGGTCGTATTAATAATTATTGGTTTAGGTTAGGTTAGAAATGTGACCAAAACCGAGTCAGTCCTATAGTTATTGGTTTAGGTACGGATAAAACTGCGGTATAAACTCCCAGGCCATAAACATAACCGTAAATTAATCGTGTTTTATGAATTTCAGTTGGAGTGTAGCCTTGGGGGAGCTACGGCGCGAGGACTTAGAAAACTTTGCCAATCAGTGTTGTTTTTTCAAATCGTTTATTTTCTCGATTCTATCATATAAAACACCTAAATATAAGGCTAAAAGTCTTGTTAAAGTTGTGTCTTAGTAAAAGTGCCATATATTTTTATTACAATTGGTAAATGTTTCTTTCTGAGTATGAGTGAAAATATTATGTTTAGGGATAAAAGCGTTATGATAAAAACAGTAGGAGTTTAAATATATTTACATTAATGATATTATTAATTACAATTTTCGGAAACATGAATGTTATGAACATCGCCGGTTGCACTACAAATAGTATGAATGAAAACTTTAGGATGAAAAATTTTAGGAAGAGTGATCATTCGGATTACAAATCGTTAGAAAGAACAATTTCGGGTAAAGAACTTTAGGTGAGCCAATATGGACCCAGAATAAATAGATATTGATTAAAAATATTTATTATCGCTCGCTGATTATTCAACGAGACACGAATATTCAAAACTTCAATTTACAATTTGTGAGTCAGGTAAGGCAAAGTCAGGAATCATAATTAATATCTTATTTCTAGCTGAAGTGTTGCAACGTATGCGTAGGAGTTTCCACTATCTGATGCAAATATACGTGATAAATAATTTAGTTCTGATCTACGGCCTGTCTTAACAGTTGTTCTAATTTGTAAATCAATAAAGGAGTATTTATTACCAAGTTTTGTGTATTTGTTAATTGATTTCTGGACAAAATAGAATAAAGTCATGATTTTTACAAGTTATTTGGTTTATAGCTTACGGTGACTCTTTGGGCCGCGCAAACTCTAATGCCTTGTATATTTAAATACCTGTTGTGAAGGAACGGATATTACATACAGATTGAGAGGGAATTACAAGAATATTGTTACAATGTTTTATTAAAACTTTGTCTTGATTTAATAGTTTACTACAACTACTGTTATGAGGATCCAGTATATCATCATCAGCCTTTAACAGTCCACTGCTGGACTAGGCCTCTCCTTTGAAAGGATGAATTGGCTTACTATACCACGCTGGCCAAACGGGTTGGTATAGGGTTTGTATCAAGTTTTCCGTCTCTTACAGTGCTGTTCTCTGCATAAAATGCTACCTCTGTCGGCTCTTACGACACCCATGCGATGATATGGGGTGGTGGCATTCCGTATTCTTAATCCGTCACCACACGGACGACACATCCAGTGTATGCGCCAACATTAATCAATCTGTAATATTGGCACTTGCAACAGTGCCATTACAGATGAACCTCAAAATAACAGTAAATATTACATACTTTAACTATATTATTATAGTAAATAAATTACTACAAGTTAACATACCTACTTATATTTTCAGATAATTCTTTAAAAAAATTGTTCACTATTTTAAGGCCGAATTTGGTTCTAGAGAACTTATATTGACAGCCATTCACGTGTTATGAAATCCTCTGGCCAGTACCTATGTATCTCAAAATCAAATTCCACAAATCAACACACATACGTACAACATGTCCACCAAAAATCGTGCACGTTCAATCCCATACATTTTCATTTGACGGCAAAACGAGTACACGAAATAGGTACCTATTTGACGTACAACGTAGGTACGTATAGGCACTACAGGTGTCTGGCCGCGTTCACCAGACCGGCTAATACCGATTAACCGGGAACCCTTTTTACCCTTTTTTGCCCGCTTTTATTCTTTTTACCAATTCTCTTTTTTAATCGGATCGGTTGAGCTCTGCTCTTAGGTGTTTGCTACTCATTATCCGTTGTCTCCTGTGAACCCGTACCAAAAGTCAGTAATTGAATTTTTGAACAAGTTACTTGATTTTATTGGGTTTTATTTTCGCTTTTAAGTGATGTCCGTCCGGAAAATGAGAGTTTTGTTCTATTTTGAATGCTCCCATTTATTTAGGAGATGTTTGAAAATGTAATCTCAGACCTTGTTACGAAGTATATAGTATTGAAGTAAATAAATAGTATATTTTGAATGTTGAAATTTTTAATTAAATTGTTGAAGTGGTAGTAAATCTCAGTTTGGTTTTTATTTATTTTATTTATTTATAATCTCACGCCTGAATCACCGAAGGGGTAGGTAGAGGTGTAAATATTACACTCACATTTCACCATGAATTTTTAGGTCCCACGTAATAGGGGGCGAGCCTATTGCCGTACCGGGCACATTACCAGACTCCGAGCTGCTAAAATATAACCAATAACACTTTGCCCGACCCGGGAATCCAACCCGGGACCTCCGATCAGCAGTCGTATACGCTATCCACTGGACCACGGTGGCAGTCTCAGTTTAATTCTTAATAAATTGGCTAAATATCTTATCGGTAGGGTAATATGAGGTTATGAATGATACGTATCCGCTTGCTTGCTCCGCGCCGCAACCCACGCCGGCCCCTCTGCCCGGCCACTTGAAAGCGATAACGATCAAATGCCCGCGCGTTTTTATCGCCTCGGCGCGCGGGTCGGGTTCCACACAATCGGTCCTTGTGACTCAATTTGTTTTGAAAGGTTGTCAAGTGTTATATTATTTATGTTTGTTATGAAACTAACTATGCAATGTTATCTTTGTTTATTTAGATTACGACTCTGGTGTCGAGTGATGCTCGTTTGAAATTGAGATAGCGCGTTTTAGAGCTCGCTTTGTATTTATAAGTTCATACCTCAAAACTTAAAGCGGTGACATATCGTTTTTAATATTTAATTACGTTACATATATATTTGATAATAAGATAAAAATAAAAAAGTACACTTGTTTATACATATTTATGAATTACAGGCCTCTGATTCCAAACCATTATCTGGCGCCGCGCGGCGTAATTTATGTTAAATTTGATAAGGCCATATAATGCACAAATAACAGTTTTAAACATACAAATAAATAAACACTAAATAAGTAGTCTCATATTCTTTTAAAACAAAAAGAAATCATACGGATAGCATTCACCACTTCTGAGTAATATGAACATTTCTGAAACAGTTCCCATACTCTCAGTAAAATCACTGTTGCGCGCCAAAATCTACTAAAGGTCTCGAAAAAAGTCAAATCTTATATTTCATGCTAGAATTATTATATGTACGTCTTAGTTATTTACATACCTTGATAAACACAATAGATCTTAAAGAATAAAACTAAATTTAACAGAAAAAACAGCACAAATACACTCACACATTCCGCACATTCCGCACCGACTCAACACTCAATGACAACATTGACAACGAACGTTTTTTTTTTTTAATTTCTCTATGGAGTCGAAACTCGACTGGGATTAGTATGACGGGAAATTTAACGTAGAAACGAGATACATAATACAAACTAAGCCCTAGAGCGACAGAGACGAGTATATTTCACTCTTTCGACCGCGGGAGCCATGTCATATACAGTATGACACGGGCAAAGTAGACTGAGATGCGATGTTATATGCCATATAACACGGGCAATTTAGTGTTTGAATTTTGTTATATGCCATATAACACGGGCAAGCAAGCGGGTATACAATCAAGTTTAATAAGTTCGATATGTTCATTAGTCATCATCACCCTCTTAGTTTTATTCCGGTTGGATCCAAGACCTTAGGTCCGCTTACTTGTCTAGCCAGATTTGAGAGAATAGTACCGTTTTGAGATCATTAGTATCGAGTTTTAAATCTATTGGTGAGCAACTTTACTACTTGACTTAAACAATCAAGATTTGCGGTGTTTTCTCCCGAGGTATTCCCCCTACATCACACTTAATTATAAACCTTGTGAGATGTTTAGAAAATTAAACAAGTGTGTAATAAAATCTTGTTTCCCGACCGTCCCAGGTAACCCATAAATTACATGTACACCTTACACTCTGTCAACGCAAACGAATGTTGATAACGATTCTATCGCTTCATTTCTAATACATTGCTGATTTTATACTACGTTAAAACTTGACAATGGTTTTTGAGCGTGCAATGTATTTTAAAATGAGCGATAAAACTGCAATAGTGGAATTTTCAGTGCAGATATTTGCCTCGAAACAAGGGTGACCCCACTGCGTATAAAACGAGGAAGGAATTTTAATTTACCCTTGTTAGAGACATGTTTGGCGACACCCTACGCGTCACATTACCGGTATATACACCGTTATAATGTCCTGCAATAATGTCTGGATCGTCGACCGTTGTTTTACGGGAATCCGAGGAATTCTTAAAGTTTGTTTCGCTTTAAACATCTGACTGTATATACAGACAGTTTGTGCGCTTTTTAGTAATTTATGCAAGTGATACAGGAATGCAGACAACAAGGGTCTGACTAAGTAGCGAAAGTTTCTTTAATTCGAGTTATATACATATATACAGTGATAAACCTTAGTACTTTTATGCAAATATGCTTAAAGTTTCTCTTAGTTATAAAGGCTAATTTTTTTAAGGACCCGGTTTTACAGGGAATATTCCAGTCATTTAAAATGGACCCACAGCTTAAGCTCGAATTATTGAGTAGAGTCATAATTATGTGGATTACTCGGTTTTTCTATTGCAAAAATCGAACCCAATACATGTGACGCATTGGTAGTGGCGAGAGAACAACTGAAACCATACCAACAAAATCTCGGCACTTCTATAACTGTTATAAGTAGAAGTTTTTACAACATGTCATCTACAAATTTAAAAATCTCGACTTCGTCTTTTATCGCGTTTATTATTACTAACAGCGTGTCTGAAATAAAACACTTTTAATTTAGAGAGCATAATAAAGAATCACTTCTCACCGGCAGAATGAACGCTACCGATGAATACATGAGTCATAATAGATACGCTTCTTTGTAAAACAATTCAATATATTCAGGGTTTTACCGAACAGAAAAGTAATATGTAGATACTAAATGTAACAAAGGTATCATCCTGAAATTCACCCATTTCCTCAGACATCCTAAAACAAAACTGTAGAATCGTCGGTAAAACCATTCTATCATCTGGACGTACATATTTTACATCTAAATCCGCGATTCAAGATTGGGCCGTCCTAAACGCACAGAGATTCACCTGTCGCCTAGCCATTTATCACTTCCCTATTCGCAAACACTATCGGGCAGAAGGGAACTCCTTAAAATCATGGTCACACTGAGCAAACATTTCGTCGGCAACACTTTGCTGGAAGATTCGTTTTTTGACAACTATATGTTGTATTTTCGGTAAGGCAATGCTGGCTGCAAATCAAAAGGGACACAAGAAATTAGATCAAAAATTCAGGCTAAAATCAAATTTTGTTTTTAACATTCAGGTAGGATTAATTATAATTATTAACTGCACAATTATGCACAGTCTTTCGTAACTTTATAACTACTACTCAATGGTAACAAAGCTAATAGTTATCTGCAAACTTTTTGCCAAGTTCCCTCACCCCTACCTTCTTGATCCGAGAGATTTATTCCCTTTTCTACAGGGGAGATGAAAAATTCCATCTTCCTGACAGTTGGTGCGACTAATACGCGCGGCAGGTTAACTTTGAATTTACATTTTTATCTTATTCACCCCATGCCGTTAGTTCATGTAAGGCAAGTGGAAAACGCCCCTAATTACTAGTGCAGAACAATTTAAATGCAAATGTTTTAGTTATTGTCATTGTAATGTGCCAATAACATTTTTAAATGAAGTTTTTATTGGTTGTATAATGGAGAGGAAATCTTTATGTCGTTCGGATGCTGTCATTTACATAAGTTACGTATTAACATGCAACGTGGTGGTTTGGTGATAAAATTGAAGTAGGTATATTTATAAACTTATTAATTATTTACAGTTCTGGTAGAACATGGCGTTTTAATTTTCAGTAGCAATTACTTTTTTGCCTTTTAAACTTTTACGCTTGCTGGATTGATCATAATCAAATTCAATATTTCAACCTAAAGTTTAAACATTACAGAAAACAAAAGTAACTAGTTATCGATAAGTTTATAAACGCTCATATTTATAAACTCACTAATAAACACGTTGTTAGAAAAATATAACCAAAAAGGATTAAAGCGTTCCAAATCAGATATTTCAATTTCGTAATCAGCAGTAATTTAGACGTCGCAATTCTAAACTAAGACATTAATTTTGCCACCTGCTGTGTTGGATGTCAACCAGAAATATAACGGTGATAAATTGGATATCAAGCCGTCATCGCATGACAGATTACTATTAGGTAAATACTTCCTAATCAGCCTGCAACGATAAGCCAAAGCTGCCGCTAAACGGTCAATATTAATTAAAGCATTATCTCACTCAAATCTTAATTTATGTCTCAGCGAAACCGTCAACCGATATGTCAATAACGAAAATTCACCGCACACAGCAAGTCAAGCAAAAATAAATTCACAATAGCAGGCCACAATTTCTCTTCATGAATACGTTGCAAATATCACCGCAACTGCATCTGAACGTAACTTAATCCGTTGAACACAGAGCATAAATAATTCAAGAGATGCGGCCAACAATCTCAAACCGATAGCATCCGGAACACACAACAATGTACCACGTCCATCAAAGTTTGGTAGGGTACTCGAGCGGTAATCGACACAACTAGAAGGGCAGTTAACGGTGGACAAGCCGCTTCCTTTCCCGAGGGAGCGCGCAGCCCGACCAGGCCCCAGTGTCAGTCTGCCGACCAACCAGACCACACCGTGCATACTATTAGTCGCTCATATTAGTACATCTGACCTTACTAACACTGGTCTTGACAATGAGATCTGAAAAGTGATACACCAAAATGGCGAATTTCAGACAAAGTGGTGCCAAAAATATCCTGAATACGGTAGTGCTGTGGTGTTGCTGTGGATTTTTTTTTATAATTGGTGGTTACGGGTTGTACCGCCAGCATTGTTTGGAGCAGCGGGTGATTGTGTTGGAGCAGCAGTTCCAGGAGTTTAGGAAAACGGTGGAGCAGAGTGAGGTGACAGTGCCCACCGCGCAGGGACCAGAGCTGTCCCGCAAGGAGCGGGATGTAGGAGACTGTATATGTCCACCAGGTACGTGATCATCAGTTTAACTAAAATTTACTTTTATGGTGACTCATTATACTTTCTCACTCCTATCATATTGTGTAACAACCTAAGTAAGCAGTTTATGCCACGACTCTAATTACAGAAGCTGCGTCAAAATTTTCCGTTATTACACAAGCAAAATTCGTCGCGCGGCGTCTGTTTTTAGTTAATTTTCATTTTAGAATGTCCTGGTTGCTTCATTTTGAGGAAATTTAATAACGCCTGAATCGCTTTAAACATAATACCATAAGCTGTGGAGTGTACCCATCAAATTAATTTCAGTACAGTCCTGAACACAATCGGAGCCCACAAGCGTGCCGCAGGGTCGTCAATGCCTACCGACACATTGTGCAGAGTAACTACGACCATTTTACAATATCCGGTGATAAACTCAATTGGGGCATCTCCAGCATCCATCCGAAAAACAACCTTCCCACGTTAAAGATAAGATCCACATTGTCTTCTTCCACTGATCCTTTTCTTGCGCTAGTACGATACCAGCGTTTAGCTCGACGAGACAAATTTGTAATGCTCTATTGTCACAGCCATTAGACATAATGGTTCAATAAGGAGTATTGAAAACGTTCTTTCAGGCCTACAAATCAACCTTTATTCAATTTAATATGATACATAGAGCTACGAGGAAGGGCCGTGCGAAGGGAAGGATGTTGACCTCGAGCGGATATTAAAAATGGCCCTTTAAATTGCCCCAAAGATTTGTTATCTACGGCATATTGGTTGTTTCCGTCGAGGCCGCTAGGAAAATAGAAATTCAATAGGTTCAATAAAACATTGGAGCGTTCGTTAATAAGATTCCGCGGAGATGTTCCGAGTTTGATGAACATTTTCGAACAATAGGGGAGGGAGAGGATTTTTGTAAAGTTCATTTGAAAAAATTCAGGAAACGTCAAGCACTCCGCTAATTACTTCTCATTGTTGGAAGCGCGAAATAAAGGCTTAATTGTTTGAAGTTCTCGCATCGGAAAGTTACTTGGATCTGTTTCTTATCTGAGGCGCCATGGACTGGAATTAAAGAAGGCTTGGAGTTGGCGGCTACTGGCAGTAGGTAGCGACTTCAAAAAGTGCACTGGAGCGATGTTAAATGATTACGTAAGATAAATTGGGTAAACTTTAATATTTTAAAGTACTTGTTGTACTTACATTCACATTATGCTTATTTGTAAAGTTGCTCCTTTATTGATTTAATTAAATTATTAAAAATTTTGCTGACGGTTTTATTGTAAGTAGGTCAATAAGGATGTATGGTACACAATTATAACAAAACACAAAAATCTTAATTAAAGCATTAGATACAAATGAAATAGTCAATTTTTAAGGTGTTTCATTTAAATGGTAATAATAACATAAAACGCCTAAACAACTTAAAGATTATAGCCTTCAAGAGTGCCACAAGATGGCGCTGTTACACTAAGTCGCTGTTACGCTGTTTACATTCACTGAGTAGTCGACATTCACCTGGGTGAAGTAACTATTTAGTAATCTGTGCCTGGGTGGTATCTTTTATGTAGCAAGGTTGTAGTCATTATTTTTTTACTCAAGTGCACACGCAGTTGACGACCGGTTGGCGCCGCGGGAGTGTACCCGACTGCTACGCCGAAGGTCGCGGGTTCGATTCCCGCTCAAGTCAAACATTTGTGTGCATGAACATGGATGTTTGTCTTGGTCTGGGTGTTTCTATGTATAAAATGTATGTATTTACAGAAAAAAAAAAGTATATATGTATGTTTATCCATTATCTAGTACCCATAGTACAAGCTCTGCTTAGTTTGGGACTAGATGGTGTTGTGTGAATGTGGTAGAATATTATTATTATTATATTATTATTTTATGATCAGGCATCTAGAACTATCATCGAATTTAATGAATACACGAATCATGTCTACTAGTAGACCTGTATATAGTTATGTACTACTAGATACCGCCCACGGTTCCAACCACCTAGGTGTCGGCTATCAAAGTTTCATCTAAATCCATTTAATAGTTTTAACTTGAAAGAAGGAAAATCCAACTAAAACCCCTTTTGCAATCATAACGCTAGTATGGATCCCTTTGAATCTTGAATCATATCAGCCACAAAACAATCACTCATCTAATCTTCTTTAAACACAATAATATTCAATGACTACACGAGTTGAATACGGAAACAGTATAGAAACTTCCAGAATCCAACAATAATCTCAGCATTACAACTTTCAATACAAGAAGCCACATCTATCCGCGGTCTCTCGCTACTAAGTCCTCATCTCTGCCAAGCACACTCCTCGGTACACTTGGGCCACAAGTTGAACTCCATAACTGTTATTCCTTCTAACACAACGCAACCGGGAGATCCATAATTGTTACACGAAGCGTTATGCGCCCCTTTATTACTTTACTTTTGCAATATTAGTTAAGTGTTTGTTTCGTTCTGTACGATCTCCTAAACTTTGCTAAACATTATTGGTATTTTCGTATTTGTTCGTTTTTATAGACGATTTCTTTTGAGATTGCGTTCGAATGGCGATTTGGGACGAGTTCCTTTTCTAATATTCTTGTTATTACTTAGCGAATTTGCATCTGCAATTTGAAAATGTAGCAGCGCTTTCACGGCTTATTTTTAGCACATACTGCTCCATGACAATACACAATGTACCTGGCAGCGTATTTCGGACTTCTAGACCAAAGTTTTGTAGATATTAAAACGGTATAAGTTTTGAACGATGATGAAGATAGTATTTATGACAGAAGAAATAATAAAATTGAGATTCAACTTAAGTAGTTATGCATAATTATAAGCTAGTGCTAGTCTCTAATCATATAATAGAGAGTGAAAATATGCAAAATAACTTGAACGTCGTCACCTATCTTTGATATTAGTAAGGTTATGTACAGACTGTACTGAACACAGTGACCAGAATTAGCAAAAGCAAGTTATAGTAAATAGTAATACTAAGATAGTAAATTAAAACAGATAAATGTTTTTCTCAAGAATAAGACAAACTGTGGCTAAAAATAGAGCTTAGACTTACTACGAAATTCAATATTCGAACTATAGATAGATCTGTAGATTTGAGACTCGTTTGACATAAGCTCAAACACGAATCAAAAATCTACAGATCTATCTTTAGTTCGAATATTGAAAATGGCCGTTAGAGTACTTAGAGACCCTCAACAGACGAATATATACATACGAGTATATGAAGAAATAAAGAGGATGAAGAGAAAGAATTGCACCTGGATGTACTGTGCAGAATTTATGTATAATATGTATGATATTGAATTTATGTCGTATAGGGCTAGGTCCTAAAAGGAACACAATTTCCAAATTTTATGCTTCAGCCATATGATGATGAAAGTGTTAATGGTTTAATTTATTTAATACCTCAACTATATGACATCTTTTTCATACTCAAGTATTATTTATGTGTAGTTGCCCTAAGAGTCAGACACAAGTAATAAGTATATAACCATAATGCCACGTGTAGCTGACAGTTTATTTATAACTCTTAAAATAAAGTATAATAAACTGATCCTTAAGGGTATAAATAACGCAAACTATATTCTTTTTATAAAGGAGAGACGATGTAGATTATTATTTTCAGAAAGTAATAGGCTTTTGATTCTAAGAAGTTTACCCTTAAATAATTGTGTATCTTGTAATTTTGTTCACTAAAATGAACTTGTAATATTCCAAGGTCCTTTAATATAAGAATATATTCTTTAATATAACCTTTCATTTCATATTGTTATGTTATTATAACGAATATAGTGTAACTAGGTACCCAATTATTTTCTAGATTCGACGACATTGTCCTGATGGTTAAGCAGCTGTCTCGCCGCTTAACATTCTGACGAGTATTGTGGCTTCGATTCCTTCACGAGACAATACTAGATATAATTCATTAATTTATTGTTTTGGATTTGACTGTTCATTGTATCCGTTGGTTGCATAGATTTATATGTACTTGGTTGTATGTTTTTAAAGTTCCGCGCGACACAGTATTAGTCCTGTTGCTGTTACTGATATTTAAAATACACATAATACATACCTACACATTCATTTCTACCTACGGGTTTAAAAATACCGTAGTTACATAAAATTACTCGCTCGATAAATTTACAGTAACAATGAAGTCCGGTCGAAGGTCCGTTTCCACCCGGGTGTGACCGGACCGGGTGCCCGATTACATACCCGGATATCCCGGTTATTTGTGCAGATGGAAGTTGCGAAGTAAACTGGCGTGTAATTTATTTAAACCCGCCGTTTGATTTTGTTTGAAATATGTTAATTACTGTTTGTGAATGATATTTGGGCGTGTTTCGGCGTTTAATTTACATCTGGCTACATGTGATAATATATCAAAGGAAAATATTGTGGGTTTCTATATTTGCTGACAAACAGAGAAAACAGTGAATATTTTAATTTTCAGTGCAACTATATTTTTATAGTAGTGTATTTAGCACAATGATCACATGTCTTTCGACAACATTATGGAGAACTCCCAGACATACAGGTTTCCTCACGATGCTTTCCTTCACGTTTAGCAAGCGATAATTAACAATTTAATACGCACATAACTTCGAAAAGTCATTGGTGCGCGCCGTTTGATTCGAACCAGAGACCGTCCGGCGTCGGTCTTTCCACTAGGCTATCGCTGTATAAAACCCCTAACGAAAATTAATATTATATTATACCAATCATTACGATAATTTTTACTACTGCTTCAAGGATATTGAGGATATTGATAAAACCATTTTTATTTTTTAATGATTTCAAATTTCAAAGTCGATGCATTTCTCGCGCCTATTTGTTCTATACATTTGGTGCATAAGAATGTACCCATGGTTAGGAACAATCTTTTATACCCACTCAAACAACAGCAGCTTTAAAACAGAGGCGGCTACAAAATAAGCGATGACACGTTGGTACATTTGGCACCGCCTCAACCCCTCACTGCACACGCTGACGGATTTACGGCCGCTGTGACAAATGAGATGTGCGCAGCACGTTCTTATAAATTCATCTGTCAGTGCAAGTAATGAATCGGCGGGTCAATCATTACGGCAAGTCTTTATATGGCTCAATTCTGTAAGTATGTTTAATTTTTTTGTGAGATTCAATTTGTTTTGTATCGTTGATTCAGTGAGAATCTTTTGCGCATATACTTCGCCTGGTTTTACTGTTTTATCTTTTTCAAATCTTAAAGAAATGGCGAACATTGTGAGAAGGGCAAGGTTATGACCACCACGGACTATGGTCCACCACGCTTTCAAGGGAGGGTTGGCAGACTTCTGATGTCCTTAGATCATTTTGGAGAGCTCTCAGGTTTCTTCACGATTATTTCCATCGCTGTTTTAGAGTCGATCTCAATTTAAAATGCAGTTAACTTTCATCCTTCATATGCTAAAGCAGAATTCTATGGTGAGGCATAAACACAATTTTTCAAAGAACAATAACTGTGTAGGCGACAACCATCAGAAAAGTCTGTTATGTTATTAATACTAAAGCATATAAAGTCACACACTTTAGTAACAAAGTGCCATTCGTCACAACACGTTTTTACTACATACGTCATGCGTGACTCGTGTTTTACTACTAACGTAAGAGATATTCCGTCAGTTCGCAACCGATTACCGACAGCTGATACCTTATAGTTTATTTACTACAAGGTTCATGACGCCTTTCGTTCATTTACTTTGTCGAAAAACTGGTTGGCTAAACTTTGTTCCGTATGAGGCAACTCAAGATATGGCGCCATTCGTCAGCCGATTTCCAGCCAGCCAGCTCGAATCAACCATAACAATTTTTGCCTTTTCCTGTCAAATCCGCTGAATGAAGCTACGGCTCCTTTCGGTTGATCTTTAATTAAAGAGCCCTAATATCACTATTGAGCCAGTTCCTTCATGCTAAAACCAACGTAGCTCCAGCGCTCAAAGACCTTCCTTTTAACATATGAATGAAATTATTTATAATCAGCGTACCTACTGTCGACCTTAAATCTATTTTATGATCTGTATTATACAACATGTTGCGAGTCAAAATGTTTCTAAACTCTCTCTAAACACGCAGCTACGCGTGCGACGCATCCTTTGAAAAACTAAAGTTAGCAAAGTATTATTCAACGAAAGGGCTGTATCAAATCACCTACAATTCTTACAAGCCTTTCAAATTCGGCCCCGAATGTTTAAATAAATATATTTGAGGAATACGTTAAACCCTCACAACATGTTTCTGAGTCAAACGGTATGTTCAAGAAACTTTATTCGTGAACTAGACCGGCCTCTTTATGAAAACGTTCTTTTACAAAGTTCGAGCGTATTACCAGAATATCAAATATATTCTTTGGAGAATTCAAAAGCAGGGACGTTTCGGTGGAGTGCGGGCGCGTATTCCAACTATGTTTAGTCGAGTTAGGACACGATACTGTGTACCAAAGTTATCCGATATTTCACTTTATGGTGACTTCGGCGTAAGTTGAGGTTGGACTCTACATATTTCCACTTATTGAGGAAATCATTCCTATGATCGTGTTTAAAATAATTAACCCTAATGACGCAAGTGCGCTGCAGGCTAAATTAGTTTAATGTCTTCGTATTTGTTTCACTGTCATTGTATATTTTTCATTATTAATCAAGATACAGAACATATACATTGTTATAATTAAATATTTAAAATAAAAACTAAACCTAAAACTAATCTAGGATTAAGAACAAAAAAGAACAAAAGATAAAAACAAAAATATTATAATATATACGCTATATTCTTTCTTTTCTTCGCCTTATACCATTATCTGGGGTCGGCTCTCCTTGACTACCTTCTCCATTTTGCTCTATCTTGAGCGGTCGTAGCATCTACCCTCATGTCCTTGAGATCTTTTTGGACTGATAAGAGCCAGGTGGCAGGAGGTCTTCCGCGGCGTCGCGTCGTTGTCGGTAAATTTAGGGCCACTCGTACCATGTGGTCTTCAGGACGGCGGAACACATGTCCATACCATTGAAGGCGTCGCTCTTTTACCTTCTCGGACTCGGCTATGGGGGCAAACTTACAATAATATTATATACGCTATACTAATGAATAATAATGGAGTATAAGTTAATTTCAACACTTAAAGATTTTGTTTTCATCTGTGTTATCAGATGTTTAGATTATAAATCGCATCATTTATTCTTAACCAGCTTTTATCACGTGTATTTGTAATTTACCATTCTGGTTGTTCATATAACTCATAAGTATAATATCTACGCATCTCGAAATAGCATAACTCCGGCACATTCCAGCATAATTCACATGTAGAAAGTTTGGCAAAGAAATAAATTAACTCAGTTTTCACTGACTCGGTGGCATGACGTCTTTGAAAACATTCTTTTGGAATAAACCCCTCAAAAGTTGAGCGAAATGTTTTGATTTATAGTACAGGAATTTTATTTGATTAGAATGTTCGAGAATATTTAGAAGCGAGGGTGCAGCTACGGACTTAGTTTATGATGGTGAACTGCAATTTGTTCGAGTGGATAAGAAGTTAACGGTGTTTTAATTAAATATTTATGCAATCCGGAACGTAATGGGCTGGTATAGCTGGCCGAGCTGCTCTATGCATATTTTACAATTTTGAATGTTGTTACAATTGAATACAGTGCTATGTATGAAAATTAAATTTGAGTCATTTGCAAAGCTTTTGTAATTTTCTTTGGAGTATGAAAATTTATTTTTGTCTTGGTTTATTTATTTAGTGGTTCTCCAACAAAGAATACACATTGCATGCTAAAACAATTATTTTACAATTGTTTGTGGTATCCATATTTCACATTATTAAACGAGCAATTGTGAAATTGAAGTAAAAGATATACGTTACTTTTATTTGAATTGTATAATTAAAATAAACATTTACTTTGTAGGTAAGTTACAATTCTTTTTTCTTCTTGTCTGTGTGAATTCTCCTTTATTTGGTATATCTGTACATATTTTGTTCAATTCTTTTGATATTATTACTATAAATCATAATTAGGTATCCTGAGTACGATATGAAAAGATTGAAGAGACATTATGCATTAGTCTTCCTTCACAAAATAGCAATCAACTTTAATTTAACATCAAGTAATGTGATCATCATTTAATTTGAAAAACAGATCTGTTACAAGTTAAAATTTATGACCACACCAATTCCTGCAATAAATATATCAAAATCCTGTATCTGAAATGGTAGCAGAAATATTCAAAATACCTATGACAAATTTGTATTTTGGAATACACGCCCGCATTAATAACGCGATGTTATACGATTCATCATCAAAAAGCAGCGATGTACAGCACAAATCACGGTAACCAAGTAATTTGTCTCCGGTTACGGACATATGCGCATAATATGACAGTGTCATAGTCGTATTTTTCAATCTAAAGGCGTTGTCGCACCTACGACGTCGCGGTGGGCGCATACATATGGTGAGGTGAAGTCCTTTGAAATAATATACTTTCTATGATGTCTTGACGCCATAAGGTACCTACAGTGATCGCTTATAGGCGTGATAACAATAAAACTTCTGTTGTTTCTTGTTTTAAAATGGGTAATAAAATTGATACAAATTGAATATTACAACGATTTCATCTTTTAACATCTATATTTGCATTTGGTAAAAGTAAATGTTAAAGTTATAACCGGTCATCACTAAACAACGACAACCCAGCCTACTAGACGGCAGACGTAAGGCGAACACGTTCTGACAACACGTTAGACTTATACATTACATTACATTGTCTTACATTAGACCAATCCCAACACTAGTTATGAATTATGACCTACCGCAAATTTGAACTGGCTAATTAGAATGCATTTTTGTAGCCCCCTTCGCCCCGCATACCTAACCGCTTTGACAGGATTGTTTGTTTGTAGAAATGCAAACATTAGGTGTATAGTAGGTTGGGTTGTCGTTGGCCCTAAATAACATTCCACAAAATTCAATTGAAGTGTAACAAATTCCGCCTGTTTTTAGACTACCTGTTATATACTATGCAGAAAATCTTTAAGCTCTGTGTTTGCATAGCCTTGAAAATATAATAAGTTTACATTTCCAGACTCGCGATATAATTCCACAAACATTCAGTATTTTTCGTCTCAAGAACGCAGTTGCGGCGAACATGTCTGGTAGCGTCCTTACAACAAATACTGAATAACATCCCGACAAGTGTCAAAGGCAGTCACAGAACCACGTACTAGACATGCTTCAAAACAAATCGGTTCGAAACGAAAATAAACCTTAAATATACAAGGAAAGAATTCAAGTTTGCAATGCCAGAAATCATTCGTAGTTTCGCAACACGCGTTCCGCGGAATTTCAATATTTCATGCAGTGCAACATGCATTGGTTTGCTTGTAGATAGAAGCAATTTTTACGGAAAAAATATCTTTAATTATTCGTCGTTAAGGTGGAAATTCCACATTCACAGATATTCTGAAATAAAGTTAAGTTTAATGCCCGGTTTTGAATTGCCAACATGTTGAAATTTTAGAAATATGTTCCCTATAAAAAGCAGATTTTATCTTCTTATTATTAAGTTATTTTCCATTTAGAAAATATATGTTGTTTTCAGGTTTTGAGGCTAAATTAAAAACAATAATTACGTCGCTATGCGTTGATTGAAATGTTTTTATTAAAAAGTATCAAAATGCGGCATGAAAACTGGTTGTATTAGGATTAGATTCTCAGGAATCGAATAAAAGTCCTTAGAATATCAGTAATTAGAGATATATTTAAAAAATAATTACAATATTTTAAAGCTCCTAAAAATCGGAAAGTGCTGTAACTACTGAATCAGTACCTACTCCCACTAGAATTATTTTGATTAAGTGAACTAATCGCTCATTGTGTTTAATCGCAGAAAAGTCTCATCGTTGTAGCACCTCATTGACGTAGATTCAGAATTGGTGGCCACTAGAGTCACCGTGTATTGTCTATAATAAAAATAAATTAAATGCCCAAAAGTAGAACAATGTCATCGATGTAAAGTTACTTTGTGTGCCAACTTAATCATTCTTTAATGCCTCTCATAAGATTCCAAGTATTGGTAATAACACTTGATATTACGGTGGCTTTGTCTGTTGGTTCACAGCACTTCACAAACTTAGCCCACCCGCGGTAACATCTTTTGTCCTTATGCAAATGCACAACTTGTAGAAAAGCAATCCAATTTGACGCTAAATCCCTCGAGATATAAGTGCACACCGCAGTTTTAAATTAAATTTTAAGAAAATACACGAATATGTACCTTATGCACAACTAAATTAGGTTTCATATTAGCTAGGTGGTTATTGTAAGAGGTTGCTTAGTTTTGCGCTATTCTGAGTTTCGATGCTAAAGTGTGTGATACATAAATGTAAAAATCTGAATATGTTTAAGTAGAAGGTTCTGAGGAAGTCTGTCGTACAATTTGGTAGTTACTTTGGTGGTCGGTGGAAATTAACTTGAGTTTTAAATCTGCTGCTCCGACTAGGTTATGATTGTGTGAACACAGCATTATAATAAAAGACGTTTCTACTGCATAGCTGGTAGGAAAATCACATGTATGCTGTCATGTAGCATCATAGGTTTTTTATATAAAAAAAACATAGGTTTTTGATTTTTAATACAACATAAATATTATTATTTTGAGATATTACCTTAATACAATAATTTACAGTTAGACATTTAGAAGATTATAGTTTTAAAATTCTTCTCTCTCCAGTCGTGCCTTTGCCCATTATAATTGGTGTCGAGAAACGTTTATCGTTTGATAACAAAATTACTTAAGTGGTCTTAATAATGTTGATTTTTATATTAACACTAGAGGACGCCAGCAGCTACGCCTGCATTTTTTATATTTACCCGTTTTGCCCGATTGACATAAGCTCAAACACGAATCAAAAATCTACAGATCTATCTATAGTTCGAATTTTGAAAATGGCCGTTAGAGACATACTTAGAGACCCTCAACAGACGAATATATACATACGAGTATATGAAGAAATTAAGAGGATGAAGAGAAAGAATTGCACCTGGATGTACTGTGCAGACACATAATATAGTCTCTGCATACTTATAGATATTGAATTTATGTCGTATAGGACTAGGTCCTAAGAGGAACACAATTTCCAAATTTTATGCTTCAGCCATATGATGATGAAAGTGTTAATGGTTTAATGTATTTAATACCTCAACTATATGACAACTTTTTCATACATAAGTATTATTTATATGTAGTTGCCCTAAGAGTCAAACATATAGACACAAGTAATAAGTATATAACCATAATGCCACGTGTAGCTGACAGTTTATTTATAACTCTTAAAATAAACTATAATAAACTGATCCTTAAGGGTATAAATAACGCAAACTATATTCTTTTTATAAACGAGAGACGATGTAGATTATTATTTTCAGAAAGTAATAGGCTTTTGATTCTAAGAAGTTTACCCTAAAATAATTGTGTATCTTGTAATTTTGTTCACTAAAATGAACTTGTAATATTCCAAGGTCCTTTAATATAAGAATATATTCTTTAATATAACCTTTCATTTCATATTGTTATGTTATTATAACGAATATAGTGTAACTAGGTACCCAATTATTTTCTAGATTCGACGACATTGTCCTGATGGTTAAGCAGCTGTCTCGCCGCTTAACATTCTGACAAGTATTGTGGCTTCGATTCCTTCACGAGACAATACTAGATATAATTCATTAATTTATTGTTTTGGATTTGACTGTCCATTGTATCCGTTGGTTGCATAGATTTATATGTACTTGGTTGTATGTTTTTAAAGTTCCGCGCGACACAGTATTAGTCCTGTTGCTGTTACTGATATTTAAAATACACATAATACAGACCTACACATTCATTTCTACCTACGGGTTTAAAAATACCGTAGTTACATAAAATTACTCGCTCGATAAATTTACAGTAACAATGAAGTCCGGTCGAAGGTCCGTTTTCACCCGGGTGTGACCGGACCGGGTGCCCGATTACATACCCGGATATCCCGGTTATTTGTGCACATGGAAGTTGCGAAGTAAACTGGCGTGTAATTTACTTAAACCCGCCGTTTGATTTTGTTTGAAATATGTTAATTGCTGTTTGTGAATGATATTTGAGCGTGTTAGCGTTTAATTTACATTTTGCTACATGTGATATATCAAAGGAACTATTGTGGGTTTGTATCTCTGCACAGAGACAGACACATTGTACAGAGAAAACAGTAAATATTTTAATATTGAGTGCAACTAAACTTATCGCATTAGTGAATTTAGCGCACTAACTAAGTAGTCTTAGAAAACACTTTTGCTATTGCAGATAACACCAAGAAATACTCAGATCTCTAGTACAGAAGTTCTGCCCGATTACGGTTTGTGTGTTCAGGTACGACTCTTATCTTCCAGCTAATCTAACTGTCATGATTTGACAAATAATGGTATCGTTAGAAGCGTCTGGACTGTAGATGACTGCGATTATTTGACATCAATTTAAATAAGTGACATGTGTTTCTGCCAGTTTCTTCTCATATAGGTATACGGTGTAAAAAACACTTCATCATCATCGGCCCTGTATATAAACTGTCCCACTGCTGGGCACGGGCCTCTTCTCACTATGAGAAGGGTAATGCCATATTCCACCACGCTGGCCAAGTGCGGGACGGCAGACTTGACATGTATTTCGAGAACCTCTCAGACATACAGGTTTCCTCACGATGTTTTCCTTCACTTCACCGTTTAGCAAGCGATAATTAACATTTTGTTGTGCGCGCCATTGAATCGAACCTGAGACCCTCTGCGTAGCAGTCCGTCGGTCTTTCCACTAGGCTATCCTTGGTTAAAACCCTTAACGAAAATTAAAATATGATATTATACCAATAATTATGATATAATATACATATAGATACATGCATTGAGATAACGTTGTTATATAGATCAATGGATACATGGGAAATAACTGTTTCAGGAGACATTGAGGCTCAAAGTCACTTTTTTTTTTAATGATTAAAAACTAGATGCATTTCTTGCACCAGTTTGTTCTATACATTTGGTGCCTAGGAATGTAACCATACATAGGAACAGTCTCTTATACCCACTCAAACAACAGCAGCTTTAAAACAGAGGCGGCTACAAAATAAGCGATGACACGCTGGTACATTTGACACCGCCTCAACCACTCACTGCACACGCTGACGGATTTACGGCCGCTGTGACAAATGAGATATGCGCAGCACGTTCTTATAAATTCATCTGTCAGTGCAAGTAATAAATCGGCGGGCCAATCATTACGGCAAGTCTTTATATGGCTCAATTCTGTAAGTATGTTTAATTTTTTGTGAGATTCAATTTGTTTTGTATCGTTGAGTCAGTAAGAATCTTTTGCGCATATATTTCGCCTGGTTTTGCTGTATAATCTTCTTTAAATCTCAAAGAAATGGCGAACATTGTGAGAAGGGCAAGGCCTTAGTCCACCTCGCTTCGAAGTGAGGAGTTGGCAGGCTTCTGATGTCCTTAGATCATTTTGGAGAACTCCCAGGTTTTGTCACGATTATTTCCTTCGCTGTTTTAGAGTCAATCTCAATTTAAAATCCAGTTAATTTTCATCCTTCATATCATCATCAGCCTTTAACAGTCCACGACTGGACTAGGCCTCTCCTTTGAAAGGAGGATTGGTCTACTATAACACGCTGGCCAAACGGGTTGGTATAGGGTTTGTATCAAGTTTTCCTTCTCTTACAGTGCTGTTCTCTGCATAATATGCTCCATCTGTCGGCTCTTACTACACCCATGGGTTGATATGGGGTGGTGACATTCCGTATTCTTAATCCGTCACCACACGGATAGTCTTCCGTCCATCATAATCGTCATCCTTCATATACTAAAGCAGAATTCTATATTGATGCATAAATACAGTTTTCAGAGAACAATAACTGTGTAGGCGACATCCATCAGCAAGGTTTGTTATGTTCTTAATACTAAAGGATATAAAGTAACACACTATAGTAACAAAGTGCCTTTCGTCACAACACGTTTTTACTACATACGTCATGCGTGACTCGTGTTTTACTACTAACGTAAGAGATATTCCGTCAGTTCGCAACCGATTACCGACAGCTGACACCTTATAGTTTTTTTACTACAAGGTTCATGACGCCTTTCGTTCATTTACTTGGTCTAAAAACTGGTTGGCTAAACTTTTGTTCCGTATGAGGCAACACAAGATATGGCGCCATTCGTCCAGCCGGTTTCATGAAAAGGAAAACTCGAATTAGAAAAGTAATTTTCACCTTTTTCTGTCGAATCTTCAGTCTCAATGTAGTAAAGAAGCAGAGCATCGCCAAGTTTCCCTCACTAGCTGAACGAAACGTGATAGCAAGAATACCACTCCTTTAAGTTGTTCTTTTGTGAGAAAGTCATACTATTTCTATGAAGCCTATGCATTCGTGCTCAAACTAATGTGGCTCTAGCTCTCGGAGACCTTCCTTTTTAAAATATAAATTAAATTATTTATAATCAGCGTACCTACTTTCGACCTTAGATCTATTTTATGATCTCTATTATACAACACGTTGCGAGTCAAAATGTTTCTAAACTCTCTTTAAACACGCACCTACGCGTGGGACGCATCCTTTGAAAAACTAAAGTTAGCAAAGTATTATTCAACGAAAGGGCTGTATGAAATCACCTTCAATTCTTACAAGCCTTTCAAATTCGGCCCCGAATGTTTAAATAAATATATTTGAGGAATACGCAAAACCCTCACAACATGTTTCTGAGTCAAACGGTATGTTCAAGAAAGTTTATTCGTGAACTAGACCGGCCTCTTTATGAAAACGTTCTTTTACAAAGTTCGAGCGTATTACCAGAATATCAAATATATTCTTTGGAGAATTCAAACGCAGGGACTTCGGTGGAGTGCGGGCGCGTATTCCAACTATGTTTAGTCGAGTTAGGACACGATACTGTGTACCAAAGTTATGCGAAATTTCACTTTATGGTGACTTCCGCGTAAGTTGAGGTTGGACTCTACATATTTCTACTTATTGAGAAAATCATTCCTATGATCGTGTTTAAAATTATTAACTCTAATGACGCAAGTGCGCTGCAGAGTAAATTTGATTAATGTCTTTAAATTTGTTTCACTGTCTTAGTATATTTTCCATCTAGATACAAAACATATACATTGTTATAATTAAATATTTAAGATAACAACTAAACCTAAAACTAATCTATGACTAAGAAAAAAAGAACAAAAGAGCAAAACAAAAAATATAATAATATAGGTATATTCTATACTAATATATAATAATGGAGTATATCTCACATCTGAATACAAATACGAACACCAACAATTTAGTAATGTTTAGTGATGAGATAGGTCGGAATATGAGCCAATTGTTGAGAAACAGGACAGGTCAAACAGTAACCAACTTTTGTATGCCCGGAGCAAGTTTTACACATATCTTACAAAACATTTTAAGTAAAACATACTGTCCCGATTCAACAATAATCATTTTTATTGGGAGAAGGGGTAATGCAAATTTAAATACTATAAAAAGATATTTCAATCAATTATTAAACATAAAAGTTAGAAAAATAATTTTAGTTGCATTTCCCTACAGTAAGTTGTTGCCACAGGCCGAAAATGATTTTAGACATAAGTTAAATAGCAAATTACATACACTGACATTTTACAATGATTTTATTGACATAATTGACTCTAATGCTTTCATTAGAAACTTTTATTTGACATGTGATAGTTGTTATCTATCTCAATATAATCAAAGACAAATAGCATCATCGCTAGCATATTTTATTAATACCACAGCCAAAAATTTGGCTAATAACTCTGCTTTTATTGAGCAGTCTAATTTGACATTAAATATTAGCTTGGAATCCGTTCCAAATTCTTTAAATTAAGTAATGAGACAATAGAGTCAATCTCTGGCAATAACCTTGATAAGACATTAGTTACCTTTTTTAATACTAAGTAAGAAAAACACACTTTCATCAACCACACATTGTAAAAAAAATAATTTAAAGAATTGTATCAACCTGGTGCATCAGAATATACAAGGGTTGATGAGTAAGGAATTAGAATTGGAATTGTTTATGAACTGTAACAATATTGACATCTTATGTATTACAGAACATTGGCTAAAAAGCCATCAGTTCATATTCAATTTCAATAACCACCAGGTTGCAAGCTCATTCAGCAGAGAAAACTTTATTCGAGGCGGCTCGTTAATTATAATAAATAAACTTTTAAAATTTAAGGAAAGATCTGATATTGTGAGCCTTTCTGTTGAGCGAGTTATAGAGATATCATGTGTCGAATTTGAGCAGTTCATTGTTATGAGTGTATACAAGCCTCCATGTGCGCCTTTTGAAAGTTTTATAGTAATTATGGAGGACGCCCTAAGCAAAGTTAATAATTGCCATAAAACGGTTGCTGTTTGTGGTGACTTTAATATTAACATTTTAGAGAAAAGTTCTTCATCAATTAATTTCTTAAATCTTTTTAAATCTTACAATTTAAGTCATACTTTTTCAGAACCAACTAGAGTGACTGCTACAAGTGCCACCTGTATTGATAATATATTTATTAACACTAAACCTTTACATAAATCCTTAATTAATATGCTTCAGTCTGATCACAGTGGGCAGTTAGTCTGTTGTCCAAGAAAAAATCTTAAGGTTCAGAGTAAAATTATAAATTTTATACCTATAAATGAAAACCGAATGGAAGTTTTTAAAAATAATATATCTAGTAAAATGCGTTGGTTGCCTACTCATGACCGTCCGGATCAGTTATATAACTCATTATTTAAATTGATTAATGATCAATTTTCTGTTGTATTTAAACCCAAAAAAATTAATGTAACTGACCGTCTGACGACTAGTGATTGGGCAACTGAAGGCATTCATAAAAGTCGGATTAGGTTATATGAACTTTACAATGAAAAAACTTTTAATAATAGTCCAGTCTTTATTAATTATGTAAAAAAATATTCAAAAACATTCAGACAAGCTTGTTATGCTGCAAAATCAATTTATTTGAAAAATAAAATAAAATGCGCTGAAAATACCATAAAAGCTACCTGGAATGTCATCAATAACGAAACTGGTAGAGCCAAAGCACGCAGTCGCGACTACCTACTAAATATCAATAATGTGAGTGTCGCAGAGGACTTGGAAGTAGCGACAGAATTTGAAAAAATTTTTGCTAATATACCCATTTTAACTACAGAGTCACTCAAGTCATCTTCCACGTCTGCTGAAATACTACTTAAGGACTGCGTACCAGAATGTGTCACAGCCTTTGAATTTACTGCTGTTACTACTGAAAATATTCTTAAACAATTTAAAACTATTAATATGAAAAAGACAATGGATTTATGGGGATTGTCAGTAAAGACTGTTTTATATATTATTACTTTAATTGCTCCACATCTAGCCACAGTGTTCAATGGCTGTGTCGCTTCTGGAACATTTCCTGATTTCATGAAATATAGTAAAATTACACCCCTATTTAAATCTGGTGACACATCAGACCCCTCAAATTTTCGACCTATTTCCGTATTGCCAACTCTTAGTAAAATTTTTGAAAAGTTAATACTTAATCAATTGCTTAATCATTTTAATAGACATAATCTTCTTCACAAGAAAAAGTTCGGATTTACGAGGGGTTGTTCAACTACTGACGCAGCAGTTGAGTTACTGAAAAGTATTTTTGCGGCTTGGGAGAAGTCACAAGATGCGTTAGGTATATTTTGCGACTTATCAAAAGCCTTTGATTGTGTACATCATGATACTCTTATCAGGAAATTATATCACTACGGCATTAGGAACAAAGCTCTCGATCTCCTGACTTCTTACTTGGGCAACAGAATCCAGAAGGTCGAAGTTAATGGTAAGACATCTCCAGGTTCAGCTTTAAAAATGGGTGTCCCGCAGGGTTCAATTCTAGGTCAATTTTTATTCTTGATATATATTAACGATTTACCTAATTATGTAAAGGACAATCATGAGATTGTGTTGTTCGCGGATGATACATCTTTGATTTTTAACACTAAACGACAACAGGTTAATTTTGACGAAGTAAACAATGCACTCTCTAAAGTTGTTAATTGGTTTAATGTAAATAACCTATTACTTAATAATAAGAAAATGAAACTTTTAAAATTCTCTATGCCTAATGTTAAACAATTGGAAACCAATGTGCAACTTAATGAATCTAGGATTGAGCCCGTCGAGACAACCATGTTTTTAGGTATTATGCTCGACACCAAACTACAATGGGGTCCACATATTGAAAGGCTATCGGGCAAACTCAGTTCTACAGCTTATGCAGTTAAGACAATTAGACGCCTTACATATTTAGAAACAGCTAGAATGGTTTATTTCAGTTATTTTCATAGCTTAATGTCGTATGGGATTCTTCTCTAGGGGAGTGCTGCAGACCTAAATACAATATTCGTTCTACAGAAAAGAGCTGTAAGGGGAATTTATAACCTCGGTCCAAGAGTTACTCTAAGAGAAAAATTCAAAGAAATAAACATTCTAACTGTTGTATCACAATATATTTATGAAAATCTGTTATATGTACATAAAAATATTACCAAATTTAGTAAAAAATGTGATATAAATTCTGTAAATACGAGACACAAGAATAATCTGGTAGTTCATAGCACTCGTCTCCACAAAATAAGTAGCTGTTTTATGGGGCAATGTATACGCTTTTATAACAAGCTCCCTCATAATTTAAGAAACTTGTCTATAAATAAGTTCAAAATTATTGTTAAAGCGAAATTATGTTCAAAAGCATACTATAAAATATCTGAATATAAAGACGACCAAAACGCTTGGGATTGAGCTGTTCTAATTCGGCACACAAAAAAATTTGTATAAAATGCTCTTTTTAAATGACGTTTCGTAAGTACTTGCAAAGTTTATACGAAATAAAGAACTATTTCATTTCATTTCATTTCATAAATTAATTTCAACACTAACAGAATTTGTTTTCATCTGTCTTATCAGATGTTTAGATTATAAATAGCATCATTTATTCTTACCCAGCTTGTACCACGTGTATTTGTATTTTACTATTCTGATTGTACATATTACTCATAAGTATAAAATGTACGCAACTCGAAATGGCATAAGTCGGGCGCATTCCAGCATAATTCACATGTAGAAAGTTTGGCAAAGAAATAAATTAACTCAGTTTTCACTGACTTGGTGGCATGACGTCTTTGAAAACATTCTTTTGGAATAAACCCCTCAAAAGTTGAGCGAAATGTTTTGATTTATCGTATAGGAATTTTATTTGATTAGAATGTTCGAGAATATTTAGAAGCGAGGGTGCTAGCTACGGACTTAGTTTATGATGGTGAACTGCAATTTGTTCGAGTGGATAAGAAGTTAACGGTGTTTTAATTAAATATTTATGCAATCCGGAATGTAATGAGCTGGTTTAGCTGGCCGAGCTGCTCTATGCATATTTTACAATTTTGAATGTTGTTACAGTTGAATACAGTGCTATGTATGTATATTACATTTGAGTAATGTTCAAAGTAATTTTTAACTTTCTTACGCGTGTGAAAATTTGTGGTTGTCTTTGTTTTAGTGGTATCCATATTTTGCATTATTTAAGTACTTATTAAATTAGAGTAAAATATATACGTTACTTTTATTTAAATTGTATAGGTTATGAAATAAACATAGTAGGTACGGTAAACAAGTTACAAATTTACTTTTGGTTTTGTGAATTCTTTGTATGTTGTTATTTGGTATCTGTTATTTTTTGTAAGTTCTTCACATTGTTACTATAAATCATAATATATATAAATAATACATAAATAGTTACTATTCATCATTATCATGAGTAGATACAATTTGTAAAAGATTGAAGAGACATTATGCGTTAGTCTTCCTTGACAAAATATGAATCAACTTTAACATCAAGAAATGTGATTATCATTTTATTTGAAGAACAGATCTGTAACAAGTTAAAATTTATGGCTACACAAATTCTTGTATCTGAAATGGGAGTAGAAATATTCAAAATACCTATGACAAATTTGTATTTAGGAATACACGCCCGCATTAATAACGCGATGTTATACGATTCATCATCAAAATGCAGCGATGTACAGCACAAATCACGGTAACCAAGTAATTTGTCTCCGGTTACGGACATATGCGCATAATATGACAGTGTCATAGTCGTATTTTTCAATCTAAAGGCGTTGTCGCACCTACGACCGACGTCGCGGTGGGCGCATACATATGGTGAGGCGTAAGTCCTTGGAAATAATATAATTTCTATGATGTCTTAACACCTTGAGGTACCTACAGTGATCGCTTATAGGCGTGATAACAATAAAACTTCTGTTGTTTCTCGTTTGAAAAGAGGTCATAAAATTTACAACAAATTGAATATTACAACGACTTCATCTTTAAAGATCTATATTTGCATTTGGTAAAAGTAAATGTTAAAGTTTTAAGTGAAGTAAAAATTAAAGTTTAAAGTGATATACCGGCCATCTCTAAATGACATTCTACAAAATTCAATTGAAGTGTAACAATTTCCGCCTTTTTTAGACAACCTGTTATATATACTATGCAGGAATTTTTTCAGCTCTGTATTTGCATAGCTTTCAAAATATAATACGTTTACATTTCCAGACTCGCGATATAATTCCACAAACATTCAGTCTATTTCGTCTCAAGAACGCTGCGCAGCGAGCATGTCTGGTACCGTCCTTACAACAAAAACTGAATAACATCCCGACAAGTGTCAAAGGCAGTCATAGAACCACGTACTAGACATGCTTCAAAACAAATCAGTTTGAAACGAAAATAAACCTTAAATATACGACCAAGAATTCAAGTTTGCAATGCCAGAAACGACTCGTGGTTTCGCTACACGCGTTCCGCGGAATTTCAATATTTCATCCAGTGCAGCATGCATTGGTTTGCTTGTAAATAGTAGCAATTTTTATGGAAAAATATCTTTAATGACTCCTGGTTAAGGCTGAATTTCCACAACCATAGATATCCTGAAATAAAATTTAGTTTAATGCCCGCTTTTCAATTGTCAGTACGTTGAAAATTTTGAAATATGTTCCCCATAATTAAGTAAAGTATTTCCCATTTTAATATATGTTGTTTTCAGAGTTTCAAGAAAACTTAGTAAATACTTTGCTCTTTGCTTTAAGTTTATTGAATTATTTTTAGACAAGTAATATTAATATCAAATGCGACATCATAAAATGTAATTCCTATAAAATTGATCGTTAGATAATATCTTGACATAATTATCAACATCTGCAAGCTATTAAAATTCAGAGAGTACTTTGCTGTAAATTCCGAATTAAAACGTTGTAAAATTTGCTAATGACCTATCATTTAATTTTTTTTCATATTCACACAACACCATCTAGTCCCAAACTAAGCAGACGCTTGTACTATGGGTACTAGATAATCAAATGGATAAACATACATACTTATATACTTTTTTGTAAATACATACATATTATACATAGAAACACCCAGACCAAGACAACATCCATGTTCATGCACACAAATGTTTGACTTGAGCGGGAATCGAACCCGCGACCTTTGGCGTAGCAGTCGCTTATTTTTACTATGTGAACTAATTGTGAAAGTTTCAACATTGTAGTACTGAATTCAGCAATTGGCCAAGATAATCATAGTGGTAATCATAAGAGAAAGCAAGTAAGTAAGGTGACTTGGGGTAAGATAAAAAACGGGGAAAGATAAAAAAAATATAATAACGCCGAATATCAGGGAATTCTTTTAATGCTGGCAATATCGTTGTGTACACCATTTTGTCTTGCCCCGCCCCGCAGTCTGCGTCAGTCGCTAAGTGAGGGTACTCGTGTGTTATTTGACATTTTTCCGTACATTAAATTTTCCGCGTAAAATTGAGTTTTTCAATCTTACCCCGCTCGCTGTATTTCCTTACAAAGGTAAGTAACTAACATTTTGTTTTGACATTCGTTATTAGATTTGAAATGTAATATGCTCTATAATGTGGTGATTAGTATATTTCACGTATTTTAAGATTTATAGTGCCTTTCAAACTTTCCCCTGCAAAATTTAACGGGTTAAGTTGATAATATAAAACTTTCCATCTTACCCCGTTTACTAAACTCATACATAGGGTCAGAGGCCCTCAATCTTCTTCAGTTTTCAGTGATTTCTCGAGTTGTGATGAACGCAAGAACGGTGTTTTTTTTACAATTATCTAGAATTTTAATGTCAATTTGGCTGTGATTATAATAGTACTGTTTACTAACGTTTATAAAGGCAAGAGTGTCTAGTTTTGTTGTTTTTTTATTAATTATTAAGGGACGCAAAATACGAGTACGTGATTTTTTATATTGTAGTTACTTAATTCTGCTTTGCGGAATTACCAACTGATCTGATAAAGCCAAATTATTATTAAACATATTTTTGATAAGAGGTTACTTTTAGTTTTAAAAGTAGTACTTATATCTGACTGATTTTATTTTACTGTGATGTTTAGGAATTACCTCCTTTAAAATAATAATTTAATAATGTTTAATTGTATTCTGCTGTCGTGGTTTATTTTATGGAAATAATTATAATGTACGCTACGGGGTACTAAATAAAAACGTGTGTTTTATTCATCGACCCGAGTTAGACTTGACAGTCATGCATGAGCATGATTATTTAATTCTTTTAATATCCAAAACATGTTGAGAACTCCTGACTGCCAGCCGTTTCAACGGGGTAAGACTGATATATTTTATTTGATAAAATATTTTTTCTAGCATTTAGAATGCGATTTTTTAATGTAATTGATTTTCAAGTTATTTAGTTTATTGAAGCAGAAGGTTTATTGGTCACCACACAAGCATAATGACCATGAATACGATTTTAGTCATTATTTCAATGTTACCCCTTCAGCGTTTCATCTTTCCCCTACATATTTTTTTTCTTAAGACCAATTTTACTAACGTTTTTTTTTCATAAAATATTGTTTCTAAAAGATTGCTGTCAGCATTATAGAAACAAGTTAACTATACTTTTTTACCCAAAACATCATTTCATGGATTTGACGTAAATCTCTTTGTTTCACAACAGTTTCAAATCAACACTGTTTATCTCATCAAAAATCCAACCCGACTTACCCCAACTCACCTTATTGCGAAGTATCATAATAAAAATATATGAAATGCCCAAGCGTAGAACAATATCATCGTTGTAAAGTTACTTTGTGAGCCAACTTAATCATTCTTTGATGCCTCTCATAAGATTCCAAATATTGGTAATAACACTTGATATTACGGTGGCTTTGTCTGTTGGTTCACTGCACTCCACAAACTTAGCCCACCCGCGGTAACATCTTTTGTCCTTATGCAAATGCACAACTTGTAGAAAAGCAATCCAATTTGACGCTAAATCCCTCGAGATATGAGTGCACACCGCAGTTTTAAATTAAATTTTAAGAAAATACACGAATATGTACCTTATGCACAACTAAATTAGGTTTCATATTAGCTAATTGGTTATTGTAAGAGGTTGCTTAGTTTCGCGCTTTTCTGAGTTTCGGTGCTAAAGCGTGTGATACATAAATGTTAAAAATCTGAATATGTTTAAGTAGAAGGTTCTGAGGAAGTCTGTCGTAAAACTTGGTAGTTACTTTGGTCGTGGGTGGAAATTAACTTGAGTTTAAAATCTAGTGCTCCGACTAGGTTATGACTTTGTGAACACAGCATTATAATAAAAAGACTATTCGTTTCTACTGCATAGCTGGTAGGAAAATCACATGTATGCTGTCATGTAGCATCATATGTAATATATAAGGATTTTTATTTTGAATAAAACATTAATATTATTATTTTGAGATATTACCTTAATACAATAATTTACAGTTAGTCATTTAGAAGATTATAGATTTAAAATTCTTCTCTGTCCAGTCGTGCCTTTGCCCATTATAATTGGTGCCGAGAAAAGGGTTTGATAACAAACTTACTTAAGTGGTCTTAATAATGTTGATTTTTATGTTAACATCTTAATATATAAAATCCTTGCGTTACTGACTGACAGACACGCTACAGCCGAAACTACTGGTCGTAAGAAGATGAAATTTAGCATGTATATTCCTTGTACACCGTAGGGGTGCACTAAGACGGGATTTCCCGAAATTCCCACGGGATCGGGCAAAACGGAAAATTCGAAATTATGTGCGTGCGAAGCCGCTGGCGTCGACTAGTTTACACATAAAATAAAATAGTTCAAATATTTAATTCTTTACATTAAAACAGTCTTCTCAAATGTAATATTCAGTTCATAAAAATATTGTCACCATCTTTATTGTTCTAAGACGATCGACGAACTATCCAACCAAGTCCTCCGGGACGTTTTGGCGACTCTGTCTTCATAAGTACTGAATTTTGTCACAGCTGAGGTTTATAGCAAATAAATCACGTATTCATAGTCACAATTTGTCAGTCTTGGGAATTTATTAAAGGACATTACGGAATAGTTCGCGTCTATAAGCCGATAATGGTCTTAACGATCAAATAAGGCCGGTTTGCGGCTTTGTGCGTTTGCAAATTATGGTAAAGATCTAGTCTATTCATCAATGGTCTGTGGTAAAGTGTAACCGTATAAATCTATCCAGTCACAAAGATATTGCTCTCCGTGGCTTCTTTCCAAAAAAAACGGTAGGTATAATAACTATTACACTGTTTAGAAAACCATTTTGTAAACAAAAAGGGAGAGGGACTGATTCTAGAACATCTGTTTCCAAACAAGTGTACGATTTAGCGATGTTGGTTTCAGCAATTACGGAGGTCAGTAATAGTGGTTACAGCGAATCTGCGCGCTCGAATATCCCAGCACTGGTCCAACCCGTAAAATATGGCTAGAGTTTTGTGTTTCAGATTACAGACGACAGTCGTTCTGCGGAATAAAAATAAAATCTGTGAATACTGATAAGAAAATGGATGGCGACGTATAAGGCGAAAGACTTAGATGCAAATGGCTACCGTGAGGATGATCTGGCTTATTATTACCATAAATCTGTATAGAAGGTATCTAAAGCACAATAAAACACTAAGAAAATACAAACTTCTGAAGAAAATGACAAAATTAGACATAATAATATGTATTAAGTATGTATATACTATGCAAGCATGCTTCATGGATGAAATTAAACAAAAACCATTTAAGAAAATCCTAACAAGGAAACACCTAACCTAAAAAAAGTCACATTTTCATCCCCAGTCTTATAAGATTTAAGTTAGAGGCACGTTCACATGCAGTTCCTAAGAACATAGTGGGCAAAGTCAGGCGGCGCTATCATACAATTTTAACAAGTATAAGTACATTGTGCGCAGATAACCTCTCACAATGCATACTAATTTCGCCAAGTTATGCTGTTTTTAGTTGCGAGTTAATGTATGCAAAGATAAGCGAGTTGACGCTATTGGTGTTTTGTTTATTTGTATAGTCTTGCCCACGGCTTTCCCCGCGTGGATCGGTTATCGTGACAATATTTTTCGTATGTGCTGTCCTAGTGTAAAAACTATATTATTGCGAAGTTTTATACAATCTTTCAATAGTTGTGTGGAAGAATAACAAACATCCGTTCATGAATACTCTACTTAAGCTTTTGCATTCCAAATAGTAGTAAGATAAGATTTGCTTTGTTAATCTGGACTGAAAGAAACTATGTAATTATAGGTAATTACAGGTTTTGCAGTTTATTATTGATTATAACCAGGCTTGTAAAGTGTTCTTAGTTATTAGTGTATTTTTTTTGGATATCTATCCTATGATTTATATTACCTTATAATTCATGCGAAAATAACTGCGTCTGTTATCACTTATCAGTGATGGGATAGTTTAACCCCTCCCGCATCGGGCGTAAAAAATAAAAAATGGCCGGTAGTGCCGGCTGCTTCACCTCTTGATCGAGCAACAGCTGACCGGCGTCATTTTGTTACCTATATCTCAGTTAGTTTTAAACGTATCACAAAAATAATGACGGTTTCTGCATCCTTGAAATAGTTTTCTGAAAACTTATTATAGATATATAATGTATAATTACCTTTTCTGCAGTTCGTTGAAATAAAACTTGAGAACACGAAAAAATCCTCTTCAATAAAACTTTTAACACACACTATCTCACAAATATTTAGTATTTTAGCAATTATTCACGGCACTTTATATACCTTACTTAATTAATTATTGAATTTAATCAACAGTTAATATCAACATCACTTATATTTTTATAAATCAACAAAAGTTTAAATACATCATCGAAATGACACGAAACGGCCGCCATAATCGCGCGCGAAACTGTGCCGATTTACATAGATACACTTTCGTAAATATCAAAATAATAAGTTTATTATTTAATTATTGTTTACTCATTAGTCTGTGATATATAAGAGAGGTTTTGAGTAATAGTACCGAGTTTTAACTACCTTATCTTACAAAACTGAAATGCGAACGGGTGTATGTACAACTTGCCGCCATTTTTTATAATGATATTTTGAAAATCTTTTTTCGTTATATTTCATACAATGATGATATCTTAACTATATTTTATAGCAAACGAGATTAGTTTCCGAGTATAATGACATGTCTACACTAATATTATAAAGAGGAAAAATTTGTATTTTTGTTTGTTTGTAATGGATAAACTCAAAAACTACTGAACCGATTTTAAAAATTCTTTCACCATTAGAAAGCTGCATTATCTGCAAGTAACATAGGGTATATTTTATTTTCAACAAAATAGGGGTCCGTAAGATATTTGGGTTTTTCGGGTACGCAAAGTAATTCCCTCAGGACGCGTGTGAAATCGCGGGAAACGGCTAGTAATAATTTTCAAAGCAGAGCTGTCGTCACTCTAACGCGCGCGAAGTCGAACTTGTGGCAAACAATTTTCAGTCGTTCTTTGCAAATAAGGTCTATAAAAATAACAACCAATTACAATGCAGAATTTTAAAAAAATATTCATACTTTGCAATAGAGGGGCATAATCTTATTGGTGGAATTATTTGAACGTCATTTCAAATACTGAAATATGGCGCTGTCGTTGCGGTACATATTTGTTTCCCGCAAGCGCTGGACGGAACAAATTTTCCTGGGACATACATATGTCCCACCAGCGTTCCAGAGGTTAACTGAACGAAACAGCAGTGCAGTCTTGGATGCAACTTAGATAACGCTCTTAAGATGATGAGGTTTAAAACTAAAACTATAATGTATATTATGCTACAAAACAAACCTTATCTTCAGACAAAGCTTAATTTCGCTCTCTTTAAGTAGTACACTAGCCTTATCCGAGTGTTATATTGTTGCACCACCGAGTTGTCACCATAAAACAGAAATATAAATGTGTGTGTGTACACATATACGTTGAGTGTATGTGTTTGTATATGCTGTACAAATTGTCTAAGCCAACCACAATCTTACCTGCGGTGCTATCTTATCGCCGAGCAACCAGACTTACTCCATTGTACAGTTGTAATATATTGGGTCCTTGTATAATGTGTGTAATGTAGATTTTAGTTTCATTTGGATGCATGTATATTTTACCTTTAGACAATAAAGCGCAGGGACATCTAGCAAATATTTTTTACTAACGTTTTGACGTGGGTTTTTAATTATTATAACATTTGAATCTTGAAAGGAGTCGTGAAGCTGATATTTTTATGAGGGATGTGCATAATCAAAGTCAAAGTCAAAATCATTTATTCATCTTGGCCACAAAGTGACGCTAATGAACGACAAAATTTAATTTAATTACTTAATGATTCTACATTTACTGCCACGTTCGCAATGCAATAGGTAGAACCACGAGAAAGAACGGGCAATAAAACTCATGGCCACTCTTTTCAATCAAATAATATAATGGTTGTACATTTTATTTTGTAAGGAGCTGCAACTATTTCACATTGTAAGACATCTACTAGTAATTTTTGTAGTAACTATTGACATCATACTCAGAGGTAAATAATGTTCATTTGGTGACCCTCCCAAACTAAATATGGATATAAAATCACTCATGTCCAATGAACTGAACACCAGCATTAATTAAAGCTTTGCTTTACTATTCATACATGTTTTTCGAATGTCTATTATAACAGAAATACACAGTTTATGTATTCGTTGAGAAGAAGAAATTAAGTTGCTAGAATAGAAACAGAAGTAATGCTTAAGTAGTTACGGGTATAAGAAAAAAATTAAACGACCAATTGTATATTTCTACTTGTGCCATTTGAAAACCTTGTGATACTATATATAATACTAGCCGTTTCCCGCGGTTTCACCCGCGTCCTGAAGGAACTACTTCGCGTACCCGAAAAACCCGAATATCTGACGGACCCCTTTTTTTCTTAAATAAAATATAGCCTATGTTACTCGCAGATAATGTAGCTTTCTAATGGTGAAAGAATTTTTAAAATCGGTACAGTAGTTTTTGAGTTTATTCATTACAAACAAACAAAAATACAAATCTCTGTATAATATTATTAGTGTAGATAGTGTAGATTATGAATCTGTAAAATAAGAAGGAATCCGTACCAGTCCAATTTTACAAGAGTTAAACTTTTTTGAAACTATTTATTCGATATTAAAAAATACGGTTTAATGAAGAAGAATAGCTGTGAGTTTTATCGACCATTTTTTCCCACAGTTATACACTCATGCATTGCTATTGACACCAAATGTATTGAAAAACCTTTACATAATTATTCAGACTATAATGACTGTCAAATTTTAAACATTACGTTCAAAAGCGTCACAGAGAGATAAGTAAATAATTGATTTCCACTTTGACTTTGAAGTTAATTTATAACAATTAGCCGCAACTTCCTAATTCCTATAACTTGCCTAAGATAAGCTAAGTCCTTGGCTAAATGGTTATGTATGTTGCGGTGAGATGTCCGGGGACCGCGTGCTACGTTGGCACCGCGCCATCAAGATGTTATATTACTTACCGGATAGTGATGTACCGAGGAAATAACTGTTTTGACGGGTAAATTAACTATTTTGCGAAACATGTTTTTTGGCATGTTAACTTGCTCCTGCTAGCTTGATGTTTGCTAGTTAATTTTACAGGATTTATATTTGCATGCTTAAATACTCGTATTAAAATAATAATGATCAAATTTGTATATTTTCAGTTTACTGTATTTCCTTTACTTTTTGGTTAAGTTATATTACTTTAGGTGTATTGTGTTATTTGTTGTGTTCCTCTATGTTCTACTAATGTTTTAAAGGATCATTATCAAGTACCATTGGTTTTAAGATTTCAGTTGCATGTGCATTTCTGTTGCATGTGCAGTGATCACGGATGTAATGACGGTATTGCGTATTTATTACTTTTTACTGTTTCTACGGGATATATACCACGTACCTTTGTTTTGAGTAACCGATATTTCGGCACTGTTGCAAGCGCCATGTTCAAGGATGTACTGAAGTATTGGGGGTGGATGAATGTTTATAAACAAGTGAACCGGTCTACCCGCTTTCTTACTCGTGTATTGCGCGCACAACCACTACCACCGTTTTCACTCTCACACTGTACTTGATCGCGACACACTGTACACAACATGGCGCTTGCAACAGTGCCGAAATATCGGTTACTCAAAACAAAGGTACGTGGTATATATCCCGTAGGAACAGTAAAAAGTAATGTTAGTGACCACGAAAGTTTAAATTCCTATATTGCGTATTTCTGTGGACTAGAAGTTTTTCGAATTGTTATGGGCTTAAATACAAAAAAATAATTCTTAAAAAATTAACAATTTCAAAATATTAACCCGTAATTTAACTCCTTTTGAGGTGAATATTAAAAAAGCCTATCCAAGGTGTCTTTGCTTGCCTATGCTTACGTAATAAAATAACCCACAATCCAATTTACATGTTTCTTACCTCAATAGATAAGGCTCTACGATAATGTTATGTCGGTCAGGACAAGTGATTTTATATGCATGATGACGATGATTAACATTTTAATTTACTGCCTAAGATATATGTATTTCTGCCACAAGATTACCAAAATTTTGGATCAAATGCTACGGTGTATCTAAAGCCTTAAAATTCCTTACAAGCTATACTGGTTCAAAAAAATCTAAAAAGACTTAAAACTTTAAATAGTTTTCAAGTTTGTGAGAAAAAGTACTGTTTATTATTTACCAAACAAGAACAACAGACTTCTACTAAGAAAGTTCTACTCTCAATTACTACAATGAAGTTGAAAACACTTTAGTGGCCGGCAACTTGTGTATGTAATCAGATATTTTAGTAAAACATTTATTTGTTCATAACCAAAAACCACAACTACGAAATATCCAGTTTGCAAAACTACCATAATTAACTTTTACACTATTAATAGATTCAATTTAACTACCTCAACATTAATTAGCCATACCGTAAAGATAAATAATGTAAATTTAATAATCTGTTGAAAAGCAAATATATTAGCTCGGTCGGTCACCGCCGGTAAACACGGCTACGTTTATTATCAACTGTTTGTTATATAAATAGCGACTAAATATGTAACAGCGAATATATATCGTATAAACAAATATATTGTAGGTTCGTCAGGCAGATGTTGGCAGAGATTGTACTTTTTAGATTCCAAGAGTACGGATTTAAATCAGGCTCAGGTTTGTAATGTAGTCCGTGTGGTGACGGATTAAGAATACGGAATGTCACCACCCCATATCATCCCATGGGTGTCGTAAGAGCCGACAGAGGGAGCATATTATGCAGAGAACACCACTGAAAGAGAAGGAAAACTTGATACAAACCCTATGCCAACCCGTTTGGCCAGCGTGGTATAGTAGGCCAATTCCTCCTTTCAAAGGAGAGGCCTAGTCCAGCAGTGGACTGATAAAGGCTAAAGGCTGATTGACAGGTTTGTAAACAAAAATGTCAGTATCTATTCTTTTTATTTTCTTTAGTGTCATACACAGAACAGTTAAAAGGAGTAGATTGGCCTTGTGGGCGTGGCAGGCGCGCCGTACTTGTGAGCAAACGCTCATATTTCGACAAAATTTGATTGACCGGTCAACAATCGCGGTCATATTGCGACAGGGTACGAGGCTCCGCGAAAAAAAAAAGAATTATGTCATCTTGCGCTATTATAACGTGTACAAAAAGAAGCCAGGCATGTAATGTGGCTCGAGAAGGGATTTCTCTTCACCGGTAAGTCAAAAAACCTTAAAATACAAATGACATTTGTAATAATTGTAATTATTACAATAGTATTATGTAGTTTGTAGACAAAAATGATACTATCGCAAGCAAATAAAAAAAAAATACATTGCTGGCAATACGTGGGTACCATCTAGTACTACGTAGGCGAATGCGCAATGTATTTCGTTCACTGCGAACGTCGCGTGCGACTAGCCAATGAATACATCGCGTAGACCGGCCACTGCTACTCGAAGCGGCCGGTCGACGCGTGTTGAGCGATTTAGTGATGTGCTTGTGCAGATCCACTAATGTGGTCTATCGACAACATTACAATGAATTAATTGCTTTTGGTTTACATATGTTTCAATTTGTCAACCGTTTCAACACATTCGGAAGATCGATGTGAATTTATGTTTTTACTTATTTTGATCTTTTTACAGCCTAGTAGAGAAATAGAAATGCGTAACCAACTTTTGTTAAGTATGTAACTTAAATTTAGGTTGATATACGGTGGTGTGTTTTTGTGTTTGAATTATTATAATATATGATACGCCTTATCCTCGTGCTATTATTATGGTTTTTGTATTTTACTTCCGGTAAAGCTTTGAATGCGTTATGGTCATCAGCATGTTTCAGATGACTTGCCTAACATAAGTCAACATATTAATTATGCTATTTATTTTTCATGCAAGGATGTGTTTATTTTAATATATTTAACTATTCTATTTTAACTAAGATGTTTATATAACAAATTCTTATCATATGTGGGGTATTGCGTAACACACTTACAGCAGGAATCGGATTATGACTGTTAAATAAAATTTCCTTATGTTCAGCAGACCAATTTTTCTTACAAAGGAGATATGAATGGATTAGCAACATGGTTCCTCAAAAAATCATTGAGATCTTGATTGCTAGTGTTTTATTCTCGAGCTGCTTAATATGTCGTATGATTAAGAAGTAGCATAAGTTAAATATAAATGATAAATAAATTGTTTTTGTACCTTTACAGCTTCCCAAAAGATGCGTCTTTAAAAAAGAAATGGATTGATGCTACAGGCAGGTCACCAAGCTGGTGCTCTACAAAAAATAGTACCATATGCTCGGTTCACTTTGAGGCAGAATTGTTCCAGCCACTTTACAAACACCTAAGCAGGTCTTCCGTGACCAGGCCTCGTATAAAGTAGCCGAAACATTGGATTAAAATATATAATGTAGTTTCTAGATCATCCGGTTTTTAATAATAATTATAATAATATTCTACCATATACGCACATCACCATCTAGTCCTAAACTAAGGAGAGCTTGTAATAGTACAAGCTCTCTCAGTGTATGTTTATCCATTGTCTAGTACCCCTAGGGGTACTAGACAAAGGATAAACATACATATTATGTATTTACTTTTTTGTAAATACATACATATTATATATAGAAACACCCAGTGTTTGAAATAGAATTAGTTTTTATTATAAGTCAAATCGATTATATCGATTAAGTAACATTTTGTTTAGTCTATTGAAAATTTCTGACAATGGTCACACTGAACTGTCACTTCGTTCCCGCCTTGAAAAATTAACACGCCGGTTTTGGGCTGTCTCCGTTTGTAATAATTGATATAAATTGATATAAGTACATTGATCGCCTTTTGAATTAACGCGAATTGAATTAACTTGTAATTACTAACAATTGCCGCTTTTGACTTCCGGCAAAGTTTGTGGTAAATTGGTGATATATTGAACATTGAACTTTGTAAAACACGTGTGTGAATTCCTGATTGAAAACGCTGCGTTGGAGTTTGGTAAAGTAAAGATAACTCACTTGCTAATATTGGCCAATTTAGTCTCGTGTGTGTCTAGCTTGCCGCCACGACTCCACTCAAGAACATCACCAGGATATTTGGTAAGACATTTTATTAATATTAGGTGTAGTTAGGATTATAATTCATCGCTGTGCAACGCAGTGCATTGTGTCTGGATCCTTGTATATCGTGGTCAGGTAGATGTATTACATCTTCCACTGCGCACCCTGAAAATACCTGCCTGCCTGTGGTAATTCTAGACACCCAGACTATGACAAACATCCATGTTTATGCACAAACATGTTCGACTTGAGCGGGAATCTTGTTTAATTTTTGCGATTAACTAAATAATATTTTTAGCATCATTTTGTTTATTTTGATTATATTATTTTCTGAAAATTCCCTTCTTTTATTTCTTTAATTTACAGGGTCCCCAAAAAATATATTTTTTCAATTATAAATTGAAGAATCGATAACTTTTCAATTTAGTCAATCACTAGTGTATATGAGAGATAAATTGCTTTTGCACAGCACAACGATAGCGTTCAATGTTCATGTGTGAGTAAGTTTGACGGCGCATGGTAAATAAACGCTATGTTTGACAGGATAAAGTCTATAATTGATTTTTTTGCACTTTCCGGTTTATTAGATTTAAGGTTTCCGATACATTTTCGTCTAGAGGGCATATCTACTATAATTAATATATCTATGGTGTCATACTTTAAGACACATATGCAGGTTTGTGTATTATTTTATATAAATGACTATTTAAACTAAATTTAAATTATAAAGTAGCAAAACACCTCTTCTCTGAATTGATATCTCTAGTAAACTCTAGTAAACCTGATATTTTTTTCTGATCTATGAACCCAAAGTGATAGTAATATTCTGTGATCTTGATAAATGTCAAGATATTAACTTCCACTGTAATTTAATTAATTAATATGTTCTTTTTTAAAACCATTTCCCTTAAAATATATAACACAATAACTATGAAACGAAACGATAACATGTTATAGCATTATGTCTACATCACTAGCGGTTATAAAGTGTATAGCTGCAACTTAACCGGAGTTTAGTGTGACGGACTGATACAGATTGTAATGGCTTATTTATTAACGCTCGCAAATTTACCTCGATTGGCTTAAAGTAACTAAGACAGATGAGTAGTTTTTCGTCTATGCAAATGCTTAAGGATTCGTGCTGAAACAATAACAGCTTTTGTACCTTCAGTTTACTTTCTGTGAAACTAAGGTTTAAAAGATGGGTAGAAAATATGCTCAAACAATAGATAGATTAAAAGTATGTATATCTAGGCAATATTCATCAGTGACGGTCCATAGCTAGTAGATCCGATATAATATAAATATAAGAACAGATACAAACTGCCTCCGTGGTCCAGTGGATAGCGTATGCGACTGCTGATCGGAGGTCCCGGGTTCGATTCCCGGGTCGGGCAAAAGTGTTACTGGGTTTTTCCGAATACTCGGTAGCAGCCCGGACCCTGGTATGTGCCCGGTAACGGCAATAGGCTCGCCCCCTATTACGTGGGACCTAAAAATTCATGGCGAAATATGGGTGTAATATTTATACCTCTGCTTATTATAAATAAATAACAAACTACTTGCTCATGCTAAATATATGTTCAATTATCGATCCTTGAAAATGGAGATTATTATTTAGAACCCTTATTATTTAGATAAAATTAACTAACCCGGCGAACTTCGTACCATCATATTTTTTGCCGTTAAACTATCTGTCGTACTATTTGCAGTCTAAGATGTTTATCATACAAAAGTTTTCTTGGCAATTACGAATACATAAATGAAAGATTTATCCAATTTGGTGCAGTCGTTTGCAAGTTATGGGCGTACAAACATTTCGGTGATACAATATTATTTATAAAAAATTGCCATCATTCCTTTGCAAAGGGCCTTATTCATCGTCAGCCTTTAACAGTGTACTGCTGGACTAGGTCTCTCCTTTGAAAGGAGGAATTGACCTACTATACCACGCTGGCCAAACGGGTTGGTATAGGGTTTGTATCAAGTTTTCCTTCTCTTGCAGTGCTGTTCTCTGCATAATATGCTCCCTCTGTCGGCTCTTACGACACCCATGGGATGACATGGGGTGGTTACATTCCGTATTCTTAATCCGTCACCACACGGAATATTGAACGTAAACTAATTACAATTTAAAGTTCTCTTTTGTTTTAAACTTAATATTATAAGTGGATTGACTCTGAAAATCGTTAAAACTAAATAATATTAAATCGAAATAAATAACAACTTTGTTTGATAGACGTTCTAAAATTGTTGAAGTCTAAGGCTAAGGGTGTCAAATTTAGTTCCAATTTAATTTTAATATTAAGGCAATTTAAGTTAAATATTAAACTATCGGCAATTCAATTTCTACTGAAAGAAAGAGTAATAGATATAAATTTGATCAAACCATCAGAAGTATTATTTAAGATTAGTGACATAGTTATAAATATTTTATTAAGCGTTATTAGACAGTGGTTTGCGGTTACCCTGCATTCATAACCTCACCACATCAAATTGTGGTAACTTACTGATAACTTTATTTAAACAACTCCTCCGGTTTATGAGCTTATACGAGTTATGGTTTTAGTTTAATGTACAGATATTAATGTCTGTTGATTACGGTAACTTTAGCTATGAATAGAAGGTAAGATAAGCTTTCCTTTATAATCTAACGTCTAATATCATTGTAAGGTTTAGCGTGAGGTAAGACATTAAAATAAGGTACTGAAAAGGTCTTTTATATTCAAAAGTCTACGCGTGTAGAAGCAAGCAGCACTGGAATATATAAAAGCCTTTGGCATGTCAAAATATCATTATGTATATTAGGCAATTGTAAAAAAAGGTTGGCTACCTAAAGCACTATACAAAATGGATGGTTACTACGTAGATTGACAGATAATTGTCCAGATAGATAGTAGTCCAACTTTATCGTTGTCAATCTCTTAGCTAGTGACACGAAATTTAGCCTATCGGTTTTATGATAGTAGATATGGGAAGTTGGTTTCTTTGTTTAGTTTAAACTGAAGATAAGCTGCGGTGCTTATCTTATTTTTTTTTTTGCAATCAAACGACGGATGGTCACGATAGTTTGAACTAGTTTTCGATTCTAGTATTTCGGAATTCACAAAAGTCTTTGATAAAAAAAAAGGAATTTTCATTGAAATCGCAAGCTTTTTGAGGATTCTATTGAGCTTGTCCGTGTGGTGACGGATTAAGAATACGGAATGTCACCACCTCATATCATCCCATGGGTGTCGTAAGAGCCGACTGAGGGAGTATATTATGCAGAGAACAGCACTGTAAGAGAAGGAAAACTTGATACAAACCCTATACCAACCCGTTTGGCCAGTGTGGTATAGTAGGCCAATTCCTCCTTTCAAAGGAGAGGTCTAGTCCAGAAGTGGACTGTTAAAGGCTGATGATGATGATGATTGAGCTAAGTCGTTCAGGTGGGTAGTGTCTCCAACAAAGTCGCAACAGTCATCGATATTCAGGAGTAAATTTAAAAACAGAGTCATTGTTATTTCGGAAATAATTGAAATTATGATTACGGTATACGCTAAATAGATTCGGTAATTAAACCTTTTTGGAAATTAAAGTTGCCGAAACGTACCTGACTGAAATAATTGTTATATAAAATTACCTTCTAAATTACTTTATCCCCTCACGCCAAAATACTATCCTCATAAGTGCCTCCATTACCCTTTATGTGTTTATCTATCTGGCAGCACGTGCGAAAGGGAGGGGAGATGTTATCGAACACATGAACGAGACAACAGCAGTTAGGAAACGAATGAAGTAATTAAAAAGTTCCTTCCGAACACCGCGTGTGCACTTGTAGCAAGGACACTAACGATTATGGCAGACGGGTTGCCACTATGTAGGGAACTACTTAACAGTAGCACAACTTGGGACAAAAGTGCAGAAGATCCTTTCGTACTATTTTGGTTGGTAAGATGGTTCTTAGGGTAGGAATAATTCTGTATGGCAAACATAGCAAACTTTACAATACTCTAAATTATTACCGACGAAAACTTAAATTTGGCACAAGCTAAAAATATATAATAATGCAGCCAAAAGTTACTATACTATATCCACCTTTGGTTCTGTACGGGTAAGGTACATAGAAATGATACGAATGATGAGATAAAGTTAAAATGATATATTGTATAAAAACGCAAAATTACACTAAACACGAAAATATGAATAAAATGATCGACACGCGGCGAAATGCTAATTTGATTGCTAAGCCCGACGCGGTCTTGCAACTACTACTGTAAAACTTACGTTACCGAAATGATATGCGTTTCGCTGCGCGTCGATGTCAGCATAAAACTTAAACTATTGCTATGTACGGGTTTGCTCGTACATGCTCCCCCAGGAAAGGATCACAAGGGCATAGAGAAACGATAAAAGTAAGACCCTATGTAACCCTAACGTTCGTAAAGTCATTCACAAGTTGTTAATGCTAACATATGAACCTAAAATGGGCGAAGTGCCTTTATCTGATTTATCTAACAGTCGCGCACTTGGCACGTTTGCACGTTGCGTTTCGCACTGATACACTACACTGTCACCAACACAAACACTTTGGGTCTGGGTAGCGCTGCTTGCGCCTGGCGCGTGTGGCGCGTGTGGCGCGGGCGCGCCCGGTGCTCGCGCGGCGGCGCGGCGCCTGCGCGCGCGCTTCCACGCGTAAACTCCGAATCCTGCTGCTAGCACGCCCAGCACACCATAGAACATGGTATAGTGGTGGACGTCATGATATGATATGCTATCTGAGATCTCTCCATTTTCTTTCATTATCTTGATCTTTTCTTCTATATATTGCAACTGTGCTTGATCGGTTTCAATACTGGTTTCATTCAAGTTATAGTGAGGTATGGAGATATTTACGATATTGTTGATGGATGCTATAACTGGAGAGTATATGTCAGGTTGGAGAGAAACTGTCTGTATCAATCTTTCTTGATGTGCAGTCATTTCAAAATTCTCAGATTTGATTGTACAGCCATATGCCACAGTTACAAGTCCGGCGTTAGTCAGCTGATGCGCTGTAACTTGATTACCGCACACTGTTCGCATATTACACTGACCGCAGCAAAAGTAAACGTAATTGTTCATTAAGTGACTTTCTATCCACTGATTCTTACAGGGTTTGATGCTTACTTCGCACACTGTCGACCTTGTTTGACAGAAATCTTCATCTTGTCTTAGCTTGTAAATAGGTGTGTGGATATGACACAGATGTATATTTGTCACTAAGCAAGACTGTAGTGTACTTTCTGTAAGAAGAATGTACGCATCCTTTCTCAGGTTGATAGCTATGAAATCCGACACAGGTTTAATTGTTACCATGTTCTCTAGTTTTTGTGCAGGAATGGGTATAAGTTTGAATATTTCATACGAGTTTCTACTAATCAAAGGGATTTGTACCTCGAATATTGCGTAGTTTGTGACGACTCTTGCCTTGATTCGTAAAAGCTGGAAAATTTGTGCAAGATCACTGTGTATGTTTTCAATTGGTAAGGTGACGTCACCCGACAGATGGCTTGCTATGGTGCCAAGCTGTTCTTGTAGTTGCTTAGATGTTATTAAATGTGGATTAAATCTACCGTGATATACGTCGGTAATAGTATCCACTAAAGCAATGTGCAAATCTCTCAAATCTCGTAATAGATTACTCGCTACAAGAGCGCCCATATAGACCTCATTTGTTCTAGAAATATTTTGTGTTTCGCTTTTTAACGTCTCTAGTGTGTTTTGAAAGCTTGATAACTGTTGATGAATAATTTTGTGTTGTTTGTGAATGGTATCTTCGGTTCGCTTTAGAAGACTAAACTCCGCTTCTATGACCGATGTTTGATTTTTCCAAAGTGAGACAATATGTTTTTGATTACTACGAAGGAGTGTGATATCCTTTTCATACTGTTCCGCGAATCTCGTATCCAGTACGCCGAACAGATCGTTTGCAAGGTAACCGACACCGTTGATAAGGCCGCGTCGCCACCTGCTTGGTCGCGTGTCAAACTGCTGACTGAGTAACAGCTGATTGTTATAGTCCAGTTCATTGTACCCGTGTCGTAGTTGTAATAATATTATGTCACAATACATTTGATATCGTATAGACGTACAGGATTGTTCTATAGCCGTAATACTTTTATTGAGTGCGGTGATTCCTTCCCAATAGGGTTTCAGCAAAGGCCTAAGGTTTTTGTTAAATCTGCTTGCTTGAAACATTTGATTTCCTGATTGAAGTAGTCTTGATTGTTGTGTTGGAGTAATCGAATATCATTGGACTTCCATTTTCTCAAATTGAAACCTCCTAATTTCAGTAAATTTATCAAATCTGTTTGTAGCTGTTTTGCTGATTCTATACACCCGGTGCTATGGACCAGGTCATCCATGTAGAACGACTCCTCGATGACCTTGGCCGCTTCAGGGTATTGGCTACGTTCGTCTGATGCCAATTGTCGCAAAGTCATCATCGCAAGAAATGGGGCAGATTTAGTGCCGTAGGTGACTGTTGTCAATTGATAATCGCGAAGTTTGTGAGAGGGACTCTCTCGCCATATAATTTTTTGTAGCGCCTGGTCATCAGGGTGGACCCATATCTGCCTAAACATTTTCTCAATGTCAGCAGAAAATGCGTACTGATACTGTCTCCATTTTATGATCAGAGACTGGAGATCTTGCTGTAGGTTGGGCCCCGTATACATTAAATCATTCAAACTTTTATTTGTCGATGTTTTAGCCGACGCATTGTATACAACTCGTAATGCCGTAGTTGCACTTTCGTCGCGCATTACACAATGGTGCGGCAAGTAACATTCTGGTGTTCGATTACCGGCGGCAAGTTTCATATGGCCTAAGTCTAAGTATTCGTTAATGAACGATTTATATGCGCTAAAAATATAATTGTTTTTATGTAATCTTGTTTCTAAATGCATAAACTGAGCAATGGCCTTATTTTTAGATTTTCCTAATTTTTCTTCAAAGCCCGGTATGAGGGGTAACCTCACTTGATATTTTCCGTCTTCTAAGCGTTCTGTTGTTGCTTTATATAACTTCAAGCATTCTTCATCGTCGTTAGAGTATGATTTTCCTTCTGTGACGTCTTCTATTTCCCAAAATTCCTGGAATTTGTCTAAATCGAGTTGCACGACGTTGCAAGTTAGACTAGATTTGAGCGTGCCACACAGTATCCATCCCAGGCGGGTTTCTTGTACGATGGGCAATGATTCACTCAATCTACACATGCCTGCCAGAAGAATATTTGAGTAGACGTCTGCACCTAACAAAATATCTATGGGACGGCTGATGTTGTAGTCAGGGTCGGCCAACGGAATTGTTTCTAAAAAGGGGCATGATATTTTGGAGAAAGAGTACGATGGTAGATATTTTGTAAGATTGTTCATTATGTATACATCAATATCAAATGTGTACGGACATGTTCTTGACACACAATGCAGGGTGACCATCCCTTTGCAACTATTTTCTGTTTGACCTATACCAGTGATAATACCATCGTATTTGTATCTTTGTAAACCTAACTGTTGCGCACCATTCTCCGTGATAAGAGAGCCCTGCGAGCCCTGGTCAATAAGAGATCGCAATATCAGATATGTGCCATCAGCCTTTTGTACCTTTAACAGAGCGGTTGAAAGTAAAATTTCCTGAGTCATACTTTGCTGTGTGACATGCGTGTTGCCTTTGTTTGTGCGATCTTGATTCGGGCGCACGTGGCTTAGTTGAGAAGAGTTGCTTGTCTGCTTATACGAATCATGTAATAAGGTGTTATGAAATTGATTGCATTCGCGGCAACGTTTTTGGGATAAACATTCTTTGCCCTTATGATCGTATAAGCAGTTTTGACAATAATTTAAGTTAGCAACAAATTGCTTTTTCACTGCTGGTGTCATTTCTGCGAATTGCTTGCAAAAAAATATTGCATGTGGGTCATTGCAGACGGGGCATGTTTGCCGGGCATGTATATTTTGCAATTTCCGCTCACTAGACGATTGCGAAATAACCTTGTTACTTGAGTATGCCTGTTTAGACTGATACGATTTTTCCGATGATTTATTGATATTAGGAATGGGTTTTTGATTGTAGACCTCCTGTTTTCTTCTGCTTGCTTCCAAACTTGTAAATTTCCCCTCTAGGAAGGTCAGAAATTCTTGCAAGTTCAATAATTCGCGTGGCTGTTTGATAGCTGCATTGTATTCGCGATATGTTTCTGTATCTAATTTCTGACATAAAATATGTACGATTAAAGGATCCCAAGATTTCACGTCTACACCAAGATTCTGTATGGCGTTCAGAGTTTCATGGGCGGTATCGTGAATGCGTTTGATATGATTGATTGATGGCTGTTGCAATATAGGAAGGTTCAACAAGATGTTAATGTGAGATGTGAATATCATCCTTTTGTTATCGTACCTATTGCTCAAAATATCCCAGCTGATAATATAGTTATCTGAGCTTATCGGTAGATGCTGTATGAGACGCTCAGCTTCACCTTTTACCTTGGACTTCAGAAACTGCATTTTCTGTGCGCCAGAAAGGGCTGGGTTGCTATGGATCGCTTCTGTGATTAAAAATATTTTTAAATAAAAAACAACCGACTTCAAAAACACTAAGGAACTAAAAAACATAGAATAATTGGTTTTGGAGCAAACATTTTTGGAGTCGGTGCCAAGCCAAGTATTTCTCATCTGACTATAAAAACCTCTACATATATTTATATAACTTTCGTTGTTGATAGAATAGGCATAGATTTATTATATATAATAAATCTATGAGAATAGGCAAGTAGTTTGTAATTTAGTAACTTTTTGCGTAAGGGCTTGGCACCGGCTCCAAAAATGTTTGCTCCAAAACCAATTATTTTATGTTTTTTAGTTCCTTAGTGTTTTTGAAGTCGGTTGTTTTTTATTTAAAAATATTTTTAATTTTTTGCTTTTTAGTGGTATACTAATAAAAATAGTAATAGGTGATAAGTAGGTACATAGGATAGTCTAGGTGTCCAGCATCAAAGTCTATGTAAAGACGACTCAAACGAGCCCAAACTCGATGGCATTGCGTAATTGTATTACAAAGACCTCATGGCCACCTGCTTGCTTCATCATCAGACCCTGGAAAACATCCAGTACCAAATTCCATTTAAAGACGGATCAAACGACCCTAAACTCGATGACATTGGGTTATTGTATCACAAACATCTCATGATTGCCTTCCAACTCTATCATCAGACCATGGAAATCATCCAGCATCAAAGTCTATGTAAAGACGACTCAAACGAGCCCAAACTCGGTGGCATTGGGTTATTATCGTCAAATCGCTTCAAGTGAGCTTATAAAATTTGGAGAGTTCCTACGATTTTTCAGGATTCCATGATCAGATCCTGACCTGATGATTATGGGACCAACTAGAAGGTATAATCTTTCAATCAAAGCAAGAATTTTCGAAATTGGTCCAGGCGTCTTAGAGAAATCGGGGAACATACATAAAAAAAAAAAGATTCCGACGAATTGTAAACCTCCTCCTTTTTTTGAAGTCGGTTAAAAAGATCTTTAAAAGACGTCCACTGGTGGTAACTGCCGCTAAACGCAGGAATCTCTATTTTTGGAGTTACATGCTCGCGATGCGAAACGGATGACATTTTCTTGTTTATAGCTTTCACAGCATCGTTGTACGTACGCTCATATTTGAGATACATATTATGATATTCTTGATTCCTGTCTCCTAACTCGCTATCCAGCTCCCAATGCTGTGTGTCAATCTTTGACCACCGAGCTTTCACTGTGCTTAACAGATGATCATATTCCCACTTCTCAGTGACGGTGTCCAGGTTGATGTTTGAGACGGTGTGTTCAAAGGCCTTGAAATTGCTGATTTGTTTCCTCATCATCTCATCTGTTTTGCTGTTGGATCCCTGAGATTTATACGATTGCTCTAAGGGCTGCGTCGAGCCGCTGGAGGTGGCTAGTGGTGTAGCCGGTTTCAATAGTGGCGTTGATGGTCTTCCGTCTGCAGGCTGACAGTTGATTATCACCCCTTTGATATTTTCAAATCTCTCTTTCACTGCATCATACTGTTTTGATGTGAAATATGTATGAGATTTGGCATATTCAATGCTGCACAATTTGATATGATTTGACTGATACTCTTGCCAGCATGCATCCAATTTCTCCAATCTACGGCGTATATAGTCCGAGGTTTTGCGATCGGAACCATCTTTTTTAAAGTTTGTGTAAATTTGCTCTATCTGGTTGAGTAGTTGCTGCTGTTGGGCTAAAATATCTTCCAAAGACGACATAGTGATAGAAATGATATAAATGGAAAGATCTTACTTGATAATCCCACGACGAGAACTGTTGTTCAAGGACTACCTTTGTAGATAGTTGATATTGCTGCTCGTACTGCGCTCTTGCTGGCAGTACACACCTTCACTGCTAGTTCAGTTCACCTCACACGTAAGCACTTTCCAGTATCAGAATAGCGCACTGATATTAGGTACACACTCGAAAGGCGTCTTCAAAGGACGAAGGACCACTTATGTACGGGTAAGGTACATAGAAATGATACGAATGATGAGATAAAGTTAAAATGATATATTGTATAAAAACGCAAAATTACACTAAACACGAAAATATGAATAAAATGATCGACACGCGGCGAAATGCTAATTTGATTGCTAAGCCCGACGCGGTCTTGCAACTACTACTGTAAAACTTACGTTACCGAAAAGATATGCGTTTCGCTGCGCGTCGATGTCAGCATAAAACTTAAACTATTGCTATGTACGGGTTTGCTCGTACAGGTTCCTTTGTAAAAGGCTGACTGACATTCAATTTTTTTTATTCTATTCATGAAATAGTCAATCATTTTACTTATAAGCTTTTAAGCGTTCCATGGTTTTTGAACTATGATAAGAAACCGCTCAAATAATGTTCACCATCAATGGTAAATGAAAACTGCCGAATGAAGTAGCATCTGTTGAGTAAATTCAAGGGGCTGACGACAAAATATAAGTGATCATTAAAGTCTCCAGTCATTGTCTTGCAATATCTATTAAGCGGATCCCGATGGATTGATGATCGAAAGATTGATATAAAGTTCAATCGATAAAGGTTACATTGCAGTATTGATGTGAAGCCGCTCCTTGATCTAACTTGTAAGTTATAAGATTGTTATACAACAATTCCCATTAGTCCTACAAATAAACAGATATATTATTATACTTAAATCGAAAGGGCAGCGATAGCCTAGTGGAGATACCAACGGACTGCCATGCAGAGGGTATCGGGTTCGAATCCACGGCACGCACCACTGACTTTTCGGAGTTATGTGCGTATTGAATTGTTAATTATCGCTTGTCCCGTGCCTCGGAGAGGACGTTAAGCCGTCGGTCCAGGCTGTCATGAAGATCTTTGGCAGTCGTTATAGGGCGTCAGTACCTCTAAAATAAACTGACACTAGTCTAAACTATGGAATATCGCTATCCCTTCGGGTTGCGGAGGTCAGACAGGCAGTCGCTCCGTGGAAATCGTCGGCAACTATTAGGTATGGTATAAATACCATTAAATAAGTTAATTGTACGCGATTAAGACCCGCTAATTTATTTTGTATGATGTATACAAATCAAAATCAAAAGTTGAAAATCGATTACTTGCTTCGTGTATTTTTTTCGGTCGCCTCTTACGTCACCCACGGAATGAAATGAGTTCTTAATCCGTCTCCACACGGAAATAATTCATAATCCAACCAAAACTATACAAAATTCAAACCAAATAAGGATGCAGAAAGTCAAAATCTTCAAGGAAAACTTGTATTAAAATCAAAACCGCAGTACTGTACCTTTCCCTCCCTGTAGCACAATACAACAGTTTAAATTTCCCTCACGGAGAAGGCACGTGTTGCGGGTCGATACCCCTACGGAACCCTTTCTGAATTTTTATGCCCTTACGATTTATACGACCTATTCTGCCCTGTTTATTTAAGGCTTATTTCAAAGGTCTGATTTTTTGAGGACCTTGTTACGATGAAAATGTTCGGTCGTGAGATTACTTATTTGTAGTATTGAATACAACAATGTTTGACATCGGGTTTCTATTTACGGTTTCGGCTGTAAATAGAACTCTTTGCAAGCGATTGGTTTTAGTTATCTTATGTTTTATTTAATATCACAATACGGGCAACATTTTTTGCATCGAAGTAATATTTTCGGACATTCAAAAACAAAATCAATAGTATTAATCATTATTATCCGTCATATATACTGTCCCACTGCTGGGCATAGGCCTCTTCTCACTATGAGAAGGGTAAGGCCATAGTCCACCACGCTGGCCAAGTGCTGGTTGGCAGACTTCACATGTCTTTCGAGAACATTAAGGAGAACTTTCAGATATGCAGGTTTCCTCACGATGTTTTCCTTCACCGTTTAGCAAGCGATAATTAGCAATTTAATACACACTTAACTTCGAAAAGTCATTAGTACGTGCCGTGGATTCGAACCCGAGACCCTCTGCATAGCAGTCTGTCGGTCTCTCCACTAGGCTATCGCTGCTTATTAATCAAGAGATATAAAAAAATATATCAAAGATACATAACTGATATGATTGCTCCATTCAAACAAATATTATGTTTAGCTTTAGGTGTGAACCAAATTATATATAGGTATAAATAAGACATTAAATGTTTAAGCAATAGTTATTTGTGCAACAAGAGAGCAAAGTTGTTTTTTGTTTCGAGTGCTGATTTTGAGTCCCGAGCAAGCGAAGGATTCTATTATTGATTCACGAGCGTAGCGAGTGAATCAAAGTTAGAATCCTGAGCGTGGTGAGGGACTCAACAGCACGAGATACAAAAAACTTTGCTCTCGTGTAGCACACATAACTTTTCACCACAGCAGTGAGAACACATATTACTTAGGAGACATAGAAATGAACAGGATTAGATTGAATTCTGCATAATCACTTGTTGATTTAACTCTTCTGGTGTTAAAGTACAGTCATCATCGCTAGTTTCACTCATCTTTTTAGATTATTTTATATATTAATATAATTTAACACGTTACGCTATAGGTACCTACTGTATCAGCATCAGCGAAATTTTTATTCCCGCTACTTTTTTATATCGCGTTTTAATACCGCGTCCCTGATGTTTATTTTTCAAATGTATCATTGTTGTAATTCTAAATAAAAATGTATTGGTTAAATACTAATTTTATACTATTAATTAGACTTATTTTTATTAAAATCCAATAATCAATTAAACATGTAAACAATAACATATAAAAAAAAGTAATTTCTTTATTACAAATATCTTTTTTTTTGCGTTGCCGTAGGTGTTTTCTTTGAGGTCGAATTCCAAAATCGAATTTCGAATTCGAAGGGGTTTGTTTTTTCACTCACTTTTTATATGCATGTGAAAGAGACAGAGCACAGTAAAATTCGAATGTTTCAAATTTGTGGCTGAACAATGTCAATTCGTGGCACTGAAGATTGAAAGATTAAAAAGCTACTTTGCCTCACGCTCGAATCAAAATCGCGTTTTGTTCACTGTTGTCTCGCAGCAAAAGCGGCATGTTTGAGCTGCTGTGGTGAAAATTTTTTTTGTAAGATTTCTTACATTCTCAAAATTAAAGACTTAAGTTACTATACCATTTCCATAAATAAACCAGTACAGTAATACAAGAATTTTAATGACATACTTACTTGAATGAGTATGTGTTTTTGGTGCACAAGTAAAATAGTACTACCACCCAAAAAGTTCCAACAATCTTCCGCAAAACATAAACCAACTAAGAACTGGTGAACTGAATCGCTACGAACTTTATTAGTAGTAAAAGCGTCGTAGCACGAACATCACTTACCGTTTAAATGGGCGGCCCAATTCTCAATAAATCACACAACATTGCCCAAAAACATCCATCCTCTAAAATTGCCTATTTTCAATAGCGTATTTGGCCCAACACTTTTTTTGCCGAAGGGTTTAGTGCGGGTCAATATAATAGTATATTATAGGAGCTAAAAGATCTAGTAGCTGATATATATCTTCGAGTAGTACGTGTTTACTAGAAAATAAGTAAATATTTTCTTATTTTTTGCTACGTTGAAGCAGTGCCTGAACTTACCTAGACACTAAATTCGTATCGTTCTTCATATCAAGCACCACGACGAACAAAATCATCATCATTATTTTAATAGATTAACCATTTTTGGTACTGGAATAAGTAGGTATTTACTTTTCACCAGAGTAACTACCTCTGCAAAGGAATAGCATAATGGATATCGTGTTCAAATTATGCAACGCACTGTGCAACATGTGAAGGCGCTCCATCAAAAAGGTATGCCCTTTTCGATTACCGATTTTGAAGCAGTGAGACACACCAGCAAAGTGAAAATTTTGTATATTATTTATTAGGTCTTTATCTAGGGATTGCTCGGACAGATACAGGTTTGGAAGATTTTCGCTTGATAGAATTTTTATTTAAAAAACATGCTTTCTCTAAATATTTCTATGGATAATTAAAAAAATAATTAACTTTTCGCCTTGAAATTGCTACTCACCGAAAGAAGAGCTAGTATATTAGTGACTGGTTGGTCGAATTTTCTCTAAAACGATTATTACTTGAGTTATGAACGAAATAAGATTTTAGATAGTTTCGTGATGGCATGTCAAAAACCGTGCGACATTCAACTCTATAGCTAACACTTAGCGATGACCTCTGCACGATTTTTTTACCTTCGAGGTAAAAAAATCGTGCATAGGCTTAAGAATTATTTTGAAAACGTCCTTGCCAGGTTTATCACTAACCGTCAAGCTAACTAGCTAATATATCACAACTTAAGAAGTATTATTTCAGAATATTTATTCATAAAGTAATAGTATCAACGTAAACAGACTTAGCCCGTGTGAATTACTCGTATTTACCTACACCTCCTTCAGGAACCTATTGATGAAAACTGACAAAAATTAGTCCGGTAGTTTTTTAATTTAAGAAAAGGAGACTTCATTTCATCATTTGTATACAGGTACATTTGTGTACAAAAGACCCTTAACGAAAACTAAAACCCCATATTGTACCAATCATTACGAACATTTTTTGCTTCGGCATCATACCTGGGAAATTACTGGTTCAGGAGATATGGAGGCTCAAAGTTACTATGGAATTTTCGTAATTAGGTACAAAATCGATACATTTACCCCGCCAACCTGTCCAACATGTCCTATGCACCCATAGATTAGTAGGTATTATGAAAATTGCACGCGCGCATTTTTTATAGCGGCTTGAAAAAAAGAATACTTATAAAAATAATTATGGTTTCCCAGGTTTTATTTTTGCTTAGTATGACTTGGCATAATGTCAAAAACGAGTAGACTTCGGCTTGGTGATGGGTCTTGTGACACCCTGTAAAATATACATAGATCGTTTTAAAAGTCCTTGAGTTTTTATGATATTCATGATCGTTGTAATGGGCTGTACATATCAATATTATTGATGTTGAAGGTATGAACGTTAGCTCGTGTCAGTGCCATCCCCTAATGGCACTAAAAGTTTGTTCAATATACCAATGGCGTTCTAGAACAATTTCCCTTGAAATAGATGTTTTTTGACGTCATCAAACTGTCCCTGGGCACGGGACTCTTCTCACCATTATTACTTTCTATAAATATGACACCGTTAACATTTTGCTTAGCAAAGCATAGCGCACTAAAAATATCGTCCGGTAAACGGCACTAAACCAATATCGCACATGTTTTTTTATATATGGTGTAAAATCGAGGGGCTGGGGACCCACGATATATGGTCCAATAAAGCAGGGTAACACATAAATGTCCCGTAGCCACCATAGCCAACTTCACGCCAAATTGCGTAGGGGTGAAATGGTGACGTTCAGTTTTCTACCCTTAGGCCTGACATCTTCGTTCGTCCATAACACAAAAAAGCATTTTCGAAGTCCATCGCCTTTTTTGTTTGCAGTAACAGTTGAATGTTCGGAGTGTAACGAGACATGAACATCGTGCTACACGTTGCTGTCGTGTTTCCCATCGCAAATCGCTTACGTTGTGGCCAGGCGAAATGGTCGTTAATAGTTTCGTATTATGAAATATTCCCTAGATATTTGTTTGGTTTCGGTTTGAAGATGGCGTTCATAACACTTAGTTTATTGGAAAGTAATATTTATATTTATCTTATAATTTAGAATACATCTACAAGTTTTTTGTGTATGTACATTTATTATATTCTATAAATGGTAGGGGTTCAATTTCGTTGAAATAAAATTAATTTAAAGATATGCTTGTTGGTTTGATTTCAGAATACAATCAGGGAAATTCAATAAACTTTTGTATGATGCGTTACTAGCATATGTTCTTTATAGTTATTGAAATAACGTTCGAGTGTTGTTCAAAATGACGTGCGTTTTATGAAAAAGATGTTGTTTTTAATGTTTTTGCAAAAGGTTTATTTTGCTAACTGCCATACATTGAATAATTTTATAGCATTTGGTGAAAATCAATATTGTTGTTTTTGTACCAAAAGTCGTTAAAGATTTTCTCGAACCTGTAGTTCGAGAAAATCTTAACGTAGGTATTATAACGAATATTCGCCGCGGTTATTGACCTTGAGGTGAACGCTCCAAACCTTGAACAGAAAAGCTTCACATTCTGACATTCCCATAAAGTCAATTTTATTACATTATTAATCCGAAAACTATTAAACTGGAGATATAAAACCTTTATTTAAGACATACGTACCTGATATTCGCAATAAACAGATTTTATAACAAGTCGAAACCATATTATGAATCACACAAAACAATTCCACTACTTTGTTGTCATTTTATAGCAGCGTCTTTGTAACAATAAAAAATATGAGATTCTACTTAAATATGACGTCAGGATTCTAGTATGGGAGTCCTGACTGCACTTTATGACATCATAAAAATAGTCAGGTTTTATTACCTGAATAACTAGATGTGAAATTCAAATATGAAATCGGTTTCTTTCGAACCATATTCCACGTTGGCTGGTGCATTTCATCGTCCGAATAATGATGTACCTAGTTCGTATTCCGAATTCTAATTTGTACGATGATTAGTAAACTAATGGTACAAATTACGTGGAAAATGGTTTACGAATTTATGGGATATCATTGCTTTGATTGCTTATATTGAAATGGAATGATCATAATGTTTATTTCATGAATACCATCTATACATATAAATAAAATTGGAGTGTATGTTTGTAATATTAAAATAACCGCTATTTACTAAATGCAAATGGATGTTTACACGGTACATATACCGAAATGACATTGTTTACAATTTTTGTCTGTCTGTCTGTCTGTTTGTTCTCGCTAATCTCTGAAATGGCTAGACCGATTTTGAAAGGACTTTCACTGGCGGATAGCTGATGTAGCAAGGTTACTCCTTGCTTAGGCTATAAATTAACCGGGTACGCGAAGTAGTTCCCTCAGGACGAAACAGCTATTTAAAATATAATTATATAATCTACTTGGGAAATTATTTTGCCTCTTTGTCTACGCTTAAACTATAGCAAGACGAGTAAATAAACAAGGAGAGCAATCCTTTCCATCATACGTTTTTTACTGCTAAGTAATTTTACAACCAAATAACCGTATTATTACTTAGTATTTACCGTATTCCATGTTTTAAAACTGGCCATACAAAAACATCTAAATATAAGAATGAATTAAAAACGCACATTTCTTACCACGGTTATAACAATACAGTTGCCAGACCAACATTCTTCCACCCTACTAATAGTTCGTCTTTATGGCAATGAAAAGTAGGTACTAACAATAGTTATTTGTGCAACAAGAGAGCAAAGTTGTTTTTTGTTTCGAGTGCTGATTTTGAGTCCCGAGCAAGCGAAGGATTCTATGATTGATTCACGAGCGTAGCGAGTGAATCAAAGTTAGAATCCTGAGCGTAGTGAGGGACTCAACAGCACGAGATGCACAAAACTTTGCTCTCGTGTAGCACACATAACTTTTCACCTCAGCAGTGAGAACACATATTACTTAGGAGACATAAAAATGAACAGGAATAAATTGAAAACAAAATTCTGCAATAATCACTTGTTATTTTAACTCTTCTGGTGTTAAAGTACAGTCATCATCGCTAGTTTCACTCATCTTTTTAGATTAAGTATTTATATTAATATAATTTAACACGTTACGCTATACGCTATCAGCATCAGCGAAATGTTTACATTATTCCCGCTATTTTTTTAAATCGCGTTTTGATACCGCGTCCCTGATGTTTATTTTTCAAATGTATTATGGTTTTAATTCCAAATAAAAATATATTGGTTAAATACCAATTTTATACTATTAATTAGATAAATTTTTATTAAAATCAATAATATATTAAACATATAAACAATAATATTTAAAAAAACAACATAATTTCTTTATACATAAAGATATTAGTATATCTTTAAATTTTAGGGTATAACGCGTTTCCGAACGTGTTTTCTTTGAGGTCGAATTCCAAAATCGAATTTCGAAGGAGTTTGTTTTTTTCACTCGCTTTTCATATGCATGTGAAAGAGACAGAGCACAGTCAAATTCGAATGTTTCAAATTTGTGGCTGAACAATGTCAATTCGTGGCACTGAAGATCGATAAATTAAAAAGCTACTTTGCCTCACGCTCGAATCAAAATCGCGTTTTGTTCACTGTTGTCTCGCAGCAAAAGCGGCATGTTTGAGCTGCTGTGGTGAAAAAGTATATCTCCAGACAAAAGACAAGAAAAGAAGGCAGAATTATTGTATCTTAACGAAATAAATGGGGCATATAGTGAATGTGCGCGTCGCGATATAGCTCGCCGCACGGCTCTGCCCCTTGTTTTGAACAAAACTTACTCATACGTAACAGTGCTTTAGGCAGGGAGCCAAATACTCATTTAAAATTTTATCTTATTCCAAAATTGCCGTCTTGAAATATTTTTTCTTAATGTCAGGTTTTAAATAGAAACTTAAAGATTTATTCCTGAACTTTTAAATATATTATACAAGTTTTGGACGCGTGGTTAAAACTCGACGCTGAATTTATTTTAGAAATATAACACGTACACTTGTTTGGCAAGTGTTTCGCGAGTTGAGAAAGATGTGAAAGAAACTGTTCGGTTGCCTATTACTTATTGCTAATAGCTGAAGTTGAATGTCGAACTTGTAATATGCTAGTAGCGCCATCTGGGTAAGATGGCTGGTACCTTGGATATTTTGTGCTAACGTAATTACCCACGCCAGCAACAATTTCAATACAGTACTAATTCAAGTAAATTGGCTCAACAAAACTTTATTGGCAGAATGTTAACGTTAATCCATAAGAAGGTACTTTATAACCTGCGGCGTTAAGTATGTTTTGAAAAATAAATAATATTTAGTTTTTGATGTGTTATTAATTTACTTATTAATACAAGGCAGCAATAGCCGCGTGGAGAGACCGACAGACTGCTACGCGCTACGCAGAGGGTCTTCGAATTCGAGGGATTCGAATCCACGGTACGCACATGTCTTTACGAAATACTTTACGAAGTTTTTTGTTGTTTTTGTTTTTTCTTTTTTCTTTTGTATACATTTTTAACTGCTATTTTAATGTTCATTACTTGTTTTTTTTTATTGAACGCATATTTTGCACTTCATTTGTGTAACAACATAATTTGTACAAACGTTGTTTAAAATGTGTTGTCTAAAATGTGAATGCTGTGTTAACTCATAAGTGGCATGTATATCAGAACCTTAGATTTAAGATTATTACTGTAATTGTTTTATATATATGCTGTGAGTTTACCTAATAATAAATAAATAAATAAGTTAAGTGCGTATTAAATTGTTAATTATGGCTTGCTTATTTGTGAAGGAAAACATCGTGAGAAAAACTGCATATCTGAGAGTTCTCCATAATGTTCTCGAAAGACATGTGAAGTCTGCCAACCCGCAATTGGCCAGAGTGGTGGCCAACGGCCTTACCCTTCTCACAGCGAGAAGAAGCCCGTGCGCAGCAGTGGGACAGTATAAAGGGCTGATGATCACGTGATATTAATAGTACCTATCTGATATTTTTATACATATATATAGATGTTTTATTAATACTAGAGTATGTCCGCACGTATTTTAATTTAACCGTTTCGGTCCGATCCCAGGCATTTCGGGCAATCGCTTCTTAGTGCACCCCTTCGGTCTCCAATGAACATAAATGTCAAACAGCTTCTTGGGCCTAATAGTTCTGGCTGTGACTTGTCTGTCAGTCAGTCAGTAACGCAAGAACAAAGTATTTTAAAAAATACTTTCTTGAAAAAAGTTTTATGCCGTTGATGAAAAATATAATAATTAAATATGATGATGATACGACGTAAAGTTCGCCCAGTTTAGTTTAGTCCCTATTACGTGGGACTAAAATAAATCTGGCGAAAAGTATGTGTAGCAATATACCTCTGCCTACCTCTTCGGGGATATAGGCGTGAGAGTATCTATTTGTATGAATGTTCGACGTAAAGTCAACATAACGTTATAACCAGCTAAAAATAACAATTAAAACGCATATTTATGACCCCATCTCCTCACCTACATCGTCAGTTCCCGATAGCATCAACCGATCGCAGCTTTATCAGCCGTTTTCCCTTCATATCCTATATTATTTTATACCGCGGCCCCGGGCTCCTGCACTCTATATTTTACAAGACCTTGTAAGATTGGATGGCGATGCCTCTCAACTGAAAACTTCGTATACGCCACTGATGGGTTATTGCCTTAAGATAGTGTTTATAGTTGTTTAGCTGAGTAAGAGGTACCTTTGAATAGGTTGCATGTTATGGGATCGGTTTTGACATAATATTATTATTATTCCTTATTTTGTAGTTTTTTTTTGTATCTAGTTACTTATTTGTTGGACAACGTTCGTTCCAATAGCCACCCAAAAAAAAAAACATAAAATCTATCTGTTTATTATTCATGAAGTTTTGTGATTACTTGTGACTCTGGTCAATGTTTGACATTATTAACACATAACATAACACATAATGAAACAGCATAGGTACTAGAATAACACTTTTAAACTAATATTACTTGTATGGAACATTCACTTATTTTGATATTAAGTAAGATCGTGTATAATATTCTCTATATATTACAATATTCTATCCACGAGGCTAGTAATAACCCATTAATCCTTTGCGTCACAATTTATACGCGATTAAGAAGAAAAGAAAACAAAGACAACTTACATAATTTGATTTACATTGTACGACTATTAGTTTTGATTTATAGCTTACGAACTGTAACTGATGACATTGAGCAAATTTGATTTCAACTGAGCATCCTCTGAAGCTTGGAAATATTTACAACAATATTTTTACCGAATCTTGGTGAAGGTTTTTTAAATGGACAAAACAGTTTCCTGGTATCTCGGTATAAAACTGGTTGCATATTTTAGTAGTCTCCCCGCGGTTTCACTCGAGTTTTTTAATTATACTTTTCCATTTTCGTATAAAATATTAATGGTGGACTATTTGTATGGAATTTTGTAGATGTCTTGACATTTATGCTTATTGCTCTACTTCTGTATCGCGTTTTAATGTTTTATAGTCTACAAAATTGTACACTATTAGGCAATAGGCAAACCAAGTCATTTTGCTTCAGATTGGCGCATATAAGCAAGCTTTTCAAGATAAATATAACACAGGAGTCATCATCATCGTTTCCTGGTTGCGTCTAAAAAAAACTATTCGTCTTACGGCCTGTGGTCCGTTTAGTAGTCTAACCAGATTTGACAGCATATTAGAATTTACTAAGAGCGACGTTAGTCGTCTACTTTCTACAGTCCATACGGATATCGAGGGCTATCAATTTTAAAGTGTTTATAAATCCATTTAAAATTAACATTCCGAGTTCAGTGGCAATCTGTCAGACAATACTGTTAAAAGACAATTTTCAACAATTTAATTCTTTACACATTGGTGATGTCAGTCGGCAAAGTAAACGGCAGACATTGATTCGACCGTTTTTCGTAATTTAATTTGTGTAACCCCCCGTCGCGACCGGCCGGCCACCCGGGGCCGCGGGCCCGAAAGCCCCCGTTCATCCCGACACGGTTTGGGCGATACTGCGTCTTCGATCTCTCCGATACTGTCACATATTAGACACGCTGTCGGCTTTACTCCAAATGATGTACTGTTAATGCCACGATTTCATTGTTGATATGATTCCACGTTTAAGAATGTACGAGTGACTTCGTCGTGTTCTTGTTTGTAGAGTCATATTTGTTGGGCGTGATGATCGATGCGACTGGTTATATTAGTGCCAGTAAGGTAACTTAAAGCGTGTTGTGATATTTTTACATAGTTACTAGCTGACACGGCAGACGTTGTTTGCCAAGGCTATTGCCTTATTTTTTATTTTTGTCGTGAAATAAAAAATTAATACAAATAAAGAGTGGGTGTGGGAATCTAAATATTTGGTGTTATAAGTACCTATTCTATGTAGTTAACACTCTGAAGGTAAGTGACAACCGTTGGCATTTTTTTTTTTTTTTTTTTGGTATCGGGTTGGAAAATCCTCATGGAGTCCCTCCGCCCCGGGGGGGAAGGACGAAGGGGACTGTCAGACTCTTACTGACTAAAAACCAACCCGTGCTCCTCATGTACCCATGTGTCGGAGGGTAGGGTTTCACCAAAGCATTCCTCGCTACCCCCCGACGGGTATTGGCCCGCCAGATGGTCAGGCGGGCCCCGAACGAAACCCCCCTTGGCGGTGGATGAAGGTGTTGGGCTCCGCCGCCAAAACACCCAGCGGCCGCAGAGGATAGGGAGGACGGCAACGCAACACCGCATCTCCTCTTCCTCTGCGGCCCCACCGCGACGCAACGATGGTGCGCCCCCATTTGGTCGCGGGAGATAGGGCGCGGGGCAACGCAACACCCACACGCCTCTCCTCCCGCGACCGCACCCGACTGCGAGGGACAGACAGAACTGTCCCCCGCACCCGCGCCATGGGACGCATCCTACGCAGGCCTCTACCAAGCCCACGTGGAGCGTCCCCTCCCGGGATCCCGCTTAGCTTCACCGTGGGTGGCTTCTAACCCACGGTTACTGAGCCCCCCCACCACGACAAGGTGGAGATCCCACGGGGGGGACCGTTGGCATAACAATAAAACTTTAAGTGTGTCTCGATACACTTATCGGTCCTTTAAAGAGTTAAATACCAAAATATGAAAGCAAATGTTTTTTTATATAGAAAATCTCTAATTACCTTTCGGTACGAAATATACTTTATAACTTATGGGTACAACTTTATACTGCCGCGCTGGTCTCGCGGCATAAAGACTGCCTCGTTGGTCTCGCGCCATAAATGAGCGCGTGGGATTAGGAGGTCTCGGGTTCGATGCCCGAGTCGGACAAAGTGTTTTTGGGTTTTTTCGTTAGGGAATTTTCAGTAGCAGCACGGAGTCTGGTAATGTGCCCGGTACGGCAATAGGCTCGCCCCCTATTACGTGGGACCTAAAAATTTATGGCGAAATGTGGGTCTAATATTACACCTCTGCCTACCTCTTCGGGGATACAGGCGTGAGTCTATAAAAAAAACAACTTTATACCTACCACATAATTTTATTATACACAGACAGAAAACATAAAAATCAATCCAGCCGTTTTGGAGGATTTTGATCACAAATACCGTCATAGTAAACCAGCAAAATATTGTAGAAATGAAACGTGTAAAACGACAGAAGCGAAGTCGTTGAAAAAGGCCAGTGTAAATGAAAATTGTTCTAAAAACTTTACCTATATTGTACCTAACGTCTATATTTCAAGAGTCAAAACATTCAGTTTGAATATTGCCACCCATTAGACACAGAGTCTGTACACCATAACTGATGAATTGATAAACTAGGTAACTTATCAAATTCAGGAATACCACATCTTATGACCGATCACAAAATTTAATCACAGGACCAAGTTTTTTATTAAAATTTAGCTTGGTTAGTCATTAAATAAAATTAAAATAAAAAAAGGATAAAAAAAGAAATATTTATTTTGCCACAAATGGCACACACCAAAGATAACAAAATAAAGAGAAAAAACAAATAATCTTAATATATGAAATCCTTGCTTGATTCGTTGTTTGCGCTCAATAGATGCAGACGCGTTAATTGTTTCTGAAGAGCAGTAATTATTATAATTGATATTCTTATGACATAGCAAAAAATAAGTGTGTCACGAGACTTTCGTACGTTTTTATGTGCAATAACTTAAAATTATGTTTATCGGTACATATAATAATATTTGAGTAAGAAGTGTAACTTAAAAATGTCGAGCGCCAGTCCTTTTGGGCGCAGTCAGATCACGTGTAGGAGCCCTACGCCGTCATCACCGTTTCCGTCACCTCTTCCTGAAGACAAACCACCCGCTGCAACTGCCAAGCCGACACTTGAACTTATCACTACAGCAGAAGTAGAAAGATGGATGAAGATAATCAATACTTATCTGACTGAAGTTTGCTCAATTGCTACAGAAAGTAAGCTCAACACAGACTCAAAAGTACGAGTTACAAATATCTGCCGCCAAGTGAGCACTGTTGCATCTGAGATGGCTGTAAACTATCAGTCAGTGAAACAAAAGGCGATGCAAGCACACTCCACCATCCAGCACCTTCAAGAGACAAATAATATCTCAAATACCCTTGAGGAAATTAAGAAAGTCGTGCAAATAAATCATATCCTGACCCAGAAGAATACTTTTGCTGATATGGTTAAAAAAGGTAGCAACAATTTTATTCGCCCCAACACCGTTAATTCAGTGACCATATATCCAGCCGACAAAAGTAAAAGCAGTGATGACACTAAAGCCCTTATCCAGACCATAATCTCGCCCGAGGAAATGAAATTGCATGTACGCGGTGTCAGAAAGACAAAAAATGGCGGTATAGTCATCAGCACCGAAAATAAGGATGACGTCGAGAAGCTCAAAAGCTCTACAAAGCTTTTAACATCAGGACTTACTGTCGAAGAGTAGACTAAGCGTCGTCCTAGGATAGTCGTTATTGGAGTTCCTACAGCACTCAGTGAAAAAGAGGTCTTCGAATGCATGTTTGAACAAAACTTAGCACAGACATTTCCAGACAAGACAAGAGAGTCCTTCATTGCCTCCATTAAATTGAGTCACAAATCTGGGAAAAAGAACACGTCGGTGTGCAATTATATAATTGAAGTACCGCCGGGAATACGAAGAGCCCTTATTAACCAGGGGAGAGTCTTCATAAACTGGACATCATGTCCCGTAAGGGACTTTACCCTTGTTACAAGATGTTATAATTGCCAACAATACGGACATGCAGCAAAATCCTGCCGCGAAACAAGCCCTACCTGTGGTCATTGCGGAGAATCAGGACACGTCATCAAAGAGTGCAGTAAGAAGACATCACCACCTTCCTGCGCCACCTGTATGAAATTCAAGAAGCCCAGTAATCACCAAACTGGGGACGAGTGCTGCCCAGCAAGAAAATATGCCGAGGATAGGTACCTGAATTCCATCGACTATGAAGGCGCCTGAGAGCGCCACCAACTACAAGTAAAAGCACCGCTTCTAAAGGTACTCGTTAACTATAGTTATGGCTAATAAGCTAATAGATGACTTGGACAACTTCTCCATCTCAGATTCAAAAGTGTGTAATATTGAGGATTGTAAAAGCCTACTTCCACCACAAGATAAGTGTCTAACTATTATCTCGCAAAATATTCGTAGTATCTATAAAAACTTTCAGGAACTAGAAATTTTGCTTCATACTATTGACCTAACTTGCGACATAATAGTGCTGACAGAATGCTGGTTATCTAATAGATCTGACGCTCTACCAACGTTAGACGGTTATCGACAATTTTGCAGTGATAATCATTTAAATCAGAATGACGGCGTTGTAGTATGCATTAGAAAACATCTAAATGTAGTTATAGAAAAACCTCATATTGATGAAAGCAACTGTCTGCTCATTAAAGTTAACCAAGAGACTGCCATAATCTCTTTGTATAGGCCACCATCTCTTAGTACAGATAAGTTTCTTAATTCCCTTGATCTAGTACTAAACAGTTTATCATCTTACAAGAATATAATTATAACGGGTGACTTAAATATAATAATTTTGTCTGGGAGAAATGACGTCCGAGGACATGATTATCTTAATGTCTGCTCTTTTCATGGTCTCTTGCCAGCTCATACTCTTCCTACTCATCAAAGTGGATCATGCTTAGACCACTTCATTATCAAAACAATGCATCCATCCACCTTGGTCATTAACTCTTCAATCACAGATCACCTCACTATTCTATTATCTTTACAACTATCATTTCCTAAACATAAATGCACACCCAGCTATACTAAAATAAACATGGAGCACCTTGCAATTGATATACCTAACATAGATCTTGACCCCGTTTACTATTGTGCTGATCCTAATATGTCACTCGATTACCTCATAAACGAATTACAAAGTGCAAGTCACAAAAATACTACTACTATAAAATTATCTAACAGACATAAAATAACAAAACCGTGGATTACACAAGGTCTTTTGCGCTGCATAAGACATAGAGACAAATTGCACTCGAAGGCTAAGAAAGCACCCGATAATGAAATTATCTGTATGTCTTACAAGCAATATCGCAATTTTTGTAACAACCTCCTAAAAAATTAAAAGATTCAATACAACAAAGCTGAACTTGAAAAGGCGGGGCACAACAGCAAATTAGTATGGAAATTTATAAAAAAATGCACCTTCACCACCAAAAATCAAGAACCACCATTAGATTTACTTCAATCCGAATCAAATCCCACAGTGGCACTTAACAAAATAAATGTATTTTTCGCTAACGCTGGCAAATCACTTGGAGAAAAAATCTTGCACCAAAGAAACTTCTCATTGCACGACACCTGTAACAAATCATGTAACTCCGCGCTTAAATCTTTTGTTTTATTAGATACTGAAGTTGACGAAGTCGTTCAAATAATAACAGGACTAAGGGATACTTCAGCAATAGGGTGGGATGGCATTTCTACCTCTATAATCAAAAGATTTAAGCACTTCCTTGCACCACCACTAACCCACATTTTTAATATATGTTTGTCTGAAGGTATATTTCCGAAGTCTTTGAAAAAAGCTATAGTTATCCCAATATACAAAACGGGAGAAAGAAGTTGTGTAAACAACTATAGGCCGATTTCAATCTTGCCAGCATTATCTAAAGTCTTGGAAAAACTAATAAATAATCGGTTAGTGAAATACCTGGAATCGAACAATATACTTTCAGACAGGCAGTTTGGTTTTAGAGCGCAAAAATCAACAAACCAGGCAGTTTACATGGTTACTGATCACATTGTGGCTAACCTGGATAAAGGGATGCATACTATTGGGATCTTCCTAGACCTTGCCAAAGCTTTTGACTCTGTTTCAGTTCCAGGTCTATTAAGAAAGCTTGAGCATGTGGGAATAAGAGGCACACAATTGCAACTACTTACTGATTATCTTAGCGACAGATGTCAGTGTGTAAAACTAGGTACAAACCTTAGCGTGGATATTCCTAATCCCCCCTTTGGGGTGCCTCAAGGGAGCATTCTAGGAGTAACTTTGTTCCTAATATATATTAATGACCTATGTAACCTAAGTCTTCATAATGGTGTCATTGTGTCTTATGCATATGATACGGTACTATTATTCACAGGAAATACTCGTACTGAGGTATGTACACATGGTCAACTAGGTTTCAATACTGTAAATAACTGGCTTTTTGACAATATACTAACTTTAAACACCCAGAAAACAAAATATATCCACTTTTCAATACGTAACAATAACATTAATGAATCACCTAACAACACAATATTCGCTCACGACAGTAAACGTCATTCATCTGCTGACGCTGCATGCTCCTGCCCTACTTTAGAATCTACACAATGTATCAAGTACCTTGGAATAACACTTGACAACAATCTTAATTTCCGCATTCACATAGACGTCTTATGTAAAAGGGTACGGAAATTAATATTTATTTTCAAAACAATGCGTAGCGCTGCAAATTTTAAATTAATAAAACAAATCTACCTGTCGTTGTGTCAGTCAATTATAGCCTACTGCATTACTTCATGGGGAGGGGCATCCAAAACCGTCTTATTGCCACTAGAACGCGCTCAGAGAGCTATTCTGAAAGTGGCGACGTCTCGACCTTACATATTTCCTACCTATGAATTGTATCAGTCCACTAATTTCCTAACTGTACGCCAATTGTTCATACTGCACACCATACTAAAACAACACGCACTACTTCCTTTCAAACCACTGCCCCCGGACAAGAGACGAAAAGATCTAGTCTGTACTAAGTTTCATGGTAAACATGTTTTTATAAATAGATTTTTCTTATTCATAGGCCCTTTTTTATACAAAAGATTAAAATAAGTTACTAGATATATATAATTTTAATCATATATATCTAGTAACTTATATTATAATTATATTATAATCATAACTAGACACTTACAAACAATGACCTACTCCGATACTGAGAATTTGCTTACTGTCATAAAATAATCACCTACTATTCAATAGCCTCGATTTTAATTATTATTGCGTCAATGTTAATTTTAAGCGTATGCACATTTGTTTTATTTGCACAATTATATTACATAAGTACAAAATAGCCTGAAAAACAGGTGGAAACCTAGTTCAGGCAATTGATTTTAAACCTAGATAGCAAATTAAAAATAACCTATACCGGCTTTAAACTACCTATATGTTAAGTATTTACTGTTTTTTAGATTATAAAGTATTATATTATTATACGATTATCCAGACCTAATGTATCCATCCACGGTAAACATTATTTTTGAATAAAAGATTATTATTACTTACTTAGGGTGCATAGGGTTCCCACCAAGAACTTAGGGTCCCAAGCCAACCTCACCTGCAAGTGGTGCACCTGCCGATCAACGGACGAGGCTCTGGCAAACAAAATATCCCGATAAGCGGCAATAGGCTCGCCACCTATTACGTGGGATCAAAACACTGGCGAAAAGTGGGCGTTTAATATGCCTCTGCCTACCCCTTCGGGGAAACAGGCGTGAGTCTATGTATGTATGTATGTATTACTTACTTATTATTACTATTATTACTTGCGTTACTGACTGACTGACAGACACGCTACAGCCGAAACTATTGGGCGCAGGAAGCTGAAATTTGGCATGTATGTTCCTTGGGGACCGTAGGGGTGCAATAAGAAGGGATTTCCCGAAATTCCTACGGGATCGGCCAAATCGGGTAAATTTAAAAAAAAATGCATGCGTAGCTGCTGGCGTCCTCTAGTTAAACATAAAATAGTACAAAATAAAAACAAAACCTATGACTAAATTGGATTGATGGCAGATTGTTACTCCTGCCGTTAATACAGCTTTATACACTAGCTATATTATCGAATCGTCATAAATAATAAAATGTATATAATTATTTTCAGCCTCCACTTATTCACCAATATGATTTCAAAATATAATAAATATAAATTGCGTCATAAAAACATGAGATAATCAGTACTGTACCATCGAAATTTAAAATCTCTCTCTCCGAACCAAATATATCACAGTAACAGAACAATTTGTCTGCCCTCTTCACGGTTCAATAACTGAACTGGCCCCATCTATAACCAAAGCATAAAGCGCATTGTCTTACATATAAACGTTAGTGTCTAGCAAATGCAATCCAATCTTTTTAGCTGCGAAAAGGGTTGAATCTGCACCATTTCGCTGTTTCCATTCTAAACAGACGACCAAAGCGGGGTTCCAAGTCTACCCTGTTATATTTTTTAACCGGGAAATCTTTTTACTTCGAGCGGACGAAGGGTTACTTACAGTATTTAAGAGATTTTTTCAACAGACCTCTGTTTATTTAAAGTGGTGTAAGCCCTCGTTATTTTTTCATAAATTTGTGTTGTTTTAGTACTTTTGGGATATGAATATTAAGGCGGGTGTTTTTAACTTTCTCCCTCGTGTTTTTTTAAGTTTTCGTGTAAACGGTTAAATTGAGTTGTTTATTCTGTTTCATTTTCATTGGAATTGTTGTAAAAAAGTTTAAAGTTGTTTTTTTTTTATTTTCAGGTAAGATTATGAAGAAAATTCATACGTAGTAAGTAAACTTACGGTGATTTTAGGATCAAGCTTCAGATGAGAATTGTAAATTGATTGGTGTGTGATTTTAAAACTTTAATTGTTACTAATACCATTACGTTTGCCACGACTATTATTTTTATAAACATGTTAAGTATGCACTTTTCTATATTGGTTTTGCTAAAATAGACAAAATTACGTCAGTTTTCTTTTATTTCCAGTTTCTTTTGATATCATATTTAAATTGGATGTATTGCAAAGTTTCACATTATTGAGTCAGTACCTACAACTTTTTAGATATCTCACGGCAAATGATAATTTTCATAACAATATTTCTTTATAGTATCTTATGAGACGTCATATTCATAATTTCCACGAGGCTAGTAATATCGCGCCAAATAGCGTACCGGTACCATTCAATATTCGCTTGACAATAGCTCGTGTCACCGCAGGACTTTACTAAAGTCTAAAATATTATCAGCGCCACACAATCTTTGCGGTAAAGAATGACATAGCACAAAACAGAAAATTTGCTTATTTTCAATGTTTTTGGTGATACGGGGTTTGAAAGATCTCGTACGTAATATGCTGTGTTTTATGCGCAGGAAAATACGGTAAAATACAAAATGATTAAGTACTCATGTGTAAGTCATGTGTAAGACTGGCTTGCTTCTATATTTATCTAACGTACCATGTTTAAGCAGATAGATTCAAAAGTTTACCACAGATTTAAACTACGCGTTAACGTAACGTATATGTACATACATACAAAGACTGAAACTTCAGTTGAGGGTTATTGTTAGGTTACATAACGTTTACGTATATGAAATATATTATCTTAGTATGAAATAGTTGTAAAATGATATTCTAAAATCTACTAACTACTTATTGTAATTGCGATTGCTTTTGAGTGGAATTCTTCATTCTGCTTTCAATACATTGTATGTGAATGGTGTTATGTGTAGGGTTTGTATGGACATTGGAAACCCCTTTACTACCTACCTTGTGAAAGATGTTATGGGTAGGTATGGATATTGTAACCCTACACTGCCTTTACCACATTCACGTCTTTCGTTCTTGTTCAACGTTCAGGTATTCTGAAGGTCGTCTAAGCTCCTAAATTCTTTATGAGAAAGTTAATTATTGCGTATTTAGAAAATAAGAATCCAGCAGGTAATGATCATTTTGATTATTAAACGGTTTTTTATTAAACGGTTTTTTAAACGGTTTTACTTAGCTTGTTTATTTCATTTTTTTAAACGGTTTTACTTAGCTTGACCTGTGAAATGAAATGAAATGAAATTAAATATGAAATGAAATACTTCTTTATTTCGTGTAAACTTTGAAAGTACTTACGAAACGTCATTAAAAATAAATATTTACTACAATTATTTTTGTGTGTCGAATTAGAACAGCTCAGTCCCAAGCGTTTTGGTCGTCTTTATAGTCAGATATTTTATAATAGGCTTTTGAACATAATTTCGCTTTTACAATAATTTTGAACTTATTTATAGATAGGTCTCTTATATTATAAGGGAGCTTGTTATAAAAGCGTATACATTGCCCCATAAAACAGCTACTTATTTTGTGGAGACGAGTGCTATGAACTACGAGATTATTTCTGTGTCTTGTATTTACAGAATGTATATCACATTTTTTACAAAATTTGTCAATATTTTTATGTACATATAGCAGATTTTCATAAATATATTGTGATACAACAGTTAGAATGTTTATTTTTTTGAACTTTTCTCTTAGAGAAACTCTTGGACTGAGGTTATAAATTCCCCTTACAGCTCTTTTCTGCAGAACAAATATTGTATTTAGGTCTGCAGCATTCCCCCAGAGAAGAATCCCATACGACATTAAGCTATGAAAGTAACTGAAATAAACCATTCTAGCTGTTTCTAAATCTGTGAGGCGTCTAATTGTCTTAACTGCATAAGCTGCAGAACTGAGTTTGCCCGAAAGCCTTTCTATATGTGGACCCCATTGTAGTTTGGTGTCCAGCATAATACCTAAAAACATGGTTGTCTCGACGGGCTCAATCCTAGATCCATTAAGTTGTACATTGGTTGGCATATGTTTAACATTGGGCATTGAAAATTTTAAAAGTTTAGTTTTCTTATTATTAAGTAATAGATTATTAACATTAAACCAATTGACAACTTTAGAGAGTGCATTGTTTACTTCGTCAAAGTTACTCTGTCGTCGTTTAATATTAAAAATCAAAGAGGTATCATCAGCGAACAATACAATCTCATGATTATTCTTAACGTAATAAGGTAAATCGTTAATATATATCAAGAATAGAAATGGTCCGAGAATTGAACCCTGCGGGACACCCATTTTCAAAGCAGAACCTGGAGATGTCTTACCATTAACCTCGACCTTCTGGATTCTGTTGCCCAAATAAGAAGTCAGGAGATCGAGAGCTTTATTTTTAATGCCGTAATGATATAGTTTCCTGATAAGAGTATCATGATGAACACAATCAAAGGCTTTAGACAAGTCGCAAAATATACCTAACGCATCTTGCGACTTCTCCCAAGCTGCAAAAATACTTTTCAGTAACTCAACTGCTGCGTCAGTAGTTGAACAACCCCTCGTAAATCCGAACTGTTTCTTGTGAAGAAGATTATGTCTATTGAAATGACTAAGTAGCTGACTAAGAATTAGTTTCTCAAAAATTTTGCATAAAATAAGAATCCAGCAGGTAATGATCATTTTGATTATTAAACGGTTTTTTATTAAACGGTTTTTTAAACGGTTTTACTTAGCTTGTTTATTTCATTTTTTTAAACGGTTTTACTTAGCTTGACCTGTGTATTATTTGTTTGTTTGTTTATTTGTTTGTTTGGGTCAAATTTAGTAATTGGAATTTTATCCTCTTCCTGATGACAGATAGATCTGATATTTGGTACACACTCTTAATCTTGATGACAATACAACATAATATATTCCTTATATGATTGTAAATCCAAGGTGGCCACCGATACTAAATGGCGGATCACATATTACTTCACTACAACCTCATTATGGGTATCAAATGAAAGGGCTTGATTAGTAGAATGCAACTCATTATGAAAAATCCAAGATGGCCGCCGATACAAAATGGCGGATCACATATTTCTTCACAACAACCTCAATGTGGGTATCACGTGAAAGGGCTTGATTGGTAGAATAGAGCTCACTATGAAAATCCAAGATGGCTGCCACCACAAAATGGCCGATTACATATTTTCACAAATACCTCAATATGGGTATCGAATGAAAGGGCTTGATTAGTAGAATAGGGCTCACTATGAAGTAACAACAAAACTAAAAACTTGAAAATAAAATAAAATAAAAACCATTTTTTATATACGTAGCGTATCCAGAGTAAACATTTTGATAGAAATTTCATGCGCCCAATGATTTTATATTTATCTGATCAATACCCCAAATTGATGAGAAGATTGGTGCGATCTGGTAGCTAGGACTTACCGAATTATTTTTTAGCTTTTAGTACATAACCTAACTACATATTTTTTAATGTAATAAAACCGTTTAACATAAAAAAATGTTTTTATTTTATTTTATGAATATCATCATTCACCTTGTTTTATATCTGAAATTCTATAATATTGCCTCAAAATACTTGGATTCCTGGTTCTTTAGTTTTATTTTTTATATATTTATTTATTTATAGACTCACGCCTGTTTCCCCGAAGGGGTAGGCAGAGGTGTAATATTACACCCACATTTCGCCAGGATTTTTTAGGTCCCACGTAATAAGGGTCGAGCCTATTGCCGTACCAGGCACATTAGGACTCCAAGCTGCTACTGACAATTTCCTAACGGAAAAACCCAGTAACACTTTGCCCGACCCGGGGATCGAACCCGAGACCTCCCAATCTCACACGCATATTTATGCCGCGAGACCAACGAGGCAGTCCGCAGTCTTTTTATTTTATGTACGAGAATGTGGCCTTCACAGGTCAGGGATTGCCGGCCTTGCGAAAGTCTGTGACATGGCCTTTCTGAGACAAGTACCAGGACTGACGCGACGGATTTACGTGTCCTTCGTAGCACGGCAGCGCTCTTTTTTGACTTTTATCTTTTTTTTAATAGTGTTTTTATAAACGACAAATTTATATCTGCGGTTTTTGAAGTGAAGTGAGAAAAGTGTTTTATATCTCAAATACTGCTGACTATATCTCGTTCAATCCAATTTTCGAGCAATTTTTATTACAATCTACAGCATGTTTATTTCTTAAAACCTGATTTTAATGAAAATAGTCTTTACGCAGCATTTATGTATGACAGCTCTCCGTATGCGTCTTACCGTCTCTCATCAGACGAATAATCTAGTATTTTTAACAAAAATATTGTAATGTTTTACTCATTATAAAATGTAGAGTAAAATATATATAACTTAAAAATAAAATGCACTAATTAGAGCCATACTACAACTAAAATTTTAATTAAGAAGCAGACTTTAAACGCAAGTGTAAAATAAAGTTGCTCTCTTGTACAACTTACACAATATTCTTAACTTAATAAATACAGCGCCGGTACATTTGTTCTTCACACTGTTCAGCAGAAATTAAACTCATCTAACAATCTGGTTGTGAAGTTTATAAACTAGACAAAAGATACAGGGTCCTATTCTGTAGTAGGAGGCGAGAAAAGACATAGTTATATAATCTAAGGAAAAGACAAGGAGCTCCAATAAAGAACAAATATATATTTTTCTCAATTCGGAGGTCTGTTATAAAGGCCATGGGTGCCGTAGAACATCATGCAGGTACCGTAACGGCACCGCTCCAACCCAGCGATTAGCTTGGCATCAAAATTTGTTAATATTTCATAAGGTCAATATAGAACGGCGGGCGCAGTGCGCTTGCTGGCATATAACAACTTCGAGACAGCGCCGTGCTGGATATGTGCCGTTACAGTATGCCATGACCTTCAATGGTAACTCACCATATACCGTATCTTCTGAACCTACGCAGTAAAACAAAATTTGACACATCCAGTTTTTGTCTCCTTCCAATTTCACCAAACAGAAAAAGAGAGCAACATGCTTTACTTTATTTAATCTGAACAGAATTAGCAGCCGGTAGCTCCAGTCACTCGTTCAGTATGTCCTGAACAGTGAGGCGGATAAATCGGTTAGTTTCTTACGAGTCGCGGCGCAAAAACTTGGAGTGGAGTGATTAATCCAGTGACCACTGCATACGGCCTAACGAGCGAGTTAGGGACACACCGAGTTAAATGTTTGAGACATGAGTCCTTTTCATAAGAATAGGTATATATTATGGTATATACTAAATGAACATAATTTATTGCTTGAGTATGAAATCAATAACTATTAACTTTTGCAATAGTACATAACTCACAATGTGAAACAGTTGCAGCTCCTTACAAATATAACATGTAAAAGAATTATACTGGCAGGTAAAAAGAGTGGCCACGAGTTTTATTGCCCGTTCCTTCTCGTGGTTCTACCTCTTGCATTGCGAACGTGGCAGTAAATGTAAATGTAGAATCATCTAGTAATTAACTTTAATCTTTGACGTTCATAAGCGTCACTTTGTGACCTAAATGAATAAATGATTTTGAGTTTGAGTTTGAGTATAAAGGTTGAAAATGTTTTAATTTTTGTCAGCCGGATAGGAAACAATTTGCGTAGACTAATAAATTGCAACACAATTATTTGTGTGGCGACTCGACGAGACGGTGTTTTTGGTGACATACCACAAGCAGCATTTCGTGTCTGTCAGTTCTCTTTGCCGGAATACAAACAATATTTGAGAATAATCAAGCTCTCAAAGTCTGTTTAAGTTACCTTTAGTTTTGTATGTAAAAGTTGTGTTTTTAAAGAAGCAATTACCTAAAAGTACAAGTAGCAATGTTTTTTGAACCTGTAATCATTGTCCACTAGATTAGCTGCCACGACAAACAAGCCTATGTGTTATTCTGATGTATAAAATATATGAAAATGTTTTATAAAAATCCGTGCAGCAGTTTTTGCGTAAAAGATCGACATTCACATTATAATATTAGTAAATATGGATTCAAAAATAGCAGTCATCAAAAAGTTTGTTACTAATAATATGTAACACATGGTTTAAAATTTAAACCATTACTCTCTTGTGACCCTTGAAATTAGTTTAAATTAATAAATTAAGCCTTAAAGTTTTTGTTTGTTTGACCTTACCATTTTGTCAAAACTATGCCACAAAAACACTGTGTCAGTTTTTCTCACAACAGCAGAAACCAATGTTGACACTAGTTTACTTGTCTGAAATATACAATACTAGATGAGCCCGCGGTTACACCCGTGTTATCTAGGGCTACTACTCCGCACCTGTGGCTCGGAGCATGATATTATATGGCCTATATCCTTCCAAGACAAATGAGCTATTCAACACAAAAGGATTATTCTAATCGGACAAGAAGTACCTAAGATTTGCGGGTTCAACCAAACAAACCAACTCTTCAGCTTATAGATGAATTATCGCTTGAAGTTGTATATAAATGTATAATTTCATAAATTCAAGGATTCCTAGTTTTAGCCTATTTCTTGTCCTACAATAGCTCTTTCAGACATGTCCGGTTCGGTTCGACGTCAAGCCAAAAAAAGGCTTTCACACGTGTGTCAGACATATTGTGTGTTTTGTAGTAGCATTCTATTTTGGAACGTGACCAGACCTTTTCCAACCAAAAATACTACGTTCTACAGCTCTTTGACAAAACCTCAATACAGTTACGGTACTTCGGTCGGGGAACATAAGAATGGCAAGGTACACGTTTATTCTAGAGAAAGACAAAGCTATTTTAAAAAGAATTGCCCACATATCATCCAGTTTCATTTGCACCGTAAAAGTTGTAAAAACTTTCAAGGTATGATTAAAATATTGCTAAATTTATCGTATAACTTTCAAATTTTAAATAATAGTTGTTGAAAAAATACATTATGACGTCTAACAATTTATAACCGTATAGAGACTCTAGCTAAGCGCGTGGTTGCTCACTTTTTATTTAGGACTACAGAGCTGAACCCGTGGCTCGTAGGGTGATTTTATCTTATATGTTCTGCTGGCAAAACGACCAAAATAAAATAAAGCGCGTTCAACAAAAAAGAAACAATCTCCTCAGCTTTAATGAATAAATCCATGACACCAGTATTCTGTAGCTATACAAAACATGATTCAAGTCAGTCTCAAGAAAAAGTGCCAGCATCACAGAGATCCATATCACTGACGCATTGCTCATAAATCACTAAATAAAAGAGCCATTAAAAGATGTCACATAAATTTCCATATAAGCAAATATAACTTTAACCTACATACTTAAATACGTGAACATTTCATCCCCTGCTGTGCCCCGGAACTAACTTCCGGCGAGCGGCGTCGTCTAATTAAAACTCATTCGGCACTCATTTAAATATTTAATTGCTAGCGGTTCGTGAGTGAATGAAAACCGTGTGGACCGTGTGGTCACTGCTCAGTTCTCCGCACTTAGACATTCCTCTGAAACACTTCTATGGACGATAAAGTCCTCAGGACACGAGGCGGACCGTATTTTCGGCCAGGATCTCGCCTGATGAGAATAAAACGATTTTTTTTTAAGAAAACACATTTTCATCATCATCATCAACAACAGCCTTTAACAGTCCACTGCTGGACTAGGGCTCTCCTTTGAAAGGAGGAATTGGCCTACTATACCACGCTGGCCAAACGGGTTGGTATGGGGTTTGTATCAAGTTTTCCTTCTCTTACAGTGCTGTTCTCTGCATAATATGCTCCCTCTGTCGGCTCTTACGACACCCATGGGATGATATGGGGTGGTGACATTCCGTATTCTTAATCCGTCACCACACGGACTAAACACATTTTATCCGCTATTAAAAGTGCGCGCGAGCAATACTTGAAATACCTACCTATCCATGGGTGCATAGGACATCTAAAGAACATATTGGCAGGTTAAAAGCATTGATTTTGTACCTTATTAGAAAAATGGTATGGTGACTTTAACTTCAATATGTCCTGATCCAGTAATTGCCCAGGTATGGTGCCCAAGTAAAAAAATGTTCGTAATCGTTCGGATCGTTCGAACCGATCCCAGGCCGTAGTCATGGGTGGTTCTAAGTCTGATTTTGTAGCTATTCTCTCCGGTGTTCCCCAGGGATCGATATTGGGTCCACTTTTTTACTGCGCATATCTTTGTGACAATTAGTCGGGTTTCAATCTGCTAAACATCTCATGTACGCTGATGATATGAAAATGTACATGTGTGTAAAATCCATACTTGATTGTGAACTGATACAGCATGATCTGGATGCATTATACAGGTATTACCAATAAAATAAGATCACTGTAAATATTTCTAAATGTCAAGGTATTAGTTTCAGCTGATGCAAGAGAAAACACACGTGAGAATAAAATTCTAATGCCAGCATTGAAACTATAAGCATAGCACTATAGGTACTACAGATTAGAAAACAGGTCTATATTTTATAAGATAAAATTCATTATTTTATCTGCAGATTAATATAACAACTACGCAATAAAATTTATTCGCTTTCCAGAAAATTTCGCGTTGCAGTAACAACGTTGATTCATTTGCCATTACGATCAAACAAGTTGTTTTATAAATCTTACTAACTCTAAGGCCTTTGCTTGCAATTAAGTATCGAACACTATGATTTAACATAATATAACTTCACGCCTTTATCCCCGAAGGGGTAGGCAGAGGTGTATTACACACCCACACTATGATATGCGCAAATATGAAAAAAAACGCATACTGAAACATTATAGTGAAATATAAAGCAGACGATACTTATATGTACACACACGTGACCTACGTATGCCGTAAAACAGACTCCTACGGCGAAGTGTGTAGCATGTACTACGCCGAGCGTCCAGGGTTCGATACTCACACGATACAAAACTTTGAACATACTAAAAGTTGATTTTAGTCAGGGAGTTCTTTGGGTCTGTTGCGGGATTATTTCTTACTAGAGGATGCCCGCGGTTACACCCGCGTTATTTAAGGCTACTGCTCCGCTCCCGTCGCTCATAGCGCGATTTTATATAGCCTATAGCCTTCCTCGATAAATGTGCTATCTAACACTGAAATATTTTTTTGAATCTGACCAGTAGTTCCTGAGATTAGCGCGTTCAACCAACCAAACAAACTCTTCAGCTTTATATATTAGTTTAAGATAAGATGATGTAGTAGATGTCAGCTTTTAAGAAAACATGATAATAAGTGGATTCATGCGACTTATTATGTCGCTCTCGACAGTATCTCGACGTATGTTCTTCGCTATTATTTAAAATCGAGTAAGCGTAGTAAGGATGTAGCTTGTTATCTTACGTATTGGATTACATTAATATTTAATGATTGATTGGCAGCGATAGCCGAGTGGTACCAAAAGACTGCCATGCAGAGGGTATCGGGTTCGAATCCACGGCGCGCACCAATGACTTTTCGGAGTTATGTGCGTATTAAATTGTTAATTATCGCTTGTCCCGTGCCTCGGAGAGCACGTTAAGCCGTCGGTCCCGGTTGTCATGAAGATCTTTGACAGTCGTTACAGGGCGTCAGTACCTACTAAATAAACTGACACTAGTCTAAACCATGGAATATCGCTATCCCTTCGGGTTGCGGAGGTCAGACAGGCAGTCGCTCTGTGGAAAAGCTAATATTCAGCCAAATCCGGTTAGACTAGAAAGCGGACCCCAGGTTGAAACTGGGATAACGCTAAGAGGATGATTGATTTGCCATTTTATTTATAGCTTTAGTGAACACTTAAGTTCAATATCAGATATGAAATGTGTTAGTAATTTTAGTATTTTATTTACGAGACATTTAGTAAATTCTTAATCAATATGTCAGGCCGTCATAGCTGAGAACAAAATCATGATTGAGCCTAAGTGAGCTTACTTATTTCATTTATAACCAAAACATACTCTCTAAGAAAAATCAATAGATTTTATAAATAAATGTTTTAGTAAGCCTTTTATACAACAATAGTGTTCATTGTAAGTTTTCTTTCGTGGCAAAATGACTCGAGTCACACAATCAAAGTTCGGGTAACGATGTGCAAACGTGACTCCTTCCCTAACGAACAACACAACAAAGTGGAGAGCCCGAAAAACCATCACAATTAAGGAGTTTCCACTACATAAGGTTAAATAGCTAACGTAGTACACTACTCCAGGCAAGAGCCTCGACACAAAACATCGCATCTACCCCACTTTGCATTAACCGAAGCTCAGTAAACCGGCTGAATCCGGAAAAATCCAGATCCGTCCGGCGCGAGCCTCTCGGAACTGGTTATTTCCTGTCTTTAGATTAAGATGGCCGACCCAGTCGTGCCGTCACACTTCTCATCCTGTCCTTCAAGTGTGAGAGCGAGACAGCTAATGGTTATTTCATGATAGATTTCGATACGTCGAAAAACGTTGGTTGCGGCTATCGCATCAACACTTGAGTCTGATTAAATGACGGTCGGGGGTCGTTAGGGCCCCGCGGAAATTTGTTTCTGGCCCGCCTTTTCTCGATTCGCAAGTAAATAGTGTGGATTATACGATCTGTGGTGTGCCCCGGGAGATATCGCCTGTATGGAGTCCGTGGACCGAATCATTGATTCGGACAAATCTTCGAATGTAACGAAAGAAAAACTGTTTCTGCAATCGTTGTTATTCATGCCTTCTGATTTGATGGAGTCGTTTCAAAACTCAGTACATGAAAATCCTGATAGGAAAATTCTTGCTCATATTTTATACATGGCTTATATTCCGTCAGGAAATATGGTAGAATATTCAATATACTATTGATGTTCTTGAAAGCCACATGAATTTTGTGCTTTGATAAATCTGTGAATATTTAAGGTACGTAAAAGCAACTGGAAATCAAATCAAGGTATTTGAATAATGGAATCATGATGTTTTAGTGATGACTAGAGTGAAGACTCTCAATTTTTGTTTCTTTAGCAACAAGAAACTAATAATACAATAAGATAAGATCTTAGGAAACAAAGTTTTCATCATTCCACAATGTCATAATAAATTTTATTAGTCGCAGAATATAACATAAACTTTTTCAATGTCTTTGAAAACCTTGCAGCTGTTGATTGTTAATTGAATTTAATCTCTTATCATTTTTATCTAATTATGTTGCCTGACGTGCACACTCTAAGGCTGGTTTCAGAGTGACGCGCGCGGCACGCGCCGTCGGCCAGCGCGTCTTAACAGCGCGTTTGGCGCGCGGACCACTGTGAAACGAGTTCGCGTTTCTCATTGCCTCACACGCGGCGCGTTTGAACTGCGTGACTATGAAACGCTACTACTAATCTAGTGTAATTGTAAGCGCGCGCGTGTGGCCGGCGCCGGTCAAACGCGTGACTCTGAAACCAGCCTAAGTGACTTATAGCCGCGAATTGTAAGGTAGGTACCTTCTAGACAAGCAAGTGCCATTTTTTTCATTCTCGCGGTAAAACTTCTGCCATGTGCCGTCGGACAAACCGACCTCAAGAGAACGTCTTCCCCGCTACGTTTTGAGTTAGTGGAAGAACTGCGTGGCCACTTTTAGTAAATGTCTCGAAAAATAAATAATATCACCTCGATATCCCCAGATTCTCCACTCAGAGAAAGGAAAGTTACGCCGTAGTCTGTCCGTTAACCGTAGTTTGATTTAAATAATCAAACTACGGTTTACGGATTCTACCGCAATATATTGGTATTAATTAAGTTAAAGTTAAACCGAATGATTTAGAACAACATATTTTAATTATAACTAGCCGACGTGTAAGTTTCTTTACAGGAACCGTGGTCGCGGCAGACAGTAAGGCTTCGTTCACACGGCATTGTGCTGCACGTTTTCTTTGTATTCGGTTTTTTAACGTACAATCACCTGGGTGTTCACACGGTAGATTTTCCTACGTGTAAAAAACGAATAGCCACAGTCTTCACAGAGTTGCGATTGTGAAAAGACGTCAGTGATGGATCCACGCTTGGTTGTTCTTTTATATTGGTACAATCGATGGCACAAACGGTTTCGCCGCCGACAGAGCAGAAGATTTTGGGTTCATCCTATAAATGAAGAAACAGGGCGTACTAAACTATTTGAGAAGTTATACGATAAACTTAGAAACGATGAAAATAAGTTTTGTAATTACTTTCGGATGTCTATTGAAAGTTTCTTTGCGCGACTTCTCCAAAAGAAGGATAACTACTAAACGCTTGTTCGGTTGATAGATAGATAGATAATTCTTTATTGTGCAAATGTTAATACAAATCCGGTTTAAATGACAAGTGTACTACATACATATCAAATGCACAAGGGCGGCCTTATCGCAAAGTGCAATCTCTTCCAGGCAATTGCTACTCGATAAAAAACGTATGAACATCGTGCCGTGTGAACGAGGCAGAACTATACTATGTGCCACTGAAAACCGAATACGTTAAAGTTCATTCGATTTGCTTGACAAGTCCGTTGAGTATTCGTTTAAACGTATAAACGGTGTACGATTTTTTGCAGTTTAAGCGTCATGTGAATGGTTCTATAGAAAATGTATGTGCCACTATTTATACGTTAAGACGTATACTGCAAAAAAACGTGCAGTACAATGCCGTGTGAATGAAGCCTTAATGCATACAATATTTAAAAAGAAAATATACTTACCGAATTGCTTGCTCGTCAAATCGTCGTTTAAAATGCGACTCGCTGAAAAAGTTAACAAAAAGAAATAAAATAAAATTATATTGCTCTGTAGTAAAACAATAACCACAAATAATAAAATGACATCGTAGTAGTAACGCATAGAATCTAATACCGTGCTCAAGAGCCCGCCTCTATATTAATAGAGGCGGGCTCTTTAAAAAGTAAAGTAAAGTTGAACTCGAAACTTTGTACAAAGTAGGTATACAATAGCCATTTCCATATCCCGTTACTGCATTTATTCTTAAACTGATTAACATTTTTAACCTAAGCAGTGTCAATGAAATCCAATACGATGCTTTTTAGGGTTCCGTATTCGAGGAATGCCAACGCTACCTATGAAATATCGGCCGGTCACTCGTCCGTTTATTACCCGTGCCTATGTCTTAAACCGTACTAGAGCGATAGCAAACGTGTTTTATTGTAATGTGTTATAGTATACAGAGACAGATCATAAAACACCAATACGGTATATGAAATTGTCAGCATTGTTTTTATTATTGTCATGCAGGTCCTTCAGATTGTCCATTACGACCTTTGTTTTTCTTTTTTGTAAAGGTATTTTGAGTACTTCCGTGGACCAGTGGATAGCGTATGCGACTGCGTATCGGAGGTCCCGGGTTCGAATCCCGGGTCGGGCAAAAGTGTTACTGGGTTTTTCCGAATTCTCAGTAGCAGCACGGAGTCTGGTGATGTGCCACGGCAATAAGCTCGCCCCCTATTACGTGGCACCTAAAAAATTATGGCGAAATGTGGATGTAATAACACACCTCTGCCTAACCCTTCGGGGATACAGGCGTGAATCTAAAAAAATAAAAAAATATTGAAGCCATACATATTATATATATTTCGACTTATGGTGTGAGTTATTTTGTGCGATAGTACGAAACCCTTCGTGTAGATTCGCAGTTGACCGATTTGTTATATTTCCGTGTCATCAAAATTTTGAAAACGTTCCGGTTCAGGACGATTTTCTAAATTGAATTTAGTTTACATTTTTAAAGGAAGACAGCAAGTTGGTGTTTTATCTAATTTAAAAGAAATGGCAAAGCCTTTCAGAAAGATTTAGTTAAAGAGATTTCCTTTTGTCTTTAGTAGTAGTTCGTGCAATGTCCTCTTTGTGGAAATTGAGTCCGACAAAACCTACAAAAGGCCAATACGTTTTATTATTATATTTTTTTACACGTTTTATTATTATATTTTTATTAGAATCCCAGTCAAAACATTACGAAAATAATTATAGAAGTTGCATTCTGATGCTTTAAATTAATTTTAGAATGTCTACAAATTGTGAAAGTGTTTGACAAACCAAAATGGCATCTTAGGCTTTTTAAGCTTGAAGCTCAGACCCACGAATAATAAAGTCGTGTCGATTTTTACAGGAATTTATTTTATTATGACTTAAAATATTTTATCAAATCTAATTAGGCTAGTAGGTACGTAGCCTCCTGAGAACCGAGGCGAAAGTCTAGATGCAAGTAGAGGAACTTTAGGACAATGGTGATTATTACTTTACCAAAAGAGTACAAAACAGGGTTCCAATATCCATAACTGAATTGAGTTTCGTTTCCCATGACCAACACGTTTTATTTAACGTTGTTAACTGGCCATTTTACAATAAAACCGGGACGCTACAGCCATAAAGTACAATAATTATTAATCATAACAAAAATACGCTTCACATTCCGATCCCCAGTCCGTTCGCGTTCGTGTAATATTTTTGCGTACATTGGTTATGCGTTCGTATAATATTTTGACTGGGGCCGAAATTAATAGGGCATTAACGAACAATATTTGTCGTCATAAATAATACGCGTGCTGGACGCAAATTGTTAAACATGTTGATTTATAAAATCTTTGGCTGTACACCACATATTTAAGGTTGAAATGCGTTTTTATTTCAATTAATGTTTAATGTTAAAAGGAAGGGGTCACACCGCATTTGCGGTTGATGCGGGATTCTAAAATTGTCAGTTTGTAAAAGGCCTTTTTTTCTAAATTGGCAATTTTGATACATCTAATAACACAGGGACAGTTTTCAGTTTTATTTCTTATATAGGTATATTTTTAAAACCAGGAAACAAATGCCTTCACAGCTTGTTTAAAAATGATATTCCGTCCAAATTAGGTCAATCAGACTATTGAATTTATAATTATATATATATATATATAATTTCAACATCAATATTTTATTACATTAACAAACTTAATACAACATTATTTTTTTTCGCACTTGATTTAATTTCGCTAAATACTCTTGTCATCTATGAATGCTTACATATTTTTCGACTCTATAGATACACTTATAAAAGACGTACGACCTAACTAGAAACGCTCAAGTAACGTTAAGTAATCAAGAATGAATCATTCGTTTGGTATGTTTCCTTCCTTGATATCAAGTAACTTGATACCAAGGAAGGAAATGAAGAAACAAATTATAGATGAGAAACCACACGCGATGTGAATAGGCTAACTGTCGCGTATAACTAAATAATTGCAGTAAACAAACGATTTATGTGTGAATAGCTGAATATTGTCAGAATATTCGAATTGCCCAAGGGATATCAGTATACATACATAACATAACTTCACGCCATTTATCCCCGAAGGGGTAGGCAGAGGTGTATTACACACCCACACTTCGCCAGTTATGTTTCGATCCCAATGTAATAGGGGGCGAGCCCATCTACCGGGCACATTGTTAAGCGAGCGATAATTAACATTTTAATTACACACATAACTTCGAAAAGTCAGAGGTGTGTGCCCGGGTTACCTGGGGATCGAACCCGAGACCATTGTCTCGGCAGTCCGTTACGTAGACCACTGGGCTATCGTCGTTATTACTATTATTATATTAGTATACATCAGTACCCTATAATATTATTGTTATGTATTTTGCTCGTTATGTTCAAGTCTAATTCTTCTTTCAATCAGAAAAGATTCGCAAAACTTAGTTATTTGTGACAGATGCTTGAAGTAAAACTTAACTTTAACATTTTATTATGCACTACTGACTGTAATAAAATGTGCTCAATTTTTTAAATCGCCTCGTTGGTCTCGCGGCATAAATGTGCGCGTGGGATTGGGAGGTCTCAGGTTCGATCCCGGGTCGGGCAAAGTGCTATTGGGTTTTTCCTTTACGAAATTCTCAGTAGCAGCACGGAGTCTGGTAATGTGCCCGGTACGGCAATAGACTCGCCTATTACGTGGGACTAAAATAAATGTGGCGAAAAGTGGGTGTAGCAATATACCTCTGCCTACCTCTTCGAGGATATAGGCGTGAGACTATGTATGTATGTAATTTTTAAAGCTTATTTAATAGAATTGAAAATATACACATCTTAGGAGGGTTTTTAACGTCTTAAATCTAATGGGTCGAATCATATTGTGCCAGGCAAGTTCCTTAACACTTATCTCGCACTTTCTGTATTTTATGGGGAATTCAACGAACATTCAATCAAGAGACACAAATAAATAATACACCCAGACCAGAAACAACAGTATGTATATTGTATATATCACAAAATTTTATTTTGATTTGAAGAATCTTATCTAGTCTTTATATTCGAAAGTTGAGCGAGTCGAGCTTGTATAATAGCCATTATACAAGCTCCGGCACGTATACACGTAATAAACAAAATGTAAATCTGGCCACAAACTTTGTAATAGCTTTTGAATGGTCAAAAACGTTTAGTCGACATGAATTCAGTTTACCCTATACATATTATAGTAAATCAAAAGAAAAATGCCTAAAAGCTATCACGTTACTATGTCGATTGCTCATGAAAGTAACTATTGTCCTACAATGTACACTCTGTAGCTAAAGTGCAATTCTACTTGTTTGACTTTGAGGATACCTATATATAGACTATTAGCAAATTTTTGAGGATAAAGCAATACCTGTCTATTAAGTGTCGGTCCAGGTGGGCTTGTAGTGCATAATCATGTCGTGTACATTTACATTTGCGTTTTCTTGCATCTATTTGTCCTTTTACTGAATGAGTCTACTCGTGATAGAATCCCGCAATAGTTCTATTCACTATATGGAGTTATTGCTGTCTAAAGTTATGAAAAAGCCTATTGTTGCCTTCAATGTTGTCAATTATTTGTAAATTTCAACATTCGTCTTCATAAATAAATAGATCTTTTGTGAAGATTGTATTAAATAGTACGTATGCTTTTAAATTATGATATGGGCTATGACACATAATACAAACTTTATGCACTGAAGTGTGTATTATATCGCATGCCGTGTTCCTTAGAGAGAACTATAAGTCACCGCCAGTCCCGGTTGTCATGAAGATCTATGACATTCGTAATGGAGTGTCAAAAACCCTTGATTATACCTACTGATACTGTTCTTAACCATCCAATATACAGTTGTGACGGTTAGGCGGCGGCAGTCACTCTGGGGCTAACCTTATAATAATATTCTGTCGTATCTGGTTAGAGTAACAAAGGGATCCTGAGATCCAATGACTTGTATGCATCCGAGATAACACTAGGACGACGACGGTTTGAATATGACAGTATAAATTGCGTAGAAGAATAGCCACATACACACACTACATAAAATTACCCCTAAATGTAGTTTAAGGGTGACATGGACACACGCAATCTGAATTCATCAGCGTCACCCATCAACAAAATCTCTTCTAATATAAATCTGTGCCCCGCGTACATTACTCAGCCGACACGAGTATACTCACATACGTATCTCGTACTCCGTCAGTTCTCGTAAAAATATCGCGTGCGGTTTATATAAATCCTTCAGCTTGATCGTAACGGGAAACCCAATTTGTGACATTAAATTAACCGAGAATCTTCCCGTGAGAGCGCAATCTTCATTTTCATAAAGTATTTTTAGCGTGAGTGAAATTCGTATTCGCTCTTACGTACTTATGTCGGAATGTCAAGTTTCTAATAAATTGTCTAATCTAGATGGAACTAATTTCGTTTAAAGTCAAATTTCGTATTAGGTTTCAGAATAATTTTAACGAGATATATCGAGGTGAGTACATACATTAGCCGAAAAATTGCTTAGTAGTTTTTGGTTAGATAAAATGATTACGGATACACTTGTACGTTGTGATGTTGTATATTATAAAACTGACGAAATGGTCGTAAGATAATCACAACTCATCGGCAACAAGACAATAACATTACAAGATAAAATACCAACAATTATTATTCTTTAAACGTTCATAGAAGTATTCAAATTAAAATCCAAGAGCTACAAATAAATGAGTACCTATGTATAATTAGCCAGCCTCAGTATTAACACAGCGTTATTCAAAATTATATTTCCAACGTATGACCTGTCGTAACAACATTTCGCGAACGAGCAAAAAACAAAATAACGACTACAAAGAACACTTTTATATTTTTTTACAAACAAAGAATAAAGTAATACCATTATCGTAATTAATGAAAATGTGACGCGGTAAAGGTAATTTGGTAACGAAGCGTGCGATACGCCGCTTGGGCCCCGGGGCGTATCACGCGGCGTTTTCAGGCCATTGCAGCGTATCATTGCGATTGCGAGCATTATGTTTTAATCGCGACTCGCGCCTCGGGGATCATTGTTTAAACGCAGCTGGATTGACACAGCTTGGTAACTGAATAATTTGCACGCAGGTAATTTATGACTGAAGAGCGTAGTGTCCTGTGTTTTTATTTTGTTTGTTAGAGATATGTTACGTATGTTCAGTGAATTCATGCGAGTTACTGTGTCGCTCTCGACAGTATCTCGATGTATGTTCTTCGCTATTATTTCCATCGAGTATGCATGGTAGGGATTTAGCTTGTTATCTTAATGTTGGTGAACCAAATATGTGATATCATAATGGATTACATTAATATTTAGTGATTGATTTGCTAGTGTAATTTTATTTACATCTCTCATGTTCGGTAAGTAGGTTCTTATTACCTCCAAATGGGGCTTGTAGGTGACTAATTAGCGCTCTAGGGTAATAATGTAGCTAGAAAAGCCCTAGGGCGGTAAGTAATTAAAAAAAAAAACACTTCTTTCGTTCAAAAAGTTCGCGTACATCTAACCATCATACTGGCAATGGATATCATGCATTCAGCCCAATGACCAAAGAGGTCGCTTTGCTATTCAGCCTTGTCTTCGTGTGAGTATAATAGTCATCAATTTTAAATAACGACAAAGCTCAATTTTGTTCTTGACAAAAAATTCTTTTTAATGAAAAAAGGCGGGAATAGAAAACTTTTACTTTAAATATTGTTTGTTTTTAGGATTTTTTTATAATTACGTGCTAATTAGGAAAAAACATGAGTTCTTCAAGTGATGAAGATATAAGCTGCACTCCCGATTCAATGAAAATGGAAGCTGAAGCAGCAATTAACAATATTTTATTCTTGTAATGCCGGTTTTTTTCTACTTACCTCACAATCGAGATGTAAAGCAGAATAGTTAGCTCGTGTGTAAGCACCAATTGCACCCTCGAACTATAGGCGCCCTGGCTGCGCTCGTGCGCCCAAATATCTCGGGCTGCAATTGATGCCTTACAGCCCTTGGCTACTAATCTACTATTATAGCCTTAGTGAACACTTAAGTGCAATATCAGATATGATATGTGTTAGTAATTTTATCATTTTATTTACGAGATATTTAGTAATTTCATAATCAATATGTCAGGCCGTCATAACTGAGAACATAATCATGACTGAGCCTAAGTGAGCTTACTTATTTCATTTATAACCAAAACATACTCTCTCAGAAATATCAATAGATTTTATAAGTAAATGCTTTGGAAAGACTTTTATACAACAATAGTGTAGATACTAAGTTTTCTTTCGTGGCATAATGGCTCGAGTCACACAATCAGTGTGACCAGAGTTATGTGCGTATTGATAGATTGGTCTCTGGCAACACTGGTAATAAGACGTAAAACTGTGCTTCTCCCAATATTTATTTAATTTTATTTGATTTAATTAACTTTATTAGGTATTATTTGTGTTTTAAGCTCTTATTAGTGTGTGATATTAATAATCAACTTTATAATTTCATAATTAGAAGTGAATGTTGGTGAATAACATATAGTAAAAGTTTTGCAAAGTCATCTGTCAAACAAACGAACTTTAAAATTTAAAATACTTTGCATTACTTTTCTAATATTCGAGCAGTTGAGGTAAGTTTACGTAATATCGAACATTTAAACTATTTACATAAGTAGTAAACACCTAGTGAACATATCTCGATTAGCCGGCTCATCTTGGTTGGTGCCTTACACAAACCTAAGTGTCATACTTACAATAGTAACAAGTAATTATTATTTCTGTCTTTTGTTAATAAGTTTCTTGCGATCTTTTTAATCTATTAACAAGATGATGACCAGGAGGGCGCGTCAAGAGGAGGAAAAATTTCAATTAACGCTTATAGAACTTAAGAAATACAAGGCTTTGTGTGAGACACTACAAAGGGAGCATGATGATAATGAGAGGGAGATGTTACAGGTTTTAGAGAAAAATTCTCAACTAAGAACTGAGATGGCAGAAATTCATTCTCATTTGATTACATCTTTAGATGAACGCGATAGGTTACAATCAATAGTAAACAATTTTGACAGTTGTAGTAATGAGTTTGAGACCGCTCTCAAGCGCATCACCCAGTTAGAGGGCCTCCTAAGTGAGGCTAATAATCATATTAATAGATTGGAGTGTGCAGACCGGTCCATCAAAGCAGCCACTTCACAATCACTGTTTGATGAGCTGGTTGGTAGCGCTCCATCTATGGTTTCTGCCAACTCAAACAATGAAGGTAACAAAGTTATTACAATTGACTTAACTAATGACAATTCAATTATTCAATCAAGTAAAACCATAAACTCATCCAATAAACTGAAAAAGTATTTAAAGTTAAATAAACAAATTAAGAAAAAGGAAAAATTATTAAGAAAATATAAAAATTCAAAAGCAAATGTCAATTATTGCCGCAAGTATATAGCTCTAAAGGAAGATATGTCTATTTGTATTACTCATCTAGATAATAATCTTTTAAAATATGATACTGATATTCATTGCCTGCAGACAGAGATTGATCGCTTACAGGATTCTTTACTTAATATGACAAAGAAATATCAATTATCACAAAGTCAAATTAATGAACATATCTTGGCGATGGATGACTTAGTGGATTTGTGTAAATACAATGAGCAAAGACTCCTATCGCTTAATACTAGTAATCAGATCAGTGAACCTAGCTTGAAACCACAAAGTTGTTCTCAGCCTACCATTTTGAATGATAGTTCTGCAATGTTATCTCAGTCAGCGGTGATGAGTAACAGCTTCATTAATGATAGCACCTCCTTCTCACATCACAATACAAAGACAAACACCAACAATTTAGTAATGTTTAGTGATGAGATAGGTAGGAACATGAGCCAATTGTTGAGACAAAGGACCGTTACCAACTTTTGTATGCCTGGAGCAAGTTTTTCACATATTTTACAAAACATCTTGAGTAGAACATACTGTCCTAATTCAACAATAATCATATTTATTGGGAGAAGGGGTAATACAAATCTTAATACTATTAAAAGGTATTTTGACCAATTATTACACCTAAAAGTTAGAAAAAATATTTTACTTGCATTTCCCTACAGTAAGTTGTTGCCACAGGCCGAAAATGACTATAGATATAAATTAAATTGTAAATTACATACATTGACATTATACAATGATTTTATTGACTTTATTGACTCTAATGCTTTCATTAGAAGTTTTTATTTGACATGTGATAGTTGCTATCTATCTCAATATATTCAAAGACAAATAGCATCATCGCTAGCATATTATATTAATAACACAGCCAAAAATTTGGCTAATAACACTGTTTTTATTGAGCAGTCTTACTTGACATTGAATATAAGCTTGGAATCCGTTCCAAATCCTTTAAATTAAGTTATGAGACAATAGAGTCAATCTCTGGCAATAACATAGACAAGACATTGATAAATTTAAATATAAGTAATAAAAACACACTTTCATCAACCACACATTGTACAAAAAATAATTTAATAAATTGTATTAACCTGGTGCATCAAAATATACAAGGGTTGATGGGTAAGGAGTTAGAGTTGGAATTGTTCATGAACTGTAACAATATTGATATTTTATGTATTACAGAACATTGGCTAAAAAGCCACCAGTTTATTTTCAATTTCAACAACCACCAGGTTGCAAGCTCATTCAGCAGAGAAAAATTTATTCGAGGAGGCTCGTTAATTATAATAAATAAACTTTTAAAATTTAAAGAAAGGTCTGATATTGTGAGCCTCTCCGTTGAGCGAGTTATAGAGATATCTTGTGTCGAATTTGATCAGTTCATTGTTATGAGTGTATACAAGCCTCCATGTGCACATTTTGAAAGTTTTCTAGTAATTATGGAGGATGCCCTAAGCAAAGTTAATAATTGCCATAAAACGGTTGCTATTTGTGGTGACTTCAACATTAACCTTTTAGAGAATGTTCTTTATCAATTGATTTCTTAAATCTATTTAAATCTTACAATTTAAGTCATACTTTTTTAGAACCAACTACAGTGACTGCCACAAGTGCTACCTGTATTGATAATATATTTATTAACACTAAGCCTTTACAAAAATCCTTAATTAATATGTTACAGTCTGATCACTGTGGGCAGTTAGTCTGTTGTCCAAGAAAAAGCCCTAAGATTCAGAGTAAAATTATTAATTTTATACCTATAAATGAAAACCGATTAGAACTTTTTAAAAATAATCTATCAAATAAAATGCGTTGGTTGCCTATTCATGACCAACCGGATCAGTTATATAATTCATTATTTAAATTGATTAGTGATGAATTTTCTACTGTATTTAAACCTAAAAAATTAAATGTAACTGACCGTCTGATGTTTAGTGATTGGGCAACTGAAGGCATTCATAAAAGTCGGATTAGGTTATATGAACTTTATAATGAAAAAAACTTTTAATAATAGTCCAGCCTTTATTAATTATGTAAAAAAATACTCAAAAACATTTAGACAAGCTTGTTATGCTGCAAAATCAATTTATTTGAAAAATAAAATAAAAAGCGCTGAAAATACCATAAAAGCAACTTGGAATGTGATCAATAGCGAAACTGGTAGAGCCAAAACACGCAGTCGCGACTACCTACTAAATATCAATAATGTGAGTATTGCAGAGGACTTGGAAGTAGTGACGGAATTTGAAAAGCTTTTTGCTAATATACCCATTGTAACTACAGCGTCACTCAAATCGTCTTCCATGTCTGCTGAAATGCTGCTTAAAGACTGCGTGCCGGAATGTGTTACGGCCTTTGAATTTGTTGCTGTTACTACAGATGATGTTCTTAAACAATTTAAAACTATTAATATGAAAAAGACAAAGGATCTGTGGGGATTGTCAGTAAAGACTGTTTCGTCTATTATTACATTAATTGCTCCACATCTTGCAACAGTGTTCAATAGTTGTGTCTCTTCTGGAACATTTCCTGATTTAATGAAGTATAGCAAAATAACACCTTTATTTAGATCTGGTGACACATCAGACCCCTCAAATTTTCGACCTATTTCTGTTTTGCCAACACTTAGCAAAATTTTTGAGAAACTAATTCTTAGTCAGCTACTTAGTCATTTCAATAGACATAATCTTCTTCACAAGAAACAGTTTGGATTTACGAGGGGTTATTCAACTACTGACGCAGCAGTTGAGTTACTGAAAAGCATTTTTGCAGCTTGGGAGAAGTCGCAAGATGCGTTAGGTATATTTTGCGACTTGTCTAAAGCCTTTGATTGTGTTCATCATGATACTCTTATCAGGAAACTATTTCATTACGGCATTAAAAATAAAGCTCTCGATCTCCTGACTTCTTATTTGGGCAACAGAATCCAGAAGGTCGAGGTTAATGGTAAGACATCTCCAGGTTCTGCTTTGAAAATGGGTGTCCCGCAGGGTTCAATTCTCGGACCATTTCTATTCTTGATATATATTAACGATTTACCTTATTACGTTAAGAATAATCATGAGATTGTATTGTTCGCTGATGACACCTCTTTGATTTTTAATATTAAACGACGACAGAGTAACTTTGACGAAGTAAACAATGCACTCTCTAAAGTTGTCAATTGGTTTAATGTTAATAATCTATTACTTAATAATAAGAAAACTAAACTTTTAAAATTTTCAATGCCCAATGTTAAACATATGCCAACCAATGTACAACTTAATGAATCTAGGATTGAGCCCGTCGAGACAACCATGTTTTTACTACAATGGGGTCCACATATAGAAAGGCTTTCGGGCAAACTCAGTTCTGCAGCTTATGCAGTTAAGACAATTAGACGCCTCACAGATTTAGAAACAGCTAGAATGGTTTATTTCAGTTACTTTCATAGCTTAATGTCGTATGGGATTCTTCTCTGGGGGAATGCTGCAGACCTAAATACAATATTTGTTCTGCAGAAAAGAGCTGTAAGGGGAATTTATAACCTCAGTCCAAGAGTTTCTCTAAGAGAAAAGTTCAAAGAAATAAACATTCTAACTGTTGTATCACAATATATTTATGAAAATCTGCTATATGTACATAAAAATATTGTCAAATTTTGTAAAAAATGTGATATACATTCTGTAAATACAAGACACAGAAATAATCTCGTAGTTCATAGCACTCGTCTCCACAAAATAAGTAGCTGTTTTATGGGGCAAGGTATACGCTTTTATAACAAGCTCTCTTATAATATAAGAGACCTATCTATAAATAAGTTCAAAATTATTGTAAAAGCGAAATTATGTTCAAAAGCCTATTATAAAATATCTGACTATAAAGACGACCAAAACGCTTGGGACTGAGCTGTTCTAATTCGACACACAAAAATAATTGTATTAAATATTTCTTTTTAATGACGTTTCGTAAGTACTTTCAAAGTTTACACGAAATAAAGAAGTATTTCATTTCATTTCATTTCAATCAAAGTTCGGGTAACGACGTGCAAACTTGACTCCGTCCTTAACGAACAACACAACAAAGTGGAGAGTCCGAGAAACCATCACAATTTTTGCTGCCGCTGCATCACTGAGAAGGTTACGCAATTTCCTTCCTATACCTACTAAAATTGCACTTGTGCAATCTAATCTTCTTCCCATTCTTGACTATGCCGATGCCAGCTATCTAGATCTCAATGAGGACCAGCTAGATAAACTTGAGCGTCTCCAAAACTTCTGCATAAGGTTCATATATGGTTTACGTAAATATGACCACATCACTGAATTCCGTAACAAGCTCAAATGGCTGCCAATCCGCCTTCGACGGAATACTCACATCCTTTGCCTTCTATATAATATACTTTTTAATCCTTCGTTCCCCTTATATCTTAAACGACGATTCGAATTTCTACATGACACTCATTCGAAGTGCTTGAGATCATCAGAGAATCTCAAATTGAAGGTCCCTACTCATTCCACAGTTTTCCTTCAAAAATCCTTCACAATGCAAGCTGTACGTTTGTGGAATGGGTTACCCGAAACAATCAGACGTGCTCAATCTCTCCCTGTATTTAAAAAACTTGTCACGAATCATTATTTGTCACAATTATCATGACAGTTGTATATATTGATAAATATATTTAATTATATGTAATTATTTTATTATTTATGTATATAACTATATAGTTTATATGAATGTTATATCACATTTAGTATTTAGTTTATTTATCTACTGTATATAAGTATTGGTTTGTTATTTAGTATTAGTATTATTTTGTATTTTATGTACGATTTATACGTATTCTATGTTTTCTACTCATATAAAATTGTATTGACATAATATTATGTCCTAACATTTTACCTAAGTATTTATGACACTGTTCCTCATGGTACACCGTAACCCGCACTATTGTACTTTTATTAATTATTCCAAACAAGGTTGTCTGGAAGAGATCGCATTTTGCGATAAGACCGCCCTATTGTGCAACGAGTTTGAATCATGTAATTACATATTGTATCTCGTTTTGTTTACTGGTGTACAATAAAGTGTTAATCAATCAATCAATCAATCACAATTAAGGAGTTTTCCACTACATAAGGTTAAATAGCGAACGTAGTACACTACTCCAGGCAAGAGTCTCGACACAAAACATCGCATCTGCCCTACTTGGCATTAACTCACTAAACCGGCTGAATCCGTAAAAATCCAGATCCGTCAGGCGCGAGCCTCTCGGAACTGGTTATTTCCTGTCTTTAGATTAAGATGGCCGACCCAGTCGTGCCGTCACACTTCTCGTCCTGTACTTCAAGTGTGAGAGCGAGACAGCTAATGGTTATTTCATGATAGATTTCGATACGTCGAAAAACGTTGGTTGCGGCTATCGCATCAACACTTGAGTCTGATTAAATGACGGTCGGGGGTCGTTAGGCCCCCGTGGAAATTTGTTTCTGGCCCGCCTTTTCTCGATTCGCAAGTAAATAGTGTGGATTATACGATCTGTTGTGTGCCCCGGGCGATTACGTCTGTATGGAGTCCGCCAACAGAATCATTGACGCGGATAATCTTCGAATGTAACGAAAGAAAAACTGTTTCTGCAATCGTTGTTATTCATGGCTTGTGATTTGATGGAGTCATTTCAAAACTCTGTGCATGAAAATCGTGATAGGAAAATCCTTGCTCATATTTTATACATGGCTTATATTCCGTCAGGAAATATGGTAGAATATTCAATATACTATCGATGTTCTTGAAAGCCACATGAATTTTGTGCTTTGATAAATCTGTGAATATTTAAGTTACGTAAAAGCAACTAAAATCAAATCAAGGTATTTGAATAATGGAATGGATGATGTTTTAGTGATGACTAGAGTGAAGACTCTCAATTTTTGTTTCTGTAGCAAGAAGAAACTAATAATACAATAAGATAAGATCTTAGGAAACAAAGTTTTCATAATATGACAAACTTTTTCAATGTCTTTGAAAGCCTTGGAGCTGTTGATTGTTAAATGGATTTAATCTCTTATCCTTTTTATCTAATTATGTTGCCTGACGGGCACACTCTAAGTGACTTATAGCCGGAAATTGTAGGGTAGGTACCTTCTAGACGGTAAAACTTCTGCCATGTGCCGTCGGACAAACCGATCTCAAGAGAACGACCACTAACTCAAAACGTAGCAGACGTTTTGAGCTAGTGAAAGAACTGCGAGGCCGCTCTTAAGAATTGTCTCGAAAAATAAGTAATATCACCACGATATCCCCAGACTTTGCACTCAGCGAAAGGACAGTTAAACAATATTAAAAAAAAAAAAATTTACTTACCTTTGTTGCTCGTCAATTATTTTAAAATCTTTTAATACTTGGTAAATCGTCGTTTAAAATGCGACATTGCTGAAAAATTAATAAAAAAAATATATATATTGCTCTGCAGCAAAACAATAACTGGAAATAATAAAGCGACTGCGCAGCCATAAGGTATAGAATCTACTACCGTACTTAATATAGAGGCGAGCTCTTTAATAAGTAAAGTAGAATCGGAACATAGAACAAAGTAGACAATAGCCATTTCCATATCGCATTACTACATTTATTTTTAAGCTTATTAACAATTTTAACTTTAGCAGTGTGAATAAAATACAATATGATGCCTTTTTAAGATTCCTTACCCAAATAATGCCAATGCGACCCTTTGAAATATCAGCTGGTCGTTCATTTGTTTATTTGTCGGTATCTCGTAACCGTTAAATAGAAAGATAACAAACAATTTTGATAGTGATATGTATTACTTATTGCCGATTTAACAACTCATCATAATCAAACCAGGACACCAAATATAATATGATATTGTCTGTACTTTTCTGTTATTTTCCATTATTTACTGGCAACTGGTAACTATTACGTGGGACCTAAAAATTCATGGCGAAATGTGGGTGTAATATTACACCCTTGCCTACCCCTTCGGGGATACAGGCGTGAGTCTATAAATAAAAAAAATATATATTTACTGGTTTTAACATTTCTTGTAAAGTATCTATACACAGATATATATATTTATTTAAAATTATAGTGTGTGTTATCTTGTGCTGTAGCACAAAATAGTGATATGTACCTACTTATTACTTTTTGCCGATTTAACAACATATCACAAAGAAACCAAGACACTAAATAAAATATGATATGTCTGAATTTTTTTATTATTCTTTCACTATTTACTGGTTTTAAAAATCCTGAAAGTATCTACACACAGATTATATATATTTAAAATTATAGTGTGTTATCTTGTGCTATAGCACAAAAGCCTTCGGGTGCAGGTTGAACTCGCACTTGACCGTTTTCTTATATTTCCGTCTCATCAAAATTTTGAAAACATTCCGGTTCAGGACGATTTTCTAAATTGAATTTAGTTTACTTTTTTAAAGGAAGAAAGCAAGTTGGTGTTTTATCTAATTTAAAATAAACAGCTAAGCCTTTCTGAAAAATTTAGTTAAAGAGATTTCCTTTTCTCTTTAGTAGTACTTCGTGCAATGTTCTTCTTATTTAAATCGAATTTGAACTAAACCTGCAAAAGGGTTAATCATAAAGAAAGATGCCAGACACAATTTTTTATAAGAATCTTAGTCAAAACGTTATGTAAATATAGAAGTTAAATTCTGACATGTTACATTCATCTTGGAATATTAAAATTTAGTAATTGTGAAAGTAAGAAAGTATTTAAGAAACCAAAATGGCATGTTAGGTTTTTTCTTGCTTGAAGCTCAGACCCACAAATAATATAATAAAGTCGTGTCGATGTTTACAGGAATGTTATTATTATTTAAAATATATTATTTTATCCAATCTGATTAGGCTAATACGTAGCCTCCTAAGAACCGAGGTGAAAGTCTAGATGCAACGTTCAACCAAACAAACAAACAAACTCTTCAGCTTTATATATTAGTAAGTATAAGACAAGATGTGCATAATCACTCTTGTCCAATGAACTGAACACCAGCTATAAATAAAGCTTTGTTTAACTATTCGTACCTACAACTTTTTGTAATGTCTGTGTTATAATAGAAATACACAGCTTTTGTATTCGTTGAGAAGAAGAAATAAAGTTTCTAGAATAGAAACAGAAGTAGGTAATGCTTAAGTACTTACAGGTATAAGAAAAAAATTAAACGTCTAATTGTATACGTCTACTTGTGCCATAAGACAACCTTGTGATATTATATATTATTATAAATCTGTAAAATAAGAAGAAATCCGTACCAGTCCAATTTTACAAGAATTAAACTATTTTAAAACTATTTATTCGATATTAAAAACACGTTTTAATGAAGAAGGATAGCTGAGTTTTATCAATAATTTTCCCACAGTTATACACTCATAGGGTTCCCACCAAGAACTTAGGGTCCCAGGCCAACCTCACCTGCAAGTGGTGCACCTGCCGATCAACGGAAGAGGCTCTGGCAATAGGCTCGCCACCTATTAGGTGGGATCAAAACATTGGCGAAAAGGGGCGTTTAATATGCCTCTGCCTACCCCTTCGGGGAAACAGGCGTGAGTCTATGTATGTATGTATGTTATACACTCATGCATTGCTCTTGAGACCACATGTATTGAAAAACCAATACATAATTATTTAATATGACTATAATGACTGTCAAATTTTAAACATTACGTTCAAAAGCGTCACAGAGAGTTAAGTAAATAACCGATTTCCACTTCGGCTTTGAAGTTAATTTATAATAATTAGCCGCAACTTCCTAATTCCTATAACTTGCCTAAGATAAGCTAAGTCCTTGGCTAAATGGTTATGTATGTTGGGGTGAGATGTCCGGGGACCGCGTGCTACGTTGGCACCGCGCCATCAAGATGTTATATTACTTACCGGATAGTGATGAACCGGGGAAATAACTGTTTTAACGGGTAAATTAACTATTTTGCAAAACATGTTTTCATTTGGCATGTTAACTTGCTCGTGCTAGCTTCATGCTTGCTCGTTAATTTCACCGGATTCATATTGCATGCTTATAACACTCGTACTCTTGTCTTGGCCAGTAAATTAGGTCGTAGGTACTAACTACATGCTTGCTAGTCAATTTCAATGGATTAATGTTAGCATGCTAAACTACTCGTACTAAATAATTACGATCAAATTTTGTATATTTTCAGTTGACTGTATTTCCTTTACTATTTTGGTTAAGTTATATTACGCAGGTGTATTGCGTTATTTTTTGTGTTCCTCAACGATGTGATTATAATGTTTAGAAGGATCAATATCAAGTACCATTGGTTTTAAGATTTCATATTTAGGCACTGTTTCAAGTGCAGTGATAACGGATGTAATTACGGTATTGCGTATATCTCGACTAGAAGTTTTTCATATTTTTATGGGCTTAACTACAATATTGAATTCTTAAAAAATTAACAATTTCAAAATATTAACCCCTAATTTAGCCCCATTTGAGGTGGAATATTAAAAAATCATATTCAAGTTTTCTATGCTTACATTATAAAATAACCCACAATCCAAATTACATGTTTCTTACCTCAATAGATAAGGCTCTACTATAATATTATGTCGGTCAGGACAAGTGATTTTATAATACATGATGATGATGTAAACATTTTAATCTACTGCCTAATATATTTGTATTTGTTACACAAGAGTAGTAATATTTTGGATCAAACGCTATGGTGTATGTAAAGCCTTAAAATTCCTTACAAACTATACTGGATCGAAAAATCTAAAATGACTTAAAACTTTAAATACTTTTCAAGTTTGTGAGAAATAGGACTGTTTATTATTTAGCAAACAAGAACAACAGAAAAAACTAACTTCTACTCTCAATTAAAACAGTGTAGTTGAAAACGCTTTAGTGGCCGGGAACTTGTATAAGTAATCAGATATTTTAGTAAAACATTTATTTGTTCATAACCAAAAACCACAAATACGAAATATCCAGTTTGCAAAATTACCATAATTAACTACTACACTATTAATAGATTCAATTTAACTACCTCAAAATTAATTAGCCATACCGTATTGATAAATAATGTAATTTTAATCATCTGTTGAAAAGCAAATATATTAGCTCGGTCGGGCACCGCCGGTAAACACGGCTACGTTTATTATCAACTATTTGTTATATAAATAACGACTACATATGTAACAGCGAATATATATTGTATAAACAAATATATTGTAGGTTCGTCAGGCAGATGTAGGCAGATATTGTGGCCTTCTGGTGTCCAGCAGTGGACATCTCTAGGCTGACATGATGATGATATAACACAATAACTATGAAACGAAATGATAACATGTTATAGCATTATTTCTTCATCACTAGCGGTTATAAAGTGTATAGCTGCCACTTAACCGGAGATTAGTGTGACGGACTGATACAGATTGTAATGGCTTATTTATTAACGCTCGCAAATTTACTTAGATTGGCTTAAAATAGCTAAGACAGATGAGTAGTATTTCGTATATGCAAATGCTTAAAGACCCTCACTGAAACAATAACTATGTTTGTACCTTTATATAATACTATTCTTCTTGTTGTATAATTATGTTAGCTGTAAGATTTCCTTATAAAATAAAACAAATGTGACAACAAAATCCAGTTAAAATAACGACCATTGAATACAATTAATGGTCTACTCCACCAAGACACAAGAAAGACACTAGTACGAGAGGAATGGCGGACAGTTTAAAGACTGCGTCCAGACATTATATTATGATGTCCACGGCCACACTGCCAAGAGTGCAGCTGCGAAAACAACATGTCGACCCTAAATAAAAAATACCTTGTTAGATAGATGGTACAAATAGTTTAAGTTTAGGGCGTTGGTTGTCATATTTACTTAGTTACAATTTAAATTAAATGTTTAGGAAATTACGGTTAAAGAATAAACGATAAGCTGAATTGAAATCAACAATTCAATTAGCTATTGAAGTAGGTAAGAGTAATAAACATAATAATTTTGATCAAACCATCAGAAACGTTGAGACATAGTTATAAATATTTTATTAAGGGTTGTAAGACAGCGGTTTGCGGTCGCCCTGCATTCATAACCTCACCACATCAAATTGTTAAGGTACTTAGTGATAACTTTATTAAACCAGCTCCTTCGGTTTATAAGATTAGACGAGTTATGGTTTTAGTTTAATGTACAGATATTAATGTCTGTTGATTACGGCAACTTTAGCTATGAATAAGATAAGCTTTCCTTTATAATGTAACGGCTAATATCTTTGTAAGGTTTAGCGTGAGGTAAGACATTAAAATAAGGCACTGAAATGGTCTTTTATATTCAAAAGTCTACGCGTGTAGAAGCAAGCAGCACTGGAATACAAAGCCTTTGGCATGTCAAAATATCATTATGTATATTAGGCCATTGTAAAAAAAGGTTGGCTACCTAAAGCACTATACAAAATGGATGGTTACTACGTAGATTGACAGATAATTGTCCAGATAGATAGTAGTCCAACTTTATCGTTGTCAATCTTTTAGCTAGTGACACGAAATTTAGCCTATCGGTTTTATGATAGTAGATATGGGAAGTTGGTTTCTTTGTTTAGTTTAAACTGAAGATAAGCTGCGGTGCTTATCTTATTTTATTTGCAATCAAACGACGGATGGTCACGATAGTTTGAACTAGTTTTCGATTTTAGTATTTTGGAATTCACAAAAGGCCTTTAATACAAATAAAAAGGAATTTTCATTAAAATCGCAAGCTTTTTGAGGATTCTATTGAGCTTGTCCGTGTGGTGACGGATTAAGAATACGGAATGTCACCACCTCATATCCCATGGGTGTCGTAGAAGCCGGCAGAGGGAGCATATTATGCAGAGAATAGCACTGTAAGAGAAGGAAAGCTTGATACAAACCCTATACCAACCCGTTTGGCCAGCATGGTATAGTAGGCCAATTCCTCCTTTCAAAGGAGAGGTCTAGTCCAGAAGTGGACTGTTAAAGGCTGATGATGATGATGATTGAGCTAAGTCGTTCAGGTGGGTAGTGTCTCTAACAAAGTGGCAACAGTCATCGATATTCAGGAGTAAATTTAAAAACAGAGTCATTGTTATTTCGGAAGTAACTGAAATGACGATTGCGGTATACGCTAAATATATTTGGTAATTAAACCTTTTTGGAAATTAAAGTTGCCGAAACGTATCTGACTGAAATAATTGTTATATAAAATTACCTTCTAAATTATTTAATCCCCTCACGCCAAAATACTATCCTCATAAGTGCCTCCCATTACCCTTTATGTGTTTATCTATCTGGCAGCACGTGCGAAAGGGAGGGGAGATGTTATCGAACACATGAACGAGACAACAGCAGTTAGGAAACGAATGAAGTAATTAAAAAGTTCCTTCCGAACACCGCGTGTGCACTTGTAGCAAGGACACTAACGATTATGGCTGACGGGTTGCCACTATGTAGGGAACTACTTAACAGTAATACAACTTGGGACAAAAGTGCAGAAGATCTTTTCGTACTATTTTGGTCGGTAAGACGGTTCTTAGGGTAGGAATAATTATGTATGTGAACCATAGCAAACTTTACAATGCTGTAAATTACTACCGACGAAAAAATAAATTTGGCATAACCTACAAATATATAATAATGCAACCCAAAGTTACTATACTATACCCACCTTTGGTTCCTTTTGTAAAAGGCTGACTGACATTCAAATCATTTTATTCTATTCATGAAATAGTCAATCATTTTATAATATTTCTAAAGTTGCTACACTTGTTAGTTACATGGCTTATGAACTATGATAAGAAACCGCTCAAATAATGTTCACCATCTAATGGTAAATGAAAACTGCCGAATGAAGTAGCGTCTGTTGAAGAAAATTCAACGGGCTGACGACAAAATATGAGTGATCATTTTAGTCTCCAATCACAGTCTTGCAATATCTATTAAGCCGATCCTGATGGATATACGTTCACAAGATTGATCTAAAGTTCAATCGATAAAGGTTACATTGCAGTATTGATGTGAAGCCGCTCCTTGATCTAACTTGTAAGATAAATGGTTGTATACAACAATTCTCATTAGTCCTACAAATAAACAGATACATTATTATACTCAAATCAAGTTAAGAAAGCGTAAACTACAATACTTGTCCTTTTAAAACGATGGTCTTAGGTGATACTTTTTCTAGGATAACCAAACTTGACCTACCATAAAATAATAATCATCATTATCATCAGGCTTCTGTAGTCCACTGCTGGACATAGGCCTCTCCTAATATGTGCCACGCTCAGTGCAAGACGAGCAAAACGTCGGAAACAAATAGGTATTTATACCTTACATAAGTTAATTGTACGCGATTAAGACCCGCTAATTGATTTTGTATGATGTATACAAATCGCGAAAATTTAAAATCGATTTAGTAAGTACTTGGTTCGTGTACTTTTTTCGGTCGCCTCTTACGTCTCCCACGGAATGAAATTGAGTTCTTAATCCGTCTCCACGCGGAAATAATTCATAATCCAACCAAAACTATACAAAAAATTCAAACCAAATAAGGATGCAGAAAGTCAAAATCTTCAAGGAAAACTTGTATTAAAATCAAAACCGCAGTACTGTACCTTTCCCTCCCTGTAGCACAATACAACAGTTTAAATTTGCCCTCACGAAGGAGGCACGTGTTGCGGGTCGATACCCCTACGGAACCCTTTCTGAATTTTTATACCCTTACGATTTGTACGACCTATTCTGCCCTGTTTATTTAAGGCTTATTTCAAAGGTCTGATTTTTTGAGGACCTTGTTACGATGAAAATGTTCGGTCGTGAGATTACTTATTTGTAGTATTGAATACAAAAATGTTTGACATCGGGTTTCTATTTACGGTTTCGGCTTTAAATAGAACTCTTTGCAAGCGATGCGTTTTGGTTATTTTATGATTTATTTATTATCACAATACGGGCAACATTTGTTGCATCGCGGTAATATTTTCGGACATTCAAAAACAAAATCAGTAGTATTAATCATTATTATCCGCCATATATACTGTCCCACTGCTGGGCATGGGCCTCTTCTCACTATGAGAAGGGTAAGGCCATAGTCCACCACGCTGGCCAAGTGCGGGTTGGCAGATTTCACATGTCTTTCGAGAACATTATGGAGAACTCTCAGACATGCAGGTTTCCTCACGATGTTTTCCTTCACCGTTTAGCAAGCGATAATTAGCAATTTAATACGCACTTAACTTCGAAAAGTCATCGGTGCGTGCCGTGGATTCGAACCCGAGACCCCCTGCGTAGCAGTCTGTCGGTCTCTCCACTAGGCTATCGCTGCTTATTAATCAAGAGATATAAAAAAATATCAAAGATACATAACTGATATGAGTGCTCCAGTCACACAAATATTATGTTTAGCTTGAGGTGTGAACTATTAACCAAATTATATATAAAAAATTGGGCAAGTGCGAGTCGGACTCGCGCACGAAGGGTTCCGTACCATCATCTTTAAAAAAAAATCACGTTTGTTGTATATATACTTAAATATTTTTTAAGTTTCTACTTGTTTATTAAGATCGAGTAACAAATTGCTTAAAAATTACGTTTGTTGTATGGGAGCCCCCCTTTATTATTTACGTTTTTTAATTTAATTATTTATTTATTAAAGGTAATATACAACTACATATTCCGTGAAAATTTTAAGCGTCTACCTGTTACCGTTAGTAATTTTGAGCAAAAATACGAAAAAAAAACACGTTTATTGTATGGGACCCCCCCTTAATATTTTCATTTCTTTTATTTTTAGTATTTGTTGTTATAGCGGCAACCAAAATACATAATTTGTGAAAATTTCAGCTTTCTAGCTATCACGGTTTATGAGATACAGCCTGGTGACAGACAGACAGACAGACAGACAGACAGACAGACAGACAGACAGACAGACAGACAGACAGACAGCGGAGGCTTAGTAATAGGGTTCCGATTTTTACCTTTGAGGTACGGAACCCTAAAAAGACATTAAATGTTTAAGAAAAAAAATTTTTGTGAAGATTATTACATTCTCAAAATTAAAGACTTAAGTTACTATACCATTTCCATAAATAAACCAGTGCAGTACTACAAGAATTTTAATGACATAATTGAATGAGTATGTTTTTGGTGCGCAAGTAAAATAGTACTACCATCCAAAAAGTTCCAACAATCTTCCGCAAAACATAAACCAACTAAGAACTGGTGAACTGAATCTTTACGAACTTTATTAGTAGTAAAAGCGTCGTAGCACGAACATCACTTACCGTTTAAATGGCCGGCCCAATTCTCAATAAATCACACAACATTGCCCATAAACATTCATCCTCTAAAATTGCCTATTTTCAATAGCCATTTGGCCCAACACTTTTTTTGCCGAAGGGTTTAGTGCGGGTCAATATAATAGTATATTATAGGAGCTTAAAGATCTAGTAGCTGATATTTATCTTTGAATAGTACGTGTTTACTAGAAAATTATTTTTTGCTACGTTGAAGTAGTGCCTGAACTTAGACACGAAACTCGTAGAAAGTCTTCATATAGCACTAGGACGGACACAGTCATCATTATTTTGGTAGATTAACTATTTTTGGTACTGGAATAAGTAGGTATTTACTTTTCACCAGAGTAACTACCTCTGCAAAGGAATAGCATAATATGGATATCGTGTTCAAATTATGCAACGCTCTGTGCAACATGTGAAGGCGCTACCTAGACAATGTATGCCCTTTTCGATAACCGATTTTGAAGCAGTGAGACACACCAGCAGAGTGAAAATGTTGTATATTATTTATTAGGTCTTTATCTAGGGATTGCTTGGACAGATACACGTTTGCAAGATTTTCGCTTGATAGAATTTTAATTTGATAAACATGCTTTCTCTATATATTTCTATTGATATTTAAAAAAATAATTAACTTTTCGCCTTGAAATTGCTACTCACCGAAAGAAGAGCTAGTTTATTAGGGACTGGTTGAACGAATTTTCTCTAAAACGATTGTTACTTGAGTTATGAACGAAATAAGATTTTAGATAGTTTCGTGATGGCATGTCAAAAACCGTGCGACATTCAAATCTATAGCTAACACTTAGCGATGACCTCTGCACGATTTTTTTACCTTCGAGGTAGCCTCTTAAGAATTATTTTGAAAACGTCCTTGCCAGGTTTATCACTAACCGTCAAGCTAACTAGCTAATATATCACAACTTAAGAAGTATTATTTCAGAATATTTATTCGTAAAGTAATAGTATCAACGTAAACAGACTTAGCCCGTGTGAATTACTCGTATTTACCTACACCTCCTTCAGGAACCTATTGATGAAAACTGTACAAAACTTACAGCCGGTTGCAGAAACGATATTTAAAATTTTAAAACGAGATTAAACCCTAATCTATTATTAAGTCGTTGCACAAAGCCAAATTCTTGTAAAATTTAATCCTTTATTAAATTTAATTTAAGAAGAGTCAAAGCCTACATTAAAGCGCGTTTTACGTTGCACAAACAGCCATTAGCGTGAATTGACACGTGAGAATTTTAAATATGACAGATGTGAATTTTAAAATCTAATGTGAGCTCAGTGAGGTATTAAAGCTCTATTGTTGTTGAATTTATCTCTGTTCCATAATATTTTATTGTACATTGAAGTGTTTGTTGCCAAATATAGCTCTATTAAATAATATATTTCATTGCATTGTAGTGTTTTACGGTATTGAAGTGGTTTACAATGAATACCTAAGTTATGTCTTAACTAGTCTTTCATCTTTGTCTGATCCCGAAGAAGATTTTCCTCGCGGTCAAATTCCGGCAAGGCGAATATATTTTCAAGGCATGACGGCGGAGAATTACTTATTACATACAGGGTACCCATAGAAGCAGATGACCAAATACGAAACATTGTAGATAAGGAGGTTTTAGGTGGTTTTAGAAGGCTTTAGGTGGTAGAGCTTTGCTGATTTCAGCATGAATAGGCCGGCTCGACCGGGGAAGTACTACCCTCTCACAGAAAATTGACGTAAAGTAACAGTACCTAAACTGTTGCGTTTCGTTCAGTGAGTGCGAGTGCCGGAGGCCCTAGGCCCTGTTCCTTGTCCCCTATCCCACTCCTTATCATATACCTTTTCCCAACCCTAAGGTGTGGCAACGGACTTGTGACTCCTGTGGTGTTGGTTGTGTCCATGGGCGGTGGTAATTGCTTACCATCAGGTAATCCGTGTGCTCGTTTGCCGCCTATTACTATAAAAAAGGAACCCATGTCTCAAAGAAATAAATAATTATGTTGATGGTCAGACACAGTTTTTAATTTGTTTGAGGGTTTTTGCCACAGGAGCTTATCAACTGAACAGGTCTTGGGTGATTATGAAATAAACACAAATCCAGTGTGTAGATTAGTGCAAAGAGTTCTCAAAGCCCTAGCAAAATTAAGCTCAAATTTTTTTGCAAAATTAATTGCCAAACAGGAAAGTTCTACGTCTACATTTAAGATCTATGGCGAGTTGCAGCTAGAAATTGATGGATTTCCACGTGTCGTAGGCGCTTTGGATTGTACTCATGTTAACATTATTACCTATAAGCAGAGGAGGTCATCATCCAAGCTATAGATACCAGTGCAAGAAGAGATACTTCTCCATAAGTGTAAAAATAATTGTCTTTATTCTATCTAATTGAATTATCACAACAAAACACATTATAAACAAAATATATAAAAATATTTCTTTATCGTATGCAATTTAACCAATATGTCTTGAATAGTATAACAACTTATTTCCTTCTCTCTTCTCTCATTTTGTGACTTCCACATAAATGAAATAACTGGGCATTTTCATATTTGATTTTATGTTAATACAAAATACAATAGTAGCTGTATTCAGTTTATAGAAAATCATCATTCATGAATGGTATTAACTGCATTATATGGTCAATCATTATAATAAGCGCCAGGCTACCTTTTCGTATGAATTTTCTCAGCTTTTCAGCTCAAAACGTAACAATTTTAATTAAAATCGTAAAAATGATTCAATACAACAATAACATAAACATGTCAATTTTTGACAAAAGTTTTGATAGTCTTGACCACAGATTTACTAAATATGTATATTTAGAATTACACCTCTTTGATATATGTGACCATTACGTTTTGCTTTATGAAATTTTTACTCATAGTACATTTCATAGATTATTGTGCATATAACTAAATGGAAATGTTCACTCTTTTCGTTCACTTGTAGGCATTAGTTCTTCATTAGTTAAATGATGTAATCAAGCGTAAAATGTGTTTGTGCAACGCCATTAAATTATGACACACATTAGCGATAATCTCCCTTTAAGTAATAAAGAATTAATTTGAAGCTTTCTGCAACCGGCTGTTAGTCCGGTAGTTTTTTAATTTAAGAAAAGGAGACTTCATTTCATCATTTGTATACAGGGTGTACAAAAGACCCTTAACGAAAACTAGAACCCCATAATGTATCAATCATTAAGAACATTTTTTGCTTCGGCATCATACCTGGGAAATTACTGGTTCAGGAGATATGGAGGCTCAAAGTTACTATGGAATTTTCGTAATTAGGTACAAAATTAATACATTTACCCCGCCAACCTGTTCTGTAGATGTCCTATGCACTTGCTTGCACAGGCTTGAAAAAAATATATCAATATTATTGACCGAAAGGCCCTATTAATACAATCTATTTTAATGTTATGGCCATTACAATTTAGCTTTCACAAATCGGTTTTTAATACCTTCCATAGATATCCGAATACGATAACTATTACTAAAACGTTTATTTTATTATATAAGGTATGAACGTTAGCTCGTGTCAGTGCCTTCCCCTGATGACACTAAAAATTAGTTCAATATACCAATGACGTTCTACAACAATTTCCTTTGAAATAGATGTTTTTTGACGTCATCACACTGTCCCACTGCTCGGCATGGGACTCTTCTCACCATTATAAAGGCCCATTTAGACGGAGAGAGTTTCTCGACTCGAAGATGCGAGTATCGAAAGAATATAAAAAAAAATCTTCGTCTAAACATACACACTTCTCGCTCCTTCACTTTGGCGACAATTGCCTCGCAAGGAATTTTGATTGTGTCCGTGTAAACAGAATTTCAAAGCAATAATCGTATCGTGACCGTGTGGTGACGGATTAAGAATACGAATTGTCACCACCCCATATCATCCCATGGGTGTCGTAAGAGCCGACAGAGGGAACATATTATGCAGAGAACAGCACTGTAAGAGAAGGAAAACTTGATAAAAAAAATTAAAAATTATTTTAAAATTATAATCTGTTTATTGCGAATAAAGACATCATTATTTAGGTAGACAATTTAAAGCGCTTAATCTAAATATAAAAGATTATGTGCGCCCGCTCAGTTCCACAATGCCGCACAGAGACTAATGTTTTACAAAATATTTTTTTTTTAGGTATAACAGGTAGGCTTATGTAACATAATACAAAGACCAATTATATTATAAATACCAAATTATACACTATGGTTTTTGGTCCGCAGACGCATCGTTGCAGCTTTAAGCGCCATTTAGACGAAGAGAGTTTCTCGCACGTTTCGTACGAGAAATCGTATACTACTATCGCAAGCAATAATCGCCATAACATTATCGTATCTAAATGTTTACATTCAGGCAAGAACTAAATTCTCGCCTACGATTATATCATACGAGATTCGTATATGACATATCGCTAGGCGATAATTACCTGCGTCTGCTTACACAGCGAAATTATAGTAAGAAGATTCTGGCTTACGAGAAGCTCGACTCGTATAAACACGATCTCGTATGACATTTTTTCAAGTTCATACGAGTATCGTACAAATCGGTTTGAACCGTTTTCAGTGCGAGTTTCGTCATTCGAGTTTAGTGCTTACTAGAGAGTATTTGTTCTCAAAAATTATATAAAAATCACTGCACTCATGGTAGCAACTGGCACAAAATCTCGAACACGATTATTGCTTTGAAATTCTGTTTACACGGACACAATCAATATTCCTTGCGAGGCAATTGTCGCCAAAGTGAAGGAGCGAGAAGTGTGTTTGTTTAGACGAAGATTTTTTTTTATATTCTTTCGACACTTGCATCTTCGAGTCGAGAAACTCTCTCCGTCTAAATGGGCCTTTATATACAAACCCTATACCAACCCGCTTGGCCAGCGTGGTATAGTAGGCCAATTCCTCCTTTCAAAGGAGAGGCCTAGTCCAGCAGTGGACTATTAAAGGCTGATGATGAGAATCGTATTCGAGATTTTGTGCCAGTTGCTACCATGAGTGCAGTGATTTTTATATAATTTTTGAGAACAAATACTCTCTAGTAAGCACTAAACTCGAATGACGAAACTCGCACTGAAAACGGTTCAAACCGATTTGTACGATACTCGTATGAACTTGAAAAAATGTCATACGAGATCGTGTTTATACGAGTTGAGCTTCTCGTAAGCCAGAACCTTCTTACTATAACTTCGCTGTGTAAACAGACGCAGGTAATTATCGCCTAGCGATAAGTCATATACGAATCTCGTATGATATAATCGTAGGCGAGAATTTAGTTCGTGCCTGAATGTAAACATTTAGATACGATAATGTTATGGCGATTATTGCTTGCGATAGTAGTATACGATTTCTCGTACGAAACATGCGAGAAACTCTCTCCGTCTAAATGGCGCTTAAAGGCCTATTTAGACGGAGAGAGTTTCTCGACTCGAAGATGCGATTATCGAAAGAATATAAAAAAGTTTCTTCGTCTAAACATACACACTTCTCGCACCTTCACTTTGGCGACAATTGCCTCGCAAGGAATATTGATTGTATCCGTGCAAACAGAATTTCAAAGCAATAATCGTATTCTAGATTTTGTGCCAGTTGCTACCATGAGTGCAGTGATTTTTGTGTCATTTTTGAGAACAAATCTCTCTAGTAAGCACTAAACTCGAATGACGAATCTCGCACTGAAAACGGTTCAAACCGATTTGTACGATACTCGTATGAACTTGCAAAAATGTCATACGAGATCTTGTTTATACAAGTCGAGCTGCTCGTAAGCCAGAATCTTCTTACTATAATTTCGCTGTGTAAACAGACTCAGGTAATTATCGCCTAGCGATAAGTCATATGCGAATCTCGTATGATATAATCGTAGGTGAGAATTTAGTTCTTGCCTGAATGTAAACATTTAGATACGATAATGTTTTGGCGATTATTGCTTGCGATTGTAGTACACGATTTTTCGTATGAAACGTGCGAGAAACTCTCTCCGTCTATATGGCGCTTTACGTTCTATAAATAGGACACCGTTAACATTTTGCTCAGCAAAGCATAGCACACTAAAATATCGTCCGGTAAACGGCACTAAACCAATATCGCACATGTTTTTTATATATGGTGTAAAATCGAGGGGCTGGGGACTCACGATATATGGTCCAATAAAGCAGGGTAACACATAAATGTCCCGTAGCCACCATAGCCAACTTCACGCCAAATTGCGTAGGGGTGAAATGGTGACGTTCAGTTTTCCACCCTTAGGCCTGACATCTTCGATCGTGCAAACATATAACAAGCAATTTCGAAGTCCAATGCTCTTTTTTTGTAGTAACTGTAGGGGTTTTAGAGTGCAGCGTGACATGAACAGTGCGCTCCTCGTTGCTGTTGCGTGTCCCTTCGCAAATCGCCAACGTGGTGGCCAGGCGAAATGGCCGTTAATAGTTTCGTATTATGAAATACTCCTTGGATATTTGTTTAGTTTCGGTTTGAAGATGGCGTTCAAAACACTTAGTTTATTGAAAAAGTAATATTAATATTTATATTTATGGATCCTATAATTTAGAATACATCTACAAGTAAGTATTTTTGGGTATGTACGAGAACATTTATTATATTCTATAAATGGTTTGGGTTCAATTTGACTGCACGGTTGGCGTAGTGATTTAAGCGGCCGCCTCGCCGCTTGACACTGCGCCGAGTGCTGTGGGTTCGGTCCCCACACGAGACAACACTTTGTGTGATTCATAAATTGTTGTTTCGAGTCTGGGTGTTCATTTTGTCCGTTAGTTGTATGTTTGTCAAGTTCCCCGCGACACAGGATTTAGTCCTAGTGCGGGAGTTGTCTTTAAAAAAAAATAACAAGAACAAAAATTCGTTGAAATAAAGTTAATTTAAAGATATGCTTGTTGGCTTAATTTTTCAGAATACAATCAGGGAAATTCAATAAAATGTTGTATGATGCGTACTAGCATATGTTGTACTTTATAGTTATTAAAATAACGCTCGAGTGTTATTCAAAATGACCTGCGTTTTATGAAAAACTAGACGATGCCCGCGGTTACACCCGCGTTATTTAAGGCTACTGCTCTGCTCCCATCGCTCATAGCGTGATGTTATATAGCCTAGAGCCTTCCCCGATAAATGGGCTATCTAACACTGAAAGAATTTTTTAAAATCGGACCAGTAGTTCCTGAGATTAGCGCGTTTAACCAAACAAACAAACAAACTCTTCAGCTTTATATATTAGTATAAGATATGTTGTTGTTAATGTTTTTGCAAAAGGTTTATTTTGCTTACTGCCACACATTTAATAATTTCATCACATTTGGTCAAAATGAATATTGTTGTTTTTGTACCAAAACTCTTTAAATATTTTCTCGGACTACAGTACAATAACGTAGGTACTATATCGAATATTCGCCGCGATCATTGAACTTGGGGTGAACGCTCCAAACCTTGAACAGAAAAGCTTCACATTCTGACATTCCCATAAAGTAAATTTTATTACATTATTAATCCGAAAACTATTAAACTGGAGACATAAAACCTTTATTTAAGACATACGTACCTGATATTCGCAATAAACAGATTTTATAACAAGTCGAAACCATATTATGAATCACACAAAACAATTCCACTACTTTGTTGTCATTTTATAGCAGCGTCTTTGTAACAATAAAAAATATGAGATTCTACTTAAATATGACGTCAGGATTCTAGTATGGGAGTCCCGACTGCAGTTTATGACATCATAAAAATAGTCAGGTTTTATTACCTGAATAACTAGATGGGAAATTCAAATATGAAATCGGTTTCTTTCGAACCATATTCCACGTTGGCTGGTGCATTTCATCGTCCGAATAATGATGTAGTTTGTATTCCGAATGGTACAAATTACGTGGAAAATGGTTTACGAATGTATGGGATATCATTGCTTTGAAATGGAATGATCATAATGTGTATTTCATAAATACCATCTATACATATAAATAAAATTGAAGTGTATATTTGTAACATTAAAATAACCGCTATTTACTAAATGCAAATGTATGTATACACGGTACATGTACCAAAATGTCATTTTTACAATTTTTGTCTGTCTGTCTGTCTGTTTGTTCTCGCTAATCTCTGAAATGGCTCGACCGATTTTAAAAGGACTTTCACTGGCGGATAGCTGATGTACCAAGGAGTAAATTAGGCTATAAATTAACCGGGTACGCGAAGTAATTCCCTCAGGACGCGGGTGAAACCGCGGGAAACAGCTATTTAAAATATAATTATATAATCTACTTGGGAAATTATTTTGCCTCTTTGTCTACGCTAAAACTAGTGCTAGACGAGTAAATAGACAAGGAGAGCAAGCCTTTCCATCATACATTTTTTACTGCTATGTAATTTTACAGCCAAATAACCGTATTATTACTTAGTGTTTACCGTATTCCATGTTTTAAAACTTGCTATACAAAAACATCTCAATATAGGAACGAATTAAAAACGCACATTTCTCACCACGGTAATAACAAAACAGTTTCCAGACCATCTTCCACCCTACTAATAGTTCGTCTTTATGGCAATGAAAAGTACTAACAAAAGTATTTCTCCAGACAAAAGACAAGAAAAGAAAGCAGAATTATTGTATCTTAACGAAATAAATGGGCCATATAGTGAATGTGCGCGTCGCGATATAGCTCGCCGCACGGCTCCGCCCCTTGTTTTGAACAAAATTTACTCATACGTAACTCAGCTTTAGGCAGGGAGCCAAATACCATTTAAAATTTTATCTTATTCCAAATTTGCGTTCTTAAAATATTTTTTCTAGATGTCAGGTTTTAAACAGAAACTTAAAGATTTATTCCTGAAGTTTTAAATATATTATACAAGTTTTGGACGCGTGGTTAAAACTCGACGCTGAATTTATTTTAGAAATATAACACGTATACTTGTTAGGAAAGTATTTCGCGAGTTGAGAAAATTGTGAAAGAAACTGTTCGGTTGCTTATTACTTATTGCTAATAGCTGAAGTTGAATGTCGAGCTTGTAATATGCTAGTAGCGCCATCTGGGTAAGATGGCCGCTACCTTGGATATTTTGTGCTAACGTAATTACCCACGCCAGCAACAATTTCAATACAGTACTAATTCAAGTAAATTGGCTCAATAAAACCTTATTGGCAGAATGTTACCTAACGTTAATCTATAAGAAGGTACTTCATAACCTGCGGCGTTGAGTATGTTTTGAAAAATAAATAATATTTAGTTTTTGATGTGTTATTAATTGACTTATTAATACAAGGCAGCGATAGCCGCGTGGAGAGACGGATAGACTGCTACGCAGAGGGTCTCGGATTCGAATCCACGGTACGCACCGGTGACTTTACGAAGTAAGGGTGAAACAACAATAGACTTTCTTCTTGCAACCGAAATTCTGCGACTCACGACTCACAAAATTACGCTCGTTTGGTTTCACCCTTAAGTGCGTATTAAATTGTTAATTATCGCTTGCTTATTGGTGGAGGAAAACATCGTGAGGAAAAGTGCATATCTGAGAGTTCTCCATAATGTTCTCGAAAGACATGTGAAGTCTGCCAACCCGCACTTGGCCAACGTGGTGGACTATGGCCTTACCCTTCTCATAGTGAGAAGAGGCCCGTGCCCAGCAGTGGGACAGTATAAAGGGCTGATGATGACGTGTTATTAATAATATTCGATATTTTTATACATATATATAGATGTTTTATTAATACTAGAATATGCCCGCACATATTTTAATTTAACCGTTTCGGTCCGATCCCAGGCATTTCGGGCAATCGCTTCTTAGTGCACCCCTTCGGTCTCCAATGAACATAAATGTCAAACAGCTTCTTGGGCCTAATAATTCTGGCTGTGACTTGTCTGTCAGTCAGTCAGTCACGCAAGAACAAAGTATTTTCAAAAATACTTGCTTGAAAAAAATATTTAAATGACGTTGATGAAAAATATAATAATTAAATATGATGATGAAACGACGTAAAGTTCGCCCAATTTAGTTTAGTACCTATTACGTGGGACTAAAATAAATCTGGCTAAAAGTATGTGTAGCAATATACCTCTGCCTACCTCTTCGGGGATATAGGCGTGAGACTATTTATTTGTATGAATGTACGACGTAAAGTCAACATAACGTTATAACCAGCTAAAAATAACAATTAAAACGCATATTTATGACCCCATATCCTCACCTACATCGTCAGTTCCCGATAGCATCAACCGATCGCAGCTTTATCAGCCGTTTTCCCTTCATATCCTATATTATTTTATACCGCGGTCCGGGGCTCCTGCACCCTATATTTTACAAGAACTTGTAAGATTGGATGGCGATGCCTCTCGACTGAAAACTTCGTATACGCCAGTGATGGGTTATTGCCTTAAGATAGTGTTTACAGTTGTTTAGCTAAGTAATGAATCAGAGGTTCCTTTAAAGAAGTTGCATGTTATGGGATCGGTTTTAACATAATATAATTATTATTCCTATTGTAGTGTATTTTTTTGTATCTAGTTACTCGTTTGTTGGAAAACGTTCGTCCTAATTGTCACCCAAAAAATTAAACATAAAAATCTGTTTATTATTCATGAAGTTTTGTGAATACTTGTGACGCTGGTAAATGTTTGACATTATTAACACATAACATAACACATAACGAAACAGCATAGGTACTAGAATAACACTTTTAAACTAAAATTACTTGTATAGAACGTTCACTTACTTTGATATTAAATAAGATCGTGTATAATATTCTATATATTATAATAACCCATTATTCCTTTGCGTCCCAATTTATACGCGATTTAGAAAGAAAAGAAAAAAGAAAACTTCATTTGATTTACACTGTACGACTATTAGTTTTGATTTATAGCTTACGAACTGTAACTGATGACATTGAGCAAATTTGAACTCAACTTAGCATCCTCTGAAGCTTGGAAATATTTGCAACAATATTTTTGCCGAATCTTCGTGAAGGTTTTTTAAATAGACAAAACAGCTTCCTGGTATCTCGGTATAAAACTGGTTGCATATTTTAGTGGTTTCCCCACGGTTTCACTCGAGTTTTTTAATTATACTTTTCCATTTTCGTATAAAATATGAATGGTGGACTATCTGTATGGAATTTTGCAGATGTCTTGACATTTATGCTTATTGCTTTACTTCTGCATCGCGTTTTAATGTTTTATAGTCTACAAAATTGTACACTAACAGGCCATCGGCAAACCAAGTCATTTTGTTTCAGAATGGCGCATATAAGCAAGCTGTTCAAGATAAATATAACACAGCTTGATATATTGCATCTAGGACTCATTATAATCGACCTAGCATTATCCTGGATGCGTCTAAAACTATTCTTCTTATGGCCCGTGGTCCGCTCAGTAGTCTAACCAGATTTGACAGCATATTAGATTTTACTAAGAGCGACGATAGTCGTCTACTTTCCACGGAAATACTACGGGCGAGAGAATTGAAAAATAGGTATTTGTAAAATCTATTGCTGTCGCGCAGCCTCAAGCTTCCCCCCGCAGAGCGTGATAGAGACAACTGCAGCTTGGGCCAAAAATACCTATTAAATGTACACAAAATCAACGTTTCGTATCCCCTTGATTCCTTCTCCAAAACTTCATCGATAGTTTTTTTATATTAAATTAAAGAAAGGCTTTGGCCGTGTTCGTATGTTTTCCTTTTTTTAAATAATCTAGCAAAATTTGTTTTTTGGATGTTTGAACTCAGCGGAAAATCGGGCCAATTTTTGAGGTATTTGAAGGTTTATATCTTTTTTAATATTAAAGAACAATGCCCATTTTTCTTAGAGACGCCGGCCCAGGTGTGAACGGTCAAAAATCGTAGTAGTTGTTATTGCATTCGATAAAAGAGTGTTAAACTAGAATTTTGAGATTGATTAGAGGTCGGCCACATTCATAGTTTTATTACAAGAAGTACTTTTTATGCTCAAAAAACATTAGGTGTGTACGTACTTTTATTAGGATAGTTACAGTATTTCGTAGTTTTGAGTAGAAAGAAATGAGTTAATCGTTTGGTAAGGGTAGTAATCCGAAAGAAAAAGCCAGAAGTCGTAAAAGATCCACAAACATTCACAATGCACACGGGCAAATAACAAACATAATAAAATAAATTGACTATGACATTATTGACATTTACTAACAGTCAAAAAAGTGTTGCCATTTTGCAGTTTTTAAATAATATTGATTAATCTATATAGATTTCGGACAAGGTTATCAATCTCTATATTTGGTTCAAAATCGAAGTTATTTGTAGTTAATCGCATATATTCCTTAAAAATACACATAATAAAAATTTTTAAGGACCAAATAAGGATTTGCTAGTCACTAAAACAATTTTGAGTAAAGAAATGTTAAATTGATTAAGATAATCGATTTAATATTATGAATTCTTTACTGGCAATTTCTGATCTATTACGTGTTGGCTATTTAGACATTAACATATCTTTTTAAACCTATTTATTGATTATGTTTCTCGGCACACTTTTAGTAACGCCTATAAATTAAGTTATAAATAAAAAGGATTATTGAACAACAAATTGAAACTCTATTGTGCTGTTCATGAGTTCCAAACTGGGCCAGAAATGGGCATTGTTCTTTATGAGAAAAAGGAAAACATAGGGACATGCCAATCGGGGCCATACATCTTTTGGAAAAAAATAATTGCTCTACTGGCATTATCCAGGGAGAAAACAGGAGACTATGTTTGTATGGAATAACGGCCATTGTGTTTCCTCTTAAGGACATCGAGGACTATCAATTTTAAAGTGTTTATAAATCACTTTAAAATGTACATTCCGAATTCAGTAGCGCTCTGTCAAACAATACTGTTAAAAGACAATTTTCACCAATTTAATTCTTTCACATTGGTGATGTCAGTCGGCAAAGTAAACGGCAGACATTGATTCGACCGTTTTTCGTAATTTAATTTGTGTAACCCTCCGTCGCGACCGGCGGCCACCCGCGGCCGCGGGCCCGCGAGCCCCCGATTCATCCCGACACGGTTTGGGCGTTACTACGTCTTCGATCTCCCCGATACTGTCACATATTAGACACGCTGTCAGCTTTACTCCAAATGATGTACTGTTAATGCCACGATTTCATTGTTGGTATGATTCCACGTTTAAGAATGTACGAGTGCCTTCGTCGTGCTCTTATTTGTAGAGTCATATTTGTTGGGCGTGATGATCGATGCGACTGGTTATATTAGTGCCAGTAAACTTAAAGCGTGTTGTGATATTTTTACACAGTTACTAGCTGACCCGCTAAACATTGTTTGTCATAAGAGTTACTCTCAAGGGATATTTTGGTTGTCAAAGTAAATATAAATAAAAATAATGGTGGCTGTGGGAAGCTGAAAATGTTGAGTTATAGATATTATTTATAGGAAACACTTAGACAGTTTCCAGGCGGTATAACAATAAAACTTAGATTATGTTCCTTTAAAGTGTTATACAACAATATGAAAGCAAATGTTTTTTACATAGAATTACTCTAATTCAGTACCTATACTTTACAACTTATGCGTACACCTTTATACCTATAACATATTTTTATTATACACAGACAGAAAACATAAAATTAGTCAAGCCATTTTAGAGGAGTGCGACCCCAAATACGCAACATCAGCAACATTTTGTTGTAATAAAACGGGTACAAGTCCAAAAGCGAAGTTGTTAAAAAGTGCCAGTGCAAATGTTTCTAAACGTTACCTATATTGTACCTATCAGCTTTATTGCAAGAGACGAACAGTACACATTGAATATTGCCATCTATTAAACACAGAGTCTGTGCCTACCTGCCTGTAACTGAAAAATTTATAAAACAGTTGCTTTATCAAAGACAGTAATCCTACGTCATAAGGTCGCTCACAAAATGTTATCATCGGTCCAAGAAAAGAGAGAAATTACTGCAAAAATACTATGTTTATTTTTTAAATTTAAGCATGATTAGTCCAAATATCAGCCTAATATACCTACAACATTTTAGACTTCATAACGAATCATCGTAAGTAATTTACGATACGATAATTAATTAATATCATTAATTTCAGGGTCCAATAATTCACCAATATCAAAATATAGTTAATATTACTTAATGGCATGTTAAATGCATGGGATACTCATATCATCGAAATTTAAATTCTTTCTCTCCGAATCAAATAAATTACAGAAACAGAACAATTTGTCTGTCCTCTTCACGGTTCAAAAACTGAACTGGCCCCATCTATAACCAAAGCACAAAGTGCATTGTCTTACATATAAACGTTAGTGTCTAGCAAATGCAATCCAATCTTTTTAGCTGCGAAAAGGGTTGAATCTGCACCATTTCGCTGTTTCCATTCTAAACAGACGGCCAAAGCGGGGTTCCACGTCTACCCTGTTATATTTTTTAACCGGGGAATCTTTTTACTCCGAGCGGACGAAGGGTTACTTACAGTATTTAAGAGATTTTTTCAACAGGCCTCTGCTTATTTAAAGTGGCGTAAGTCCTCGTTATTTTTTCATAAATTTGTGTTGTTTTAGTACTTTTGGGATATGAATATTAAGGCGGGTGTTTTTAACTTTCTCCCTCGTGTTTTTTTAAGTTTTCGTGTAAACGGTTAAATTGAGTTGTTTATTCTGTTTCATTTTCATTGGAATTGTTGTAAAAATGTTTAAAGTTGTTTTTTTTTATTTTCAGGTAAGATTCTGAAGAAAATTGATACGTCGTAAGTAAACTTACGGTGATTTTAGGATGAAGCTTCAGATGAGAATTGTAAACTGATTGGTGTGTGATTTTAATAGTTTGTTACTTATGTACATTGTACTTTTCACGGCTATTATTTTGATGAACATTAATAGGCACTATTCTATATTACCTATCCTTGAATAGACAAAAGTTTCTTTTTTGCTTTTAATTTCAGTTTCTTTTGAAGACGTAACTAAACTGGATCTATTTCCAATCTTATTAATTTAATTGAGTTAATTTTGTACAGCTTTTTAGACATCTCATAAGAAATGATTATTTTCGTAGCACTATTCCTTGATTCTATATATCTTATGAGACGTCATATTCATAATTTCCACGAGGCTAATAATAACGCGCCAAATAGTGCACCAGCAACCGGCACCATTCAATATACGCTCGACAATAGCGGTTGTCACCGCAGGATTTTACTAAAGTCTAAAATATTATCAGCGCCACACAATCTTTGCTGTAAAGAATGACATAGCACAAAACAGAAAATACGCTTATTTTCAATGTTTTTGTCGATACGGGGTTTGCAATATGCTGTAAAATACGGTAAAATATATAATTATTCAGTACTTATAGTCATGTGTAAGATTGGCTTGCTTCTATATATAACTAGCGTACCATGTTAATATAGATTTAAAAGTTTACCTAATGTTTACGTAAATACATACAAAGACTGAAACTTCGTTTGAGGGTAATCCTAACCTAACATAACGTTTACGTATATGAAATATCTTATCTTAGTATGAAACAGTTGTAAAATGATATTCTAAAATCTACTAACAACTTATTGTAATCGCGATTGTTTTTGAGAGGAGATGGATGTGTTTTACTTTTTCACTCAAAAAGCACGGAATGGTTTTTGCTGGGTAACTTGTAATACACGAGATGACATCTGCCTCGTACTACAATAGTAATTAAAAACTTTAGTACGAGATGTAAAATACCTCGTATCGCCGATACAATTATGAATTCATCGCGATTCTATCATTTCTATATGGTAGGTATAAGTTGAATATTTTCTGCAGTAATCTTTACTGTCACAATAAAATACTTAAGGCGAGAAAAAATTAACAACTACTCCCACTTACTAACTTTGTGAACTATGAAATTCAAACCTGAAAGTCGAAAATTTAAATGAGGAACTGTAAAGCTACTGAATTTGTAACACTAAATGTCATAAAAAGTGGGTTAAGTTTTTCTTTGCTCGAATCGCTTTCGCGTTTCATGCAGGCAAACAATTATTATTTTCGTTTGACGCTGTTTGTTGCCTATCTTTTGAGACAGATTTTGGTGTGAAAAAAATTCCAACTACACAGACGTAGTTTACTTTTACAAATTATCTCTAAAGTTTCAAAACAATAGTTTAATTAGATTTCAACGCTTATCTCAGGGTCCACCGAACGTCTATGTGAACATATTTTGTTATTTATATGTACATAAGTTATATAGCCGCACACACAAGCTTAGTTTAGTTTAGCCATACGACAAGAGCCTCAGACATCTTCACACAGAAAAACATTTTATCGATTGATTGTGTTGTGACAACCCACTTGCATTTCATTGTCCATTAGAGAAAAAAAACATTTGTTCTCTTTCTATAAAACTGAGCTTAAAGCAAGAAAAAGTCAGTGCAATTTAGAACCATTTTTTATTCTAGCATGTAATCATATTTCCGTCATACTCATAAGGATATATTCGTGAGTAGAAGGCGCTTTCCGTGGCATCCGTTGTTGTGTAAAATATACCATAACACCCGCTAATGGCATTACACATCAACAAGGAACAAAATCAGTTTGTTGCCTAATGTTCCTTGTGCAGAGCAGACAAATTGTCACAACATGTGGCTAAGTTATAGCGCGCACTCGCAGTACGGCCCGCGTGTTCACACTCTGAGATAAAATCGTTTCATTTGTGTTTATATTTATGTGGCTGGCGTGGAAATATAAATGACAGTGTCTTTGCTGGTGCAGTTGTGCAAGTAGAAAATATTGGTAATGTGCTTTTTGAATAACAGTCTAGCTTTATAAGCGTTTTTTTGTTCATCTGCTGAGAAAGTTTGATGTGCATTTTATTGATCTGTCTAGTTTCTTTCAATATTTCAATTAACCAAATACGGTTCTTTTTAGTTTGAACTATTTTCGCATACTCGAACTTTGGCTTTTGGATAGTCACTTTACCAACCAAATTTTCCCAATAGTGAATGGTTTGAACTTACATAATTGGCTTCAAACACATCAAACTAAAGCCAACATTTTCAATCAAAATTACGTGTTATTGAACAGAAAATCACAAAACACAGCTCGATCCAGAAAAAGAATGCGTATACCTTGCGTCAGTAAAAATTAAAGCATACTTGCATACAGCACCATCAGAGTAATCCATACCAGTATGTAGTATGGGTTTGTTTAGGTTTGTACGTTAACAAATTTAAACAAACCCATTAGCAAAATCCAGACACTGAGTAGTCAAATCGCCTGCCGCATCGCGTCCAGCTACCGTAGGTTTGGGAGAAAAACTTAGGTTATATGAAAGTTGCGCCAAAGCGGCGATGCGACCGCACGTGCACTTTATGGTCGCGACGAGACGCCATTTTTTTCTCCTCTCCACCTTTATGAGTATGGCGACAACGTCTTGAAGTCACGCTGCATACTTACCAAGTTAAAACCATTAAAAGTGATTTTTCTAGAACGACGCCCCACCGGGAATTTGTTTGGTGTTAATGAGGAATTATTGCGGGAAAGACGCTTCAAAAATTTACGCTTTTATTTCACAGAGACGTGTTTAGAGAATTTTCTGTAAGATGATTTATTATGGGTCTTATCTCATTGTGGCTATTTTGAATACTACAATAAATGCATTGCTGCGAGTAAGTCAAAACTACAGTTCTGTAGTCTTCTCGTATAAAAATAAAGATGTTGAGTTGGACCATCCGCAAAGTACAGTTTATTTACACTGCATTTTATAGGTGATTATTAAGTGCTATCAATTCTAATTAAGATAAGATTTATGGAGATATTTACCTGTTCTGATTAAAGGAGGCGAAACTACATAGATGTTTATAGAACAATACCGTATTATTGTGACAGTGAATTAAACGAGACTGAGCGAGGGTCTGATCCCATCATGACAACTTTATGGATCAGCAACTGCCAAAAGTTAGCCTACAACGTTTTGTATATCTACTAGAAAAAAATATTGTCTCCCTTGAGGCAAACATTTCGAGTTAAAGAAAGTTTACTGAGTAAATTTTGTCCCCGTAAACGACTCTATACAGAGGCCTAAAGGAGAAAGTGAATGGCTCGTTACTAAGTTTGAACGATAACCTAAGTCTATAGATTTTACACAGACATCAAGCAAGTTTCGTAATAAAATTTCTAATCGATTTATTGCCTCGTCTATTTGCGATGCCAACGGCAAACAATTCTTCACCGAACTTCATACAAACTTGCGTCGAACTTTACCAAACTTTACCGACACCTATTTAAAAGTTTTTTTTCTGAATATACCGCTGTACACGTGCTCGCGACAAGTCCACTGATGACATTTTGATGGATTTCTGAACTGTTTTTCTACGGAATAATAATGGCGAATGCGTACCGAGATCGGTTTGAAATTTTTCTTTATTGGTTTCTTGGATTTACGTTCATTGCCAAAATTCTGGGCAGCAAAAATGGGACTTATTATATATGGCTGGGACTTGTTCTGAAATCGTCATAATTTTTTAGTATCTGGCTCGAAACTAAGACTTACCTATTTTCCACAATTTTGACACTGTCATATTTCTTCACCTTCAGACAACAATATTGCATTACTAGCTGAGCACACGGTTACACCCCGCACGCGTGGGCTATAGCGGCATGCTAGATAGGTATATAGTCTATAGCTTTCCTTGATAAATGGACTATCCAACACAAAATATATAATACAAATCGAACCAGCAGTTGCTGAGATTAACGCGTTCAACTAGACAAACTCCAGCTTTATTCTATAAGTATAGAAAGTATAGATGAGTATGCTGAGTGCATTCAAAGAAGGATGGCAGCACAGGCAGGCATGTATGGGACTTTTGCATCGCTATAAAAGCTGGTGTACCAACTTCTTCATATATTTATTTAATAAATAATATCATCAAGAAGCACAGTATTAATTATTAGATTTTTAGAACATAGAGATAAGAAGTTATTTCAATTTGTTTTATGTTTGAAAGGTTACGTTTTATCGATATGTTTGATACTTCTGACATCTGTCACAGCAAAGACGCCATTGAGATTTTATTGTTATGTCAATATTGTCAATAATACATTTAAAAGTTGTCATGTCACTGATGTCACTTAATAATGCCTCACGATTAATATATTCGATAGTAACGAAACTATTAGTTTATTCAGTTAAATAATTTGTTATATCGTATAATCCACATCGTCAATTAAATAAAAAGATTTTAGCATATTTACCGTACGAAAGTGAATCAAATGGATAAAAATCAATTAGAATGCAAATTATTATTTTCAACCATGGAAAGCTCTAACAATGGTACACTGCGTTTTGTTTTCAATGGATTTGCGTTTAGTTATTAATACCTTAGTATGTTTTAAAAGATTTCCAATGATCATGTTCTAAATAAAATAATTACAGACAAATAATCAGTTTGAGTCCTTCTATAAACCCTTTCAATCTTACAACAGTACAGCAAAAGCTTTTTTTTAAATGCGATACAAATCTGCTTTCTTTGGATTACAAGTGAGTCCTTGATTTTATAAATTTACTAGACAGTTTTCAAAGAAATCATAATCTGTCAAATAATATTTGTGGTTTGACTTTAGCATTAGACTTATTAAACTAAATTATTATCAAATCCGCATATTAATGATAACGCAAATTAACCTGCCTTGCTGCTGCTCTGAAAAAAATCGTCAATCAGCTTCACCATTTTTGTAGTTCACTGAAAACTGAAATCGAAAACAAATAAAATTTCCAATAACTTGCTGGACATCATCTGTCATTGGAACATAATCCTTGTCCGGGTTCACACGAACCGCATTCAACTCAATTACGACGTGTAAACATGCGTCCTATCTGTTTGTCATCGGCCGTTAATAGTCGCCCGACTGAATGGCCCGCGGCGGCCCGCGGGAATTCTTCGTTCTGCTTTAAATACGTATGGTATGTGAATGATGTTATGTGTACGCTATGTATGGACATTGTAAACCCTTTACCACCTTATGAATGATGTTATGTGTAGGTATGGACGTCATAAACCCTTTACTGCCTTTACCACATTCACGCATTTCGTTCTTGTTCATCGTTTACAAAGATTAGGTAGGTATTCTGAAGGTTTTTCTGTCCATTAATTCTTTTTAACATAATATGCGATGTCTTCTGAAATAAAAATTTACCTAATCATATTAAGAAAATAGGAATAATTTTGTATATTATCACAATAGTCCTTGTTTTTTTAATATCTGATTTTATATAATCTTTACCTGAAATATCTAAAATATTAGGTTATGTAGTTACTTCTTTTTATTTTATCATATATATATATATTCTAGCTGACCCAGCGAACTGCGTTTCGTTTTTTTAAGAGTTTTTATTTAATTACCTTTTTCCAAGCCCCTTTTCCAAAGTTACCATTGACTTAGCGCTTAATCTCTTATCATTTCAGAGTCTATAAATGCTGAACAAACAAACATAGATTTTTATATAATATTGAATTCCCCATTCCTTAAAATATCGGAAACGATACCCATATCGACTTTAAAAAAAATCTGGTCCGCCATCTTTGATTTCCTATCCGCCATCTTTGATCACGAAATAGATGTTGTATTTGGATTCCCCACCCCTGAAATCATCAGAGATGATACCCATATTGATTTTTAAATTTTCTCATCCGCCATCTTTGATTTCCCGTCCGCCATCTTGGATCACTAAATAAATTTCATATTATTAATCAGCGTCCCGAAAATCTCGAAAACGATACCCATATAGATTGTATCCTATTCGGTTAGCCTTTTTTGCCTTTGACCCAACCCTCCCACTTCTCGTTTGACTACTTGACAGATATCAGGACACGCGCGTCCTAGCGTCTACGTACTTTGACCAAGCTTTAAATCTCAAACTGTCCGGCAACGCGTCTGTTTCGAATTTCCAGCTGTTTATTGATAACTTCGTAACCGCGGTTAATTCTCTTAGGAATTTAAAATTAGAAGATCTTTCCGACTTTATGTTGCTTCAACTCGCTTTAAAAAAGTTTGACACTGATAGAATTCGCGCATTCGAGATGACGGAACGCAATAATAAAATACCTACACTAGATAGTTTTATTTCGTTCATAAAAGATCAGTGTCGAATATTTCATAATACGCAGTCTGGTTCACCTGGCCCGTCTAACACTAACAGCAACAAACAAAGGTTGAATAAATCGCGAAATAGTAATAATAACTCGGTCCCTAATCCACAATCTTACGTAACATGTTCGGAATCTAATAGTAATAATTCACAGAAGTGTCTGTGCAGTAATATAGTGCACGACCATTACTATAAGTGTCCTACCTTTAATGATTGAAATCCAATTGCTCGTTTTAAATGCGTAAAAGATAGCAAAGCTTGCATTAACTGCTTAAGCATAAAACATAAAACAAGTAATTGTTCTAGTAAGACAAAGTGTCGATCATGTAATCAAAAACATCATACACTGTTACATTTCGATAAAAATAACCGGTTGTCAAGTCAAGCCGCTAACCTTGACACACTCACGCAAGTGCAGAACACGGTAGCTGCGCCTTCCACGCCTCGCAATGAGATATCGTTGTGTACGACATCCATTGCGCGGGCGGCACGCACGCGCGGACGGCCTTCGCGCGCTTGTAGTGATCAGAGCAGTGCTAGGCCGCCATGTATGGCGTCTAAGACTGTTCTGTTAGCGACAGCGCAAGTTATCATATATGATGTCAATGGGTCGCCGCACATGGTACGTTGTCTGCTAGATAGCGCATCTCAGACCAATTTAATAACGTTAGAATTGTTCAAACGCCTCGGATTATGGAATAACTTTAAAAATACGAACTCAATAATCCGAGGGATAGGCGGATCAGAAAAACATTGCAAAGGTTCCGTAGATATTAAAATACATTCGCGTTTTAATAGGGACATTAATTTTAACATTTCTTCGCTTATCGTGGAACGTATTACGGACACGTTGCCAAACGCTAATGTGGACGTGTCGCTCCTCACACATCTCGAGTCATTACCACTAGCGGATTCGGAGTTTGCAAATCCGGCAGACATTGATGTTTTGATCGGAGCCGCAATATTCCCGCACTTGCTACTTACTAAAGTGGTACGTAGTGAGCAAAATAACTTACCGCCCGCTATTGAGACGGTATTCGGGTATGTGATTATGGGTACCGTACCTACATTACATACTTCTCAATACGTTACGTCTTGCTGTTGTTCTGTTCTTCAAGAAAACAATATTGACTCTCTTCTCAAGCGATTTTGGGAGCTTGAAGAGGTTACCGCACAGCCCTCGATGAGCCGTAAAGATCTCGAGTGTGAAGAACATTTCCGCGCTACCACTGTTCGTGACGACAGTGGCAGATACGTTGTGGCGTTGCCATTCTGTGGTGACCCTTATTCGTTAGGCGACTCGTACGCTGCTGCGCTCAGACGTTTCCATTGTTTGGAACGTAAACTTGATGCATCACCTAAGTTACGCAGCGCCTATAATGACGTCATTCGTGACTACATAGATAAAGGTTTTTTGAGTGTAGTTGTAAACAACGAGGGCAACTCTCTGCCCTCATATTATATCCCGCATCACGGCGTAGTTCGCGAAGATAAAACCTCTACTAAACTTCGTGTGGTTTTAGACGTTAGTTGTAAGACTACATCGGGTCAGTCGATTAATGACATTTTGCATGCCGGCCCCAATCTACAGGGTGATTTATTTAACATCATAATAAAGTTTCGTCTTTTCCAAATCGCTCTGTCAGCTGATTGCCGCCAAATGTTTCTCAATATCGGCGTTCGCGAATCTGACCGTAGATTTCAACGGATCTTTTATCGTTTTGACAAGAAAGAACCTTTATCTGTGTATCAGTTCAATCGTGTTTGCTTTGGACTCAAGTCTAGCCCATATCACGCGTTACGAGTTGTTCGCCAGTTGATCGCTGATGAAGGCGATCACTTTCCCGCCGCAGCGGCTGTTGCCACTTCCGCTTTGTACATGGATGACATTGCCTGTAGTGTCATATCCGCTCCGCTAGCAATTTCGCTTTGTGAAGAGCTTATTCAGCTTTTCAAGCGAGGCCAGTTTGATCTTGTCAAATGGACAAGCAACTCTAAGGAGGTTCTCGCACGCATACCAGATTCTCATAAGGCTTCTCCAGACATTGAGTTTGAGAAGTCTGTACCGCATAAGGTTCTCGGTTTACGCTGGGACAAATCCTGCGATAGTTTTCGGTTTGACGTCTCACCACCAGATGATAAGTGCACCAAACGCACTATGCTGTCCACAGTGGCTCGACTATGGGACATAATGGGTTTTGTGGCTCCCACAATTTTGTACGCCAAGCTCTTGATCAAAGAGCTTTGGCTATCAAAGTGTGAGTGGGATGAAAAACCCCTTAACCATATTGTCGCCGCTTGGGGCCAGTTTTGTATTGAGCTTACCGCGCTCAATCAAGTTACTATTCCGCGTCATCTTGGGTTGGTAGATGGATGTACCATCAACTTGATAGGTTTCGCTGACGCCAGCGAGCGTGCTTACGGCGGAGTCGTATATCTGCAAGTCCGCATTGGTTCTAACTACTCGGTGCAGTTAGTTTGTGCCAAGTCTAAGGTCTCGCCTGTTAAAACCGTTTCAGTTGCGAGACTGGAGTTGTGCGCGGCCCTTCTGCTGTCTCAGTTGCTCCGCAAGGTTCAAGACACAGTTTTGCCCCACTACCCCATTAATAAATTATACGCATTTTCCGACTCCAAAGTAGTGCTCGCTTGGATTCATTCTTCTCCTCATCGCTGGCAGACTTTTGTCGCCAACCGCGTTAGCAAATTGATTGAACTGGTTCCTGCTACTTGTTTCAATCACGTCGCGGGTATTGAGAACCCCGCAGATTGCTTGTCTCGTGGTGTCACTCCACTTAATCTTCTGCATCATCCATTGTGGCGTCGTGGACCTTCTTGGATCTCCCATGATCCGTCAGAATGGCCCATGCAACCCTTTGACCACAGTGCAGAAGACGAAGATGTACCCGAACGGAAGTCTGTTTCTTATCCCGTGATTGCTGAGGTTGCGGAGTCTCCCATCTATGCACTCGCACTACGCATGTCATCGTGGTCTAAGTTACTCCGCGCCATCGTTTATGTCTATAGGTTTCTTAGGCACCTACCTAATGAGACTTTTGTATCAAGTACTGATCTCAAATTCGCAGAATGTAAGTTACTACGAGCTGTACAAGCTGTTCATTTTAGTAACGACATTCAAAATTTAAAGGACAATGTACCTTGTTCTCCCGCTATCCTTAGACTCAAGCCGTTTCTCGATGAACACGGCGTCATACGCGTTGGGGGTCGTCTGTCAAATTCGGATGAACCTTATAACTACAAACATCCTTGTATTCTGCCGCGACATGATCATGTTGTCGACCTTCTTGTTGATTTTTATCACAAGAAGCACCTCCATGCCGGTCCGGAGTTGCTTATGTCCTTACTTAGGCATAAGTATTGGATTTTAGCCGCTCGACGAATAATTCGTCACAGAATACATAAATGTAACGTCTGTTTCAAATTTCGTCCGCGTCCGACTTTCCCTCCCATGGCCGATCTCCCTAGCCAGCGCGTCAACCAGGTTGCTAAAGCGTTTACACACACCGGTTGTGATTACGCAGGACCACTGCAGTATACGCCAGTGCGTGGTCGAGGTGTTTAAAACCGTAAAGCCTGGCTATGTATTTTGACGTGACAACGTCTTATAAATTGGTTTGCCGGGTGACACTTCAAGAAACTGCGTTACGCTCCGCTCACGTTATGCGCTCACAATGAGAGCGAGTGAGAGGCACGCGTCCCGCCTAAGAGCGAGAGAGACAGACATAAAAAGTGAAAGGCACGCGTCTTTCATCCTTCTTCCTACAATACGAATGAATATTCACATTAAAATTATTTTACCACTCAAAGTCGTTGTCACGTAAAACTTTCGCCCGTATACCGACTTTACAGGCAACCAATTTTTACATGCTTAACGACGCGCGCTACGCATATTGAAGTTGCGACAGACTTAAGCACGGTGTCATTCCTGGCAGCCCTTAAACGATTTCTCTCACGGCGCGGCCCTATACAGTGTTTGTACACGGATAACGGCACTTGTTTTGTGGGCGCAAGCTCTTATTTACGCGACCTTTATAAGTTTCTCAGGGAAGAATATCGTACTCGTCTTCAGGAAGAACTTTCCATAAATCATATTGACTGGAAGTTTATTCCACCAGCATCACCGCATTTCGGTGGATGTTGGGAAAGCATGGTCAAAGTAATTAAAACGCACCTCTTCAAGGTTATAGGTCAACAGATCCTCTCTTACGAAGAGCTTTTAACTGTCCTTGCACAAGTCGAGGCACTGATCAACTCGCGTCCGCTCACGGCATTGAGTAGTGACCCTGCAGAACCATCCGCGTTAAGCCCTGCACATTTTCTGAACACAGTGCCATTATCGTCATTTCCGGCTCCTGAAGCAGACTCTTCAAGCTTGCTCCAGAGACATACTCTGCTGGATAAACTCGTGCAGTCGTTCTGGCGGCGCTGGCGTGCGGAATATCTACACCAGCTTCAGGCTAGATCCAAGTGGAATAGTCCTGCATCCCCTATACAGGAGGGTACGTTGGTCGTCATAATACATGATAATGCTCCGCCGCTTTCATGGCCGTTAGCCATCGTAGAGAAATTGCATACTTCCAAGGACGGTACAACTCGCGTTGTTACCGTGAAAACCGCCAAAGGGAGTTACGTGCGCCCTGTTGTACGTCTCTGTCCGCTTCCAACTCAGTGAGATCTAGCCTGAAGTTGGACTTACCTCTTAGTTTAAGTATTTAGTTAGTAGTTTTCGCTATTATTGCGTTTGTAGCTTTCGCTAAAGTTAATTTAGATTAATTTTATTGTCATATCGCTGTCTTAGCCTATTGATGGGTTATGCGGTAGTACACCCAACATAGCTAAGTTCAATTCTATTTTTTTTTAAAGGCAACCCTTTAGGGTCGGGGCGATATGGTAGCGCCATCTACCTTCCTATCCATAACTAATCGCATCAACATCAATCGTTCCACGTTCTAGTGCGAGCGATATCATATTTCCGTCCCTGTCTCCCATTCTCGAAGAAGGGGCACTGCCTTCGCCTGATTCGTCGCCGCGATCGTGGACGCGAGGGACAGTCGAGAACATTCCGCTCGCTGAGAACGTGTCCGCGATACCGTACCGCGCCGCACCGTTGTATGTGATTTATTACCGCTTCCACCAAGGAAAACCCGCTCGCGAATGGTGAATTGAAGTGAAAACAAGCAGCTGCATCACGAAACCACCAGGAGACTGCCCTACGGAAACGAAGAAGGTTGTATAAGGTAGGTGCCCTCCATCCTTGAAATATCCTATACCCACTCAATCACCCCTTAGCGTATCCATCTCCTAAGCGGCGAAGAACCGCTATCCTCTCTATACAGTCCATTTCCTTCTCCAAGTCGCCTAGAACCCTACGGTTTCGGTGTAAAGCCGAACCAGTAAGAATATCATCTTTTTACTTTTTTTTTTTTTTTTTTTTTTTTATTGGTTTACCAACAATTGTTTACACTGGTTATGGACACAAAAATGAGCAAAAAACAGATAAACTATAGTGCACAATCAGTTACAGGTAAACTCCGCATTCAAAATGAGAGTTGTACGTATGACGGAACAAGAAAAAAGAAACGACTATCTAAATTCATATTAACTACTTACATCTAAATCTACATGATTACATATTAATAATATCCACTATTACAAGTGAAATCAAAACGAAAAACGAAAAAAGTTAAGTTAATCCTAATCTAGATTTTCCAAGGTCTTCGCTTTTAAACTGTATAGTGAGTCACAGTGCAAGTCGATTAGATTGCTACATTCATTAATTATCTTGCTTAACCTGGCTACTGGGGAGCTAGCGCCTAAGACCGTTCGTCGCAGCGGTGGACAAAGTGGTGTTATTGGCTTACGAGGAATCCTTGCAGGCACACGAAATTTAAAAGCACTCAGTATCTGTGGACAATCAATTTTATTGGCCATTATCTTGCCCACAAACATTACATCGATAAGGCGACGGCGCTTTTCCAGTGACATTATTTTGAAGTGCTTCAACCGCTTGGTATATGAACGCATTTTTTTTGCTATTCCGCCGGCAAATGCCAGGTGCCACAGAAAGCGCTTTTGGATTCTCTTCAGACGCAACGAATGTGTAGCATAATGCGGTCGCCAGATCACACTACAATATTCAAACACGCTTCGAATCAGACTATTGTATAGCACAATTTTAGTTTTAGGAGACCGAAACTGTTTGCAATGCCTTAAAACGAACCCAAGCATTCTTGAAGACCTTTTTATTATGCTATCTACATGTGGGATAAAAGTTAATTTAGAGTCAAAAGTAACGCCGAGGTCCTTTATTGTGTTTAATTCTGCTATTTTAGTTTCATTTATGTGATAATCTTGTCCTATCACATTATACTTTCGCGTGTATTTGACATGATAACATTTAGTGGGATTTAATAACATTGAGTTGTGTTCGCACCAATTAATAAGCCTATTCAGATCATTCTGCAAAAGGATGACATCTTGTTGGGACTTAATAATTTTAACAAATTTCAAGTCATCGGCATACATAAAAACTTTAGAATGTAGGAAACAATTTGGAATGTCATTTATAAAGAAATTAAATAATACTGGGCCCAAATGGGAACCTTGTGGAACTCCGGAGGAGATATAGCGGTTGTCAGACTGAAATCCGTTTATCACTACATAAAACGATCTGTCCATGAGATACGAACTTAACCAGGAGAGCAATGGTCCAGTAATACCATACGCTAGCAGCTTATGAGTCAATATTTTATGTGAGACTTTGTCGAAAGCCTTACTAAAATCCGTATATATTACGTCGGCTTGGTGACCTGAATCAATTGCCTCTGATAATAGCTCAGTAAACAGAAAAAGATTTGTGTTTGTTGACCTAGCCTCCACAAAGCCATGCTGTTCGTCGCTTAGGTATAGTTTAAGGTGCTTTTGAATAAATGGACAGACCAAGGACTCAAAAATCTTGGCAAAACACGACAAAATTGAAATCGGTCTGTAATTGGAGACTAAATTATCCTTGTCAGCTTTATGTATAGGTACGACTTTTGCTACCTTCCATTTTGATGGAAATACCCCGGAGGTTAAAGATTTATTGTAAATAAGTGACAACGGGGTGACCAACTCAGCAGCGCATTTATAGATAAAAATTGGTGGTATCCCATCTGGCCCAGCGCCCTTGTTGTAATCTAAGTTTTTTAGCTTTTTGTGTAGATTTTCACTGCTAATAATAATGTTTGATAAACATAAGCTATAAATCTGAATGTTATTTAAAAACTTTATGTGGTTGTCGTTGTTATCGTCTTGAATAGGGCTATAGACGGAGGAAAAGTAAGATGCGAAAAATTCGCATATTGTTGTGGGGTCAGAAGATGTATCAATACCATTTGTCATTGAGATGGGATAGGAACTTGACCCACCTCTTTTAGTTTTAACATAACTCCAAATAAATTTGGGATTACCCTTGAGTTCGTCTTCCAGTCCCATTAGATAATTGTTGTAACAAACTTTTGCAAGGTTATTACAACGTTTTGTCACAATCTGCAGTTCAATTTTGTCTAACGGGTTGTTATAAATATTGTAGCGTTTTCTGATCTTATTTTTGCAATTAAGTAATTTAATTAGACCCCTATTGAACCACGGTGGGAATTTACTTTTTTTTGGTACCCGCTTAGTTATAAGTTTTTCAATACCTTCATAAATAACGTCATAAAACACCTCAACCATCTCATTAACTCCCTGCTGTACATCAAATAACTCATCCCAGTCAATTCCACTCAAGTATTTCCGGATCGGTATGTAACTCGTTTTTCGGAAATTAGGTCTATCGCAGATATTGTTATAAGGGAGTTTATCTTCCTTATTCAAAGAAATCACAATTTCGAGGGGTGGATGATGCTGGTCAACGTTACTAATCGGATCCTCACTTTGACTCACTCTACACAACGAATTGTTACACAGTATAAGATCTAAAACGCGGCCTGAAGTATTACATATATTGTTAAATTGATTTAGCTTATTAACACACGTGAAATCTATCAAAGTTTGAATTAAATTGGACAACTTAAGGCACTTATCAGAATTATTGACAATACTCCAATCAATGTTACCAATATTGAAATCACCTGCGATACAAACATATGAACAGTTTAACTGTTCAAACACTGAATTACATTTATCCAGAAAATGTTCTAAGTAAGAAATGCGTACAGGTGGTGGCAAATATACAGAGCAGAGAGCCGCCCGACGAACAGATCGAGCCACAGGCAAATCCAAAATTACCCAAAGGTCTTCACAGTGACTTTCAAATTGTTCTGCTCGTTTGGAATTAATAGATTTTTTTACGGCTATCAAAACACCCCCACCTTCTTTACCACTCTGTAAACAAGAGCTCTCTCTGTCCCTTCTGTAAACAATGTATCTGTCATCGAACAGCTCGCTGCTCAGTACGGTACCATTAAGCCAAGTCTCTGTAAAAACTATAATGTCATAATTATTACAACACACATTACGAAAGATGATATGCGTTTTTGTTCTAACGCCTCTACAATTCTGGTAATAAATTTGTAAGCTATCGAATTTTGCAATTTGTTTCAGTTAAAATAACATGTATTTTTAATTTAAACATAACATATTTGTTCAAATCAACTTATTCAGGGACTCTATATTCTTAACGAGGATATGTTCGGACACGTCTGTTTTCCTAACGAAAATTCTTCCATTTCTTACCCACACGAATTTAAATCCTTTTTCTTTTGCCTTAAGCCTAGTAGCAGCATGCAGTGCTTTGTTAGAGGGAGACAGATGTTCTTGCACATATATTGGCTTCTTTTCACCAGCCAGTCCTAGGTCCGAGGTACTTAGTTTTTCGGTGTTATTCTTGCCTTTGTTGTGGTTTATAACAGAGGCCAAGAGCAGGTCACGAGTTCTAGGGGAGGCCAATTGGACAACAACAGAGCGCGGGCGGGTGCCAGAATTTTGTAATTTGGCTACACGGGTACAATGATGGATATCAGTGTCGCTCAGTTTGCATCCAACGACAGATCCCAGTTGCTTAATGACTGTATATAGATTTTCTTGTTTATTCTCTGGCAAGCATTGAAGTTCTAGATTAGTCGAACGTGCCTGTTGCTCCAAATAGTTAATTCTAAGGCCCATATCCACCACTGACTTCTTAAGGTTGGTATTTTCAGTCTCTAAGTCTTTTACCGTAGCTTTCAATGCTTTATGTTCAGACTGATATTCTTCAAACTGATTTATATGAAAATTCAATGACGTTGTCATCTCAGTAAGTTCTTTCTTAATCGGCTCAAGCTCTTTATTTACGACATTGAGTATTGTATCGTTTATTTTCCGAAGTATAGAAGCAAATTCCACCTGTATGACTTCCTGGACGATATCGCGCACATCTTCACGGGTCACAAGTGTTGCTTGAGGGGGCGAGTTTAGAGCAAGTCTCTTGTTCCCCCTTGAGGTGGAGATATTACGGGATGGTGTATTCTCCTTTTTCGAGGTATTCGAGATGAGACTCGCGCAACTAGAACACCTCCATTTACTGTAGTCATCAGTGTCCTCCGGAACTTCCGGAAGAGACAGGCATTCAAAATGATAAGATTTTTTGCATTTGTAACAGTTAATAGTTTTTTTTCCATCATTGCCTTTTTCATTCATACAGCATCCCCATAACAATGTTGACGAAGCCATTCCAATTAATAGTCGGACACGACAATTCCAATGCCGAAGTAATTATTAAAAATAAAAATAAAATTTTGAAATTTGTACAATTCCAAGGTAGCACACTATTAAAGACCCCTTCGATCTTTGTTGGTAAAAGCGCACTCTAATAAAGGCCCTGCGCAACACAACGAGCGGACCACTCACTGTGAGCTCGCGAGAAGAACGTCGTAAGCGCCGTGCTATCCGCGGCGCTTACGCGTTTTGTTTGAGGCGCTGGTGAATCTAGCTTCTGACGGTAGACGTATAACTTTTAGATACGTTTGGGTCTAGATTTGATACACAAAGCACTAAGTCACTTATTAAATTTATAGTCAGATTGTTGTTATTGATATTATTCACACGGTCAGCACTTTTTACGACACTTTAGAGCACTTTTAACGCGTATTGACAATATTTTCTTGGGAGCAGTTCGAAAAGATAGTCACTCGCACAACGTATTCTGAGTACTTATTAGATAAGGCTACAATGTACTCATCATACTTATATGTAAGAGCTTTTTTATAATATTAAAATATGCTGTGGAGCAGCACGGGTCCTCTAGTAATTATAAAATTACGCCACAGCTTTTAGGGGCCAGACAAAAATAATAAAATGGTCAAACGAGAAGTGGGAGGGTTGGGTCAAAGGCAAAAAAGGCTAACCGAATAGGATACAATCTATATGGGTATCGTTTTCGAGATTTTCGGGACGCTGATTAATAATATGAAATTTATTTAGTGATCCAAGATGGCGGACGGGAAATCAAAGATGGCGGATGAGAAAATTGAAAAATCAATATGGGTATCATCTCTGATGATTTCAGGGGTGGGGAATCCAAATACAACATCTATTTCGTGATCAAAGATGGCGGATAGGAAATCAAAGATGGCGGACCAGATTTTTTTTAAAGTCGATATGGGTATCGTTTCCGATATTTTAAGGAATGGGGAATTCAATATTATATAAAAATCTATGTTTGTTTGTTCAGCATTTATAGACTCTGAAATGATAAGAGATTAAGCGCTAAGTCAATGGTAAGTAAAAAACTCGTTTTTTTAAGAGTTTTTATTTAATTACCTTTTTCCAAGCCCCTTTTCCAAAGTTACCATTGACTTAGCGCTTAATCTCTTATCATTTCAGAGTCCATAAGTGCTGAACAAACAAACATAGATTTTTATATAATATTGAATTCCCCATTCCTTAAAATATCGGAAACGATACCCATATCGACTTTTAAAAAAATCTGGTCCGCCATCTTTGATTTCCTATCCGCCATCTTTGATCACGAAATAGATGTTGTATTTGGATTCACCATCCCTTAAATCATCAGAGATGATACCCATATTGATTTTTAAATTTTCTCATCCGCCATCTTTGATTTCCCGTCCGCCATCTTGGATCACTAAATAAATTTCATATTATTAATCAGCGTCCCGAAAATCTCGAAAACGATACCCATATAGATTGTATCCTATTCGGTTAGCCTTTTTTGCCTTTGACCCAACCCTCCCACTTCTCGTTTGACCATTTTATTATTTTTGTCTGGCCCCTAAAAGCTGTGGCGTAATTTTATAATTACTAGAGGACCCGTGCTGCTCCACAGCATATTTTAATATTATAAAAAAGCTCTTACATATAAGTATGATGAGTACATTGTAGCCTTATCTAATAAGTAAAAAGATGATATTCTTACTGGTTCGGCTTTACACCGAAACCGTAGGGTTCTAGGCGACTTGGAGAAGGAAATGGACTGTATAGAGAGGATAGCGGTTCTTCGCCGCTTAGGAGATGGATACGCTAAGGGGTGATTGAGTGGGTATAGGATATTTCAAGGATGGAGGGCTCCTACCTTATACAACCTTCTTCGTTTCCGTAGGGCAGTCTCCTGGTGGTTTCGTGATGCAGCTGCTTGTTTTCACTTCAATTCACCATTCGCGAGCGGGTTTTCCTTGGTGGAAGCGGTAATAAATCACATACAACGGTGCGGCGCGGTACGGTATCGCGGACACGTTCTCAGCGAGCGGAATGTTCTCGACTGTCCCTCGCGTCCACGATCGCGGCGACGAATCAGGCGAAGGCAGTGCCCCTTCTTCGAGAATGGGAGACAGGGACGGAAATATGATATCGCTCGAACTAGAACGTGGAACGATTGATGTTGATGCGATTAGTTATGGATAGGAAGGTAGATGGCGCTACCATATCCCCCCGGCCCTAAAGGGTTGCCTTAAAAAAAAAAAAGAATTGAACTTAGCTATGTTGGGTGTACTACCGCATAACCCATCAATAGGCTAAGACAGCGATATGACAATAAAATTAATCTAAATTAACTTTAGCGAAAGCTACAAACGCAATAATAGCGAAAACTACTAACTAAATACTTAAACTAAGAGGTAAGTCCAACTTCAGGCTAGATCTCACTGAGTTGGAAGCGGACAGAGACGTACAACAGGGCGCACGTAACTCCCTTTGGCGGTTTTCACGGTAACAACGCGAGTTGTACCGTCCTTGGAAGTATGCAATTTCTCTACGATGGCTAACGGCCATGAAAGCGGCGGAGCATTATCATGTATTATGACGACCAACGTACCCTCCTGTATAGGGGATGCAGGACTATTCCACTTGGATCTAGCCTGAAGCTGGTGTAGATATTCCGCACGCCAGCGCCGCCAGAACGACTGCACGAGTTTATCCAGCAGAGTATGTCTCTGGAGCAAGCTTGAAGAGTCTGCTTCAGGAGCCGGAAATGACGATAATGGCACTGTGTTCAGAAAATGTGCAGGGCTTAACGCGGATGGTTCTGCAGGGTCACTACTCAATGCCGTGAGCGGACGCGAGTTGATCAGTGCCTCGACTTGTGCAAGGACAGTTAAAAGCTCTTCGTAAGAGAGGATCTGTTGACCTATAACCTTGAAGAGGTGCGTTTTAATTACTTTGACCATGCTTTCCCAACATCCACCGAAATGCGGTGATGCTGGTGGAATAAACTTCCAGTCAATATGATTTATGGAAAGTTCTTCCTGAAGACGAGTACGATATTCTTCCCTGAGAAACTTATAAAGGTCGCGTAAATAAGAGCTTGCGCCCACAAAACAAGTGCCGTTATCCGTGTACAAACACTGTATAGGGCCGCGCCGTGAGAGAAATCGTTTAAGGGCTGCCAGGAATGACACCGTGCTTAAGTCTGTCGCAACTTCAATATGCGTAGCGCGCGTCGTTAAGCATGTAAAAATACATAGCCAGGCTTTACGGCTTTTAACACCTCGACCACGCACTGGCGTATACTGCAGTGGTCCTGCGTAATCACAACCGGTGTGTGTAAACGCTTTAGCAACCTGGTTGACGCGCTGGCTAGAGAGATCGGCCATGGGAGGGAAAGTCGGACGCGGACGAAATTTGAAACAGACGTTACATTTATGTATTCTGTGACGAATTATTCGTCGAGCGGCTAAAATCCAATACTTATGCCTAAGTAAGGATATAAGCAACTCCGGACCGGCATGGAGGTGCTTCTTGTGATAAAAATCAACAAGAAGGTCGACAACATGATCATGTCGCGGCAGAATACAAGGATGTTTGTAGTTATAAGGTTCATCCGAATTTGACAGACGACCCCCAACGCGTATGACGCCGTGTTCATCGAGAAACGGCTTGAGTCTAAGGATAGCGGGAGAACAAGGTACATTGTCCTTTAAATTTTGAATGTCGTTACTAAAATGAACAGCTTGTACAGCTCGTAGTAACTTACATTCTGCGAATTTGAGATCAGTACTTGATACAAAAGTCTCATTAGGTAGGTGCCTAAGAAACCTATAGACATAAACGATGGCGCGGAGTAACTTAGACCACGATGACATGCGTAGTGCGAGTGCATAGATGGGAGACTCCGCAACCTCAGCAATCACGGGATAAGAAACAGACTTCCGTTCGGGTACATCTTCGTCTTCTGCACTGTGGTCAAAGGGTTGCATGGGCCATTCTGACGGATCATGGGAGATCCAAGAAGGTCCACGACGCCACAATGGATGATGCAGAAGATTAAGTGGAGTGACACCACGAGACAAGCAATCTGCGGGGTTCTCAATACCCGCGACGTGATTGAAACAAGTAGCAGGAACCAGTTCAATCAATTTGCTAACGCGGTTGGCGACAAAAGTCTGCCAGCGATGAGGAGAAGAATGAATCCAAGCGAGCACTACTTTGGAGTCGGAAAATGCGTATAATTTATTAATGGGGTAGTGGGGCAAAACTGTGTCTTGAACCTTGCGGAGCAACTGAGACAGCAGAAGGGCCGCGCACAACTCCAGTCTCGCAACTGAAACGGTTTTAACAGGCGAGACCTTAGACTTGGCACAAACTAACTGCACCGAGTAGTTAGAACCAATGCGGACTTGCAGATATACGACTCCGCCGTAAGCACGCTCGCTGGCGTCAGCGAAACCTATCAAGTTGATGGTACATCCATCTACCAACCCAAGATGACGCGGAATAGTAACTTGATTGAGCGCGGTAAGCTCAATACAAAACTGGCCCCAAGCGGCGACAATATGGTTAAGGGGTTTTTCATCCCACTCACACTTTGATAGCCAAAGCTCTTTGATCAAGAGCTTGGCGTACAAAATTGTGGGAGCCACAAAACCCATTATGTCCCATAGTCGAGCCACTGTGGACAGCATAGTGCGTTTGGTGCACTTATCATCTGGTGGTGAGACGTCAAACCGAAAACTATCGCAGGATTTGTCCCAGCGTAAACCGAGAACCTTATGCGGTACAGACTTCTCAAACTCAATGTCTGGAGAAGCCTTATGAGAATCTGGTATGCGTGCGAGAACCTCCTTAGAGTTGCTTGTCCATTTGACAAGATCAAACTGGCCTCGCTTGAAAAGCTGAATAAGCTCTTCACAAAGCGAAATTGCTAGCGGAGCGGATATGACACTACAGGCAATGTCATCCATGTGCAAAGCGGAAGTGGCAACAGCCGCTGCGGCGGGAAAGTGATCGCCTTCATCAGCGATCAACTGGCGAACAACTCGTAACGCGTGATATGGGCTAGACTTGAGTCCAAAGCAAACACGATTGAACTGATACACAGATAAAGGTTCTTTCTTGTCAAAACGATAAAAGACCCGTTGAAATCTACGGTCAGATTCGCGAACACCGATATTGAGAAACATTTGGCGGCAATCAGCTGACAGAGCGATTTGGAAAAGACGAAACTTTATTATGATGTTAAATAAATCACCCTGTAGATTGGGGCCGGCATGCAAAATGTCATTAATCGACTGACCCGATGTAGTCTTACAACTAGCGTCTAAAACCACACGAAGTTTAGTAGAGGTTTTATCTTCGCGAACTACGCCGTGATGCGGGATATAATATGAGGGCAGAGAGTTGCCCTCGTTGTTTACAACTACACTCAAAAAACCTTTATCTATGTAGTCACGAATGACGTCATTATAGGCGCTGCGTAACTTAGGTGATGCATCAAGTTTACGTTCCAAACAATGGAAACGTCTGAGCGCAGCAGCGTACGAGTCGCCTAACGAATAAGGGTCACCACAGAATGGCAACGCCACAACGTATCTGCCACTGTCGTCACGAACAGTGGTAGCGCGGAAATGTTCTTCACACTCGAGATCTTTACGGCTCATCGAGGGCTGTGCGGTAACCTCTTCAAGCTCCCAAAATCGCTTGAGAAGAGAGTCAATATTGTTTTCTTGAAGAACAGAACAACAGCAAGACGTAACGTATTGAGAAGTATGTAATGTAGGTACGGTACCCATAATCACATACCCGAATACCGTCTCAATAGCGGGCGGTAAGTTATTTTGCTCACTACGTACCACTTTAGTAAGTAGCAAGTGCGGGAATATTGCGGCTCCGATCAAAACATCAATGTCTGCCGGATTCGCAAACTCCGAATCCGCTAGTGGTAATGACTCGAGATGTGTGAGGAGCGACACGTCCACATTAGCGTTTGGCAACGTGTCCGTAATACGTTCCACGATAAGCGAAGAAATGTTAAAATTAATGTCCCTATTAAAACGCGAATGTATTTTAATATCTACGGAACCTTTGCAATGTTTTTCTGATCCGCCTATCCCTCGGATTATTGAGTTCGTATTTTTAAAGTTATTCCATAATCCGAGGCGTTTGAACAATTCTAACGTTATTAAATTGGTCTGAGATGCGCTATCTAGCAGACAACGTACCATGTGCGGCGACCCATTGACATCATATATGATAACTTGCGCTGTCGCTAACAGAACAGTCTTAGACGCCATACATGGCGGCCTAGCACTGCTCTGATCACTACAAGCGCGCGAAGGCCGTCCGCGCGTGCGTGCCGCCCGCGCAATGGATGTCGTACACAACGATATCTCATTGCGAGGCGTGGAAGGCGCAGCTACCGTGTTCTGCACTTGCGTGAGTGTGTCAAGGTTAGCGGCTTGACTTGAAAACCGGTTATTTTTATCGAAATGTAACAGAGTATGATGTTTTTGATTACATGATCGACACTTTGTCTTACTAGAACAATTACTTGTTTTATGTTTTATGCTTAAGCAGTTAATGCAAGCTTTGCTATCTTTTACGCATTTAAAACGAGCAATTGGATTTCAATCATTAAAGGTAGGACACTTATAGTAATGGTCGTGCACTATATTACTGCACAGACACTTCTGTGAATTATTACTATTAGATTCCGAACATGTTACGTAAGATTGTAGATTAGGGACCGAGTTATTATTACTATTTCGCGATTTATTCAACCTTTGTTTGTTGCTGTTAGTGTTAGACGGGCCAGGTGAACCAGACTGCGTATTATGAAATATTCGACACTGATCTTTTATGAACGAAATAAAACTATCTAGTGTAGGTATTTTATTATTGCGTTCCGTCATCTCGAATGCGCGAATTCTATCAGTGTCAAACTTTTTTAAAGCGAGTTGAAGCAACATAAAGTCGGAAAGATCTTCTAATTTTAAATTCCTAAGAGAATTAACCGCGGTTACGAAGTTATCAATAAACAGCTGGAAATTCGAGACAGACGCGTTGCCGGACAGTTTGAGATTTAAAGCTTGGTCAAAGTACGTAGACGCTAGGACGCGCGTGTCCTGATATCTGTCAAGTAGTGACTGAAATATGACCTGATAATTCTCAGCACTGGGTGTGACACCTGCAAATACGGACTGAGCTTTCGGTGACAGTTTACCTATTAAATAGTACAACCTGTCAGCATCTGTCAGAGAACCATTATCGTGCACTGTAGACTTAAAACTCGCATAGAATAACGGCCAATTTCGTATATCTCCGTCAAACGACATAATCTCGATTGGCGGTAATCTCGGTTTGCGGGCAACGGGCTCTGCCGAACATTTACCCTCCAATTGCGATTGTATACGCTTAATAATACAATAAAGATCTTCGAATGCGGTATACGCCTGATAGTTCGGTTTTTCATCAGGATTGATAGAAAGTAATCTTGCGTTATAATCGTCTAACAACTTATGAAAATCTGTTCGAATACTATCTACTGTTATACAATAACTGAGAAATGCTTCGCTATTACTGTCAGACATAGATGCGGTTTTTGAGCATTCATAGATGCTTTGAATGCGCTCAAATAAAATATTGCGTTTCGCTTCTAAGATTGTCATCTCTTTGTCTTCCGACACGCGTGACTTCTTTTGTTGTGACATGCTTACGTAAGTATAAGCTAATGAGACCGAAACAAAATAAGAATATCTAATGTATCTATTATTTTACCTAAGTGGGCTAAGTAGGCAACACCTTAGAGCCGAGGAGTTAAAGTTGATTGAAATATGAGATTTATAAGACAACTATGATAGTTCCAGAATTAATAATTTAAAAAGTAGGTAGCTACATAAAAGTTTACCTACTGATGCGGGCGGAAATAACCTTGTGACGGTTATGTGAATATATTAGGAGTATAGCTAGGTGCTATAACTGCCTAGGTATAGCGATATAACGTATAAAACGTAAATGAATCCGAATCGTATGGATCAAAAAAATGGTTCGGCGTTACACCGAAACCGTAGGGTTCTAGGCGACTTGGAGAAGGAAATGGACTGTATAGAGAGGATAGCGGTTCTTCGCCGCCTAGGAGATGGATACGCTAAGGGGTGAATTGAAGTGAAAACAAGCAGCTGCATCACGAAACCACCAGGAGACTGCCCTACGGAAACGAAGAAGGTTGTATAAGGTAGGTGCCCTCCATCCTTGAAATATCCTATACCCACTCAATCACCCCTTAGCGTATCCATCTCCTAAGCGGCGAAGAACCGCTATCCTCTCTATACAGTCCATTTCCTTCTCCAAGTCGCCTAGAACCCTACGGTTTCGGTGTAAAGCCGAACCACTTAACAAAAATATAATATATCACAAAACTTCTTTTCTCACAACATTGGCTTTGCGTTGCACCTTAAGTATCGTGAAATTTCCACCTTGGCATTACTGAATGGTTTGCCGTGCAATAGGGATATATATATATATAATATGTATAATCGAACATTGACGCAAGAAGGCTCTTCAATATGACTGTGCTGCCCTACCATTCTTTCCATTAGGACACTGTAATGTCCTTCGTCCAGGTGCCCAGAAAATAGCAAGTTATGATCAAAATCAACGCCAGTACCATAGTCAGTAATCGTATTACTGTTTTCCAGGTGAACTCTGAATTGACACTCGGGATATAGCTCACTTACACTCTGAAGTTCAGCATGCCTTGTGTACTGTCCATTTGCACCCATCACACGTTTGTAATCTATTGCATTTGTAATGGTCTGGCCATATGTTTCGTCCCCAACAGTGAAGTTACTATATACATCCCACTTATTGACAATGTTATCAGCAGTGGCCAAACGAATTTCATAATGTTTATTCTCACTTCCATATAAACAATAAGAAATTGCGCGGAATAAGCAATTACCGTCACCAAGAATGGAAATCACTTGAAAATTGTTGATGGTAGAATTAATCAAATCTGAACCCGTTTCCACCCGTACTTTTTTAGCAGTAGGAGGACCATCCGGTACCAAATGTCCAACAGGGCCGTCATTGACCAAGATTCTTTGTTCAAACTTTCTCCGAGCATTTTTCAATTTCCTTCTAAGAACCATCATTATAATTGAAAACACAACTACTCACAAAAAATACGTTATTAAATCAGAAACATAAGTAACTAACTTACGCTAACTTCACTTTTTTCTTTATCTGTCAATATTTTATTATCAAAATTAAAAATATAGATAAATAACTTTTTTTTTATAAGTAAGAAAATAGGTTTTATTTCTGTTATCCAGCTAAATATTTCTGTGAGAAGCACGATTTATTTTGTTAAATAAATATTTGTTTAAAATGAAATAATGACGTTTATAGTTTTGGTCAAAATTGTTCTATCTATAAAAGTTATTATAGGAATGGTAGCTTTGGTAGCAATCGTAAGTAACATTGCTACCAAAACTACAATATATGCCAAAATACCATTTCTACCAAAACTACTATTCCTACCGAAAATACTATTCCTATCAAAACTACTAATCTTACTAACACTATCATATCTACCATTATTTTTAAGCTACCATTTCTACCAAAACCGCCGGTGCTGTTAAAAGTACCTACCTTTTCTCTTAAAACTACTTTTCTTACCAAAGCTACAATTTCTACCATAACTACCACTTGTAATAATATAATTATAATATATGACTTTAAGGCTGATGAAGAATATATGACACTAGTACTATGATATATATGACAATAGAACGGCTGTAATATGTTCCACATAAAAAAAAATTAAGATGCCCGCAGAAAGTCCGTAATTTAAGAACACAAAAATATTCCTAACATAAAACGTAAGGAAAATTCCTCAACATCAGAGATCAATTCACCCAACATTAAGGGTTAACTGGTAACATCCGGGGAATATTACCTGCCATCAGCGAAAATTCACTATAGTGATAATTTGACCAACATCGTGTATATTTTACACACCACCACACTCACACCCGTATGAAAGTAAGGCAAGGTCACCTTAAGGAGGCATAACGTTTATTTTCCTGGCAGTTACCGCAAGGATCTTATTAGATGCCATAAAAATATTTTTGAATTAAGAACCATCCATGTAGAGAGAAAGCAATGGAATCTTAAGAAATTTATAGGAAAATATTGAAAAAGTTGAATGTCCACGCCTATCTTCCTTTAATCTTACCCAATTTAAATGAGCATACCATCAAATGAAAGAGCTCTTTTCAGCGCGTGTTTTAGGCCTATAACGAAACGCCTACCTCAATGAGAACCAGATATATAGAAGCAGAAAGTCATTGACTACGGCTACAAAAACGAAAAAAATGTATGGGAGAAAAGTGTTTTTGCATATAACTTGATAAATGTGCAAGTTAGGTAATTTTTAACGCTTGATGACAAATCTATGCAGCAAGAGCTTTCATTTAAAAAAAATCATGCGAATCGGTTGCGTAGAACGGGCTGGCCGACTCGTATTATAAAACACAAATTCTTTTAATATATAGATAGCCTTTCGGAATAATTGGGCTATCATAGGCAATAACAATTTTTAAAATCCGACTGCTAGTTCCTGAGATTAGCCGACATTATCTTTTAGCCTTTTTAGCCTTTTGCCCGGCCCCAAAGGGTCGAAGCGTTATGGTATATAGCCTATAGCCTTCCGGAATAACTGGGCCATCGTATACAAAAATAATTTTTCAGATCCGACCGGTAGTTTCTGAGATTAGCGCGTTCAAACCAACAAACAAACAAACTCTTCCGCTTATTATATTAGTAAAGATATTTTAATATATTTTTTTATATTTGATACAAATCTCCTTTATGGGCCGGATACTTCCATAGTTGTCGTTTTAACTGTTTAAGAAATATAACTGCAAAAAGTATTTACACATACAAACTACTTATTAAAGACTGTGTTATCGGGTATCTGTGACGTTTCGCTAGATCGGCCAATATGGCGACTATGATTTGTCTGTAAGAACCATTAGAATTTAACAGAATACTCGACAATCCAAGTTTTGCGGATATATGTTGTCGACTCGAAATCTTTATTTTTTTAATGTTTTATTATTCAGGTAAGGTTTTGATGTACTCCTTGACGAAATAATTATTATAAGATTTGACACTGCGATAGCAGCGCAGTCCGTCGGTTCTAATGTGAAACATTCCAACATCCACAACTACTTACAAATTAAAAATTAAGTACAACTAGAGGACCCGTGCTGCTCCACCGCATATTTTAATATTATAAAAAAGCTCTTACATATACATAGGTATGATGAGTACATTGTAGCCTTATCTAATAAGTAAAAAGATGATATTCTAACCAAATATATATATATCACAAAACTTCTTTTCTCACAACATTGGCTTTGCGTTGCACCTTAGGTATCGTGAAATTTCCACCTTGGCATTACTGAATAGTTTGCCGCGCAATAGGCATATATATAAATAACTGAACGTTGACGAAAGAAAGTTCTTCAATATGACTGTGCTGCCCTACCATTCTTTCCATTAGGACACTGTAATGTCCTTCGTCCAGATGCCCAGAAAATAACAAGTTATGAACAATTTCGCCAATACCATAGTCAGTAATCGTATTACTGTTTTCCAGGTGAACTCTGGATTGACACTCGGGATATAGCTCACTTACACTCTGAAGTTCAGCATGCCCTGCGTACTGTCCATTGGCACCTATCACACGTTTGTAATCTGTTGCATTTGTAATGGTCTGGTCATATGCTTCGTCCCCAACAATGAAGTTACTATATACCTACTTATTGACTATGTTATCAACAGTGGCCAAACGAATTTCATAATGTTTATTCTCACTTTTATATAAACAATAAGAAATTGCGCGGAATAAGCAATTACCGTCACCATGAATGGAAATCACTTGAAAATAAAATTGTTGATGGTAGAATTATTCAAATCTGAACCCGTTACCACCCGTATTATTTTAGCAGTAGGAGGACCAAATCTCCAACAGTGATTTGTCATTAACCAAGATTCTTTGTTCAAACTTTCTCTGAGCATTTTTCAATTGGCTATCAAGAACCATCATTTTAATTGAAAACACAACTACTCACAAAAAATACGCTATTAAATCAGAAACTTAAGTAACTAACTTACGCTAACTTCACATTTTTCTTTAAGTATCTGTCAATATTTTACTATCAAAATTAAAAATATAGAAAATCAACTTTTTTTATAAGTAAGAAAGTAGGTTTTATTTTTGTTATCCAGCTAAATATGTCTGTGAGAAGTACGATTTATTTTGTTTTGTGTATGCGTGTGATTAATCCATCATAATTTAGAAATGTAATAATGACGTTTATAGTTTTGGTCGAAATTGTAGTTTTGGTAGGAATGGTAGCTTTGGTAGCAATCCTAAGTAACATTGCTACCAAAACTACAATATATGCCAAAAATACAATTTCTACCAAAACTACTATTCCTACCGAAAATACTATTCCTATCAAAACTACTATTCGTACTAACACTATCATATATACCATTTTATCAAAACTACCATTTCTACCAAAACCGCCGGTGCTGTCAAAAGTACCTACCTTTTCTCTCAAAACTACTATTCTTACCAAAACTACAATTTCTTTCATAACTACCACTTGTAATAATATAATTATATGACAATAGTACTATGAACCGCTGTAATATGTCCCACTTAAAAAAAAATAAGATGCCCGAAGAAAGTCCGTAATTTAAAACACGAAAAATCAGATCACCCAACATTAAGGGTTAACTGGTAACATTCGGGGAATATTACCAGCCATCAGCGATAATTCACTATAGTGATAATTTGAGCAACATCGGATATAATTTATACACCACCACACTCACCCGTATGAAAGTATGGCACGGTCATCTTAAGGAGGCATAACGTTTTTTCCTGGCAGTTACCGCAAGGAACTTATTAGATGCCATAAAAATATTTTTGAATTTAGAACCGTCCATGTAGAGAGAAAGCAATGGAATCTTAAGAAATTTATAGGAAAATATTAAAAAATATGTTCAATGTTCACACCTATCTTCCTTCAAACTTACCCAATTTAAATGAGCATACCATCAAATGAAAGAGCTCTTTTCAGCGCGTGTTTTAGGCCTATAACGAAACGCCTACCTCAATGAGAACCAGATATATAGAAGCAGAAAGTCATTGACTACGGCTACGAAAACGTAAAAAATGTATGGGAGAAAACTGTTTTTGCTTATAACTTGATGGATGTGCAAGTTAGCTAATTTCTAATGCTTGATGACAAATCTATGCAGCGAGAGCTTTCATTTAAAAAAAAAATCATGCGAATCGGTTGGGTAGAACGGGCTGGCCGACTCGTATTATAAAACACAAATTCTTTTAATATATAGATAAACATTTTCCAGTGGACTAAATTGTGAATCTAAACCATTCTCAAGTCCCCTTGAACACATACAAAAAGTTTCATCCAGTCGTTTAGGAGGAGTTCAATTACATACACACGCACACAAGAAATATATATATTAAGACTAGCTGACCCGGCAAACGTTGTTTTGCAAAAACTTTTTTTTTTTTTTGAAAAATAGATGTTGGCCGATTCTCATAGATACCGGATCACAAAGAAGAAGCACAAAAAATTTCATCAAAATCGGTCAAGCCGTTTCGGAGGAGTATGGCAACGAAAACTGTGACACGAGAATTTTATATATTAGATGTGGCGAACCACACACCCCAGCCAAAATTAAAAAAAAGGCTACTAATTCGGGTCAGAGGTTACAGGCCGCTTAAAGTTCTGTGATATGGCCTAAATTCAAAACTCAAAATAACAGTGATGGATCACATGAACTCTAAAACTGTGTATCTCGGATTTTATTATAGGTATAGTGCAAAATATATATCTAGGTTAAAAAGAAAATGCACTAATTAGAGCCATACTACAACTAAAATTTTCATTAAGAAGCAGACTTTAAACGCAAGTGTAAAATAAAGTTGCTCTCTTGTACAACTTACACAATATTCTTAACTTAATAAATACAGCGCTGGTACATTTGTTCTCCACACTGTTCAGCAGAAATTAAACTCATCTAACAATCTGGTTGTGAAGTTTATAAACTAGACAAAAGATACAGGGTCCTATTCTGTAGTACGAGACGAGAAAAGACATAGTTATATAATCTCAGGAAGAGACAAGGAACTCTAATAAAGAACAAATCTAAATGTTGTTCTCAATACGGAGGTCTGTTATAAAGGCCATGGGTGCCGTAGAACATTATGCAGGTATCGTAACGGCACCGCTCCAACCCAGCAATTAGCTTGTCATAAAAATTTGTTAATATTTGATACGGTCAATATAGAACGGCGGGTGCAGTGCGCTTGCTGGCATCTAACAACTTCGAGACAGCGCCGTGCTGGACATGTGCCGTTACAATGCTGTTACAGTATGCCATGACCTTCAATGGTAACTCACCATATACCGTATCTTCGGAACCTACGCAGTGAAAAAAAAAATTTACTCATCTAGTTTTTGTCTCCTTCCAATTTCACCAAACAGAAAAAGAGAGCAACATGCTTTACTTTATTTATGCTGAACAGAATTAGCAGCCGGTAGCTCCAGTCACTCATTCAGTATATCCTGAACAGTGAGGCGGATAAATCGGTCCGAGTTTCTTGTGAATCGCGGCGCAAAAACTTGGAGTGGAGTGATTAATCCAGTGACCGCTGCATACGGCCTAACGAGCGAGTTAGGGACACACCGAGATAAATGTTTGAGACATGAGTTCTTTTCATATTTAATAGGCATAAAGGATGAAATGTTGTTAAATTTTTGTCAGCCCGTTAGGACACAATTTGCGTTTACAAATAAACTGCAATACAATAATTTGTGTGGCGATTTGACGAGACGGTGTTTTTGGTGACATACCACAAGCAGCATTTGGTGTCTGTCAGTCCTCCTTGCCGGAATAGAAACAATATTTGAGAATAATCAAGCTCTCGAAGTCTGTTTAAATTACCTTTAGTTTTGTATGTTGTAAAAACTGTGTTTTTAAAGAAGCAGTTACCTAAAAGTACAACAAGTAGCAATGTTTTTGACGTTGACGTGACAACGTCTTATAAATTGGTTTGCCGGGTGAACTTCAAGAAACTGCGTTACGCTCCGCTCACGTTATGCGCTCACAATGAGAGCGAGTGAGAGGCACGCGTCCCGCTTAAGAGCGAGAGAGACAGACATAAAAAGTGAAAGGCACGCGTCTTTCATCCTTCTTCCTACTATACGAATGAATATTCACATTAAAATTATTTTACCACTCAAAGTCGTTGTCACGTAAAACTTTCGCCCGTATACCGACTTTACAGGCAACCAATTTTTTGAACCTGTAATCATTGTGCACTAGATTAGCTGCCACGACACAAAAAAGCCTATGTGTTGTTCTGATGTATAAAATATATGAAAATGTTTTATAAAACCGTGCATCAGTTTGTGCGTCATAGATGAACTTACAAACACAACTTCACATTATAAAATTATTAAATATGGATTCAAAAACAGCAGTCATCAAAATGTTTGTTATTAATATGTAACACATGGTTTAAAATTAAAACCATTACTCACTTGTGGCCCTTGAAATTAGTTTGAATAATAAAATTATGCCAAAAGTTTTTGTTTGTTTGACCTTAAACTTACGTAAAAACTATTTCACAAAAACACGGGGCCAGTTTTTCTCACAAACAACGGAAATCTACCAATGGTGACACCGGTTTACTTGTCTGAACTATACAATACTAGATGAGCCCGCGGTTACACCCCAAGTAACACAGGAAGCATTTTAACAAACGAATAGTTAACTCATATAGAACTAAGGGCCGTATTAACGCTTTATATAAGTTCACCGAGCATCTTGACGCCTTATGCTAGCATTTCAAAACTATTATAATGCTTAATATTGTATGAGGGTTGGATAATGGCATACCAAAACGTTTTTGTAAAGCCTGTAGTGTTAGTGTAGCAAACCACAAAGCAGCTGTACAGCTTCCAGCTATTTTTAGGGCCTTAGGGTCTACAATAGCATTTTTAAGTAATAAGATGATGCCTAATGCTGCTGAATAGCATAAACTTGTGCCATTATAATGCACCGTAAATCCGTTATACAGCTTAAAGCTGTTTTAATGCCCTTTGCTGTGTAGTAGCTTTTTTAAGTGGTAAGTAGCAGCCTAGAGCTGCTGATCACATTAACGTGAATCATTGTAATGCTTGCATTTTTAAAGATCCATTGAGTTCTATTGTACAGCTACCAGCTCTCACGTGACTTATTATAATGCGTAAAACTGTATATACATATATTTTATTATATGTGTAAAGCTATTTGTCGGCCATATTGGAGACAGGTATATTTTTTTGACAGCACCTAATCATTTTAATAAGCCACGTGCAGGAGTAGTTATGTAGATAATGCGTTCAGAAAGTATTTTTATCCATTCTTGGCAAACGGATTAAGGCTGTACAAAAAAATTAAAGAGGGTTTTATTTTTGGCTCAAGGATTCCCAAAATTGCGTTCAAGTTATGGCATTATTTCAGTTTAGACTAAGTCTACTGGTATACCGGTGAACTCATATAGAACTGTTTTATAGACAATGGCATTACAGTGGTTCATAAAACGTCTTCTCTCTGGCGTCTGGCTTAATAGTTGTTCACGTGTGAGTATTTATACTGCTAGTGGCATTAATTAGCCTTTTTAAACTATCACCAGGCTGCTATTAGACCGACACCATTTTGTAAATATTTTATAACAAAAAAATATTATCATCCGTACCTATTTATAACAGCGAATACCTATAAAATAATGATATAGCAAAATTTAATACTGCCAAACCAATACTAATATGTTAATTATGTAAAATTAATTCTATACTAGGAATACATAATGCTTTTGTTTATTTCACACATATCTTTATATAACATTTTATATTAAAAATATCAAAGGCGCGTGAAAATTTTAAATGAAATATATGTATACATTTACGGTAAACTGCATTGCGCCGTAATATTGGATGGCATGACATAGCAAAAGGTCAAAAACTTATCCAGTATCATAATCTTTGTTTTGATAAAAACAAATGTGGTTTCAATCACACATTTCTTCGTCCTTAATATTTCGTGACAAATATACTTATTACAACGTCAATTTTATTATGACATTTGAACCGTGGTATTAGAGATGTTTTTGCAATGATATAAGGTTTTTTAAGTTCTAACTGTGAACATTTAAATAGCTCCAATAATTATTTTACTACAAGATAATGCTAGTCTAATGCCTTTGTAATGCATTTAACATCTTCATTACAACTTTATTGACCGTAATAATTCTTCTTTAATGCGATTGGCAACTGCATTGATCACAATAATGCTTCTTTAATGCAATTGATACTTTCTTTGACCAGAATAATGCTTATATAATGCGCCTGTAAAGCATTTAAACAACTATTGTAAAGCCAATTTAGGATCTTAAGCCGTATAATTTGTGCCCAAATAAGCACTACAGTAGCCGTATAAACGTTTGTAATGCTACTATAGAACCAGCTCAAAATGCGAAACCGATACAAAAATGCTGTAAGTCGGCCGTTATACAACTTTGATGTGTTACTTGGGACCCGTGTTATTATTTAGGGCATTTTGCTACGCACCTGGGGCTCAGAGCATGATATTATATGACCTACATATATTCTTCCATGACAAATGAGCTATCCAACACAAAAGAATTATTCAAATCGTACCAGTAGTACCTAAGATTAGCGCGTTCAACCAAATAAACCAACTCTTCAGCTTATAGATGAATTATCACTTGAAGTTGTATATAAATCTATCATTTCATAAATTCAAGGATGCCTAGTTTTAGCCTATTTCTAGTCCTACAATAGCACTTTCAGACATGTCCGGTTCGGTTTGACGTCAAGCCGAAAAAGGCTTTCACACGTGTGTCGGACATATTGTGTCTTTTGTAGTAGCATTCTATTTTAGAACGTGACCTGACCTTTTCTAACCGAAAATACTACGTTCTACAGCTCCTTGACAAAAACTCAATACAGTTACGGCACTTCGGTCAGGGAACATAAGAGTAAAAAGGTACACGTTTATTCTAGAGAAAGAAAAAAGCTATTTTAAAAAGAATTGCCCACAAATAATTTAGTTTCATTTGCACCGTAAAAGTTGTAAAAACTTTCAAGGTATGATTAAAATATTACTAAATTTATCGAATCACTTTCAAATTTTATATAATAGTTGTTGAAAAAATACATGTGCCGTGTGGTTGACGGCATAGAATACAAGTGTCACCACCCCCTAGCTTCTCGTGGGTGTCGTAAGAGGCGACTAAGGGATAACACGATGCAAATACCATCTTTGCGTAGAGACGGAAAACTCGACATCAAACCCTATACGACTGCCTCGTTGGTCTCGCGCCATAAATGTGCGCGTGGGATCGGGAGGTCCCGGGTTCGATTCCTGGGTCGGGCGGTGTTATTGGGTTTTTCTGTCACGAAATTCTCAGTAGCAGCACGGAGTCTGGAAATATGCGCGGTACGGCAATAGGCTCGCCCCTTATTACGTAGGACTAAAGTATATCTGGCGAAAAGTGGGTGTAGAAATACACCTCTGCCTACCCCTTCGGGGATAAAAGGCGTGACGATATGTGTGTGTGTGTGTGTGTGAAAAAATACATTATGACGTCTAACAATTTATAACCGTATAGAGACTCTAGCTAAGCCCGTGCTTGCTCACTTTTTATTTACTTTTCAGCTACTGCTCCCGTGGGTCACAGCTTGATTTAATGTTATATATTAAAGGGTTTTCCAACATAAAAATAATTATTCAAATGGACCCAGTCGTTCTTGAGAACGCGGGTTCACCAAAAATATATCTTTAGCTTTAATAGATAACGGCATAAAAGTGTTCTGTAGCCATAAAAAATAGTCAGGTCAGTATGAACTGAATATAGTATCAGCATCACATAGATCCATATCACTGACGCATTGCTCATAAGCCACTAAATAAAAGAGCCATTAAAAGATGTCCCATAAATTTCCATATAAGCAAATATAACTTTAACCTACATACTTAAATACGTGAACATATCATCCCCTGCTGTGCCCCGGAACTAACTTCCGGCGAGCGGCGTCGTCTAATTAAAACTCATTCGGCACTCATTTAAATATTTAATTGCTAGTGGTTCGTGAGTGAATGAAAATCGTGTGAACCGTGTGGTCACTGCTCAGTTCTCCGCATTAGGCTTTCCCCGGTAACACTTCTGCAGAAGATTAATGCCTCATCACACGAGACGTGGCGTAATTCTTAAATAATAATACATGTTTAAGAGGCAGCGTTAGCCTAGTGGTCTAGTGGTGATATCAACAGACTGCTCTGCAAAGGGAATCGGGTTGGAATCCACGGCGCGCATTACTGACTTGTCTCGGTTAACCGTCCGTCCCGGCTGTCATGAAGATCTTTGAGAGTCGTTATAGGGAGTCAGTAGGTACCTCAGAATAAACTGACATAAATCTTAACCATAGCATATCGCTATAGCTTCGGGTTCGGGGAACAGATAGACAGTCGCTCTGTGGAATAGGTAATACTCAGTCACTAATATTCAGTCAAATCCGGATAGACCAGTAAGCAAACCCACGGTTTCAATGTCGTAAAGATGATATCAGTATTTCTTTTTTTTATTTTCATCTAGCAGGTAATCTTCGAAACATGGTTTTATTTGGATTAAATATATAAATCAAATATTTACACGGACGAAGCTACATGATTATAACAGGAATAGACTACGTATTTCCATGCAGGCTTGCAACTTGAAAGATTTTCATCTTACTATTAAATTAAATGTGAAAATGTACGCGAGTAGATTTAAATGTGTTTGCAGTAGTTCTTGCGTGAAGAGTATCACGCAAGAACTAAGTCATCATTGTCTTGCCCTGGTCCCAATTTATTTGGGTCGGCGCAGTATGTTCTTCGCTTCCATACTTCTCTGACACCAGTCATCCGATCGTTTATCCCTTTCTCTTTCATATCCATCCTCACACAGTTCATCCATCTTTTCCTTGGCCGCCCTCTCCTTTTTCGTCCTGCTACATGCATATTCATCACTTTATTACCTACGTACATCTCATCTCTTCGCATAACATGTCCATACCAGACCAATCGACTCCCTTTTACCTTTTCATCAATGGGCGCTACTTTCATACTAAGTACCTCTAATGTAATCATTCCTAATTCTGTTCCATTCTTGTCACTCCACACATCCATCGTAACATTCTCATCTCAGCAACATGCAATCGTTTCTCATCCATCTTCTTTGAAGCCCAACACTCAGCTCCATCCAGTACGACAGGCCTTATAATCGCCTTATACATGCGGCCTTTTAACTTCACAGGCATTTTGTGATCGCATATTGTGCCTGAGACCTGTCGCCATTTCATCCATCATGCGTTAATTCGTTGTCTAACATCCCGATCAATTTCGCCGTCATCTTGCAGGAGTAGTAAGTACTGATCACATATTATATCATATATATATAAAGAGCATAAACATCAGAAAAGCAACGTTTTATCCCGTTTATCGACATCAACCTGGGCGTAGCACGTACGGTAAAACACTCTTGACAAAAAATATTGCTTCTAATGCCGGCACTGAAACTATAGCACTATAGGTTGCACGGTTTAGAAAATAGGTCTATATTTTATAAGATAAAATGCATTATTTTATCTGCAGATTAATATAACAACTACGCAATATCATTTATTCGCTTTCCAGGAAATTGCGCGTTGGAGTAACAACGTTGATTCATTTGCCATTACGATTAAACAAGTTGTTTAATAAATCAAACTAACTTTAAGGCCTTTGCTTGAAATTAAGTATCGAACACTATGATTTAACATAATATAAATTCACGCCTTTTTCCCCGAAGGGGTAGGCAGAGGTGTATTACACACCCACACTATGATATGCGCATATATGAAAAAAGACGCATACTGAAAAATTATAGTGAAATATAAAGCAGACTATACTTATATGTACACGTGACCTACGTATGCCGTAAAACAGACTCCTACGGCAAAGTGTGTAGCATTTACTATGCCAAGTATCGAGGGTTGGATACTCACACGATACAACACTTTGAACCTACTAATAGTTGATTTTAGTCAGGGAGTTCTTTGGGTCTGTTGCAGGATTATTTCTTACTAGTCGACGCCAGCGGCTTCGCACGCACATATTTTCGAATTTCCCGTTTTGCCCGATCCCGAGGGAATTTCGGGCAATCTCTCCTTAGTGCACCCATACGGTCCCCAAGGAACATACATGCCAAATTTCAGCTTCCTGCGCCCAATAGTTTCGGCTGTAGCGTGTCTGTCAGTCAGTCAGTAACGCAAGGATTTTATATATTAAGAAGATACAGATAAGAAGATGTCATCTTTTAAGAAAACATGATCTCGACGTGACTCGACAATATCTCGACGTGTATTCTTCGCTATTATTTCAAATCGAGTATGCGTAGTAAGGATTTAGCTTGTTATCTTAATGTTTGTGAACCAAATATCTGATATCATAATGTATTACATTAATATTTAGTGATTGATTTGCTAGTGTAATTTTATTTATAGCCTTAGTGAACACTTAAGTGCAATATCAGATATGAAATGTGTTAGTAATTTTATCATTTTATTTACGAGACATTTAGTAATTTCATAATCAATATGTCAGGCCGTCATAACTGAGAACATAATCATGACCGAGCCTAGGTGACCTTACTTATTTCATTTATAACCAAAACATACTCTCTCAGAAATATCAATAGATTTTATAAATAAATGTTTTGGAAAGCCTTTTATAAAACAATAGTGTAGATACTAAGTTTTCTTTCGTGGCATAAAAGCTCGAGTCACACAATCAAAGTTCGGGTAACGACGTGCAAACGTGACTCCTTCCCTAACGAACAACACAACAAAGTGGAGAGCCCGAGAAACCATCACAATTAAGGAGTTTCCACTACATAAGGTTAAATAGCTAACGTAGTACACTACTCCAGGCAAGAGCCTTGACACAAAACATCGCATCAGCCCCACTTTGCATTAACTGAAGCTCACTAAACCGGCTGAATCCGGAAAAATCCAGATCCGTCCGGCGCGAGCCTCTCGGAACTGGTTATTTCCTGTCTTTAGATTAAGATGGCCGAACCTGTCGTGCCGTCACACTTCTCGTCCTGTCCTTCAAGTGTAAGAGCGAGACAGCTAATGGTTATTTCATGATAGATTTCGATACGTCGAAAAACGTTGGTTGCTGCTATCGCATCAACACTTGAGTCTGATTAAATGACGGTCGGAGGTCGTTAGGGCCCCGCGGAAATTTGTTTCTGGCCCGCCTTTTCTCGATTCGCAAGTAAATAGTGTGGATTATACGATCTGTGGTGTGCCCCGGGCGATATCGCCTGTATGGAGTCCGCCGACCGAATCATTGATTCGGACAAATCTTCGAATGTAACGAAAGAAAAACTGTTTCTGCAATCGTTGTTATTCATGCCTTGTGATTTGATGGAGTCGTTTCAAAACTCTGTACATGAAAATCGTGATAGGAAAATCCTTGCTCATATTTTATACATGGCTTATATTCCGTCAGGAAATATGGTAGAATATTCAATATACTATCGATGTTCTTGAAAGCCGCATGAATTTTGTGGTTTGATAAATCTGTGAATATTTAAGTTAAAAGCAACTAGAAATCAAATCAAGGTATTTGAATAATGGAATAGATGATGTTTTAGTGATGACTAGAGTGAAAACTCTCAATTTTTGTTTCTTTAGCTACCAGAAACCAATAATACAATAAGATAAAACCTTAGGAAACAAAGTTTTCATCATTCAACAAAGTCATAATAAATTTTAACAGTCGCAGAATATAACATAACCTTTTTCAATATCTTTGAAAACCTTGCAGCTGTTGATTGTTAACTGGATTTTATCTCTTATCCTTTTTATCTAATTATGTTGCCTGACGGGAACACTCTAAGTGACTTATAGCCGCGAATTGTAAGGTACCTTCTAGACAAGCAAGTGCCATTTTTTTTTTCATTCTCGCGGTAAAACTGCCATGTGCCGTCGGACAAACCGACCTCAAGAGAACGCCTTCCCCGCTATGTTTTGAGTTTGTGAAAGAACTGCGAGGTCGCTTTTAAGAATTGTCTCGAAAAATAAATAATATCACCACGGTATCCCCAGACTCTGCACTCAGAGAAAGGACAGTTATACATACAATATTTAGAAAAATAATTATCTACTCACCGAATTTGTTGCTCGTCAATTATATTAAAATCTTTTAATACTTGGTAAATCGTCGTCTAAAATGCGATATTGCTGAAAAATTAGTCAAAAGAAATAAAATAAAATTATATTGCGCTGCAGCAAAACAACTAGAAATAATTAAGCGACTTCGCAGTCATAATGTATAGAATCTACTACCGTACTTAATTCTATATTAAGGGCGAGCTCTTTAATAAGTAAAGTAGGATCGGAACATTGAACAAAGTAGACAATAGACATTTCCATATCGCATTACTACAGTTATTTTTAAGCTTATTAACAATTTGAACTTTAGCAGTGTGAATAAAATACAAAATGCTGCCTTTTTAGGGTTCCTTACCCAAATAATGCCAACGCGACCCTTTGAAATATCAGCTGGTCGCTCGTCTGTTTATTTACCCGTATCTCGTAAGCTGATAAATAGAAAGATTACAAAAAAAATAGTGATATGTATTACTTATTACCGATTGTTCAATACAAAGAAACAAGGACGCTTAATGTAATATGATATTGTCTGTATTTTATTATTATTCTTCCTTTATTTACCTCTTTTTTTATTATGGTAAAGCAGCTATTGACTGCACGGTTGGCGTAGTGGTTTACGCTGCCGACTCGCCGGTTCGATTCCCACAAGAGACAATACTTTGTGTGATCCATAAATTATTGTTTCGAGTCTGGGTGTTCATTGTGTCCGTTGGTTGTATGTTTGTGAAGTCCCCCGCGGTACAGGATTTATTCCTACTGCGGGAGTTGTTTTTATAAGAAGAAAAAAAAGAAAAGTATCTATACAGTTTTTATATATATATATATATATATATATATATATATATATATATATATATATATATATATATATATATTTAAGACTGCCTCGTTGGTCTCTCGGCATAAATGTGCGCGTGGGATTGGGAGGTCTCGGGTTCGATTCCCGGGTCGGGCAAAGTGTTATTGGGTTTTCCGTTAGGAAATTCTCAGTAGCAGCACGGAGTCTGGTAATGTGCCCGCTACGGCAATAGGCTCGCCCACGTGGGACCTAAAAGTTCATGGTGAAATGTGGGTGTAATATTACACCTCTGCCTACCCCTTCGGGGATACAGGCGTGAGTCTATAAATAAAAATAAAAATATTTAAAATTAAAGCGTGTGTTATCTTGTGCTATACAGCAAAATCCTTCGTGTGCAGGTTGGACTCGCACTTGACCGATTTTTTATATTTACGTCGCATCAAAATTTTGAAAACGTTCCGGTTCAGGACTATTTCCTAAATTGAATTTAGTTTACTTTTTTAAAGGAAGAAAGCAAGTTGATGTTTTATTTAATTTTAAAGAAATGGCTAAGCCTTTCTGAAAAATTTAGTTAAAGTGATTTCCTTTTGTCTTCGTGCAATGTTTTCCTTATTTAAATCGAATCTAAACTAAACCTGCAAAAGGGTTAATCATAAAGAATGTTGCCAGACACAAAATTTTATAAGAATCTTAGTCAAAACTTTTGTAAATATGGAAGTTACATTCTGACATGTTACATTCATCTTAGAATATTAAAATTTACTAATTGTGAAAGTAAGAAAGTATTTTAGAAACCAAAATGGCATGCTAGGCTTTTTTTCTAGCTAGCTCAGGCCCACGAATAATATAATAAAGTCGTGTCGATTTTTACAGGAATTTTATTATTACTTAAAATATATTATTTTATCAAATCTGATTAGGCTAATACGTAGCCTCCTGAGTACCGAGGTGAAAGTCTAGATCCAACGTTCAACCAAACAAACAAACAAACTCTTCAGCTTTATATATTAGTAAGTATAGGACAAGATGTGCATAATCACTCATGTCCAATGAACTGAACACCAACTTTAAATAAAGATTTGTTTTACTATTCGTACTTACAACTTTTTCTAATGTCTGTGTTATAATAGAAATATACAGATTTTGTAATCGTTGAGAAGAAGAAAGAAAGTTGCTAGAATATAAACAGAAGTAATGCTTAAGTAGTTACGGGTATAAGAAAAATATTAAACGTCCAACTGTATATGTCTACTTGTGCCATAAGAAAACCTTGTGATATTATATAATATAATGAATTTGTAAAATAAGAAGGAATCCGTACCATTCCAATTTTACAAGAATTAAACAATTTTAAAACTATTTATTCGATATTAAAAAACACGTTTTAATTAAGAAGAATATCTGAGTTTTAACGGCCATTTTTCCACAGTTATACACTCATGCATTGCTCTTGACACCACATGTATTGAAAAACCAATACATAATTCGCCGTCCCCGGAGAATAAAATGATAACTACAAAAATGCAACTTTACAGGAAAAATAAAAAACATGTTTTCGTCGATTGCTCCTTAAACATTGGACGTAGACAGATGATTGTAAGCTTTTAAAGAAGGTTATTTTTTGTTTATTCTAAATGTTTTAGTGAAATACGCCTTAGTATCAAAATAGAGATATTATTTCAAAAATAAAAGGTTAGTCAAAATTAGCCATCGTCTAAGTTTTTTAACGGCGATTATCATTTTATTCTCCGTACAGCCTGACCAGAACCAAATATTGTACTCTTCACTTATCATTTTTCAAATCCACAACAGTCATATAACAAACACGTCTTAAACAGAGCAACTGGATGGTTTTGAACGAGAATAAAATAATTAATGCATTTATCATTATCTAGTCGCATATTTTTTTCATGAGAACATAATTCTATGACTGATTATCATACTAACAAGTGGGAATAAATTTTGATAATACTTTATTAACACTTTATTCTCGTAATTTAAAACTTGTTTTAAATCTTTGAATACTATTGTATCATTTTGTATCTTCGTAAATAACTGTTTAAAAATTAGGAAAAAAATTGAGCAGATGTATTAGCACCCACAGATCCCAAAATGACATAACACTAAAACTAAGATAATGGCAGTTATCATTTTATTCTCCGGGGACGGCGAATTATTCAATATGACTATGACTGTCTTTAACATTACCTACGTTGAAAAGCGTCACAGAGAGTTAAGTAAATAACCGATTTCCACGTCGACTTTGAAGTTAATTTATAACAATTAGCCGCAACTTCCTAATTCCTATAACTTGCCTAAGATAGCTAAGTCCTTGGCTAAATGGTTATGTATGTTGCGGTGAGATGTCCGGGGACCGCGTGCTACGTTGGCACCGCGCCATCAAGACGTTATATTACTTACGGGATAGTGATGTGCCGGGGAAATAACTGTTTTGACGGGTAAATTAACTATTTTGCGAAACATGTTTTCATTTGGCATGTTAGCTTGCTGCTGCTGGCTTTATGCTTGCTAGTTAATTTCAAGGGATTAATATTAGCGTGCTAAACTATTCGTACTAAATAATAATGATCAAATTTTTTATATTTTCAGTTTACTGTATTTCCCTTACTATTTTGGTTAAGTTATATTACTCAGGTATATTGCGTTATTTAATGTGTTCCTCTACGATGTGATTATAAAGTTTAGAAGGATCAATATCAAGTTGGTTTGAAGATTTCATATTTCGGCACTGTTGTAAGTGCAGTGATCACGGATTTAATGACGGTATTGCGTATATCTCGACTAGAAGATTTTTGCATTTTTATGGGCTTAACTACAAAAATTTTATTCTAAAAAAAATTTCAATTTCAAAATATTAACCCCTAATTTAAACCCTTTTGAGGTGAATATTAAAAAAAAGCCTATCGAAGGTGTCTTTTCTTGACTATGCTTACGTAATAAAAGTAACCCACAATCCAAATTACATGTTTCTTATCTCAATAGATAATTCTTTACGATAATATTATGTGGGTCAGGACGAGTGATTTTATATATACATGATGATGATGATAAACATTCTAATTTACTGTCTAAGATATATGTATTTCTTCCACAAGATTAGCAAAATTTTATACGCTATAGTGTATGTAAAGCCTTGAAATTCCTTACAAACTATACTGGTTCGAAAAATCTAAAATGTCTTAAAACTTTAAATACTTTTCAAGTTTGTGAGAAAAAGGACTTTTTATTCTTTAGCAAAAAAGCACAACACACAAACTTCTACTCTCAATTAATACAGTGTAGTTGAATACACTTTAGTGGCCGGGAACTTGTGTAAGTAATCAGATATTTTAGTAAAACATTTATTTGTTCATAACCAAAAACCACAACTACGAAATATCCAGTTTGCAAAACTACCATAATTAACTATTACACTATTAATAGATTCAATTTAACTACCTCAAAATTTATTAGCCATACCGTATTGATAAATAATGTAAATTTAATAATCTGTTGAAAAGCAAATATATTAGCTCGGTCGGGCACCGCCGGTACACATGGCTACGTTTATTATCAACTGTTTGTTATATAAATAACGACTAAATATGTAACAGCGAATATATATTGTATAAACAAATATATTGTAAGTTTGTCAGGCAGATGTAGGCAGAGATTGTACTTTTTAGATTCCAAGAGTACGGATTTAAATCAGGCTCGGGTTTGTAAACAAAAATGTCAGTATTTTTTTTATTTTCTTTAGTGTCATACTTTAAGACACATATCCAGGTTTGTGTATTATTTTATATAAATGACTATTGAAACTAAATTTAAATTATAAAGTAGTAAAAAACCTCTTCTCTGAATTGATATCTCTAGTAAACTCTAGTTAACCAGATATTTTTTTCTGACCTATGAACCCAAAGTGATAGTAATATTCTGTGATCTTGATAAGTTTCGGATATTAACTTTCATTATAATTTAATTAATTGTCACTTTGGTTTATTTTTGAAGACGATTTTCCTTAAAATATATAACACAGGTCGTCGGTCCACCTTGCGGGAGGCCTACCGCTGCTGCGTCGTTCGGTAAGTGGCCGCCACTCCAGAACCCGTCTGCCCCAACGGCCATCGGTTCTTCGCGCTATGTGCCCTACCCATTGCCACTTCAGCCTGGCTATTCGGACAACTATGACTTTGGTTCTCCTGTGGATCTCCTCATTTCTGATTCGATCTCGTAGGGAAACTCCGAGCAAAGCTCTCCATCGCCCTCTGAGTAACCCTGAGTTTTCGGATGAGGCCCATAGTTAGCGACCACGTCTCAGCGTCGTAGATCATCACTGGCAACACACACTGGTCAAAGACTTTCGTCTTGAGACACTGCGGGATATCGGACGTGAAGAACGTGGTTAAGATCGCGGGAAGCGATTGGATGCGGGCGGCTCAAGATCAGTCTGTTTGGAGAACCTTGGGGGGCCTATGTCCAGCAGTGGACGTCTCTAGGCTGACATGATGATGATATAACACAATAACTATGAAACGAAACGATAACATGTTAAAGCATTATTTCTACATCACTAGCGGTTATAGAGTGTATAGCTGCAACTTAACCGGAGTTTAGTGTGACGGACTGATACAGATTGTAATGGCTTATTTATTAACACTCGCAAATTTACCCGGATTGTCTTAATGTAGACAAGACAGATGAGCAGTGAAACAATAACTATGTTTGTACCTTCAGTTTACATTCTGTGAAACTGAGGTGCAAAAGATAGGTAGAAAATATGCACAAACAACAGATAGATTATAAGTATGTAAATCAAGGCAACATTCATCAGTGACTGCCTCGTTGGTATCGCGGCATAAACGTGCGCGTGGGATTGGGAGGTCTCGGGTTCGCCCGGGTCGGGCAAAGTGTTATTAGGTTTTTTCCGTTACGAAATTCTCAGTAGCAGCTCGGAGTCTGGTAATGTGCCAGGTACGGCAATAGGTTCGCCCCCTATTACGTGGGGCCTAAAAATTCTTGGCGAAATGTGGGTGTAATATTACACCTCTGCCTACCCCTTCCCACGCGCACATTTATGCCGCGAGACCAACGAGGCAGTTTATTTAGAACCCTTATTATTTAGGTAAAATTAACTAACACGGCGAACTTCGCACCGTCACATTTTTTTGCAGATAAACTATCTGTCGTACTATCTGTAGTCTAAGATGTTTATCATACAAAACATTTCTTGGCAATTGGTTATTCTAATATTACAAACAGACACTCCAATTTTATTTATGTGTATTGAAAAATGGCCATCATTCCTTTGCCTTATTATTGAACGTAAACTAATTACAATTTAAAGTTTGCCCTTATCTGTTTTAAACTTAATATTATAAGTGGATTAAAGCATAATGACTCTGAAATGCGTTAAAACTAAATAATATTAAATCGAAATAAATAACAACTTTGTTTGATAGATGGTCTAAAATAGTTTAAGTCTAAGGCTAAGGTGGGTGTCAAATTTAGTTCCAATTTAATTTTAATATTTTAGGTTAAATAATAAACGATAAGCTATATTGGTATCGGCAATTCAATTTCTACTGAATAAAGAGTAATATATACAGGGTGTCACAAGACCCATCACCAAGCCGAAGTCAACTCGTTTTAGACATCATGCCAAATCATTCTTAACAAAAATAAAACTTGGGAAATGACTTTTTGTTCAAATAATCATTTGTTTTAAGCTGCAATCAAAAGTATGCCCGTGAAATTTTTGAAATACCTACTTATCCATGGGTGCATAGGACATCCATAGAACAGGTTGGCGTGGTAATTGCATCGATTTCGTACCTAATTACAAAAATGGTATAGTAACTTTGGGCCTCATTATATATCCTGAACCAGTAATTTCCCAGGTATGGTGCGAAAGTAAAAAATGTTCGTAATGATTGGTACAATATGGGGTTTCAGTTTTCGTTAAGGGTCTTTTTACACCCTGTATAAATTTGATCAAACCATCAGAACTATAGTGACATAGTTATAAATATTTATTTTATTAAGCGTTATTAGACAGTGGTTTGCGGTTACCCTGCATTCATAAGCTCACCACATCAAATTATTAATGTGCTTAGTGATAACTTTATAAAAACAACTCCTCTCCTCCGGTTTATGAGATTAGACAGGTTATGGTTTTAGTTTAATGTACAGATATTAATGTCTGTTGATTACGGTAACTTTAGCTATGAATAGAATATAAGGTAAGCTTTCCTTTATAATGTAACGTCTAATATCTTTTAGGTTAAGCGTGCGGCAAGATATTAAAATAAGGCACTGAAAAGGTATTTTATATTCAAAAGTCTACGCGTGTAGAAGTAAGCAGCACTGGAATATATAAAAGCTCTTGGCATGTCAAAATACCATTATGTATATTAGGCCATTGTAAAAAAAGGTTGGCTACCTAAAGCACTATACAAAATGGATGGTTACTACTCAGATTGACAGATAATTGTCCAGATAGATAATAGTCCAACTTTATCGTTGTCAATCTCTTAGCTAGTGACACGAAATTTAGCCTATCGGTTTTATGATAGTAGATATGGGAAGTTGGTTTCTTTCTTTTTTTTAAATTGAAGATAAGCTGTGGTGCTTATCTTATTTTATTTGCAATCAAACGACGGATGGTCACGATAGTTTGAACTAGTTTTCGATTCTAGTATTTTGGAATTCACAAAAATCCTGTGATAGAAAAAAAAAGGATTTTTCATGAAAATCGCAAGCTTTGTGGTGATTCTATTGAGCTAAGTCATTCAGATGTGTAGTGTCTTCAAACAACAAAAGTCGCAAAAGTCATCGATATTCAGGTGTACTTAAACATCGCAAATTTAAAAAACAGATTAATTATTATTTCGGAAGTAACTGAAATGACGATTACGGTATACCCTAAATAGATTCGGTAATTAAACCTTTTTAGAAATTAAAGTTGCCAAAACGTACCTGACTGAAATAATTGTTATATAAAATTACCTTCTAAATTACTTAATCCCCTCACGCCAAAATACTATCCTCATAAGTGCCTCCATTACCCTTTATGTGTTTATCTAGCTGGCAGCACGTGTGAAAGGGAGGGGAGATGTTATCGAACACATGAACGAGACAACAGCAGTTAGGAAACGAATGAAGTAATTAAAAAGTTCCTTCCGAACACCGCGTGTGCACTTGTAGCAAGGACACTAACGATTATGGCAGACAGGTTGCCACTATGTAGGGAACTACTTACCAGTAGCACAACTCGGGACAGAAGTGCAGAAGATCTTTTCGTACTATTTTGGTTGGTCAGATGGTTCTTAGGGTAGGAATAATTCAGTATGGGAAACATAGCAAACTTTACAATACTGTAAATTACTACCGACGAAAAATTTAATCTGGAACAAGCTAAAAATATATAATAATGCAGCCAAAAGTTACTATACTATACCCACCTTTGGTTCCTTTTGTAAAAGGCTGACTGACAGTCATATAATTTTATTCTATTCATGAAATAGCCAATCATTTTATAAGCTTTTCAAAAGTTGCTACACTTGTTAGTTACATGGCTTATGAAATAAGAAACCGCTCAAAAAATGTTTACCATCTAATTGTAAATGAAAACAGCCGAATGAAGTAGCGTCTGTTGAGTAAATTCAACGGGCTGACGACAAATTATAAGTGATCATTAAAGTCTCATGTCATTGTCTTGCAATATCTATTAAGCGGATCCTGATGGATTTACGTTCACAAGATTGATCTAAAGTTCAATCGATAAAGGTTACATTGCGGTATTGATGTGAAGCCACCCCTTGATCTAACTTGTAAGATAAATGGTGGTATACAACAATTCTCATTAGTCCTATAAATATAAAGTACTATATTACCTTCAATAAGTTAATTGTACGCGATTAAGACCCGCTAATTGATTTTGATGATGTATACAAATCGCGAAAATTAAAAATCGATTTAGTAAGTACTTGGTTCGTGTATTTTTTTCGGTCGCCTCTTACGTCACCCACGGAATGAAATTGAGTTCTTAATCCGTCTCCACGCGGAAATAATTCATAATCCAACCAAAAACATACAAAAATTCAAACCAAATAAGGATGCAGAAAGTCAAAATCTTCAAGGAAAACTTGTATTAAAATCAAAACCACAGTACTGTACCTTTCCCTCCCTGTAGCACAATACAACAGTTTAAATTTCCCTCATGAAGGAGGCACGTGTTATGGGTCGATACCCCTACGGAACCCTTTCTGAATTTTTATGCCCTTACGATTTGTACGACCTATTCTGCCCTGTTTATTTAAGGCTTATTTCAAAGGTCTGATTTTTCGAGGACCTTGTTACGATGAAAATGTTCGGTCGCGAGATTACTTATTTGTAGTATTGAATACAACAATGTTTGACATCGGGTTTCTATTTACGGTTTCGGCTGTAAATAGAACTCTTTGCAAGCGATTGGTTTTGGTTATTTTATACATACATACATACATATACTCACGCCTTTTTCCCGTCGGGGTAGGCAGAGACAACAGAACGCCACTTGCTCCTATCCTTACAAACCTCACGCGCTTCCTCTACACTCATTACTCTTTTCATACATGCTCGCCGGTTGCGGGTACTTCGGACCTTTCCGTTTCTTAGGATGTCTCTCTTAGGTTATTTTATATTTTATTTAATATCACAATACGGGTAACATTTTTTGCATCGCGGTAATATTTTCAGACATATGTTATATGTTCCCTTTGGTAACCCAGTTGACGGCATAAAAGTTATGCTCTTGTGCGGCCTCATGCAGCTTTCGCCAGGAGCCAGAGTTAGTATAAGTATTTGTTAACAAGAACGTCTTTCCTCTTCCAGCGCCCCACGCTTTTACAATCAAATATTATAGGTAATTAAAATCACATACCTAGTTTACTCTTCAGTCCAGAAATAGTGACAACTTGAACGATCCATGATTTATTTTTTGTTCTTACGTGCATTCAGTAAAACGTGTCTTTCTAGTGTTTTTTAAACTATTAATTTATTTTATACTTTTTGATCTTTGATTACGAAATATTTTGACAGTTTTTTTCACAAGTGCAAACACGACTATGATACATCATCCGGCTTCATCATAGACCTTGAAACCTAATCGTGGTCAAAGTTTATTACAAGACTTTTCTAAGAAATCCAAAACAGCTATGATACGATTTTCCATCATGAAGTTTCAGTTCATAACTTTTGGCTCCATGATCAGATCAGTTTGACAGTATCATATTATTGTATTGTCATCAAAACTTCATACAGCTGCCAATTTTAATTTGGAAGATGGTTAAATTAGTAACCTTAAATACCATTAGGTATGTACATAGTTAGTTACATACAGGTTGACCTAATAAATTTTAATAATTAACGGTTATAACCTTGAAACTTGATCATGTTCAAAGTCCATTACGTGGCTTTTCTCACAAGGCCAAACACGACTATGATACGATATTCCATCATGGAATGCCAGTGCCTATCTTTCGGCTTCATCATCAGACCTTGAAACCCAATCGTAGTCAAAGTTTATTACAAGATTTTTCTAAAAAATCCAAAACAACTATAATACGATTTTCCATCATGAAGTACCAGTTCATATCTTCCGGCTCCATCATCAGATCAGTTCGACAGTAGGTACCATATTATTTTATTGTCATCAGAACTACAGACAGCTGCCAATGTTCATTATGTTACGACCCTTGTAAGATGGTTAAATTAGTTACCTTAGATTCCATTACATAGTTAGTTACAAACATGTCGAGTTCCAGTTCATATCTTCTGGCTCCATCATCAGATCAGTTCGACAGTATCATATTATTGTATTGTCATCAGAACTACATACAACTGCCAATTTTCATTACGCTACGACCCTAGGAAGATGGTTAAATTAGTTAGCTAAGATTCCATTACATAGCTAGTTACATACATGTTGACCTAATAAAAGCGTCATTAAATGTTTAAGAAAATTTTTTTTTGGAAGATTACTTACATTCTCAAAATTAAAGCTTAAGTTAATATCTATATAATTTCCATAAATAAACCAGTGCATTACTACAAGAACTTTAGACATACTTACTTAATTGAATGAATATGTTTTTGGTGCGCAAATAAAATAGTACTACCATCCAAAAACTTCCAACAATCTTCCGCAAAACATAAACCAACTAAGAACTGGTGAACTGAATCGCTACGAACTTTATAAGTAGTAAAAGCGTCGTAGCACGAACATCACTTACCGTTTAAATGGCCGGCCCAATTCTCAATAAATCACACAACATTGCCCATAAACATCCATCCTCTAAAATTGCCTATTTTCAATAGCCTCTTTGGCCCAACACTTTTTTTGCCGAAGGGTTTAGTGCGGGTCAATATAATAGTATATTATAGGAGCTTAAAGATCTAGTAGCTGATATTTATTTTCGAGTAGTACTTGTTTACTAGAAAATGAGTAAATATTTTCTTATTTTTTGCGACGTTGAAGCAGTGCCTGAACTTAGACACGAAACTCGTAGAAAGTCTTCATATAGCACCAGGACGGACAAAATCATCATCATTATTTTGGTAAGTTAACCATTTTAGGTACTGGAACAGGTAGTAGTACTTTTCAACAGAGTAACTTGGTACCTCTGCAAAGGAATAACATAATATGAATATCGTGTTCAAATTATCAACGCACTGTGCAACATGTGAGTGATCCGCATTAAGACTTATTTTGAAAACGTCCTCGCCAGGTTTGTCACTAACCGTCAAGCTAACTAGCTAATTTTAAATTGTCTTTCGGAATTTATACCACGTACCTTTAAACAAAGGTACCAAAAAAACAAAGGTACGTGGTATAAATCCCGAAAGACAATTTAAAATAAGTTTAAATGACCACGTAAGTTTAAATTCCTATATAACTAGCTAATATATCACAACTTAAGAAATTTCAGAATATTTATTAGTAAAGTAATAGTCTCAACGTTAACAGACTTAGCCCGTGTGAATTATACACCTGAACGTCCTTCAGGAACTTATTGGTGAAACTGTACAAAAATTGGTCCGGTAGTTTTTGAATTTAAGAAAAGGAGACTTCATTTCATCATTTGTATACTTGGTGATGGGTCTTGTAACACCCTGTATAATATACATAGATCGTTTTAAAAGTCCTTGAGTTTTCATGATATTCATGATCGTTGTAATGGGCCGTATATATCAATATTATTGACTGAAAGGCCCTATTAATAAAATCTATTTTAACCTTTTGTTTGTTATGGCTATTACAATTTAGCTTTCACAAATCGGTTTTTAATACCTTCCATAGATATCCGAATACGATAACTATTACTAAAACTTTTATTTCATTATATAAGGTATGAACGTTAGCTCGTGTCAATGCATTCCCCTGATGGCACAAAAAAATATTTCAATATACCAATGGCGTTCTAAAACAATTGCCCTTGAAATAGATGTTTTTTGACGTCATCACACTGTCCCACTGATGGGCACGGGACTCTTCTCACCATTATTACTTTCTATAAATATGACACCGTTAACATTTTGCTCAGCAAAGCATAGCACACTAAAAATATCGTCCGGTAAACGGCACTAAACCAATATCACACATGTTTTTTATATATGGTGTAAAATCGAGGGGCCGGGGACCCACGATATATGGCCCAATAAAGCAGGGCAACACATAAATGTCCCATAGCCACCGTAGCCAACTTCACGCCAAATTGCGTAGGGGTGAAATGGTGACGTTCAGTTTTCCACCCTTAGGCCTTGTAGCGGGTTCTGGTAGTAAAACGCAGTAGAGGTTCCAGATGCGTTTATTTGCCGAGTATTGTCTCACTTCCCTTGCCACGAGTATGACCGACCAACAACACGACACTGGCCTGAACACTAAGGGCTGCAGTCTCCCACGCTGTTCCCTCCGGTAGTGTGTAGGCAGGCTGCTCGAAGCGGTAGATCCTCGCAGGCCGTTGGTTCAGCGGGCAGACGCCGGCGGTGCGAGTACGAGGAGCAGGGCAGGCCAGACTCTTCGGCAGAAGTGACGCCGAAGGCGATGCAGGAAGTGTAGCGGTCTAGGAGCGTAGCCGAAGTCTTAAGGTGAACCTGGAACCCGTAGCTGGGACCAGGATACACGTAAATATGACGTAGGGTCAGTAGGTACGCTTAGTTATAGTAGAAGCGACGTTAGAGTAGCGGTGCCGGCCTCTCTGTCGGCCCCTTTATATACCGGGCCCTCCATCAGGCTGAGAGTCCGTTCATGACCATATTTGGTCAGGCTTTGCGAGTGCGGACGATGGCTTTCTCTGATTGGCCGAGCGTATGGGCGGTACTGTGACGCAACGCGGTAAGTACCGAACATACGTTACAATACCGCCCGCCTTAGGAGAGGATTTTACGTGGCTAACAAGGAAAATCCGACTAGCTCCGTTAGGTCTATGAGTCCGCTACTGTCCAAGCTAAGACGGCATATAGAGAGAAGGAAGGGAAAGTCTTCTACGGTTTGTAACAAATAGTTAGGCACCATAGTGTATAAGTTTTAGGTCCTTAATGTGCCAAAACCCAATAGAATTTCCAGACGCGTCCGACAACTCGTAAACGAGAGGCGACTTTTTATTAATCACTGTGCACTTCACGAATTTAGGGGCTAGTTTCTTACAGAAGGACTTATCCTTGTCGCTCTGATAAAAAGTCCGTTTCCACACAGTGTCTCCCACATTAAACTCAGCTGGTTTACGGCGTAAATTATACGTTTGGGAATTCCTAGCATGAGCTTGAATGAGGAGTGCCTGAACTTTGTCAAATATGCCTGATAAGTGACCTATGTTTTCTGCGTAATCGTCCCTAGGTATGTATACTATATCATCAGCGTCTGTGTCGACATAGTGTGAGCCGCATGGAACTAGTTCACGTCCATAGACTAAAAAACTAGGTGTATAGCCCGTGACTTCATTAACTGCAGTATTTAATGCAAACTGCACCTTTGGTACGAGAGTGTCCCATAATCTCTGGTCATTTCCTACAAACGCCGCTAAGGTAGAACCAATGGTTTTATTATAGCGTTCGACTGTATTGACATGTGAGGAATATTTAGGAGTATAATGAAGATTAGGGATTTTGTACTTGCGCAACATAGCTTTTAAAGTAGCACTGACAAACTGTTTACCATTGTCCAATATAATTGTAGATGGTATACCATGAACTAAAAATATTTTTTCTTCCAAAATATTAGTTATTATTTCAGCAGTTGCGCGCCTGATAGGAAAAAGTAGACAGTATTTACTAAAACAACAAGTTACTACGAAGATGTAGGCGTTTTGTTTTCTTGTGACGGGTAGTGGCCCCACCAAATCTACACTAATGGTTTGGAAGGGTCGTGAACACACTTTGGGTCGTCCCATGGTTCCCAATGGTGCGTGGTTCTGATGTTTGTGCGCGATACAAGTGTCGCAAGAATTTATGAACTTAACTACGTCATCGCGCATTTTGGGCCAATAGTAACGCAGTGCTAAGCGCTTGTAAGTTTTAAATATACCGAAATGCCCCGAAGTGGGTTCGGCATGGTTCTCTAATATGGCATTATTTCGATCAGAAGAAGGTAGTACTTCTTTCCATTCGAACTCCTTACGTAGCATACACCTAGATTTAATCAAACGATATAATTTATTATTTTTAATAGAATAGTCTGGATAGTCATTAGGCGAAGATAAACAACCATTGTAGGTGGCTGAATACCATTGATCAGTGTTAACATTAGGGTCATTCACGTTATTATTATTCGCGTTAATTATATTTACAGGTAGGGATCGTGATAACGCATCGGCTATAATATTATCCGCACCGCGCCGATGCTTTATTTCGAAGTTGGTGGCTGACAGACGAATCGACCACCGAGCTAATCTACCAGTCGGGTTGCTCAAGTTTAGGAACCATTTCAGTGCGGAATGGTCAGTATACACAACAAACTTTAACCCGTTATCTAAATAACAGCGCCAATATTCGAGGGCTGTTAGAACTGCTAATGTCTCCCGTTCTGTTATACTGTAGTTTTGTTCCTGTGCATTTAGTGACCTACTCATGTAAGCGATAGGTAGTTCCACGCCATCTATTTCTTGTGTAAGTAACCCACCGATGCCGCTCGCACTCGCATCTGTGTGAACTTGAAAAGGTTTCTCGTAATCGGGACACGATAATATTGGTGCGGAGCTTAACAATTGTTTTAGTTTACAAAACGAGTCATCAGCTTCCACCGACCACTGAAATGGTGCGGCTTTCTTACCGGTAGAGGTAAGTTTGTTCAGAGGACCGGCAATAGTACTAAAATTAGGTATAAATCGCCGATACCATGATGCAATGCCTAAGAACCTTTTGACTTCTTTTTTATTCTTAGGCGTAGCATATTGAAGAATGGCTTCCACCTTACATGGGTCTACTTGTAATCCTTTAGAGTTTACTACGTAGCCCAAGTACTTCAATTCATCACGGAAGAATTTAGATTTTTCCAAGTTGATGGTAAGGTTGGCCGATTTTAATTTTTCGTATACTTTATTTAATAGTGACACATGAGCATTAAAGGATGGCGAAATAAGCACGATATCATCTAATAAAACGAATACAGAGTTTTCGAACTCAGGACTGTTCGTAAACAAGTGATCCACCAAACGCTGTTGTGTCGCAGGCGCATTCGTTAAACCAAACGGCATAGTCACAAATCTAAATGTTCCTCTAGTAGGCACATAGAACGCAGTCTTATCACGATCACATTCGCGAAGAGGCGTCTGCCAAAAAGACTTAGATAAGTCTATACTACTTAGATATCTAGCGTTCCTAAGGTTGTCTAAAATTTCGGATACGTAAGGTAGTTTGTACGCGTCTTTTTTAGTAATAGAATTAAGTTTCCGACTATCTAAACAAAACCTTAGTTTACCGTCTTTCTTAGGCGTTAGTAAAATCGGTGACGACCACGGACTTTCGCATTTTTCTACCACTCCCAATGCAAGCATTTCGTCTAATTCGTCAATAATTATTTTCAATTTCGCCGGCCGTAACCTATAATATCTTTGGCGTATCGGCGCAGAATCGCCAGTGTCTATTGCATGTTCTATTAAGTGAGTTCGTCCTAAACCGGTTTTTTCAGTAGAAATCGACTCGTATTGCTTTATAATTAACTTAGCCGTTCTCTGTTGTGACTCACTCAACTCACTACAAGATTGCAATACGTTCGTGTTACTTAGCTTATTTTCACCTAACACACTACACGGCAATGTTTTAGACATGCATACGGATGCGATATGGTTAGGCAGTAATTTAAATAGTTTCCAGAAATCGATGCCTAAAATTAAATTACTTGTAACTTCTGGAATAATATAAGCCTTCAATAAGTGGGTTTGATTATTAAAAGTAGTGGGTAAGTTGATAAAACCGCGCGGCAACAATATATTTCCACCTGCGGACCGAATGGAATTAGTGTTGTGACACTGCTGTATTTCTAACCCGGTTTTAGTAATTACCTCCAGATGGGAGTTGTTACCTAGAATTGTAATGGCTGAACCGGAATCGAGCAATCCACAAATAGGTAAACTGTTAATCGTTACGTTAACATAGGGCCGTAGGTCATTTTTAGGTTTATTATCCAGGATCGAGGCGACGGAATAACTAGAGAAATACACTTTTAGAGTGTTTAGCCAATTTCTCTCTGGTGCCAACGTGTCGTTATTATAATACGGTTCGCGGAATTGAGAGTTCAAACATTTCATCCGTTCGTAGTTTAAACATAACGTCTGCAGTGTTGCTATACTGTCTATTGAAGATATTGACGGAGCTAGCACTAGTGAGAAGCATGGACGTATGTTATGCAATAGGATGTCTAACTTTTCGCGTTCGGACAATCGCTTTGACGGAGACAGCCTAGCGAACAGCTGATTCATTATCGAGAGATAAATAATTATAGTTTCGGTAGCACCTTGAGTACGTCGGCGGATTTCATTTAATAACCGGTAGTCATAATCGTACGGTGTGAAATCGTCTATTAATTTAGTGGTGAGTTCTTCCCATGTAGTGAAATATTCTTTTAGGCCGCGGTACCAGTGAAGTGCGTTACCGGTGAAAATTTCGGAGGCATATGATAAAATTTTAGTGGAAGGTAGATTACGCGCGGTTTGGAATTCGGTTACGCGTTGTAGGAACGCTCGGACGCATCCCGTACCGTCGTATTTTAGCTTAGACAGTTCGCTAACTCTCAAATGCTCGCAATGCAATACTGGGGCTAACCCTGCCTGCGTCGAGGTAGACGGCGCAGGTTGGACCTCTGCCACAGCATCGGCTGAGCGAACAGCTGATTGCTCAATGGCGGACAGCTCCGCCGAGAGCTTGTCGAACCGGCTGCACAATTCGGTAATCCGATTTGAAAACGCCGTAGGACGTTCCATCCTACGGAGTCTATGGTATAAGTGGTTGTGCAGTGCGGTAGACCTCTTAGCTGGGTTCGCGTCGTAAGAGGCAGATAACGAATTTAGTCGCTTGGCCAGCTCAGAGACGGCCTCGCTAGCGCCCTCGAAATCCACCGCTATGGCTAGACCCGACTCCAAAATGTCATCATTTGGAATGGCTTCCAGTAATTTAGGGAGCTGCTTCCGCAGACCTAGGACAGAGGTAGCCGGCTCCTCACCTCTAATCGCGACCTCGTAAGCTAACTCGTTCTTGTTAAGCAGGAAGTATTTTATGGGGTGTGAGCCCATTGTGTATGAAGGAGTACCGCGTAAGTATAACACTACACACTACACTTAGTGCGCAAGCGTTCCGCCCTTACAAATGGCCTACTTTACGATTAGGCGTAAAAGTTCGACCGTTAGGACTAATTAGAAAAACGTTAGATTCAAATTTGCGAACTAGTACGTAGTAGGTAGTTACACTAAAAGGTAGGCAATTAGTACAACAATACGTACCGGTTCGCTGTGGCCACACCTGCTCGCTTACAATAATGGAGACCTGCTAGATGAGAACTCGAGCACGGAAAGCGAGACAATAACCCACGTAGGCGCCACTGTAGCGGGTTCTGGTAGTAAAACGCAGTAGAGGTTCCAGATGCGTTTATTTGCCGAGTATTGTCTCACTTCCCTTGCCACGAGTATGACCGACAAACAACACGACACTGGCCTGAACACTAAGGGCTGCAGTCTCCCACGCTGTTCCCTCCGGTAGTGTGTAGGCAGGCTGCTCGAAGCGGTAGATCCTCGCAGGCCGTTGGTTCAGCGGGCAGACGCCGGCGGTACGAGTACGAGGAGCAGGGCAGGCCAGACTCTTCGGCAGAAGTGACGCCGAAGGCGATGCAGGAAGTGTAGCGGTCTAGGAGCGTAGCCGAAGTCTTAAGGTGAACCTGGAACCCGTAGCTGGGACCAGGATACACGTAAATACGACGTAGGGTCAGTAGGTACGCTTAGTTATAGTAGAAGCGACGTTAGAGTAGCGGTGCCGGCCTCTCTGTCGGCCCCTTTATATACCGGGCCCTCCATCAGGCTGAGAGTCCGTTCATGACCATATTTGGTCAGGCTTTGCGAGTGCGGACGATGGCTTTCTCTGATTGGCCGAGCGTATGGGCGGTACTGTGACGCAACGCGGTAAGTACCGGACATACGTTACAGCCTGACATCTTTGTCCGTCTATAACATACAACAAGAAATTTCGGAGAACACTGCTCGTTTTGTGTGTACTAACAATAATCGTTTCGAAGTGCAGCGCGACATGAACATCATGCTACTCGTTGCTGTCGTGTTTCTCGTCACAAATCGCCAACGTCGTGGCCAGGCGAAATGGCCGTTAATAGTTTCGTATTATGAAATACTCCTTGGATATTTGTTTATTTTCGGTTTGAAGATAGCGTTCATAACACTTAGTTTATTGAAAAAGTAATATTTATATTTAACCTTGAATTTAGGATACATCTACAAGTATTTTTGGGTATGTACATTTATTATATTCTATAAATGGTTTGGGTTCAATTTCGTTGAAATAAGATTAATTTGTGGAGATGTTTGTTGGTTTAATTTCAGAATACAATCAGGGAAATTGAATAAAATCTTGTATCATGCGTTACTTGCATATGTTGTTCTTTATATTATGTAGTTATTGAAATAACGCTCGAGTGTTGTTCAAAGTGACCTGCGTTTTATGAAAAATATATTGTTTTTAATGTTTTTGCAAAAGGTTTATTTTGCTAACACATTGAATAATTTTATAGTATTTGGTCAAAATGAATGTGGTTGTTTTTCACCAAAAGTTGTTAAAGATTTTCTCGTACTACAGGACAATAACGTAGGTAGGTATTATAACAAATATTTGCCGCGGTTATTGACCTTGAGGTGAACGCTCCAAACCTTGAACAGAAAAGCTTAACATTCTGACATTCCCATAAAGTAAATTTTATTACATTATTAATCCGAAAACTATTAAACTGGAGATATAAAACCTTTATTTAAGACATACGTACCTGATATTCGCAATAAACAGATTTTATAACAAGTCGAAACCATATTATGAATCACACAAAACAATTCCACTACTTTGTTGTCATTTTATAGCAGCGTCTTTGTAACAATAAAAAATATGAGATTCTACTTAAATATGACGTCAGGATTCTAGCATGGGAGTCCCGACTGCACTTTATGACATCATAAAAATAGTCAGGTTTTATTACCTGAATAACTAGATGTGAAATTCAAATATGAAATCGGTTTCTTTCGAACCATATTCCACATTGATGGGCGCATTTCATCGTCCGAATAATAATGTAGTTCGTATTCCGAATTGTAATTTGTACGATGATTAGCAGAATAATGGTACAAATTACGTGGAAAATGGTTTACGAATGTATGGGATATCATTGCTTTGATTGCTTATATTGAAATGGAATGATCATAATGTGTATTTCATGAATACCATCTATACATATAAATAAAATTGGAGTGTATATTTGTAATATTAAAATAACCGCTATTTACTAAATGCAAATGGATACATATACCGAAATGTTTTTTTTTTACAATTTCTGTCTGTTTGTTTGTTCTCGCTAATCTCTGAAATGGCTAGACCGATTTTAAAAGGACTTTCACTGGCGGATAGCTGATGTACCAAGGAGTAACTTAGGCTATAAATTAACCGGGTACGCGAAGTAGTTCCCTAAGGACGCGGGTGAAACCGCGGGAAACAGCTATTTAAAATATAATTATAATAATCTACTTGGGAAATTATTTTGCCTTGATTGTTTACGCTAAAACTAGAGCTAGACGAGTAAATAGACAAGGAGAGCTTGCCTTTCCAACATACGTTTTTTTACTGCTATGTACCTAATTTTACAGTTAAATAACCGTATTGTTACTTAGTGTTTACCGTATTCCTTGTTTTGAAACTATACAAAAACATCTCAATATAAGAATGAATTAAAAACGCACATTTCTCGCCACGGTAATAACAAAACAGTTTCCAGACCAGTATTCTTCCACCCTACTAATAGTTCGTCTTTATGGCAATGAAAAGTACTAACAAAAGTATTTCTCCAGACAAAAGACAAGAAAAGAAAGCAGAATTATTGTATCTTAACGAAATAAATGGGCCATATAGTGAATGTGCGCGTCGCGATATAGCTCGCCGCACGGCTCCGCCCCTTGTTTTGAACAAAACTTACTCATACGTAACACAGCTTTAGGCAGGGAGCCAAATACCCATTTAAAATTTTATCTTATTCCAAATTTGCGTTCTTAAAATATTTTTTCTAGATGTCAGGTTTTAAACAGAAACTTAAAGATTTATTCCTGAACTTTTAAACATATTATACAAGTTTTAGACGCGTGGTTAAAACTCGACGCTGAATTTATTTTAGAAATATAACACGTACACTTGTTTGGAAAGTATTTCGCGAGTTAAGAAAATTGTGAAAGAAACTGTTCGGTTGCTTATTACTTATTGCTAATAGCTGAAGTTGAATGTCGAACTTGTAATATGCTAGTAGCGCCATCTGGGTAAGATGGCCGCTACCTCGGATATTTTGTGCCAACGTAATTACCCACGCCAGCAACAATTTCAATACAGTACTAATTCAAGTAAATTGGCTCAACAAAACTTTATTGGCAGAATGTTAACGTTAGTCCATAAGAAGGTACCTACTTCATAACCTGCGGCGTTGAGTATGTTTTGATAAATAAATAATTTTTAGTTTTTGAAGTGTTATTAATTTACTTATTAATACAAGGCAGCGATAACCGCGTGGAGAGACGGATAGACTGCTACGCAGAGGGTCTCGGATTCGAATCCACGGTACGCACCGATGACTTAACGAAGTAAGGGTGAAACCGAACGAGCGTAATTTTGTCAGTCGTGAGTCGCAGAATTTCGGTTGCAAAAAGAAAGTCTATTGTTGTTAGTAACTCATTTTGCGTCGCCGTGTGAATCAAATAGGACTTTTCTATGAAACCGAATGCAGCAGAATTTCTGCAACCGAAATTCTGCGACTCACGACTGACAAAATTACGGTCGTTTGGTTTCACCCTTAAGGGCGTATTAAATTGTTAATTATCGCTTGCTTATTGGTGAAGGAACACATCATGATGAAAACTGCATATCTGAGAGTTCTCCATAATGTTCTAGAAAGACATGTGAAGATAATGGCCTTACCCTTCTCATAGTGAGAAGAGGCCCATGCCCAGCAGTGGGACAGTATAAAGAGCTGATGATGACGTGTTATTAATAGTATTCGATATTTTTATATATACATATATATAGATGTTTTATTAATACTAGCGGGTGCCGCAGCTACGCCCGCACATATTTTAATTTAATCTTTTCGGCCCGATCCCAGGCATTTCGGGCAATCGCTTCTTAGTGCACCCCTTCAGTCTCCAAAGAACTTAAATGTCAAACAGCTTCTTGGGTCTAATAGTTTTGGCTGTGGCTTGTCTGTCAGTCAGTCAGTAACGCAAGAACAAAGTATTTTCAAAAAATACGTTCATAAGCGTCACCTTGTGACCTAGATGAATAAACAATTTTGACTTTGACTGTAATATGACGATGATGATATGACGTAAAATCAACATAACGTTATAACCATTAAAAAATAACAATTAAAACGCATATTTGCGACCCCATCTCCTCACCTACATCGCCAGTTCCCGATAGCATCAACCGATCGCAGCTTTATCAGCCGTTTTCCCTTCATATCCTATATTATTTTATACCGCGACCGGGGCTCCTGCACCCTATATTTTACAAGACCTTGTAAGATTGGATGGCGATGTCTCTCAACTGAAAACTTCGTATACGCCAGTGATGGGTTATTGCCTTAAGACAGTGTTTATAGTTGTTTAGCTGAGTAAGAGGTTGCATGTTATGGAATCGGTTTTAACAAAATATTATTATTATTCCTTATGTTGTGGTTTTTTTTGTATCTAGTTGCTTGTTTGTTGGACAACGTTCGTTCTAATTGTCACCCAAAAAAATAAAACATAAAATGTATCTATTTATTATTCATGAAGTTTTGTGTTTCTGGTCAATGTTTGACATTATTAACACATAACAAAACAGCATAGGTACTAGAATAGCACTTTTAAACTAATATTACTTATATAGAACATACACTTATTTTGATATTAAATAAGAGCGTGTATAATATTCCATATAATCCTACTAATATTATAAATGTGAAAGTTTGTGAAGATGTATGTATGGATGGATGTTTGTTACTCTTTCACGCAAAAACTACTGAACGGATTTGGATGAAACTTTACAGTAATATAGTTTATACATCAGCATAACACATAGGCCACAATTTGTAAAGATTTTGTATAATGTTGCCATAACATAAGGAAAAGTATCAACTGAGTCGGCAAAAATCCTGAGCTCAGAAAGCTGTCGTCGTGTACGATGCCTAAAGCATTAAAGTTACTTGAACTTCAGATAATGTATGGTGAAATTGTTTATCAGAAAAAGCTCACCATGAAAATTCAAGATGGCCACCGGCCGTCACAAAATGGCGGATTACTTATTTTCCACAAATACCTCAATAAGGGTATCAAATGAAAGGGCTTGATTCGTAGAATACAGCTCACTATAAAAAATCCAAGATGGCTGTCGCCGCAAAATGGCGGATTACATATTTGCCACAAATACCTCAATATGGGTATCAAATGAAAGGGCTTGATTGGTAGAATAGGCTCACTATGAAAAATCCAAGATGGCTGCTGCCACAAAATGGCTGATTACATATTTTCCACAAATACCTCAATAAGGGTATCGAATGAAAGGGCTTGATTGGTAGAATAGGCTCACTATGAAAAAGCCAAGATGGCTGCTGCCACAAAATGGCTGATTACATATTTTCCACAAGTAGGTACCTCAATATGGGTATCAAATGAAAGGGCTTGATTGGTAGAATAGAACTCACTATGAAAAAACCAAGATTGCTACCGCCACAAAATGGTGGATTACTTATTTTTCAGAAATACCTGAACATGGGTATCAAATGAAAGGACTTGATTCGTAGAATAAAGCTCACTATGAAAAATCAAAGATGCTGAAGAAGAAGCTGTCACAGCAAAATGGCTGTTTACATATTTGCCACAAATACCTCAATATGGGTATCGAATGAAAGGGCTTGATTGGTAGAATAGACCTCACTATGACAAAGTCAAGATGGCCGCCGTTACAAAATGGCTGATAACTTATTTTCCACAAATACCTCATTATGGGTATCAAATAAAAGGGCTCGATTCGTGGAATAGGGCTCACTATGAAAATATAATGAGAAGTATCAACTAACAACAAAACTAAAAACTTGGAAATAAAATAAACTAAAAAAAACATTACATTTTTGGGCGTAGCGTATCCAGAATAAACATTATGATAGAAATTTCACTTGTCCAATGATTTTATATTTGTCTGATCAATACCCAAGATTGATGAGAAGTTGGGTGCGATTGGGCAGCTAAGACTTACCGAATTACTTTTTAGCTTTTGTTACGTAACCTAACTACATAATTTTTATTGTAATAAAACATTAAACCATAAAAAAATATGTTTCTTACAACGCTCATTCTAGAGTAGTTATAAAATTGTTTTCAAAATTGATAAATTTATTGCCTTTAGTATTTAACGCAGATGAACTATGTCTTTAAAATAAGTAGTTTGGATGAATACTTTAAAAGTTATCACGATATAATTGACCTAAGCGCAGCGTCATTAAAAGCGCTTACTATGAGTTGTCGCGCACAGCGGGGCGGAGGGGCGGTCTGATTATGTACTTTGTGGTAATGCTTTCAGTTTTTATTTTGCTGCTATTCTATTCAGTAGATACATAAGCTCTTCAATAACTTTAATAATATACCTACATACTAATCTTTACCTGAAGTTTGACGACTATGAAAACAAAAGTAATTTTAAGTACATATATAATTATGTATGCTACACGGCGAATGTGCAGATCAGTTTGTGATGAAATTTGATATGGATAGTTTGAAATCTATAGTATAGTAGAAAAAAGGCAACGCTTTATTAAAATTTCAAGCGGGCGAAGCCGCGGGCGAAAGCTAGTTATTATAATATTCTATCCACGAGGCTAGTAATCTTAATATATAAAATCCTTGCGTTACTGACTGACTGACAGACACGCTACAGCCGAAACTATTGGGCACAGGAAGCTGAAATTTGGCATGTATGTTCCTTGGGGACCGTAGGGGTGCACTAAGAAGAGATTTACCGAAATTCCCACGGGATCGGCCAAAACGGGTAAATTAAAAAAAAATGCAGGCGTAGCTGCTGGCGTCCTCTAGTAACCCATAAATCCTTTGCGTCCCAATTTTTGCGCGATTTAGAAAGAAAAGAAAACAAAGAGAACTTAATTTGATTTACATTGTATGACTATTAGTTTTGATTTATAGCTTACGAACTGTAACTGATGACATTGAGCAAATTTGAACTCAACTTAGCATCCTCTGAAGCTTGGAAATATTTGCAACAATATTTTAACTGAATTTTGGTAAAGGATTTTTAAATGGACAAAACAGCTTCCTGGTATCTCGGTATAAAACTGGTTGCATATTTTAGTGGTGTCCCCGCGGTTTCACTTGAGTTTTTTAATTATACTTTTCCATTTTCATATAAAATATGAATGGTGCACTATTTGTATGGAATTTTGCAGATGTCTTGACATATCTGCTTATTGCGCTACTTCTGTATCGCGTTTTAATGTTTTATAGTCTACAAAATTCAGAGGCAATCGGCAAACCAAGTCATTTTGCTTCAGATTGGCGCATATAAGCAAGGTTTTCAAGATAAATATAACACAGCCTGATATATTGTATCTAGGACTCATTATTATCGTCCTAGCATTATCCTGGTTGCGTCTAAAACTATTCATCTTACGGCCCGTGGTCCGCTTAGTAGTCTAAGGGCGCGATTCAGAATCTTTCGATATCTCATTTGACATTCGATTCCGTTAATTGTCAAACGGGCTATCTCATTTTATGTCAAAACTATCGCTTTTCCTATCTATTTTATGCATTCAGTATGAAGTAAATTAATAAATAAACCAAATTCAATGAATATTTGTTCAAAATATCTCTGATAGGCGGCTAAAAGACGAGGACAATAATTTGACATATCGTACGATTACTTGTCGTGACATTCTGAATCGGCCTGCAGATTTAACAGCATATTAGATTTTACTAAGAGCGACGATAGTCGTCTACTTTCCACGGAAACACTACGGGCGAGAGAATTGAAAAATAGGTATTTGTAAAATCTATTGCTGTCGCGCAGCCTCAAGCCTCCCCCCGCAGAGCGCGATAGAGACAACTGCAGCTTGGACCAAAAATACCTATTAAATGTACACGAAATTAACGTTTCGTATTCCCTTGATTCCTTCTCCAAAACTTCATCGCTTTAACTAGTTTTTTCATATTAAATTAAAGAAAGGCTTTGGCCGTGTTCCTATGTTTTCCTTTTTTTAAATAATCTAGCCAAATTTGTTTTTTGGATGTTTGAACACAGCGGAAAATCTGGCCAATTTTTTAGGTATTTGAAGGTTCCTTATCGAATCTTTTTTAATATTAAATTTATGAGAAAAAGGAAAACATAGGGACATGCCAATCGGGGCCATACATCTTTTGGAAAAAGCAATTGCTCTACTGGCATTATCCAGGTAGAAAACAGGAGACTACGCTTGTATGGAAAAACGGCCGTTGTGTTTCCTCTTAAGGATATCGAGGACTATCAATTTTAAAGTGTTTATAAATCACTTTAAAATCTACATTCCGAATTCAATGGCGCTCTGTCAGACAATACTATTAACAGACAATTTTTACCAATTAAATTCTTTCAAATTGGTGATGTCAGTCGGCAAAGTAAACGGCAGACATTGATTCGACCGTTTTTCGTAATTTAATTTGTGTAACCCCCCGTCGCGACCGGCCGGCCACCCGCGGCCGCGGGCCCGAAAGTCCCCGTTCATCCCGACACGGTTTGGGCGTTACTACGTCTTCGATCTCCCCGATACTGTCACATATTAGACACGCTGTCGGCTTTACTCCAAATGAAGTACTGTTAATGCCACGATTTCATTGTTGATATGATTCCACGTTTAAGAATGTACGAGTGACTTCGTCGTGTTCTTGTTTGTAGAGTCATATTTGTTGGGCGTGATGATCGATGCGACTGGTTATATTAGTGCCAGTAAGATAACTTAAAGCGTGTTGTGATATTTTTACATTGTTACTAGCTGGCACGGCACACGTTGTTTGCCAAGGCAATATTTTTGTCGTGAAATAAAAAATAAATACAAATAAAGAGTGAGTGTGGGAATCTAAATATAAGGTGTTATAAGTATCTATTCTATGTAGTTAACACTTTGAAAGAAAGTGACAACCTATAGTTGGTATAACAATAAAAATTTAAGTGTGTCTCGATAAGTGTTGTTTAAAGAGTTAAATACAAAAATATGAAAGCAAATGTTTTTTTTATATAGAAAAACTCTAATTACCTTTCGGTACGAAATATACTTTATATTATAACTTATGCGTACAACTTTATACTGCCACGCTAGTCTCGCGGCATAAAGACTGCCTCATTGGTCTAGCGGCATAAATGTGCGCGTGGGATTAGGATGTCTCGGGTTCGATTCCCGGGTTGCTAAGTGTTATTGGGTTTTTTCGTGAGGAAATTCTCAGTAGCAGCACGGAGTCTGGTAATGAGCCCGGTACGGCAATAGGCTCGCCCCCTATTACGTGGGACCTAAAAAATCATGGCGAAATGTGGGTGTAATATTACACCTCTGCTACCTCTTCGGGGATACAGGCGTGAGTCTATAAAAAAAACAACTTTATACCTACCACATAATTTTATTATACACAGACAGAAAACATAAAAATTTTGGAGGATTTTGACAAATACCGTCATGATAAACCAGGAAAATATTGTAGAAATGAAACGTGTAAAAAGACAGAAGCGAAGTAGTTGAAAAAGGCCAGTGCAAATGACAAATGTTCTAAAAACTTTACCTATATTGTACCTGCCGTCTTCAAGAGTCAAAGCATTCAGTTTGAATATCGCCATCCATTAGACACAGAGTCTGTACACCATAACTGATGAAGTGATAAACTAGGTAACTTATCAAATTCAGGAATACCACATTTTATGACCGATCACAAAATTTAATAACAGGACCAAGTTTTTTATTAAAATTTAGCTTGGTTAGTCATTAAATAAAATTACAATAAAAAAAGAAAGAAAAGAAATATTTATTTTGCCACAAATGGCACACACCAAAGATAACAACATAAAGAGAAAAATCAAATAATAAAACATAAAATAGTACAAAATAAAAACAAAACCTATGACTAAATTATTTTATATGGCAGATTGTTACTCCTGCCGTTAAAACAGCTTTATACACTAGCTATATTATCGAATCGTCATAAATAATAAAATTTATATCATTATTTTCAGCCGCTACTTATTTACCAATATAATTTCAAAATATAATAAATATTAATTGCGTCACATGAGATAATCAGTACTGTACCGTCGACATTTCAAATCTTTCTCTCCGAATCAAATATATCACAGTAACAGAACAATTTGTCTGTCCTCTTCACGGTTCAATAACTGAACTGGCCCCATCTATAACCAAAGCACAAAGCGCATTGTCTTACATATAAACGTTAGTGTCTAGCAAATGCAATCCAATCTTTTTAGCTGCGAAAAGGGTTGAATCTGCACCATTTCGCTGTTTCCATTCTAAACAGACGGCCAAAGCGGGGTTCCACGTCTACCCTGTTATATTTTTTAACCGGGGAATCTTTTTACTTCGAGCGGACGAAGGGTTACTTACAGTATTTAAGAGATTTTTTCGACAGACCTCTGCTTATTTAAAGTGGTGTAAGCACTCGTTATTTTTTCATAAATTTGTGTTGTTTTAGTACTTTTGGAATATGAATATTAAGGCGGGTGTTTTTAACTTTCTCCCTCATGTTTTTTTTAAGTTTTCGTGTAAACGGTTAAATTGAGCTGTTTATTCTGTTTCATTTTCATTGGAATTGTTGTAATAATGTTTAAAGTTGTTTTTTTTTATTTTCAGGTAAGATTCTGAAGAAAATTTTTACGTAGTAAGTAAACTAACGGTGATTTTAGGATCAAGCTTCAGATGAGAATTGTAAACTGATTGGTGTGTGATTTTAATAGTTTGTTACTTATACCTACCACTGTACTTTTCACGGCTATTATTTTGATGAACATTAATAGCCACTATTCTATTTCTATATTACCTTTCCTTGAATCGACAAAAGTTTCTTTTTTGCTTTTAATTTCAGTTTCTTTTGAAGACATAACTAAACTGGATCTATTTCCAATCTTATTCATTTAATTGAGTTAATTTTGTACAGCTTTTTAGACATCTCATAACAAATGATTATTTTCGTAGCACTATTCCTTGATTCTATATATCTTATGAGACGTCATATTCATCATTTCCACGAGGCTAATAATAACGCGCCAAATAGTGCACCGGCAACCGGCACCATTCAATATTCGCTCGACAATAGCGGGTGTCACCGCAGGATTTTACTCAAGTCTAAAATATTATCAGCGCTACACAATCTTTGCTGTAAAGAATGACATAGCACAAAACAGAAAATATGCTTATTATCAATGTTTTTGTCGATACGGGGTTTGCAATATGCTGTAAAATACGGTAAAATATAAAATTATTCAGTACTTATAGTCATGTGTAAGATTGGCTTGCTTCTATATATAACTAGCGTACCATCTTAATATATATAAATCTCCTGTCACGATGTTTGTTCGCGATGGATTCCTAAACTATTTAACCGATTTTAAATTAAATTGGCACACCGTGAGCAGTCTGGTCCAACTTGAGAGATAGGATAGCTTAGATCTTTAATTATAGTCGCAATTTTATTTTATTGCAAATTATTTGTCTATAATTAATTGACAGTGACAATTATCTGTTAACTCCAAAAGATTCTAACAGATGTCGATACTTTTTATTTCGTCAAGGATAACATCGAAACCTTACCTGAATAATAAAACATTAAAAAATAAAGATATCGAGTCGACAACATATATCCGCAAAATTTGGATTGTCGAGTATTTTGTTAAATTCTAATGGTTCTTTAAATATAGTCTAAGGTTCTGACAGACAAATCACAGTCGCCATATTGGCCGATCTAGCGAAACGTCACAGATACTCACAGAAGAATAACTTAAGCACAGATACCGGATAACACAGTCTTTACTAAGTAGTTTGTATGTGTAAATACTTTTTGCAGTTATATTTCTTAAACAGTTAAAACGACAACTATGGAAGTATCCGCCCAATAAAGGAGATTTGTATCAAATATAAAAAAATATATTAAAGTATCTTTACGTAATCTATACTAATATAATAAAGCGGAAGAGTTTGTTTGTTTGTTTGTTTGTTTGAACGCGCTAATCTCAGAAACTACCGGTCGGATCTGAAAAATTCTTTTTGTTTACAATAGCCCAGTTATTCCAGAAGGCTATAGGCTATATAACATAACGTTTCGACCCTTTGGGGCCGGGCAAAAGCCTAAAAAGTCTAAAAGATAATGTTGTCTAATCTCAGGAACTAGCAGTCGGATTTTAAAAATTGTTATTGCCTTTGATAGCCCAATTATTGCGAAAGGCTATAGGCTATATAAAATTACGCCACAACTTTTAGGGGCCAGACAAAAATAATAAAATGGTCAAACGAGAAGGGGGAGGGTTGGGTCAAAGGCAAAAAAGACTAAACGAATAGGATACAATCTATATGGGTATCGTTTTAGTGATTTTCGGGACGCTGATTAATAATATTAAATTTATTTAGTGATCCAAGATGGCGGACGGGAAATCAAAGATAGCGGATGAGAAAATTTTTAAAATCAATATGGCTATCGCCTTCGATATTTTAAGGGGTGGCGAATCGAAATACAACATCTATTTCGTGATCAAAGATGGCGGATGGGAAATCAAAGATGGCGGACGGGATCTTTTTTAAAGTCGATATGTGTATCGTCTCCGATATTTTAAGAAATGGGGAATTCAAAAACATCATCTATTTCGTGATCAAAGATGGTGGATGGGATTTTTTTTCAAAATCAATATGGGTATCGTCTCCGATGTTTAAAGGGATGGAGAATCCAAATACAACATCTATTTCGTGATTCAAGATGGCGGATTAGAAATCAAAGATGATGGATGGGAAAAAATTAAAAAATCAATATGGGTATCGTCTCTGATGATTTAAGGGATGGAGAATCCAAATACAACATCTATTTCGTGATCAAAGATGGCGGATAGGAAATCAAAGATGGCGGACGGTATCTTTTTTAAAGTCGATATGGGTATCGTCGCCGATATTTTAAGAAATGGGGAATTCAAAAACATTATCTATTTCGTGATCAAAGATGGCGGATGCGATTTTTTTTAAAATCAATATGGGTATCGTCTCCGATGTATAAAGGGATGGGGAATCCAAATACAACATCTATTTCATGATTCAAGATGGCGGATGGGAAATCAAAGATGGCGGATGGGAAAAATTAAAAAAATCAATATGGGTATTGTCTCTGATGATTTAAGGGATGGTGAATCCAAATACAACAAAGATGGCGGATAGGAAATCAAAGATGGCGGACGGGATTTTTTTTAAAGTCGATATGGGTATCGTCTCCGATATTTTAAGGAATGGGGAATTTAATATTATATAAAAATCTATGTTTGTTTGTTCAACATTTATAGACTCTGAAATGATCAGAGATTAAGCGCCAAGGCAATGGTAACTTTGGAAAAGGGGCATGGAAAAATGGGAATAAAATAAAAACTCTTAAAAAGGCGAAACGGAGTTCGCTGGGTCAGCTAGTGTTTATATAGATTTAAAAGTTTACCTAATGTTTACGTAAATACATACAAAGACTGAAACTTCGTTTGAGGGTACTTCTAACCTAACATAACGTTTACGTATATGAAATATCTTATCTTAGTATGAAATAGTTGTAAAATGATATTCTAAAATCGACTAACTACTTATTGTAATCGTGATTGTTTTTGAGTGGAGATGGATGTGTTTTACTTTTTCACTCAAAAAGCACGGGATGGTTTTTGCTGGGTAACTTGTAATACACGAGATGACATCTGCCTCGTACTACAATAGTAATTAAAAACTTTAGTACGAGATGTAAAATACCTCGTATCGCCGTGATACAGTTATGAATTCATCTTGATTATATCATGTCTATATCGTATAAGCTGCATTTTTTCTGTAGTAATCTTTACTGTCACAATAAAATACTTAAGGCGAGAAGAAATTAACAACTACTCACACTTACTAACTTTGTGAACTATGAAATTCAAACCTGAATGTCGAAAATTAAATGAATAACTGTAAAGCTACTGAATTTGTAACACGTGTCATAAAAAGTGGGTTAAGTTTTTCTTTGCTCGAATCGCTTTCGCGTTTCATGCAGGCAAACAATTATTATTTTCGTTAGACGCTGTTGGTTGCCTATCTTTTGAGACAGAATTTGGTGTGAAAAAAAATTCCAACTACACAGACGTAGTTTACTTTTACAAATTATCTCCATTACGAACTTATTGTCAGTCGAGTTTGACGTTTCAAAACAATAGTTTAATTAGATTTCAACGCTTATCTCAGCGTCCACCGAACGTCTATGTGAACATATTTTGTTACTTATATATGTACATATAGCCGCACACACAATATAATACTTATCATCTGTATAGCCAAGAGCCTCAGACATCTTTATACAGAAAAACATTTTATCGATTGATTGTGTTGTGACAACCCACTTGCATTTCATTGTCCATTAGAGAAAAAAAACATTTGTTCTCTTTCTATAAAACTGAGCTTAAAGCAAGAAAAAGTCAGTGCAATTTAGAACCATTTTTTATTCTAGCATGTAATCATATTTCCGTCATACTCATAAGGATATATTCGTGAGAAGAAGGCGCTTTCCGTGGCATCCGTTGTTGTGTAAAATATACCATAACACCAGCTAATGGCATCACACATCAACAAGGAACAAAATCAGTTTGTTGCCTAATGTTCCTTGTGCAGAGCAGACAAATTGTCACAACATGTGGCTAAGTTATGGTGCGCACTCGCGGTACGGCCCGCGTGTTCACACTCTGAGATAAAATCGTTTCATTTGTGTTTATATTTATGTGGCTGGCGTGGAAATATAAATGACAGTGTCTTTGCTGGTGCAGTTGTGCAAGTAGAAAATATTGGTTATGTGCTTTTTGAATAACAGTCTAGCTTTATAAGCGTTTTTTTGTTCATCTGCTGAGAAAGTTTGATGTGCATTTTATTGATCTGTCTAGTTTCTTTCAATATTTCAAATAACCAAATACGGTTCTTTTTAGTTTGAACTATTTTCGCATACTCGAACTTTGGCTTTTGGATAGTCACTTTACCAACCAAATTTTCCCAATAGTGAATGGTTTGAACTTACATAATTGGCTTCAAACACACCAAACTATAGCCAACATTTTCAATCAAAATTACGTGTTATTGAACAGAAAATCACAAAACACAGCTCGATCCAGAAAAAGAATGCGTATACCTTGCGTCAGTAAAAATTAAAGCATACTTGCATACAGCACCATCAGAGTAATCCATACCAGTATGTAGTATGGGTTTGTTTAGGTTTGTACGTTAACAAATTTAAACAAACCCATAGGCAAAATCCAGACACTGAGTAGTCAAATCGCCTGCCGCATCGCGTCCAGCCTCCGTAGGTTTGGGGGAAAAACTTGCGTTATATGAAAGTTGCGCCAAAGCGGCGATGCGACCGCACGTGCACTTTATGGTCGCGACGAGACGCCATTTTTTTCTCCTCTCCACCTTTATGAGTATGGCGACAACGTCTTGAAGTCACGCTGCATACTTACTAAGTTAAAACCATTAAACGTGATTTTTCTAGAACGACGCCCCGCCGGGAATTTGTTTGGTGTTAATGAGGAATTATTGCGGGAAAGAAGATTCAAAAATTTACACTTTTATTTCACAGAGACGTGTTTAGAGAATTTTCTGTAAGATGATTTATTATGGGTCTTATCTCATTGTGGCTATTTTGAATACTACATATAAATGCATTGCTGCGAGTAAGTCAAAACGGTGGTTCTGTAGTCTTCTCGTATACGAATAAAGATGTTGAGTTGGACCATCCGCAAAGTACATTTACACTGCCTTTTATGGGTGATTGTTATGTGCTATCAATTCTAATTAAGATAAGTTTTTATGGAGATATTTACCTGTTCTGATTAATGGGGGCAAAACTACATAGATGTTTATAGTACAATGCCGTATTATTGAGACAGAAAATTAAACGAGACTGAGCGAGGGTCTGATCCCTTCATGACAACTTTATGGATCAGTAACTGCCAAAAGTTAGCCTACAACGTTTTGTATACTAGAAAAAATTATAGTCTCCCTTAAGGCAAGCATTTCGAGTTAAAGACAGTTTACTAAGTAAATTTTGTCCTCGTAAACGACTCTATACAGAGGCCTAAGGAGAAAGTGAATGGCTCGTTACTAAGTTTGAACGATAACCTAAGTCTATAGATTTTACACAGACATCAAGCAAGTTTCGTAATAAAATCTCTAATCGATTTATTGCCTCGTCTATTTGCGATGCCAGCGGCAAACAATTCTTCACCGAACTTCATACAAACTTGACTCAAACTTTACCTAACTTTACCGACACCTATTTAAAAGTTTTTTTTCTCAATATACCACTGTGTACACGTGTTCGCGACAAGTCCACTGATGACACTTTGATGGATTGCTGGACTGTTTTTCTACGGAATAATAATGGCAAATCCGTACCGAAATTTGTTTGAAAATTTTCTTTATTGGTTTCTTGGATTTCATTGCCAAAATTCGGAGCAGTAAAAATTGCTGGGACTTGTTCAGAAACCGTCATGATTTCCTAGTCATAACATTAGTAGACAAAACATTGCTTATTCTGAGTGCATTTTAATTGTGATGGAATACAAGTGAGTCATTTGATCTTATAAAATTAATCAATAGCTCTCAAAGCAGTTATAAAAAAAAACAAATAATCTTTGGTGTTGAACTCAAAATATTACGCAAAGAACAATGGCAGAATTTGGTCTGCGTTTGTTGTGGCGAACTTAAACTTCATATGAACAAAAGAAATTGTTTTTTTTTCTACGATTTTTAATATTTTCACTTTGTCTCGTTAAAGCTGCAGTATTTTATGATGATAAAAAGCATTCCAATTGATTACGAATACTTTATTATTTGATTGTTGCCATAGACAATGGTGTGACAGGAATATATGCGAGTGAGTGCTATATCCGTATCGATTATTAAATAAGTAATCGATACGATCGACCTTTATAGAGTTGGTTTGGTTTAAAATGCAGTTATTTAATATTTAATCAACATTATATCAATAAGCTAATATTTTTAAAGCAAAACAACGTTTAAATCAAATAAAAACGTCACAGCATCGTTTTAATGTTGTATCGATTTCACATAAAATCGATTTAAAATGTGCAGCTCTGCTTTTGTCTTTGGCTGTGACAGTTAGATTCTACAAAATACTTTTGCGTTTTGATGTCAATCTGACATATGTCATTTGATAATTCAAACGTACCTACCTACATTGTTTAACTTTCATACTATAACTTTCCTTTTACCTACATTGTTAATTCTTAACTAAAAATTCAAACACCGATATCTTCTTTTTCCGCCTTTCCTGAGTGAAAATAGAATCATTAATAGACTCTGTTACTTACTCCAAATTTTTTGATATATTTTTTTATTACTGTACGCTTCAATTTAATTTCAGACATTTTGAAGTATGGAGATCTGCCATTGTCCTTTAAGCAATTGTATACCAATTCTCTTCACCGTGTACGATGTCTCTCGGTCTTACTACCATTGGCAATATCATTTATAAAATCGATGCATTTATATTACAAATCGTTATTGTCATTGTCGAGTTAATCGTCTAAAATCCCACGTACTTTTATAACGTAGTTTAAATAGCCTTGCTGCTGCTCTGAAAATATATTCAATCTATTTCACTGAGTTAGATGTAATTTCTGATATCTAACGTACCTACAATACATCGATAACGCAGTTTAACCTGCCTTGATGCTGCACTGAAAATATCTTCAATCTGCTTCACCATTTTTGTAGTTCACTGATAACTGAAACGGAAAACGAATAAAATTTCCAATAACTCACTGGCATCATCTGTCATTGGAACATAATCCTCGTCCAGGTTCACACGTACCGCAGTCAACCCAATTACGACGTGTAAACATGCGTCCTATCTGTTTGTCATCGGCCGTTAATAGTCGCCCGAATGAATGGCCCGCGGCGGCCCGCGGGAATTCTTCGTTCTGCTTTAAATACGTGAATGTGAATGATGTTATGCGTAGGGTATGGATATTACTATCTCATGAATGATGTTATGTGTAAGTAAGGACGTTACAAACCTTTTACTACCTTTTTCACGTTCACGTATTTCGTTCATCATTTACAGAGATCAGGTATTCTATCCCCCCAATTCTTTTTACATATATTTCAAGATTCTCGAAAGAAAAATTACCTGTATTCAGAAAATAAGAATGCAACAGGCAATTACAATTTTGTATAAGTATTATTTTCAACCTTGTCTTATATGTATTTAAAAAAATAAAAAAAGTCTATTCAAATTCAAATTCAAAATGCTTTATTTGTCGAACATAGGTAAATAGATGTTACAAATGGTATACATGATATAGATTCTCTATGTCCTGCCGTTTATCGCGTACAAATCTTATTTATAAAAACGAAAAACACATATTCAGATTTTAATTAATTAAGTCGATATTATATTGAATTAAGTCGATAGTCGATATAGTTCAAAAAACAATGTCAATAAATTAATAATAATCAATTTTACAGGATTCAATTACAATATTAATTCTCGTATGCTACAATTAAACAATTCTAAGACTAAATAAGTACCACTAATTAAATCTAATTTTCATCCAACAGATATTCACCCACAGAGTAGTACACTTTGCTAGTTAAAAACTGATCGAAACACTTTTTAAAACTATTGAGATCATTTTGAGTAACAATATATTTTGGGATCTTATTATATATTTTGGGATCTTATTATATATTCTTGGTGCCATTCCCAGAAAACTTTTAGCATATAACGCAGTTGCGTGCGGGTTGGCACGTATTTCATTATTACGACGTTTAGATCTTAGAGTTTCGAATAAGTGCATATTAGTCTTTATGAAGACTGCTGTCTCAAAGATGTACATGCAAGGCAAAGTCAAAAGATTGAAGTTTTTGAAAAATGGTTTACAACACTCCCAAGATTTTAATGTGAACATAGCATGCAAGCATTTTTTTGGGCCTTAAAAGCAGTTTGGACACCTGTAGAGTTTCCCCAGTAAATAATTCCAAAGCGCAAGGTAGACGCTACATAGGCATTGTAAGCAACCAAAACAGTGGATTCATTGACTACTTTCGTAAGGTTATATAGAGCAAAGGAATATTGGCTTAGTTTTTTGGAGATTATGTCTATGTGGCATTTCCATGTTAGGTGGCTGTCCATGTGAAGTCCTAAAAATCTAATGTGGGTTGCTTCAGCTATTTTTTCATTTGCGTAAGTTATGTTGAGATGCAGTCTGTTTGTTCTCTGATAAAAACCCATTACCTTGGTTTTCTCACTATATGTATGTTTATCTATTATTTAGTACACATAGTTCAAGCTCTGCTTAGTTTGGGACTAGATGGTGTTGTGTGAATGTGGTAGAATATTATTTTTATTATGTCTAAAATTCTATAATCTTACCTCAATATACTTGGATTCCTGGTTTTTTATTTTCATTTTGTGTGGCGTATGTGGTGGATTATGTCGCCTTCACAGGTCAAGGATTGCAGGCCTTCCGAAAGCCTTTTTTTTGGTATCGGGTTGGAAAATCCTCATGAAGTCCCTCCGCCCAGGGGAAGGGCGAAGGGGACTGTCAGACTCTTACTGACTAAAAACCAACCCGTGTTCCTCATGTACCTACCCGTGTGTCGGGGGGCCGGATATCACCGAAGCATTCCTCGCTACCCTCCGACGGGTATCGGCCCGCCAGATGGTCAGGCGGCTCCCGAACAAAACCCCCTTGGTGGCGGATGAAGTTGTTGGGCTCCGCGGCCAAAACACCCAGCGGCCGCAGAGGACAGGGAGGACGGCATCGCAACACCGCATCTCCTCTTCCTCTGCGGCCCCACCGTGACGCAACAAATGGTGCGCCCCCATTTGGTCGCGGGAGATAGGGCGCGCGGCAACGCAACACCGACACGCCTCTCCTCCCGCGACCGCGCCCGACTGCGAGGGACAGACAGAACTGTCCCCCGCAGCTGCACCTTGGGACGCATCCTACGCAGGCCTCACCCAAGCCCACGTGAAGCGTCCCCTCCCGGGATCCCGCTTAGCTGCACCTGTTACTGTAACTGAGCCCCCCCACCACGACAAGGTGGAGATCCCACAGGGGAGGCCTTCCGAAAGTCTGTGACATGGCCTTTCTGACACAAGTACCAGAACTGACGCGACAGATGTACGTGCCCTTCGAAGCACGGCAGCGCTCTTTTGTTTTGTATTTTTTTTAAATAGAGTTTTTGAAGTACCGCAAATATAAACGACCAATTTATATTTGCGGTTTTTGAAGTGAAGTGACGAAAGTGTTTTATATCTCAAATACTGCTGGCTATATCTCGTGACAGCTCTCCGTACGCGTCTTACCGTCTCTCATCAGCTTAATAATCTAGTATTTAAAAAAAATATTGTAATGTTTTACTCATTATAAAATGTAGAGTAAAATATATATAACTTAAAAATAAATAAAATGCACTAATGAGAGCCATACTACAACTAAAATTGCAATTAAGAAGCAAACTTTGAACGCGAGTGTAAAGTAAAGTTGCTCTCTTGTACAACTTGCACAATAATAATAATAATAATATAATAATATTCTACCACATTCACACAACACCATCTAGTCCCAAACTAAGCAGAAGCTTGTACTATGAGTACTAGATAATGGATAAACATACATATATACTTTTTTTTTTTGTAAATACATACATATTATACATAGAAACACCCAGACCAAGACAAACATCCATGTTCATGCACACAAAATATGTTTGACTGGAGCGGGAATCGAACCCGCGACCTTCGGCGTAGCAGTCGCATACACTCCCGCGGCGCCAACCGGTCGTCAATATTCTTAACTTAATAAATACAGCGCTGGTACATTTGTTCTTCACACTGTTCAGCAGAAATTAAACTCATCTAACAATCTGGTTGTGAAGTTTATAAACTAGACAAAAGATACAGGGTCCTATTCTGTGCACGAGGCGAGAAAAGACATAGTTATATAATCTAAGGAAAAGACAAGGAGCTCCAATAAAGAACAAATCTATTTTTTTTTTTCACAATTCGGAGGTCTGTTATAAAGGCCATGGGCGTCGTAGAACATTATGCAGGTACCATAACGGCACCGCTCCAACCCAGCGATTAGTTTGTCATTAAAATGTGCTAATATTTTATAAGTTCAATATACAACGGCGGGTGCAGTGCGCTTGCATATCTAATAACTTCGAGACAGCGCCGTGCTGGATATGTGCCGTTACAATGCTGTTACAGTATGCCATGACCTTCAATGGTAACTCACCATATACCGTATCTTCTGAACCTACGCAGTAAAACAAAATTTGACACATCTAGTTTTTGTCTCCTTCCAATTTCACCAAACAGAAAAAGAGAGCAACAGAAAGTATGTTGCTCTCTTTATTTATGCTGAACAAAATTAGCAGCCGGTAACTCGAGTCACTCGTTCAGTATGTCCTGATCAGTGAGGCGGATAAATCGGTCCGAGTTTCTTGTGAGTCGCGGCGCAAAAACTTGGAGTGGAGTGATTAATCCAGTGACCGCTGCATACGGCCTAACGAGCGAGTTTAGAACACACCGAGATATTTTTGAGACATGAGTTCTTATGATTGCTATTAATGATAAAGGTTGCAAAATATTTTTATTTTTGTTAGCCGGATAGGAAACTATTTTCGTAGATTTTATATATATATATATTTATTCTTTATTTTTCTTTTCGTTCTGTATATATTTCTTTGTATGCTCTGTATATATTTCATGGTATAGTATTTTAAGACTTAGATTTTGTTTGTTATTGTTCTGAAATAAATGCCATGTCAGTTTTCATAGAAAAATATTTGCTACACCATTATGAGCATGAAGACTTTATGAAACTTTTTTGGTGACGGCATTGTTTTCTACCTAGCAGCAACCGCTGCTTCGCTTTTGAGAGCTTACAAACTGATAATTACCAGTTTATAAGTTCTCCATACCGGAAGAAAAGCAATATTTGGAAAGAATAGCAGACAATTATAAGCTATATAAGGCTCAGAAAGGCAGTCTGTTTAACTCCTTTTTCGATTTTGTCTCTTGTAGAACTATGTAACACTGTCACGACAGAAGGAAGTCTATGTTGTTGCAAATTTTCATAAAAATCCGTTCAGCATTTTTAGCGTAAAACATGGACATACCAACACACTTTCGCATTTATAACAATGGATTCAAAAATAGCTGTCACCAAAATGTGTGTTATTAACATGTAACACATTGTTTAAAATTAAAGCCATAACTCACTTGTAATCGTTCCTTTTACTCACCTTACTTGCTTGTGACCCTTGAAATTAGTTTGAATTATTAAATGCCTCAAAGTTTTTGTTTGTTTGACCTTACGATTTTGTCAAAACTATGGCACAAAAACACTGGGTCAGTTTTTCTCACAAACAACAGAAACCAATGGTGGCACTAGTTCACTTGTCTGAAATATACAATACTAGATGAGCCCGCGGTTACACCCGTGTTATTTAGGGCTTTTGCTTCGCAGCTGTGGCTCAGGCCTATATCCTTCCATGACAAAAGAGCTATCCAACACGATATAATTATTCAAATCAGACCAGTTGTACCTAAGATTAACGCGTTCAACCAATCGAACCAAATCTCCAGCTTATAGATGAACTAGATGAGCCCGCGGTTACACCCGCGTTATTTTAGGCTACTGCTCCACTCCCGTCGCTCATAGCGTGATGTTATATAGCCTATAGCCTTCCTCGATAAATGGGCTATCTAACACTGAAAGAATTGTTCAAATCGGACCAGTAGTTCCTGAGATTAGCACGTTCAACCAAACAAACAAACTCTTCAGCTTTATATATTAGTATTAGATTAGTATTATCAATTCAAGTTGTATATGCATAAATGTATCATTTCACAAATTCAAGGATTCCTAGTTTTAGGCTATTTATTGTCCTACAATAGCACTTTCAGACATGTCCGGTTCGGTTTTACGTCAAGCCGAAAAAAGGCTTTCACACGTGTGTCGGACATATTGTGTGTTTGCATTCTATTTCGGAACGTGACCTGACCTTTTCCGACCGAAAATACAGCTTCAGCTCTTTGACAAAACCTCAATACAGTTACGGCACTTCGGTCAGGGAACATAAGAGAAGCAAGGTACACGTTTATTCTAGAGAAAGAAAAAACTATTTTAAAAATAATTGCCCACAAATCATTTAGTTTCATTTGCACCGTAAAAGTTGTAAAAACTTTCAAGGTATGATTAAAATATTGCTAAATTAATCGAATCGCTTTCAAATTTTACATAATAGTTGTTGAAAATTTACGTTATGACCTCTAACAATTTATAACCGTATAGATACTCTAGCTAAGCCCGTGTTTGCTAACTTTTTATTTAGGGCTAATGCTGGTTCATAGCTTGATTTAATGTTACATATTAAGGGGTTTTCCAACATGATAAGAATTATTCAAATCGTCCCAATTATTCTTGTGAAAGCGGGTTCAACAAATAATCTCTTTAGCTTTAAAGGCATAATAAGAGTATTTTGTAGCCATAAAGAAACAGTCAGGTCAGTATAAACTGCATATAGTGTCAGCATCACAGAGATCCATATTACTGACGCATTGCTCATAAGGCACTTTATAAAAGAGCCATTAAAAGATGTCACATAAATTTCCACACTAAGCAAATAAATATAACTTTAACCTACATACGTGAACATTTAAGCGCCTCCTGTGCCCCGGAACTAACTTCCGGCGAGGGGCTTCGTCTAATTAAAACTCATTCGGCACTCATTTAAATATTTAATTGCTAGTGGTTCGTGAGTGAATGAAAACCGTGTGAACCGTGTGGTCACTGCTCAGTTCTCCGCATTAGGCTTTCCCCGGTAACACTTCTTTATAGAAGATTAATGCCTCAGCATACGAGACATGGCTTAGTTCTTAAATAATAATACATGTGTAAGACGAGGCAGCGATAGGTTAGTGGTGGTATCAACAGACTGCTCTGCAAAGGGAATCGGGTTGGAATCCACGGCGCGCACCACTGACTTGTCTCGGTCAGCCGTCCGTCCCGGCTGTCATATGAAGATCTTTGAGAGTCGTTATAGGGAGTCAGTAGATACCTCAGAATACACTGACATTAATCTTAACCATAGCATCGCTATAGCTTTGAGTTCGGAGAACAGATGGACAGTCGCTCTGTCGAATAGGTAATATCTACTCAGTGACTAATATTCAGTCAAATCCGGAAAGACAAAGCAAACCCACGGTTTCAATGTCTTAAAGATGATATCAGTATTTCATTTTTTCATTTTCATCTATCAGGTAATCTTCGAAACATAGTTTTATTTGGATTAAATATATAAATAAAATATTTACACGGACGAAGCTGACTATAACAGGAATAGACTACGTATTTCCATGCAGGCTTGTAACTTGAAAGATTTTCAGCTTACTATTAAATTAAATGTGAAAATGTACGTGGATAGATTTAAATATGTTTGCTACTCTTCACGCAAGAACTACTGATCACATATTATATCATATACAGGTTGTCATAAGACCCATCACCAAGCCGAACTCTACTCGCTTTGGGAATCATGCCAAGCAAAAATAAAACCGGGAAACGATATTTTTGTTTGCGTTGACACATTTTTTATTCCGCAATTAAAAGTGGGCGCGTGCAATTTTCAAAAACCCTACTTACTTATCCATGGGTGCATAGGACATCTAAAGAACATATCGGCGAGGTAAATGCATCGATTTTGTACGTAACTAGAGGACGCCAGCAGCTACGCCTGCATTTTTTTAAATTTACCCGTTTTGGCCGATCCCGTGGGAATTTCGGGAAATCCCTTCTTAGTGCACCCCTACGGTCCCCAAGGAACATATATGCCAAATTTTAGCTTCCTGCGCCCAATAGTTTCGGCTGTAGCGTGTCTGTCAGTCAGTCAGTAACGCAAGGATTTTATATATTAAGATTAGAAAAATTCCATACTAACTTTGAGCCTCAATATCTCCTGAACCAGTAATTTCCCAGGTATGATGCCGAAGTAAAAAATGTTCGTACTGATTGGTACAACATGGGATTTCAGTTTTCGTTAAGGGTCTTTTTACTCCCTGTATAAAGAGTTTAAACATCAGAAAAGCACAAGGGCTACGTTTTAACCCGATATCGACATCAACGTGGACGTAGCACGTACGGTAAAACACTCTTGACAAAAAATAATGCTTCTAATGCCGGCATTGAAACTATAGCACTACCTATAGGTTGCACGGTTTAGAAAATAGGTCTATATTTTATGAGATAAAATTCATTATTTTATCTGCAGATAAATATAACAACTGCGCAATATCATTTATTCACATACATTATAAGTTGTAACAACGTTGATTCATTTGCCATTACGATTAAACAAGTTGTTTAATAAATCAAACTAACTTTAAGGCCTTTGCTTGCAATTAAGTATCGAACAATACGATATAACATAACATAACTTCACGCCTTTATCCCCGAAGGGGTAGGCAGAGGTGTATTACACACCCACACTATGATATGCGCATATATGAAAAATACGCATACTGAAAAATGATAGTGAAATATAAAGTAGACTATACTTATATGTACACGTGACCTAAGTATGCCGTAAAACAGACTTCTACGGCAAAGTGTGTAGCATGTATCTACTACGCCGAGTATCCAGGGTTCGATACTCACACGATACAAAACTTTGAACCTATTAAAAGTTGATTTTAGTCAGGGAGTTTTTTGGGTCTGTTGCGGGATTATTTCTTACTAGAGAATGCCCGCGATTACACCCGCGTTATTTAAGGCTACTGATCCGCTCTCGTCGCTCATAGCGCGATGTTATATATCCCATGGCCTTCCTCGATAAATGTGCTATCTAACACTGAAAGATTTTTTAAAATCTTTCCAGTAGTTCCTGAGATTAGCGCGTTCAACCAAACCAACAAACAAAAAAACTCTTCAGCTTTTATATACATGGTGTCACAAGACCCATCACCAAGCCGAAGTCTACTCGTTATGGACATAATGCCAAGTCATACTAACCAAAAATAATACCTGGGAAACGATATTTTGAGTTTTCACATTTTTCAAACCGCAATTTAAAGCGCGCGCGTGCAATGCTCGAAATACATACTTGTCCATTGGGTTACAGGGTATCTAAAGAACATATTGGCGGGGTAAATGCATCGATTTCGTACCTAATTAGAAAAAATCCATACAACCTTTGAGCCTCAATATCTCCTGAACCAGTAATTTCCCAGGTATGGTGCCAAAGTAAAAAATGTTCGAAGTGATTGGTCATCATCATCATCATCATCATCAGCCTTTAACAGTCCACTGCTGGACTAGGCCTCTCCTTTAAAAGAAAGAATTGGCCTACTATACCACGCTGGCCAAACGGGTTGATATAGGGTTTGTATCAAGTTTTCCTTCTCTTACAGTGCTGTTCTCTGCATAATATGCTCCCTCTGTCGGCTCTTACGACACCTATGGAATGATATGGGGTGGTGACATTCCGTATTCTTAATCCGTCACCACACGGACAAGTGATTGGTACAACATGGGATTTCAATTTTCGTTAAGGGTCTTTTTACACCCTGTATAAGTATAAGATAAGATGATGTAGTAGATGTCAGCTTTTAAGAGACCATGATAAAAGTGGATTCACGCGAGTTATGATGTTGTCCCTCTCGACAGTATATCGACGTGTGTTCTTCGCTATTATTTCAAATCGAGTATGCGTAGTAAGGATTTAGCTTGTTATCTTAATGTTTGTGAACCAAATATCTGATATCATAATGGATTACATTAATATTTAGTGATTGATTTGCTAGTGTAATTTTATTTATAGCTTTAGTGAACATTTAAGTGCAATATCAGATAAGAAATGTGTTAGTAATTTTAGCATTTTATTTACGAGACAGTTAGTAATTTCATAATCAATATGTCAGGTCGCCATAACTGAGAACATAATAGTGACTGAGCGTAAGTGAGCTTACTTATTGCATATATAACTAAAACATACTCTCTCAGAAATATCAATAGATTTTATAAATAAATGTTTTGGAAAGCCTTTTATACAACAATAGTGTAGATACTAAGTTTTCTTTCGTGGCATAATGGCTCGAGTCACACAATCAAAGTTCGGGTAACGATGTGCAAACGTGCCTTCCCTAACGAACAACACAACAAAGTGGAGAGCCCGAGAAACCATCACAATTAAGGAGTTTCCACTACATAAGGTTAAATAGCTAACGTAGAACACTACTCCAGGCAAGAGCCTTGACACAAAACATTGCATCTGCCCCACTTTGCATTAATCGAAGCTCACTAAACCGGCTGAATCCGGAAAAATTCAGATCCGTCTGGCGCGAGCCTCTCGGAACTGGTTATTTCCTGTCTTTAGATTAAGATGGCCGACCCAGTCGTGCCGTCACACTTCTCGTCCTGTCCTTCAAGTGTGAGAGCGAGACAGCTAATGGTTATTTCATGATAGATTTCGATACGTCGAAAAACGTTAGTTGCGGCTATCGCATCAACACTTGAGTCTGATTAAATGACGGTCGGGGGTCGTTAGGGCCCCGCGGAAATTTGTTTCTGGCCCGCCTTTTCTCGATTCGCAAGTAAATAGTGTGGATTATACGATCTGTGGTGTGCCCCGGGCGATATCGCCTGTATGGATTTCACCGAACGAATCATTGATTCGGATAAATCTTCGAATGTAACGAAAGAAAAACTGTTTCTGCAATCGTTGTTATTCATGGCTTCTGATTTGATGGAGTCGTTTCAAAACTCAGTACATGAAAATCGTGATAGAATAATCCTTGCTCATATTTTATACATGGCTTATATTCCGTCAGGAAATATGGTAGAATATTCAATATACTATCGATGTTCTTGAAAGCCACATGAATTTTGTGCTTTGATAAATCTGTGAATATTTAAGTTGCATAAAAGCAACTAGAAATCAAATCATGGTATTTGAATAATGGAATGGATGATGTTTTAGTGATGACTAGAGTGAAGACTCTCAATTTGTGTTTCTTTAGCAACCAGAATCTAATAATACAATAAGATAAGAGCTTAGGAAACAAAGTTTTCATCATTGAAATGAAATGACTTTATTCGATTGAAATGGTACATAATAGATGTTCATATTTTTTACAGTTCACATTTCACCTCTATCAGGCATACGAATATTGTAGGGATAAGTTTATAATCATATTTATCTTACATGCAAGGACATGTTAACATTTAATTTTAATTATATAACAATATTTCTTATATTTTTATCCATATAAATTAAGTCATAATACTCATAATTTTATTCAAAAATAATAATAATAATCAATAATATCAAAATCTTAATGTCAAAAATTGTAACGAGATATTACTAAATATGAATTACCTAATTTTTAATAGTTAACAGCTTAATGATGTATTTCTTAAATATGTATGTACGATATTAATTACCTACTTATTTATTCATTTGTAGTCTAAGAATTCTTTGATTGTGTAGAAACTTTTACCTATGAGCCACTTTTTTAAATTTATTTTAAATTGCGTGGTAGTAGGTAGTTCCCTGATGAATTTTGGTATATAGTTGTATATTTTTATTATCATCATGAAGCTGTTGCTACTATGTAATTTTGTTTTGCTCATTACCCATTTTAATTTTGTTGGATCTCTCGGCTGATATTTACAATTTACACTAGTTTTAGTAAATAAGTTGCTTTGATTTCTTACAAACAAACCTGTTTCTAATATGTACATGGAAACCAAAGTCAGTACACCCAATCTTTTGAAAAGTGGCCTACAGGTGTCAAAGGGTCCTACACTGCAAATAGCCCTAACAGATTTTTTTTTGTAGTATAAAAGCTCTATTTATGTTTGTTGAGTTTCCCCACATTAAAAGGCCATATCTTAATATCGACCCAACGTGTCCATGATAAGCAGTAAGAGCAACCGATTCATTTGTAGCCTTTTTTAACTGTCGCAATGCATATACAAATCTATTCAACCTGCTACATATATTGTCAATGTGCAACTTCCAGTTACAGTGTTCGTCCAAGGTCAGTCCTAAAAATTTTATATTGCTCCTTTCTTTAATGTCAACATCTTCAATTGTTATATTTAATTTAGCAGGAATTTGTTTATAATTTTTAAATTGTATGTAATGTGTTTTCGTCAAATTGATTTTGAGGTCATTTTGTTTTAGCCATTAAAGTATTTGATTAAGTGTGTTATATACTTCTTTTTCATGATCGTCTTTTGAATTATTAGGTATTATGACTGATACATCGTCAGCAAACAGTACACACTTATGTTTTGTGACGTTTGGCAAATCATTAATATATAGCAAAAACAATAGGGGTCCCAAAATACTACCTTGAGGTACACCTGTCCTATTAAACATAAGTGGAGATTTGTACTGTGTCAAAATTTGCTTTTTCTCATCTCACTCAACAAAGTCATAATAAATAAATATTTTGCTCATTCAACAAAGTCATAATAAATTTTAACAATCGCAGAATATAACATACCTAACCTTTTTCAATGTCTTTGAAAATCTTGGAGCTGTTGATTGTTAATTGGATTAAATCTCTTATCATATTTATCTCATTATGTTGCCTGAAGGGCACACTCTAAGTGACTTATAGCCGCGAATTGTAAGGTACCTTCTAGACAAGCAAGTTCCATTTTTAGGGTTCCGTAGTCCACAAGGAACCCTTATAGTTTCGTCATGTCCGTCCGTCTGTCCGTCCGCAGCCTAGCTCAAAGACGCTTGGTGCTAGAAAGCTGATATTTGACATGAATATAGACATAAGATATTGCAACAAAACTGTAGAATAAAATTTAGGAAAATATTTTTTTAAGGGTATCTTGCCTACATATATAATAGGGTTGAATTTTTTTTTGGTTGAGTACCCCATCATGTGGTATATCATTGGATAGGTTTTAAAAAAATATTATTAGTTTGCTCAAATCATTTTTCGATCAAGTGATTGGTTTGTCAAATATCAAGCGTTGAAGTGAAAAAAATTGTTAGACTCATGTGTCCCCCCCCCCCCTCTGCCGGCTAAACTATTAATTTGGAAGAGGTGAAAAAAATCACAAATGTAGTACATATAACGAATTTAAAAGGAAAACTATCACGGCTAAGTAGATATCACTAGTTTACGAGTAATCGTCGCTTAACTTATAAATACCTATTTCTGTGAGTTTACATTGGGCGCGCTGGCTTAATCTTAAAGATATGCGTACTTTGGTATGTAATGTACTACGGTACTACGTATGTACACTAGTAGTATATCTTGGAAACCACATTTTATGTTTACAATACATAACTGGATACTTACCTAGTATTTTTCTAAACAAAACTTAGGTTCTTATAATAGTGTTCTTAAAATTATTTTTTCAGCAAAATAAACAGTCGGATTTGTTGTACATTACTCGTAATACCCTTTGCAGCAAGTCATTATGGGCAACTACGGAACCCTACATTGCGCGTGGCCCGACACGCACTTGGCCGGTTTTTTTTCATTCTTGCGGTAAAACTTCTGCCATGATGCGTTGCACAAACTGACCTCAAGAGAACGCATTCCCCGCTACGTCTTGGGTTAGTGGAAGAACTGCGTGGCCACTCTTAGGAATTGTCTCGAAAAATAAATAATATCACCACGATATGCCCAGAATCTCAAGTCAGAGAAAGGGCAATAATGCATACAATATTTAAAAATACATTATACTCATTTAATTTCTTATATTTCATTATTTTTAAATCTTGTAATTCTCGGTAAATCGTCGTCTTAAAATTCCAACTATACAGAAAATATAAACTAAAAGAAAGAAAATAAAATTATATTGCTCTGCAGCAAAACAATAACTGAAAATATTAAAGAGGCATCGCACAAAGAAAATAATATAATGTATAGAATCAAGTACTAATATAGCGGCGGGCTCTATATTATGTAAAGTAGAGCCAGAATCAAAACATTGAACAAAGTATACCTACAACAGTTATTTCCATATCACATTAATGCATTTATTTTTAAGCTTATTAATAATTTTATCTTTATCAGTGTGAATGAAATCCAATATGATGCCTTTTTAGGGTTCCTTACCCAAATAATGCCAACGCGACCATTTGAAACATCAGCTGGTCGCTCGTCTGTTTATTTACCCGTATCTCGTAAGCCGATAAATAGAAAGATAACAAACATTTTTGGTAGTGATATGTATGTATTACTATAGCCGCTTTAATAACACATCATTAAAAAGGAAGAGGTCAAATATGTCTGTATCTTAATATATATATTTCTTGTGAGCGTGTGTATGTCACTGAACCTAAACGACTGGACCGAACTAGATGAATTTTTTTGTGTGCGTTCAAGGGGACTTGAGAATGGTTTAGATTCACAATTTAGTCCACTGGAAAATGTTTTTTTACTTAATTTTTAATTTGTAATTAGTTGTGGATTTCGGAATGTTTCACATTGGAACCGACGGACTGCGCTGCTATCGCAGTGTCAAATCTTATATTAATAACATCGTCAAGGAGTACGTCGAAACCTTACCTCAATAATTAAACTGTAAAAAATAAAGATTTCGAGTCGACAACATATATCCGCAAAATTCGGATTGTCGAGTATTTTGGATTGAATTCTAATGGTTCTGACAGACAAATCGCAGTCGCCATATTGGCCACTCTAGCGAAACGTGACTGATACCGGATAACATTTTGAGTACTACCAAAGAGGTCCTACTAAGTCTTAGTACTAAGTAGTTAGTGTATGTGTTTATACTTTTGGCAGTTATATTACAATTAAAACGACAATTATAGAAGTACCTATCCGCCGAATAAAGGAGATTTGTGTTACCCCAAACATAGATGATATACTATAACGACCTTTGGCGGAAATGGACGACCGTTTGGCGCAGCGGGAGTGTAAGCGACTGCTACGCCGAAGGTCGCGGGTTCGATTCCCGCTCAAGTCAAACATTTGTGTGCATGAACATGGATGTTTGTCTTGGTCTGGGTGTTTCTATGTATAATATGTATGTATTTACAAAAAAAAAAGTATATATGTATGTTTATCCATTATCTAGTATCCATAGTACAAGCTCTGCTTAGTTTGGGACTAGATGGTGATGTGTGTATGTGGTAGAAAATATTATTATTATAACTAGAACCCCTAATTTATGCGAGCGAAGCTGCGGGCAAAAGCTGGTTTTTTATATGTGTCATGCATGTCTTTCCTTTATTTGTCTATTTTTTTTAAAGTATCTACCTATCCAGATTACAATTCGATTATATTAAAAATTATAGCATGTGTCTCTGTATCTTGTGCTATAGAGCAAAATCCTTCGTGTGCAGGTTGGACTCACACTTGACCGATTTTTTTTATATTTCCGTCTCGTCAAAATGAAACCGATCTGGTTCAGGACAATTTTCTAAATTGAATTTAGTATACTTTTTAAACGAAGGAAGCAAGTTGGTGTTTTATCTAATTTAAAAGAAACAGCTAAGCCTTTCAGAAAGATTTAGTTAAAGAGATTTCCTTTTGTCTTTAGTAGTACTTCGTGCAATATTCTCCTTATTTAAATCGAATCTGAACTAAACCTGCAAAAGGGTTAATCATAAAGAAAGATGCCAGACACAAAATTTTATAAGAATCTTAGTCAAAATGTTACGTAAATATAGAAGTTAAATTCTGTCATGTTACATTCATCTTGGAATATTAAAATTTACTAATTGTGAAAGTAAGAAAGTATTTTAGAAACCAAAATGGCATGTTAGGTTTTTTTCTAGTTTTAAGTTCAGACCCACGAATAATTATAATAAAGTCGTGTCGATTTTTACAGGAATTTATGTTATTATTACTTAAAGTATATTATTTTATCAAATCTGATTAGGCTAGTACGGAGCCTCCTGAGAACCGAGGTGAAAGTCCAGATACAACTTTTGACGGCCAGTTGGCGCCGCGGGAGTGTAAGTGACTGCTAAGCCGAAGATCGTGGGTTCGATTCCCGCTCAAGTCAAATATTTGTGTGCATGAACATGGCTGCTTGTCTTGGTCTGGATGTGTCTTCCCTATGTAAAATATGTATGTATTTATATATATGTATGTCTATTCATTGTCTAGAAGCCATAGTACAAGCTTCTGCTTAGTTTGGGACTAGATGATGTTGTGTGAATGTGGTAGAATAATATAAAAAAATATATTCTACCAATATTCTACCACATTCACACAACACTATCTAGTCCCAATCTAAGCAGAAGCTTGTACTATGGGTACTAGACAATGGATAGACATACACATATATACTTTTTTTTTTTGTAAATACATACATAATATACATAAAAAATAGATGCACTTTAGGACAATGGTGATTATGACTTTACCAGAAGACTACAAATTATGGTTCCAATATCCATAACTGAATTGAGTTTCGTTTCCCATGACCAACACGTTTCATTCAACGTTGTTAACTGGCCATTTTACAATAAAACCGGGACGCTACAGCCATAAAGTACAATAATTATTAATCATAACAAAAATACGCTTCACATTCCGATCCCCAGTGCGTTCGCGTTCGTGTAATATTTTTGCGTACATTGGCTATGCGTTCGTATAATATTTTGACTGGGGCCGAAATTAATAGGGCATTAACGAACAATATTTGTCGTCATAAATAATACGCGTGCTGGACGCAAATTGTGAAACATGTTGATTTATACAATCTGTGGCTGTGCACCACATATTTAAGGTTGAAATGAGTTTTTATTTCAATTAATGTTTTATGTTAAAATGGGTCACACCGCATTTGCGGTTGATGCCGGATTCTAAAATTGACCGTTTGTAACAGGCCTTTTTTTTCTAAATTGGCAATTTTGAAACATCTAATAAGGGACAGTTTTCAATTTTATTTCTTATGTAGGTATATTTTTAAAACCAAGAAACAGATGCCTTCAAAGCTTGTTTAAAGATTATATTCCGTCCAAATTAGGTCAAACAGACTACTGAATTTAAGAAATTAACCTTGCGAATTATTTAGGTACGTCAAAAAATATTATCGCTATAAAATAACATCACTTCAAGCAGAGCTTTTAATTTCAACATCAATATTTTATTACATTAACACTTTCACGGACAGTAAACGCCTATAGGCGTGATAACAATAAAACTTCAATTGTGTCTCGTTTACTGTCCGTGAAAGTGTTAACAAACTTAATAAAACATTATTATTCTTTCGCACTTTATTCAATTTCGCAAAATACTCTTGTCAATTATAAATGTTTACATAGTTTTCGACTCTATATATATATCACTTATAAAAGAGGTTTGACCTTTGAAAATTCACATCTAACTAGAAACGCTCAAGTAACGTTAAGTAATCAGGAATAAATCATTCGTTCGGTATGTTTCCTTCCTTGATGTCAAGTAACTTGATACCAAGGAAGGAAATAAAGAAACAATTATTATAGATGAGAAACCGCACGCGATGTGAATAGGACAACTGCCGTGTATAACTAAATAATTGCAGTAAACAAACGATTTATATGTGAATAACTGAATATCATCAGAATATTCGATTTGCCCAAGATATATGAGTATACATCAGTACCCTTTAATATTATTGTTATGTATTTTGCTCGTTATGTTCAAGTCTAATTCTTCTTTCAAGCAGAAAAGATTCGCAAAATTTAGGTACTTTCTTGTGACAGATGCTTGAAATAAAACTTAACTTTAACATTTTATTTTGCACTATAGTTACTGTCTGTAATAAAATGTGCTCAATTTTTTAAATATATTCAATAGGATTGAAAATATACACATCTTAGAAGGGTTTTCAACGTCTTAAATTGAATGGGTCGAAAGATGTTGTGCCAGAAAAGTTTCTTAAAACTTCTCTCGCACTTTCTGTATTTTATGGGGAATCTAAAGAATATTCAATCAAGAGACACACATAAATAACACACCTAGACCCGAAACGACAGTATGTATATTGTCTATATATCACAAAATTTTATTTTGATTTGAAGAATTTTGATCTACTCTTCATATTCGAAAGTTGAGCGAGTCGAGCTTGTATAATAGCTATTATAACTACAAGCTCTGGCACGTATAGACGTAATAAACAAAATGTATATCTGGCCACAAACTTTATAATAACGTTTAGTCGACATGAATACAGTTTACCCTATACATATTATAGTAAATAAAAATAAAAATTCCTAATACTTATAGTATGTTGATTGCTCATGAAAGTAACCATTGCCCAACAATGTACACTCTGTAGCTAAAGTGCAATTCTACTTGTTCGCCTTTGAGGATATCCATAAGCTATTAGCCAATTTTCGAGGATAAAGCAATACCTGTCTATTAAGTATTGGTCCAGGTGGCCTTTGTAGTGCATAATCATTTCGTGTACATTTGCATTTGAGTTTCCTTGCAATTATTTGTCCTTTTGATAAATGAATCTAGGTATTCATGAAGACAGAATCCCACAATAGTTCTATTCACCACCCGGAGTTATTGCTGTCTAAAGTTGTGAAAAAGCCTGTTGTAGCCTTCAATGTTGTCAATTAATTGTAAAGTTCAACATTCATCTTCATAAACATATAGTTCTTTTGTACATAATGTAGGTAGGTATTCAATATTATGTACTTCTTATTTTTACAGTATTACATAAGCTGCACACATCGTTAACACTTTTCGCATTGAATTGTATATTATAATGCCTGCAGTGTGCGAGGGCATGAAGATCTTCGACAATAGTACTGATAAGGAGAGTCAGTAACCTTTGATTATACGTACAGTACTATACTATGTATTCCTCTGAGTTGTGGAGGTCAAGCAGCGCCAGTGAAAGGTAAAGCTTATATTCTGTCATATCTGGTTAATGTAGAAAACGGATCGTGAGCTCTAATGTCTTGGATGCATCCGAGATAACGCTAGGCCGATGACGGTATAAATTTAACAGTGTATATAATGTGAAAGTTTAGCCTGCATAACAATATACCCTCACTACATAAAAACACCCTTAAATGAAGCTTAAGGGTAACATGGACACAAGCAATCTAAATTCATCAGCGTCACCCATCAACAAAATCTCTTCTAATATAAATCTGTGCCCCGCGTACATTACTCAGCCGATACTCGTATACTCACATACGTATCTCGTAATCCGTCAGTTCTCGTAAAAATATCGCGTGCGGTTTATATAAATCCTTCAGCTTGATCGTAACGGGAAACCCAATTTGTGACATTAAATTAACCGAGAATCTTCCCGTGGGAGCGCAATCTTCATTTTCATAAAGTATTTTTAGCGTGAGTGAAAATCGTATTCGCTCGTACGTACTTATGTCGGAATGTCAAGTTTCTATTAAATTGGCTAATCTAGATGGAACTAATTTCGTTCAAGATCTAATATCGTATTAGGTTTCAGTGTATTTTTAACGAGATGCATATATCGGGATGAGTACATATATTAGCCTAAAATAGTTTAGTGGTTTTGGTAAGGCTAAATGATTACACTTGTACTTTGTGATCTTGTCTTTTATAAAATCTATTATCGGCCATTTCGTCAGTTTATAAATCTATTATAAACTGACGAAATGGCCGTAAGATAGTTAAAACTCATCGCCAACAAGACAATAACATTACAAGACAAAATACTAAAAAAAATTTTATTTCAACGTTCATAGAACACTGTATTCAAATTAAAATCCAAGAGCTATAAATAAATGAGTACCTTTATATAATTAGCCAGCCTCGCTATTAACACAGCGTTATTCAAAATTATATTTCCAACGTATGAGCTGTCGTAGCAACATTTGCGAACGAGCAAAAAGCAAAAATAACGACTACAAAGAACACTTTTATATTTTTTTACAAACAAAGAATAAAGTAATACCATTAGCGTATTATATTTAATGAAAATATGACGCGATAAAGGTAATTTGATAACGAAGCGTGCGATACGCGGCTTGGGCCTGGGGGCGTATCACGCGGCGTTTTCAAGCCATTGCGGCGTATCATTGCGATTGCTAACATTATGTTTTGATCACGACTCGCGCCTCGGGGAGCATTGTTTAAACGCAGCTGGATTGACACAGCTTGGTAACTGAATAATTTGCACGCAGGTAATTTATGACTGAAGAGCGTAGTGCCCTGTGTTTTTATTTTGTTTGTTAGGGCTATGTTATGTATGTTCAGTGACTTCATACGAGTTATTGTGTCGCTCTCGACAGTATCTCGATGTATGTTCTTCGCTATTATTTCCATCGAGTATGCATGGTAGGGATTTAGCTTGTTATCTTAATGTTCGTGAACCAAATATCTGATATCATAATGGATTACATTAATATTTAGTGATTGATTTGCTAGTGTAATTTTATTTATAGCTTTTGTGAGCACTTAAGTGCAATATCAGATATGAAATGTGTTAGTAATTTTAGCATTTTATTTTCGAGACAGTTAATAATTTCATAATCAATATGTCAGGCCAGGTCATAACTGAGAAAATAATCATGACTGAGCCTAAGTGAGCTTTCTTATTTCATTTATAAGCAAAACATACTCTCTCAGAAATATCAAGAGATTTTATAAATAAATGTTTTGGAAAGACTTTTATACAACAGTAGTGTAGATACTAAGTTTTCTTTAGTGGCATAATGGCTCGAGTCACACAATCAAAGTTCGGGTAACGATGTGCAAACGTGACTCCGTCCCTAACGAACAACACAACAAAGTGGAGAGCCCGAGAAACCATCACAATTAAGGAGTTTTCCACTACATAAGGTTAAATAGCTAACGTAGTACACTTCTCCAGGCAAGAGCCTTGACACAAAACATCGCATCTGCCCCACTTTGCATTAACCGAAGCTCACTAAACCGGCTGAATCCGGAAAAATTCAGATCCGTCTGGCGCGAGCCTCTCGGAACTGGTTATTTCCTGTCTTTAGATTAAGATGGCCAACCCAGTCGTGCCGTCACACTTCTCGTACTGTCCCTCAAGTGTGAGAGCGAGACAGCTAATAGTTATTTCATGATAGATTTCGATACGTCGAAAAACGTTGGTTGCGGCTATCGCATCAACACTTGAGTCTGATTAAATGACGGTCGGGGGTCGTTAGGGCCCCGCGGAAATTTGTTTCTGGCCCGCCTTCTCTCGATTCGCAAGTAAATAGTGTGGATTATACGATCTGTGGTGTGCCCCGGGCGATATCGCCTGTATGGATTCCACCGACCGAATCATTGATTTGGACAAATCTTCGAATGTAACGAAAGAAAAACTGTTTCTGCAATCGTTGTTATTCATGGCTTGTGATTTGATGGAGTCGTTTCAAAACTCTGTACATGAAAATCGTGATAGGAAAATCCTTGCTCATATTTTATACATGGCTTATATTCCGTCAGGAAATACGGTAGAATATTCAATATACTATCGATGTTCTTGAAAGCCACATGAATTTTCTGCTTTGATAAATCTGTGAATATTTAAGTTACGTAAAAGCAACTAGAAATCAAATCAAGGTATTTGAATAATGGAATGGATTATGTTTTAGTGATGACTAGAGTGAAGACTCTAAATTTTTGTTTCTTTAGCAATCAGAATCTAATAATACAATAAGATAAGATCTTAGAAAACAAAGTTTTCATCATTCAACAAAGTCATAATAAATTTTAATAGTCGCAGAATATAAGATAACCCTTTTAAATGTCTTTGAAAACCTTGGAGCTGTTGATTATATTAATGAATTTAATCTCTTATCCTTTATATCTAATTATGTTGCCTGACGGGCACTCTCTAAGTCACTTATAGCCGCGAATTGTAAGGTACCTTCTAGACAAGCAATTGCCATTTTTTTTTTCATTCTCGCGGTAAAACTTCTACCATGTGCCGTCGGACAAACCGACCTCAAGAGAACACCTTCCCCGCTACGTTTTAAGTTAGTGAAAGAAATGCCTCGCAGAGGCCGGTCTTAAGAATAGGGTAGTTTCCAGGGTCAAAATAATTACATTTTATTTAGTCCGTATTTTAGATTATAAATTCTTTTTTCGATTAAATAAAAAATAACAAAGATATAGCCCATTAAAGTTACGTGTGACGTCATCTAGTGCGAAAAAATGCAGCACGGCGTGACGTTATACGTAACTTTAATGAGCTATATCTTGGTCATTTTTGGTTTAATTTACAAATAAAAAAATACGTATCGCTTATTTTTAAATAATCTAAAGGACGGACTTATACATTTTTTTTTGTCAACAAGCCTATTGTCTCGAAAAATAAATAATATCACCACGGTATCCCCAGACTCTGCACTCTGAGAAAGGACAGTTATGACATAAAATATTTAAATAAATAATTGTCTACTTACAGAATTTTTTGCTCGTCAATTATTTTAAAATCTTTTAATACTTGGTGAATTTTTTTTTAATTAGCCTATATTGTCCCACTGCTGAGCAAAAGCCTCTCCCTTGGGTTTCCACAAATCTCTGAAAAATTTATAAAAAGAAAAAAAATATATATTGCTCTGCAGCAAAACAATAACTGGAAATAATAAAGCCACTTCGCAGCCATAAGGTATAGAATCAACTACCGTACTTAATATACTTATAGAGGCGAGCTCTTTAATAAGTAAAGTAGAATCGGAACATTGAACAAAGTAGACAATAGCCATTTCAATATCGCATTACTACAGTTATTTTTAAGCTTATTAATAATTTTAACTTTGGCAGTGTGAATAAAATCCAATATGATACCTTTTTAGGGTTCCTTACCCAAATAATGCCAACGCGACCCTTTGAAATATCAGCTGGTCGCTCATCTCTTTATTTGTCCGTATCTCGTAAGCTGATTAATAGAACGATAACAAACATTTTTGATAGAGACGTATTACTTATTACCGATTTAACAACACATCATAAAGAAACCAAGACGCTAAATATATATGATATTGTCTGTAGGTACTTTTGTATTATTCTTCCTTTATTAACTTGTTTTTAAAAATTATTGTAAAGTATCTATACAGCTTATATAACTATATGTATTTAAAATTATAGTGTGTGTTATCTTGTGCTATATTACAAAATCCTTCGGGTGCAGGTTGGACTCGCACTTGACCGATTTTTTTATATTTCTGTCTCATCAAAATTTTGAAAACGTTCCGGTTCAGGCCGATTTTCTTAATTGAATTTAGTTTACTTTTTTAAAGGAAGAAAGCAAGTTGGTGTTTTATCTAATTGAAAAAAAACGGCTAAGCCTTTCAGAGAAATTTAGTTAAAGAGATTTCCTTTTGTCTTTAATAGTACTACGTGCAATGTTCTCCTTATTTAAATCGAATCTAAACTAAACCTGCAAAAGGGTTAATCATAAAGAAAGATGCCAGACACAAAATTTTATAAGAATCTTAGTCAAAACGTTACGTAAATATAGAAGTTAAATTCTGACATGTTACATTCATCTTAGATTATTAAAATTTACTAATTATGAAATTAAAAGTATTTTAGAAACCAAAATGGCATGTTAGGCTTTTTTCTAGCTTGAAGCTCAGACCCACGAATAATAAAGTCGTGTCGATTTTTACAGGAATTTATTTTATTATGCCTTAAAATATTTTATCAAATCTAATGTCTAGTAAGTAGTCTCCTGGGAATCGAGGTGAAAGTCTAGATGCAACTAGTATAACTTTAGGACAATGGTGATTATTTACTTTACCAGAAGACTACAAATTATGGTTACAATATCCATAACTGAATTGAGTTTCGTTTCCCATGACCAACACGTTTCATTTAACGTTGTTAACTGGCCAATTTACAATAAAACCGGGACGTTACAGCAATAAAGTACGATAATTATTAATCATAACAAAAATACGCTTCACATTCCGATCCCCAGTGCGTTCGCGTTCGTGTAATATTTTTGCGTACATTGGCTATGCGTTCGTATAATATTTTGACTAGGGCCGAAAATAGGGCATTAACGAACAATATTTGTCGTCATAAATAATACGCGTGCTGGACGCAAATTGTGAAACATGTTGATTTATAAAATCTGTGGTTGTACAGCACATACATATATTTAAGGTTGAAATGCGTTTTTCTTTCAATTAATGTTTTATGTTAAAAGGGGTCACACCGCATTTGCGGTGGATGCGGGATTCCAAAATTGAAGATTTGTAAAGGACGACTTATTAGGGTTCCGTAGTCCACAAGGAACCCTTATCGTTTCGTCATGTCCGTCCGTCTGTCCGTCCGCAGCCTAGCTCAAAGACGCCTGGTGCTAGAAAGCTGATATTTAACATGAATATAGACATAAGATATTGCAACAAAACTGTAGAATAAAATTTAGGAAAATAATTTTTTTAAGGGTGTCTCCCCTACATATATAGTGGGGTTGAATTTTTTTTTGGTTGAGTACCCCATCATGTGGGGTATCATTGGATAGGTTTTAAAAAAATATTATTAGTTTGCTCAAATCATTTTTCGATCAAGTGATTGGTTTGTCAAATATCAAGCTTTGAAGTGAAAAAAATTGTTAGATTCAAGTGTCCCCCCCCCCCCTCTGCCGGCTAAACTATTTATTTGGAAGAGGTGAAAAAAATCACAAATATAGTATATATAACGAATTTAAAAGGAAATCTATCACGGCTAAGTAGATATCACGAGTTTACGAGTAATCGTCGGTTAACTTATTCTGTGAGTTTACATTGGGCGCGCTGGCTTAATCTTAAAGATCTGATATACGTACTTTGGTATGTAATGTACTACGGTACTACGTATGTATAGTAGTAGTATATCTTGGAAACCACATTTTATGTTTAGAATACATAACTGGATACATACCTAGTATTTTTCTAAACAAAACTTAGGTTCTTATAATAACACTATTAAAATTATTTTTTCAGCAAAATAAACAGTCGGATTTATTATACATTAATACCCTTTGCAGCAAGTAATTATGGCCAACTACGGAACCCTACATTGCGCGTGGCCCGACACGCACTTGGCCGGTTTTTTTTTAATTGGCAATTTTGAAACATCTAATAATGGACAGTTTTCAGTTTTATTTCTAATGTAGGTATATTTTTTTAAATTAGAAAAGATATGCCCTCACAGCTTATTTAAAGATGATATTCTGTCCAAATTAGGTCAACCATACTTCTGAATTTAAGAATTTAACTTTGTGAATTATTTAGGTATCTACGTCAAAAAATACTATCGCTATAAAACAACACCACTTCAAGTAGAGCATTTAATTTCAACATCAATATTTTATAACATTAACAAACTTAATACAACATTATCATTCTTTCGCACTTTATTTAATTTCGCAAAATACTCTTGTCAATTATAAATGTTTACATATTTTTCGACTCTATAGATATCACTTATAAAAGAGGTTTGACCTTTGGAAATACACATCTAACTAGAAACGCTCAAGTAGTAACGTTAAGTAATCAAGAATAAATCATTCGTTTGGTATGTTTCCTTCCTTGATATCAAGTAACTTGATACCAAGGAAGGAAATGAAGAAACAAATATAGATGAGAAACCGCACGCGATGTGAACAGGACAACTGTCGCGATAACTAAATAATTGCAGTAAACAAACGATTTATGTGTGCATAACTGAATATCATCAGAATATTCGATTTGCCCAATAATATTATTGTTATGTATTTGCCCAAGGGATATCAGTTTACATCAGTACCCTATAATATTATTGTTATGTATTTTGCTCGTTATTTTCAAGTCTAATTCTTCTTTCAAGCAGAAAAGATTCGCAAAACTTAGTAATTTGTGTCAGATGCTTGAAATAAAACTTAACTTTAACATTTTATTTTGCACTACTGTCTGTAATAAAATGTGCTCAATTTTTAAAACTGACTGTCTCGTTGGTCTCACAGCATAAATGTGCGCGTGGGATTGGGAGGTCTCGGGTTCGATCCCCGGGTCGGGCAAAGTGATATTGGGTTTTTCCGTTACGAAATTCTCAGTAGCAGCACGGAGTCTGGTAATGTGCCCGGTACGGCAATAGACTCACCCCCTATTACGTGGGACTAAAATAAATGTGGCGAAAAGTAAAGAAAACCTCTGCCTACCTCTTCGAGGATATAGGCGTGAGACTATGTATGTATGTAATTTTTAAAGTTTATTTAATAGAAGTGAAAATATACACATCTTAGAAGGGTTTTTTAACGTCTTAAATCTAATGGGTCGAATCATATTGTGCCAGGCAAGTTCCTTAACACTTATCTCGCACTTTCTGTATTTTATGGGCAATTCAACGAACATTCAATAAAGAGACACAAATAAATAATACACCCAGACCAGAAACAACAGTATGTATATTGTATATATATCACAAAAATATATTTTGATTTGAAGAATCTTATCTACTCCTCATATTCGAAAGTTGAGCGAGTCGAGCTTGTAAACATTATACAACATTATACAACCTCCGGCAGTTATAGACGTAATAAACAAAATGTAAATCTGGCCACAAACTTTGTAATAGCTTTTTAATGCTCAAAAACGTTTAGTCCACATGAATACAGTTTACCCTATACATATTATAGTATATCAAAAGAAAATGCCTAAAAGCTAACACGTTACTATGTTGATTGCTCATGAAAGTAACCATTGCCCAACAATGTACACTCTGTAGCTAAAGTGCAATTATACTTGTTTGCCTTTGAGGATACCTACAGACTATTAGCAAATTTTCGAGTATAAAGCAATACCTGTCTATTAAGTATCGGTCCAGGTGGCCTTTGTAGTGCATAATCATTTCGTGTACATTTGCATTTGAGTTTTCTTGCAATTATCTGTCGCTTTGTTTTGTTGAGTCAATTCATGAAGACAGAATCCCACAATAGTTCTATTCACCACCCGGAGTTATTGCTGTCTAAAGTTATGAAAAAGCCTATTGTAGCCTTCAAAGCTGTCAATTACTTGTAAAGTTCAATATTCGTCTTCATAAACAAATAGTTCTTTTTTATAGATTGAATTTAATATTCTGTGTACGTCTTATTTTTATGTTATGACATGAGCTAAGCACACCATACACACGTTTCGTACTAAAGTATGTATTATATCGCGTGCCGTGTTCCTTGGAGAGAACTATAAGTCACCGTCAGTCCCGGTTGTCATGAAGATCTATGACATTCGTTACGGAGAGTCAAAAACCCTTGATTATACCTACTGATACTGTTCTTAACCATCGAATATAGAGTTGTGACGATTAGTCGGCGGCAGTCACTATGGGGAAATGCTTATAATAATATTCTGTCGTATCTAGTTAGCGTAAAAAAGGGATCCTGAGCTCCAATGACTTGGATGCATCCGGCATATCGCTAGGACGACGACAGTTTAAATAAGACAGTATAAATTGCGTAGAAGAATAGCCATTACCAGACCATACATTTAGGGGTAATTTTATGTAGTGTGTGTACACACACTACATAAAATTACCCCTAAATGTAGTTTAAGGGTGACATGGACACAAGCAATCCAAATACATCAGCATCACCCATCAACAAAATCTCTTCTAATATAAATCTGTGCCCCGCGTACATTACTCAGCCGATACGCGTATACTCACATACGTATCTCGTACTCCGTCAGTTCTCGTAAAAATATCGCGTGCGGTTTATATAAATCCTTCAGCTTGATCGTAACGGGAAACCCAATTAGTGACATTAAATTAACCGGGAATCTTCCCGTGGGAGCGCAATCTTCATTTTCATAAAGTATTTTTAGCCCGAGTGAAATTCGTATTCGCTCGTACATACTTATGTCGGAATGTCAAGTTTCTATTAAATTGGCTAATCTAGATGGAACTAATTTCGTTCAAGATCTTATATCGTATTAGGTTTCAGAGTAATTTTAACGAGATGCATATATATATCGGGATGAGTAGGTACATTATTAGCCTAAAATAGCTTAGTGGTTTTTGGTAAGGCTAAATGATTACAATTGTACGTTGTAATCTTGTCTAAGAAATTACGAAATGGCGGTAAGATCGTCAAAACTCATCGCCAACAAGACAATAACATTACCAGATAAAATACCAACAATTATTATTCTTTAAACGTTGATAGAACACTGTATTCAAATTAAAATCCGAGAGCTACAAATAAATGAGTACCTTTGTATAATTAGCCAGCGTCGTTATTAACACAACGTTATTCAAAATTATATTTCCCACGTATGAGCTGTTGTAACAACATTTGCGAATGAGCAGAAAGTAAAAATAACGACTACAAAGAACATGTTTATTTTTTTCTACAAACAAAGAATAAAGTAATACCATTAGCGTATTATAATTAATGAAAATATGACGCGGTAAAGGTTATTTGGTAACGAAGCGTGCGATACGCGGCTTGGGCCCGGGGGCGTATCACGCAGCGTTTACAGGCCATTGCGGCGTATCATTGCGATTGCGAGCATTATGTTTTAATCGCGACTCGCGCCTCGGGAGCATTGTTTTTAAACGCAGCTGGATTGACACAGCTTGGTAACTGAATAATTTGCACGCAGGTAATTTATGACTAAAGAGCGTAGTGCCCTGTGTTTGTTAGAGCTCTGACTAGTTACTGTTGTAGCGTAGTTATTTGAAAATGTATTTTCTGAATGAGAAATTTAAATTACATACGTTGCATAAAAGAATGTTTACAATTCTCTTTTGTCTTCACGTGAAATATTTTGCTCGCTAAGTATGTTTTCAGGACCCATCTTGCACAAAAGTTCTACCTAGTGCATGTGTTGTTTGTGAGAGATATATGTATGAATTGACTAGGTAATCCATGTCGAATATATATAGTGTTTGAAATAACTGAGTGAGTATGGACTGAATAAACAGACCAACCAGCTTCCACATTGTACAGATTGTTATATATTAGCTTACAACAAAATCTTAAGTAATTGGCATCACTATTAAGAATACTTTACAATGAACCAATCACCTTTACAAAAATGGTTTTAAAAACGTTCAATTTCCTTCCACGTCTATACAATATAAGTATGTTGCTTCTTCTTGATATAGTAAACGTCTAAACCTGTGAGTGAGCGTGTGTTGGCGTGTACACGGCGCAGGGCAGGCCCGAGGGACGATGACCACTTTATTTGATTGCCCTAATGACTGCCGTGATTTCGACGGTGGTCCTCGGGTAGAGCCACAGTTGCAATAAGTTAGATCTATGTATAAAGTTATATCTCTATATGTGGAAGCTTGTAATTGGCATATATTAACTTATTTTTATGATTACTCTGCAAACATAGCCCTTAGCTCCCCAAATAAAACAAAATGAAATAAAATAACTAAAAACAAAAGTCGGTTACGGACATTAAGTTTATAGTAAACTATAGGATACTTTTGGTTACGCCCGCCATTTTTTCTTTATTTGACTTTTCTGCCCGATCCCGTGAGAATTTCGAAAAATCCCTTCTTAGTGCACCGATACGGTCCTCAACATACATGCTAAATTGCAGCTTCCTGCGCCTAATAGTTTTGGCTGTAGCTTGTCTGTTACTACGGAATTCAATATTCGAAATAAAGATAGATCTGTAGATTTTAGATTCGTCTTTGACATAAGCTCCATACAACATATGTCAAACACGAATCTAAAATCTACAGATCTATCTATAGTTCGAATATTGAAAATGGCCGTTAGTCAGTCAGTAAGTATGTATAGTATAATATAGTATGTCTTTATGTTAGTATATATTACAATGTGTATATATTTAGGTACTTATTTATGAATATTATAGATTACTGACGCTGCACCATCAATGAACATGACTGTTAACCTTCATTTCTGTCCATCCGCGGTTGCCTGGAAGAGATCGCTCTATTAGCGATAAGGCCGCCAATTGCACACTAGTTTTAAGTTATATATGTACTTATGCAAATACTTTGTTAGTTTTGGTGTTCAATAAAGTGTAATCTATCTATCTATCTATCTAAGACAAGGATTTTATATGTAGGTACAGATATGTACCTACTATTTTGTCTCTGCACCACCTTAAAATTGGCAGCTTTTGACACGATGTCCACCTTTGTACACCTTGTTTGTGAATAGAGTAAAAATAAATAAATAGGTATATTATAATTAGGCATACCTTCAACCATTGAAGAAACAAGGTAGATAAAGCAGTTTTATTTTTAGGCAACGATAACACAGATTTTATGTCTTGCACTAGTGTAGCATTGTTTAGCCTGGAGTAGCTATTTCCTTCCTTGAATAGTTTTCTGTAGTAGTGTATATGATAAGTAAAGTTATGGACTCTTACATTTTTTTGACAGCGTGAAAGTACAAAAGGCTTATTTCAGCGATTGACTGAGGCATTATAATTCTCACCTAATAGCGAGATATAGTTTGGCACAACCTATACTCTCTAAAGTACATTGTCTATTACACAAAGATTCCTCCGAGTTTATTTATTATACAAACATAACAATAAAATTGAGACAAAGTCCTTTTGTCTCGTTATAAGGTCGTTTAAATATTCATTAATATGTTCACAGTTCGAGGTATTAAATACAATCTCAGTGAATTCCGCCGTCAATCGCGCTCCGCCTTACCGCTAAGCCCTTTCCTAAGGGTTCATATATTTTCAGGGCCCTCGCTACAGCACTACGATTACCGCTGGCTTTAAAATGCTTACCATTATGAAACAACTTTAGATATACGTAGTGGAGGTTCATATAAGTTCGGTTAATCCTTAGTTTATTAGAATAAGACCGTAGCTTCAAGCTGATGTCAGTAAGCAGGGTTTAAAACAGTTACAATCAAGTAAATTGTTTCTATTTAGGAAGAATTTGCGCCGGATGTCTCAGTTTATATGAGCTCTAATTTCTCTTGTTGTACACTGCGTCGCGTGACGTGGGCTCGATTCCCATCCAAGACAACACTATGTGATTGTATATCACATAGTGTTGTCTTGGATGGGAATGTTGATTGTATGTTTGTAAAGTGCCCCACGACACAGGGTTCATTCCTAGTGTGGGAGATGTCTTAAAAAAACTTATTGTAAATATTATGTCCTGAAAAATATACATACATACCTACATAATACTCACGCCTTTTTGCCATCGGGGTAGGCAGAGACAACGGAACGCCACTTGCTTCTATATATACAAACCTCACGCGCTTCCTCTACTTTCATTACTCTTTTCATACATGCTCGCCGGCTCCAGATGCTTCGGACCTCGTCAACAATTTGGTCGACGAATGTCCTGCGAGTTTGGCCACGACTTTACTTGCCCTCACACGTATGCCTCATATATTCGATGCATCATTCTTCTTTAAAATATGTCTCTAATAATATCTTGCTATTATAAACGATAAAGTTAGTAAGTAAGTAAAGTTGTTTGTTTCTCTTTCATCCAAAAATTCTGAGACTATTTTAATGAAACTTTCCTGTCATAATAGCTGCATCAGTATAGCGGCGTTTTTACTTATTTAGAGATTTAGTACCATAGTATCTTATATCTACGACCGTAGATATAAGATAACTGTTGAAATATCTACACCCAAACTTTGTGAACTAGCTGGTCTAATGTAAAGTATTAAACACCCAAAGTACCCTGAACAGAAGGGCATGCATGAGGAATTTGATGCCAGTGAATGAAGCAAGAGAAAAATGTCAGGATTGTTGCAAATGGCTTCTGTAATCTTTGCCTACCCCTACGAGAAACTGGCGTGAGTCTATGTATGTATGTATGTAATGTAAACACGTAAAACAATCAAGTATTTTTAGTTCAAGTTTCATAATATCACTAAAGGATGCCCGCGGCTACCCTCGCACATTTTATTTTAATTTGACCGTTTCTCCTCGATCTTTGGGGTATTTTGGGAAATCGCTTCTTAGTGCACGCCTACGGTCCCCAAGGAACATACATGCCAAATCTCAACTTCATGTGTTCAATAGTTTTGACTGTGCGTTGTCTACCAATCAGTCAGTAACGCAAGAATCTAATAGTAATATATAAAGCTGAAGAGTTTATTTGTTTGCTTGAACGCGCTAATCTCAGGAACTACTGGTCCTATTTGAAACATTATTTCTGTGTTAGAAAGCCCATTTATTGAGGAAGGCTATAGGCTATATAACATCACGTTATAAGCCACGGAAGCGGAGCAGTAGACTTAAATAACGCGGGTGTAACTGCGGGCATCCTCTAGTCTAATACTAATATATAAAGCTGAAGAGTGTGTTTGTTTGTTTGCTAGAACGCGCTAATCTCATGAACTACTGGTCCTATTTGAAAAATTCTTTCAGTGTTAGAAAGCCCATTTATCGAGGAAGGCTATAGGTTATACAACATCACGCTATGAGCCACGGGGGCAGAGCAGTAGACTACTTACTTGATACTTGATACTTGATGGCACGGGCTGTTTCCGCAACTCCACGTCTTGGCGTGTATTTTGCGTGCAGGTGGGAATGGTGTCTTCATTCGAGCCACCCCAGCTCTTCGAGGAAGGCCAGCAGACTCTTGATGTGGCCCACTGCCTCCCTCAGGGTGCTGTATCTCGTCAGGTACTGCTGCCTGTACTGTGCGACCTCAGGGCAGTCGAGGAGCAGGTGGGCTGCCGTCTCGTCCGCTGCCATACAGGCCCTGCACAGCGGGCTGTCGGTGATACCTATAGTAAATAGGTGTTTATTAAAGAATCCGTGCCCTGTGTAGGCGGCCGTGACTGTCCGCAGTTGTTGTCTGGACAGCCGGAGGATTTGTTTGGCTATCTTACCGTCTACTGCGGGAAGAGCCTCCTTGGCCTGCCTACATGTTTCAATACCAATCCAGGACTGGTTGTGTTGGGTCCTGGTCCTATTCCTTACCAGGTTGCGATAGAAACCAGAAGGGAGGGGAATAATGGGCTCGGGTCCCACCACCTCTAAAGTGGCCCCTCTTCTGGCAAGTACGTCGGCTGCGTCATTCCCTCTTGAGCCACTGTGGCCCTTGATCCATTGCAGTGTTAATTTGTTTTGTTTACCTAGAGCAGTAGACTTAAATAACGTGGGTGTAACCGCCGGCTCATCTAGTATTAAATATACAGATATGTTAAAACCAAAGCATTAAATATTTACAAAGCCGTGCATTAAGTACAATCAAACCAAAGTCCTGTCAGCCAATCACCTCAAAGTTCACAAATCGTGTGACATTAACCCAAACTATGTATTATAATATTAAACCTTAATGGTAAGCAACAATCTCGGCCTATATTAGAAATGGTATTCCATTTGTACAGAAATACATTACTGTCATAAATAATGTAGTAATAAACTATGAGGTACAATTTCATGGGAAAATAAATCATTTATATTTTATTAGTAGTGTTACCAGACTGCCTGAGTTTCGCGAGACTTACTTACTTTGGGCACTGAATACAGATTTAAATAGAAGCACATTTCTTAAGGATTTCGTGTGCCGATTCCAAGTGGCGACTGTCGCCAGTGTAGTTCGTAGTTGGCGTCGTTCTCCGTCTCTCTTGGTCTCGTAATTAAGATACACAGAAGGAACGTTCGTCTCTCTTGCACTCGTAGAGACAGCTGTCACTGCGAGACTGTCACGCCACCAAGCGGCAATTTGGGTCACGGAAAGTTTGTATATCTACAGAGCGCCCATAAGAAATGCGCCCCTATGTAAATATCTGAGCTCTTTGTTTTGGGCTCACACGTGTATAGGTCAGATGAACCATACAATTTGACATTATAATGAATTGCATAGTCGCGAAATACTAAATATTCTGAATGGATAAAAGTAGCCATAGTAATCATGCTTAAGTAAGACCGTTTGTACTCTCGTATGGGTGAATGTAGTGTACTAATATTAATGTGCTTTAAGAGTAAGGCGATAGTGAGGATACATGATATCGAATCGAGGTTTTCACCATCTTGTCTATGATGATGGGTAACTGATTACATAAAGCCACACCCGCCGTGCTTCCGAGTTTAAACCGTCGGACTTGATTGCGATGAATATGTTAGATAGTATACCCAGGGAGATGATACCTTTTACTACATACTTTCATCATGATCCTTTTAGCGTTGTTTACACGGTAGTAGAGCCTTGCTGATTTCAGCATGAATGGGCCGGCTCGACCGCGGAAGTACTACCCTCTCATAGAAAATCGACGTAAAGTAACAGTACCTAAACTGTTGCGTTTCGTTCGGTGTGTGAGAGTGCCAGAGGCCCTATCCCCTATTCCTTCTCCCTCATCCCACTCCTTATCCTATCCCTTATCCCAACCCTAAAGGGCGGCAACGCACTTGTGACTCCTGTGGTGTTGCTTGTGTCCATGGGCGGCGGTAATTGCTTACCATCAGGCGATCCGTCTGCACGTTTGCCGCCTATTACTATAAAAAAAAGTTGTACCTACCTCCAATCCCAGACTTAAAGCCCAGGATTTGCCTTCACCTATCGTGGCACTGGTCTAAACCCTAGTATATTGCCAAGCCTAAGGCCTTGTAGTATCAGAGAAGAACCTGCCGTTTTGTAGAAAAACGACAGGCGACGGATTCCAAAGCAAAAGTCTTAATGCAAACGGGGAAACGCTAAAAGAGGTAAACAAACAAAATGTGTTTTTTTACATTTTACGACGCAGCAGGGGTGGACCGATGATCTGGTTAAGATCGCGGGAAGCGGTTGGATGCGGGCGGCTCAAAATTGGTCTGTGTGGAGAACCTTGGGGGAGGCCTATGTCCAGCGGTGGACGTCTCTAGGCTGACATGATGATTACATTTTAACTTCTTTATGTCGAAGTATTCTGTTTTTACCCAACTGTGTTCCTGCCATCTATATTACCTAAGTATACAATTGGTGCGACACGGCTCTAGCTTGAACATTTCTGTACTTTTCTTGTTTCGTCCTTTTTAGACCCCTTTTTTACGTAGTCGGGTTATAGTTTTTAAACTTTATATTTTATTATATAAAATATAGTGGCATAAAATTGGGATTGTATTCTTAACAGTCCCAATTTTGTCACTATATTTGGCGACACTATTACAAATATGATTGAGAAATCTAAGAGATAACGGCTGACAAATATATCCTCGTTGGATATGCATGAGTAGTTGAGTACTACTGTCGAGTCCCGTGCCTCGAGTCTCGAGTCTCGATTTGTATTAGTGTAATATTTCGTGACGCGTTTCACCGTGCGGTACGAACACTTGGACTTTAGAAGATAGTCTTATTGTGCAACTGATCGTCTACGTTCTGCGCAGTTCAGTGCTAGGAGCAAATTGTACTCTAAAATATAAATAGTACATACAGGCCTGTCAAGTCATAATGTAGGTAACTATTGTCGGCATGATAAGTGTTGTCACATAATATTTGATGTGGTGTAATAACTTTAATACTGTAAAGTTAAAGCATCCTTGTGAATCATTCCATCCACTGGTGTATACCACATTAAAATTACTGAAAAAAAGTACTGAACCGCAGTACTTTTTGCGTTTATCGTGAGCAGACAAACAAACGCGGCGGAGGACTTTGTTTTACAATATGCAAGTTATGCCAGGTTTATGTCAGTAAGTTTATGCCAGCTATCCACCATGACTACGAGATATAAACTAATAGTTATATACATATACTAGCCGTTTCCCGCGGTTTCACCCGCGTCCTGAGGGAACTAATTCGCGTACCTGGTTAATTTATAGCCGAAGTTACTCCTTGATACATCAGCTATCCGCCGGTTAAAGTCCCGTCAAAATCGGTCCAGGCGTTCCAGAGATTAGCGACAACAAACAGACAGATAAAAATTGTAAAAATGTAATTTCGGTATATGTACTGTGCATACATCCATATTTATAAAGTAAAAAGCGATTATTTTAATATTACAAACAGACATTCCAATTTCATTTATATGTATTAATTAGTACATACTTAGTTACCTGCAGACATCTCATCTTGACACGAACAAGCTCCCGACAACATAACAGCACACAAACACGACGACTAATCTTATCTGTACACACGATTATGTTGACGTTATAAATCAGCGCGACCGATCTAGCTATCTGTCCCTTTGCTACTGATTACTACTGAATAATTACATCACGATTTAAGCTGCTAAATGACGTGTTGAAATATTTAATCATATAATATTATAGTCATATGTTTAAACTATCCCCCTGAAGGACTCTACAAAAGATTTGAATACTAATGTCAAGAGGCGTGGCACAAGATGGAAAGTGGATATACAAGTTGCCTTATATCTCCCTAATTGTCCTTCTTACTAAATGTGAGAAAATATTAACTGATATTTTGACTGCACGTAAGGCGTAGCGATTTAAACCACAGTCACCCTTCAACACTGCGTCGAGTCCGGCTTGTTGTCCATATGGGACAAAACTTTGTCGGATTGGTAATTATTGTTCCAAATCTGAGAGTTCTTTGCTTTGCATGATTTTCTCTATACCTACTCCACAGCGAAATGACTTATTTGAAATGAGGGCGCTATTTTGAAAATATGAAAATAGAATCTTTAACATATTCATTAAACAATCCTTGTGATGAATAATTATAATATTATAGTAATTCCATTGTTTGAAATAGAAATATTATTTGTGATAGGTCAAGTCGATTATATCTATTTAATAACGTATAGTTTAGTCTATTGTAAATTTTGACTATGGTCACACTGAACTGTGATTCAGTTCCGGTTCTGAAAATTTGGCTGGTTGACACGTTTTTGTCCTGCGCTCACGCAGTCTTGAATTCTTGCGTTTTTGAATTGAAATAAATTGATCGCCTTTTGGAAAGCTCGTCCTAGTAGCTTCGCGAATTGTTTGTGTTTTGTGATAAAAGATAAACATTTGTAACATATTGAACATTGTAAAACTTGTGTGAATCCGTGCACGTGGTTGGTGCCCGACGACTTCGTTGAAGAAAACCCTGATCATTGGACTGGACCCTGTGTGGTATTTATAACGATATGCTTGTTATTTTGGCCAAAATTATGAGTCTAATCTTATAGGTCCACTCAAGAACATCACTGAAAATTTGGTAAGTAACTTGAATGATCTTTGAACTCATCACTGTGCAACGCAGTGCATAGGTGCTTAGATCTTTGCCTTATCGTGGTCAGGTAGATGTAATACAACTTCCACTGCGCACGCTGAACAATTTCCTACCTGCCTACGGTAACTCTAAATATCCATTAATTCCACAAATTCGATAAACTAACTAATCCATCAACACAAACGTAAACGGATTCTGTCTCCACAAGTTACTACAATATTAAGAGGTACAATTTAACCTATTTCGGTGAGAAGCTTCGTCATTTAACTGCGAATGAATAAACTATGAGTTATGGGGCCGACGTCGTGTGCTTGTAATTTGATATTTTGATCAGAACTTGATTATAACGTCGTTTCGTATTAATATGTTGCGATTGAATCGTAAAATTTGATGTTTCATGAAATGTCTCATGAATTATTAAGCCAAACTACGTCTTGTGTATTTATTGATGCTACAAAGTAGGTTTGTTCATTATATTTGAGATGAAAAAAAAGACAAATAAACAGGTCAAGCTAAGTAAAACCGTTTAAAAAGAGTGGCCATAAGTAATATTAATTGTGCTTCTACACCCTTGCATTGCGAACGTAGCAGTTAATGTAAAAGTAGAATCTGACAAAAAGTAAATTTGACCTTAATAATGTCCCATTATGACCTTAATTAATAAATAATTTTGACACTTGAAGCCTTAAATCATGTTTGTGTTGAGTTTGGCCTTAATTACATACTAGTAAATCATGTAAAAGACCAAGTTCTATTATTCACCGTGACATGTAATCTGTACATGTGTGTTACCGGTAAAATGTGGTTGCGATAGGAGATGGAAGTTAATAGTTTTGGATTTAGGAAATTGAATTTAGGGATCATCAGACTCTGGAGACATATTGGCTAAAGATGAAGTTTAATGGGGCAAATTAACCTATGTGCTATTTATGTTTTACTTGTGTATTTAAGATGTTGTAAATAAGTCTGTTTTGGTGTAGTTATTAATCAGGGTTTTTACTACGAGAATATTCCTTATTATTTAGAGGTTTTCGAGACTATAGCAACAAAATTGTAAGCCAAGTCTATATACAAGTCTGTTAGCCTGCCACTGGGGGCAATATAAAATACTTCATACATCATGAGCCTTTAACAGACCACTGCTGGACTAGGCCTCTCCTTTGAAAGGAGGAATTGGCCTACTATACCACGCTGGCCAAACGGGTTGGTATAGGGTTTGTATCAAGTTTTCCTTCTCTTACAGTGCTGTGCTGTTCTCTGCATAATATGCTCCCTCTGTCGGCTCTTACGACACACGTGGTGACATTCCGTATTCTTAATCCGTCACCACACGGACACACTTCAGTCACGTCTTAATATTAATCTCAAATTATAATAAATTATGGGTTTATTTTACACATAACAACTCTATTTTAACAGTTCATCTTTGAATATCCATATAAAACTTCTGTTTAAAAAATGTCTAGACATAAGATACCTACTTACTTATATTAAGTTTTAAGACTTTATTACTGTTGGGATTTCGTGGTTACTCTGTGAATGGTATTTGACTTTTATAAAAGTTTTTAAAGTGTTACAAGTTTGGTGCCTACGTCTTTACAATCTTAAAACTTTGTAAACCATTTTAATCTGGATACATAAAATTCTTGCGCTACTGACTGACTGAAAGAAACGCACAACCAAAATTGGTGCAGGAAGCTGAAATTTGGCATGTAACGTTTCTTGGGGACCGTACTTGGTTGGGCAGAAACGGTTACATTAAATTAAAATATGCAGGTGCAGCAGCGAGCAACCCATAGTATGCGTAAAAATATATTTGGGTAGTAACAAAATAGCACTTTTGATAATTTTCTCGCAAGATACAGAGCATTCGCTGATTAAAATTAAGAAACTAGCACCATACATACGAATTTTCTCTTTTTGTCTTATAAAAAGGCTTTGCTGTTTTCACAATTCGCTATAGGCTTGGATAAATATTCAAATGTAGTATAAAAATAAATAAGTAAATACCCGATCTTACACGTATAATAATAAAATAATATCACTATAACGATGTTATCAGAGATAATATGTAAAGCAACCCATTTTTTATTGAAGCACAGCACGTGAAAACGATCCTCACACCATCCATTTTAATATTTGGGCACGCTCATAATAAATACTTATCTTTCGCTCTAGGAGAACCAAAAAATCATTTTCAGCTTATGTGATACATAAACCTAATTTTATGGTAATTACTGTCATCAAAAAGCGATATTCGTGTGTCGTGTGCGGCATGGAGAAACCGAATATGTTATTATTTGAATACAAATGATGTTCAGTAAGAGTAGGGTGAACCTACAGCTGAATAATCCAGAGTATGGACGTGGGAATACTATGAATGAACTGCCATGAATGAAATGATAGCCAGTCAGCTATAGAAACCAGTGTGTTGATCTTGCTGTGGCGAATCAATTCATTGTATACGACACAAACAAAAAATCTCAGTATTAAGGAAGGAGCTATTCTCTTTTAGCATCTTGACGTTAAATGTAAGTGAAAAGAGTAAAAACTTATATTTGGCACGCACGTATCTATTTGGCAACGGTGCGACATCTTCTCAGCTTTCATTGTGTTGTCATCGTAAACTGGAAGCGTGAAGGGTTGTGCAGATAAATGTGCATTGCATTAGGCATTTCTTGATAATTTATAGACGTTGGTCAAGGAGAGCTGGAGCGCAGAGCTAGCAGTGGCAGGCCTTCTAGGAAGGTGGACTAGCAATCTTATTGTGATGGCGAGAAACGGATAAATATAGGTGGTGGCGGCAACTTGGAGGAGACCTATGTCCAGAATTTAACGTTATTCGATTGAGTTAAAGATGACTATGCGGAGCTCTATCGTCTCAAATCAAACGATTTTCGACTGATATTAAGCGTACTGTTCCAGAACGCATGGTAACCCTACTAGCGTGAAGTATTTAGTATTCAGTGTAAGCACGGCCGCGGAGTGAAAGGGATTGGGATCATATTCTCAGCGCGCTCTTATCTTTGTTGCGCGTTATAACTGTTTTATTGGTCATATTAATCACGGAGATATTTGCCTACGGCGCCACTTGTACGTTATTGTTTTAATTGAAGCACTACGTAATGCGATAGATTTGGTTTTATTGGGATATCTATATTTATAATGTGTGGGTATAACATTTCGGAATATATAAAAATAGGCATCTATATTTTTTTAAGTACAAGAAGACTACGTACACAATCCGGATGCATTTGTATATAATTATGTTTTTTCATATGGAGTGCCGACTAGTTTATTTATTTATTAAGCACATCCACATCACACATATCCATACATGGTACAATGAAATTGTATTGTTTACTAGTTTAAAGCTATGAAACCAACAGTTTTGATACCTAGAGTCATGATCTATTTTATATGACACTGTTAGTACTTCTTGCTTAGAGTACATTAATTTATAATGACATCCTAAAAATTCGTAATTTTTGTGATCATTCCACGTTTCGTAGTTTCTGAATCCCCATTCAGTTTTTTTAAATTATCATTAATATTTCAAATTCATTTATTTACTTAGCTTTCAAGGTATCACTATTAAAGATTGATGACTATTAAAGATTTTATATTGATTTAGGTTTCAATGAGGAAAATAATTTTCAAGTTCGATTGGTACCTCTGGAGATTAGCTTGTTCAAGCAAACAAACTAACTTTTCTACAGAATATCATTCAATATCATATTGGCACATTTAATGGCAAAATACAGAGATATTTCTTTATTTTCGTTAAAGTCGAACGAAGTTAATCAAATTTAAGCTAGCTATGAAGTAGATAGTCCTTAAAATAAAAGAAATAGTAGGTACCTAATTTTGGAATTAAGGAAAGATAAAATATACGTACAGAATTGTCACCCAAAGGAGGTACTCGCCTGTTAATTTGGGGAGAATGATTATTATAAGTCTTATCTTTCCTTACTTACGGTTTCATCCCCTGGTTATAGTATAGGTATACGATCAACTTATATCTCAAATAAGGATTATCTGTATTATTGTCAGTTTATTTTGCGAGGGGCTTAATTACCTTACGATTATTATAATACGTTAAAATAATCGTAAGACAGCGATACCGTAGTGCAGTACCGACACTTTTGACTGCACAGTTAGCGTAGTGACTTAACGGCAGCGATAGCCGAGTGGAGATACCAACAGACTGCCATGCAGAGGGTAACGGGTTCGAATCCACGGCGCGCACCAATGACTTTTCGGAGTTATGTGCGTATTGAATTGTTAATTACCGCTTGTCCCGTGCCTCGGAGAGCACGTTAAGCCGTCGGTCCCGGTTGTCATGAAGATCTTTGACAGTCGTTACAGGGCGTCAGTACCTTCTAAATAAACTGACACTAGTCTAAGCCATGGAATATCGCTATCCCTTCGGGTTGCGGAGGTCTGACAGGCAGTCACTTCGTGGAAAAGCTAATATTCAGCCAAATCCGGTTAGACTAGTAAGCGGACCCCAGATTGAAACTGGGATAACGCTAAGAGGATGATGTTTAATGAAAATTGACGCCTGTCGCTGGCGCCAGCGTCTCACTCGTCTTCGGATAAATAATAAAAAAAGTTAGCGTAGTGGCTTAAACGGCCGCTCCGAGTGTTCTGTGTTAGATTGCCATATGAGACAACACTGTGTGACCCAATGACCCATTAATTGTTGTTTCGAGTCTAGATGTACTCGTATGTTGTGTCCGTTGTATATTTGTAAAGACCCCCGCGATGCAGTCGTCATGGGCCGTCATTTGTATTTCTTACATAGTTTTCTTGCTCTGAGCGTCTATTTTTTATGTTGTTTGCATGTAAGTTTCTTATTATACAAGATAACTATTTGTAAGGTACTTAGTACTTACTGAACAATACATCATAGTGAAACTAGCATGGTAGTAGTGAATCCTGGTTCAAAGTGGAACAGCTTAGGTGAATAACTTGAATATATCTAGTGGCATAAACTTATACCACGTTTCTGTGGGAGATGATAGTTTCAAAGCCCCGTAAGCCCTTCCCATGTAATGTGCACTGAATTTAATAGTCAGTCACCAGTCTTGCTTCTTATAAGTTTGTTTGTGCCCATTAATCACTAAATGTAAAATGAAAATAAAAATTACAAAATGAACATTTATTATTGTACAATCAGTACGTAATTTGCTTGCTGAATTGTTTCAGTTAAAACAGAACCGTTCTGACATCTATTATATCATAATATATGAATGGAAACATTTGTATGTGTTACTCGGGTACCTAGTAAAATATTTCCTTTTTCTTTGGTTTCGTGTTTCTAATAAGGAAAATTAACATCCAAATTATAGAATATTATTATTTTTATTATTTTTGATACCTAGGGTTCACGACGAGACAAGTAAATTGTAAATATAAATCATTACATTGGATGGCACACATCGGTACTTTAAAATTATTTATAAGATGAATAATTAAAAATATTTCGTTACGTGTCTATAATTATATTTGGGTAGTGATCATAATAAGGACATGCAAAAATTTCACTTCTTGCATAATATTACTAACCTTTGTTAAGAGAATTTCCACTCTTGCAATAAAAAAAATCCTATATCTCAGGGGATATTTCAAACATTCCAGCAACAGACACAAATAACAGGCAGACTTAAAAAAACAATATTTGGAATAAACGAAATGTTAATACACGTCAACAGAAATAAATTAAGGAAGTTTGATCGTCGATCATAATAAGTAAAAGTAAAATAGACGGTATTTTAATTTATTCACCTAAAATTATTTCAAATATTGTGCGATAATACGAACACCTATTTTCATTATATGTTATTTAGTCTCTGCCTACCCCAATGGGAGACAGGCGTGACGATAGATAGATAGATATATGTTATTTAGGTAGTAAATCAGAATAAACTGTTTACTGGTACAGCATAAGACTGCACGGTTGGTACGTGTGCTTGTGTGTGTTAGGTACTGCAATGCGAGCTTGCAGTGATCAGCTGAGCGGCGGCGGAAATGTCAAATTCAAATCAAATATCAAAATTCTAAAATGTACGATTACCAAAAAAGTATGATTTAGTGAGTTGTTTTTCATGTATTTGTATTCAGTTATAGTAGTAAATTCACCCCTGAAAATATTTTGCAAATGCATATATCAACACACTGACATCAAGAATCAAGAATCCCTACCACCTGGACACAACCTGCCCTGGCCCGTATGGCAGTCCCTAAATAGACTGCGCACACAGTTTGGCCGCTGCAGAGCAAACTTGTGTAGATGGGGTTTAAGGGACCCCTACCTTGCCCAATGTGAATGTGGTGAGCTGGAGCAGACAATGGACCACTTGCTGATATGCCCTTCTTGCCCGAGCACCTGCACTGTGTCTGATCTCTGGGAGGCCACTTCTAACGCAATATTCGTTAGGAGGCCACTCCTAACGAATATTATACGGGTCTCATAATATAGCTGACAAACTAACCACTGACACGAAGTAGAAGAAGTACACACTATATTTTTACTAAGATTAACCGCAATTAGACGTCTGATAGCGAAAAGGCAATAAATCATAGTTACCTTCCTATAAAACGGAACTCAACAAGCTTGTACGCACTGCGCCAAATCAATCTTAGTCATCAATTATCAATCAATCGAAGGGGTAGGCAGAGGTGTAATATTACACCCACATTTCGCTATGAATATTTAGGTCCCACGTAACCTATTACGTGGGACCTAAATATTCGCCCCCTAGGGCGAGCCTATTGCCGTACCGGGCACATTACCAGACTCAGTGCTGCTACTGAGAATTTCCTAACGAAAAAAACCAGCAACAGTTGTAGTACGATTTTAATACTTATTTCCTACGTCATAAGAATGGTACAAATGTCAAAGTGTCTAGATTGACGAATAATCGTTTGTTCATATTTTATCATTACATAAGAAGAAATCTCAAGGGTGGAATAAGCATTAATGTAATATCCAAGCTGAGAGCAAAGCACATTTTAAAATTAGCCACAGTCTGCCTCGTAATAACTAATGAGTCGGTTTTGATAAGTTCGCTCTTGTGCCTACCCGGTAATGCTTAAGAGCTCAGCGTAGAAAATTTGCCGAATATTTATGATATACCAAGATCTTGAAGTTGAAATATTGAAGGAGCTGTGGACCTTGTCTTGGGATACAAAGCAATGCATTGATGAATTGACGGATATGACCGGTGTAGCAAATTCCGCTTACACAACTAAGGTAATGTAGTAAAATTGGCTAATGAAAAACATTAAAGGGGATCCTGCCGTTTTGCCGAAAAGATTTAGATAAAATTTCATTACCCAAACAAATTTTAGTAACCTTTTTTATACCATTGCAATATTTCGATTGATTTTGACGTGACAACGTCTTATAAATTGGTTTGCCGGGTGACACTTCAAGAAACTGCGTTACGCTCCGCTCACGTTATGCGCTCGCAATGAGAGCGAGTGAGAGGCACGCGTCCCGCCTAAGAGCGAGAGAGACAGACATAAAAAGTGAAAGGCACGCGTCTTTCATCCTTCTTCCTACTATACGAATGAATATTCACATTAAAATTATTTTACCACTCAAAGTCGTTGTCACGTAAAACTTTCGCCCGTATACCGACTTTACAGGCAACCATTTTTTAGTATGCATATTTTTACTTGCTCAAATTTTTACTTGGCAAAATTATCATTACCAAGTATAATGTCATTATGGCAATTGGTCTTTTATCAAATGATTTATTACAGCAAACAATCTTCAGACAATAAACGTTTGGTCATATTAGTTTATTTATGAAAGTAGTTAGAGTAGGTTAATTATTAAATAAATGGCTCGGTTAGGTTAGGTTAGAACAGTGACCTCCAGAAACGACTTGCATTAATAGAAAAAGAGATTGTTTTTACCCGGAACTGAACTATTTATATTATTATATTTATTGATTTTGCGTAAAAACTGTTACTCCAACCGAAATATTTTACTAAATAAAAAATGTTAAAAGTACTAGTTGGTAAACAAGTTATAGTTTAAACGTTCATTTCCCAAACATCAGGTTTGCGTTACAATTTTTTGTGAATAAATTTTTTGCTAAGTAATAATTTGGCAAATGAAATTATGCGAAACATTTTTTGGGAAATGAAAATTTGTCAAAATCCTTTCGGTCAAACAAGGGAGACCCACATTAAAGATATATTGCTCGCTGAGTTGGTAAGTCTCAAACCCCGACATTAAATTTGGATGTTACGTACTATTGTAATATCTCAGTAAAATTTTGATCATTGATAAAACCCGAACAATGAGCATTCACCTTAACCATACCTTTTCAAAAAGGAAATTAACAAAACACCAAATATTCTCGTACAGTTTAATCCAGCTTTGTTTCAACAAAATATTTCTTATTTAAACCAAGATCAGCTTTCCAAACGAGCGCCATATTTCTTTTAAAATGAAAAAATACCTTATAAAGTATCTAGTTTTAATTTAAAACGTGTTGTAGAAAATATTTTTCGTTGCTGGAAGAGTGCCATAGAATTAGCTCAGCACCTGGCCGGTAGAGGGGCTTGTAGATAAATGCCGTTAATTACATTTGTTACCTCCTAGGCACTGCTGTGAGCCTGGTACCAGGAATGGTTTTAAAGATATTTATTTCTGTCGAGTTTTTTGTTAGCTGAAAAATTGTGGGCTTATCTGTGCAGCCTTTCGGTTGTACTTGCTGAGAGATAAACGGCTGCAGTTTCGGGAGATTTAGATGTTAGAATTACTTTTATTCTCGTAATAGTGCTAGCTTTTTTGAAGATATATTTTATTATAAATTATCCTACGTGTGTCTATGTCTCATTTTTCTCATGACAAAAAATTATAAAGTTTAAAACGATTTTTTTTATATAAATTGTGAGGGACTGTCAGCTTTAGATATTTTTACAAGCAAATTACTCACGAAACATTTTTGTTATTGCACTTACTATCCTTAAGTATTATGCTTTGACTCGAAAAAATAATTAGTTGCCAGTAATCTTTGTGTTCCGGCAATCCATGTCATGAAATGTTGCCCACTTAATATGTAGGTATATAAAAATACTACTACAAACGTAAAGATGTGTTTAGTTTGCACAAATAAATTTTCTCTCTTATATGAATTACAGAAATTTCGTTTTGTACGCGATAACATAAGCTTAGATTATTCTTCTCAAGATTCGCCCACAAAACCTACTTAAAATTCCTGTAGAAAAACACAGCAACGAAATTGTTTTACCATTCAGTTTCATATCTGCGCAGGAATTAGCCCCACCTGAGGCAGATAAACGTCTTTAATTACCTCTGTTCCGCGACCTTCCTCCCCTCTCCTCCCGTTCCTCTCCCCCTGTCCTCTCTGGAGGTAGCCCTCTCTGCCGTCCGCGTCGCTTCGTTAGCACGGATAACGACGAAGATTGCATTACACTGAGCAAAGAGTACAAAAATGGAGATTAGACTTATGTGACATTGTAGGCAAGTGATGTAGGCAATCGATTGTAAAGAATAGAATAGACTATGATGGAACGTAGGTGTTTCATATTTTTTGCAAGGTAATAAAAATATTCAATTTATTTACTTACTAGGTTAGTAAACATATATTGTTGGTGACTATATTAATGAAACTTTTTTATATCTATCTTTTTTATAGACTCACGCGTGTATCCTTTAAGGTGTAATAATTATTACACCCACATTTCGCCATGAATTTTAGGTCCCACGGAATAAGGGGCGAGCCTATTGCCGTTACCGGTCACATCACCAGACTTCGTGCTGCTACTGAGAATTCGGAAAAACTCAGTAACACTTTTGCCCGACCGATCAAACCTGGGACCTCCGATCAGCAGTCGCAAACGCTATCCACTGGACCACGGACGCAGCTTTTTTTATAATATACGGAATTCGTCTTTGTCATTATTAAAAACATATTAAACATTGTCCCTATATTCAAACATTCAAACAGTTGTGTTTTGAACAAGTACATACCTATTTTCCCTACTCCGTCATAATCATTGGTACCCCAAGTGTTTCTACTCGATAATTAGCGCGAACGCTTGAACCCTAAACCAGATAAGCTGTGCATTCCACAGCGGTAACTTTTACATTTAATTTTAAATTTGTTGCTACAGTGATAAGAGTGAAAACCCCGTGGCACGGTGGTAAAATAAATATGGTTTTAAAATGGCATCGTTCGTAAGCTATGCAGGGTTATTTGACCTGCATAGCATTATGAAGTCTGCTTTGTATCGGATTAGGGAAGTTCTGGGTATTAACAGGTGTTCCACTGCTTTTTGGTCAAAGTTAGACGTGGGAAAGTTGTGCAGTTCATTGTAAGCTCATTATTTTGTCTGCAGACAAAGTTTGAGTAGAGAAAAAGGTTAATATATTTTAAGTTAACGGGCAAAGTAAATAACTTTTGTAATCTGGTGCCAATTTAAAACATACGCTGCTCGTAAGAAAGACTGGAATAAGAAAAATGCCTGGTTCTCAAATTCTATAGTGGTTATTTCTAGGCATAGAACAGTCTTAGAGCAACTATATATATTTACGTATAGCCAAATTATACTTTTAATCCAACTTCTAAAAATAATGACAAGGGTGTTCAAAATAAGTATGTGGGATAAAGAAGAGGATAAACTATTTGATAAAAGGGGAAAACTTAGTCATTACTTTACCAGTTTGGGATCGAACGACTGAAAAGACGTTCGCCTTAACTACTACGCTTAACGTACAGTCTACACAGTATACTTATAGATAAAATTCTAACAGACAACGCACAGCTAAAACTAAGTACTAGGCGCCAGAAGCTAAGGCGGAATTACCTGAAATACCAACGGGATTGGGCAGAAGCGGCTAAAAAAAAAAATTGGTCGGCCGTAGCTGCAGGCGTCGTATTATGCAAATTCGTCATCATTTAGCCTTCACATATAAAGACAAGACTTCTGCTTATACTAGCAGTTTTAAAAAACATTTTTATAGCTATCTCTGAGACTTTCTTTAAAACTTCAAACTTAACATCATAAAACCGCTGACAGCACACGTATATAAATCTCGCCGCTACAAGACGCGGTAACAAAATTGTATGGGCAGTATCGCGACGTTCACGGGTCATTAGCCTCTTGTCACTCACTATCTAACATAGCACATTAAGTCGATACAGCCTTACATGCCTTTAATGTTCGGCGGTATGACGTAAAAAAGTTCTTCGGTGGAAGTGAGTTCATGGAAATGTTTCAGAATTGGCTGGTTTTTGCTAGTCGTCTGCATAGCGCTCGTTAGAAATAAGTCTGCTGCCACTTGGGGATATATGTTTTTGTTTAGTGGTGGTAACCTAGGTTTTAAGTATGACTCAAAAACTTAAGTTAAATGAGTAGGACAAGGTATGTTTTTACAGTTGTTAAACGATGTTCTAGCAGTTGAAATATGTAAGATAGGTATTGTGGATAAAACACAGTAGTTTTAGAATTTCAGTTGGTTGAAAATGGGACGGTGTCTTTTAGATTTTTAAGGCACCGTTTTGGTTACTTTATATTTTTACCTATATTAGCATCTCATACCTAAAAAACACAACATTATTCTATACATTTCGTTTCTGAGAAAATAAGTAAGGCCTGGGGAGCCTGTGATGTTCCTCTAATATAAGTAATTTACAAGTTGGCATTTTCTGTTACCGGCCAGTCGCCTTGCATGCACAAGCAGATAACTTCACAACAGCAATTTTCCAAGTTATTAAGTACTTTTATAATGTGAGTTAGTATCAGATTCATGCACATCGATCCCATGGCGCCCATTAACGTGTAATGATCACTCCCGGCTATCACGTAATGTGATTTATCATTATCAGTTAACGTTATAAACGTTAATGGGTAATATATACAGACTAATATTATAAAAGTTTGTTTGTTCATCTTTCATGTTAGAACGGTCCAACGCATAGATTTGATTTTTGGTATGGAAATAGTTGGAGAAGAGTGACTTAACCCTAATTTTCTTTTTATGTCTTTGACCTCTTCCTCTCCCATACCTTTTTCCATTATTCGGTGATGACCGTCCGCATTCTAAGGTGCCAAGATGCTCTGCTTCAAATGGTTGGAGCTGATCTCACTGTCTACCCAGGATGGAAATCCGTGTAGGTATGTATTATACATACATAGACTCACGCCTGTTTCCCGGAGGGGTAGGCAGAGACTACGGAACGCCATTTGCAACGATCCTGACATATCTTTCTTGCTTCATTCACTCCCACTTCTGTTCAGGGTACTTCTAACCTGCCCTGTTTTTAGGATGTCTCCAATCTGGTTAGAGAACGTCCGCCTAGGTCTTCCCCTTCGTCCTGTCCCATCCACACTTGCCTTATATATCTGCTTATCTGCTTATCTGGTATATATTATAAAATGAAAAATTTAATTTACGGCTGGAGCAACAGCTTGTTAAAAATGTGAGAATGGAATTTCGAACGCAGAGCATATTTTCAAATAATAATATGTCAATGGCATTAAATTACTAATAATGTTGGATCTGAATTATTTATTAATGTTTACAGATACGATAATGAATATGTTATGCGCGTTTTATTATTTTTAAATAGTTGTTCCATGATCGAATTGTCCGATATTTGGTTCAATTAAAATGAGTTAAGAGCTATAAAATTAAACTGTTGCTTGATTTACGGATGGTTTCAAATGTAGGAAAATGATAAAGGCAAAGCGGGCAAGCCTAACACGGATGACTGGCTAAGAGAAAAGCAATAAAGAGTTGTAGAGTAAGAGTTATTTGTTCGTGTCGTATTGCAAATAAGTACCTACAAAAGTAAAAAAAAATCTAGGCTACAACAAGTATAAAGGTTTGCATCATTGTCACTATTAGACATTTCCCTTGTAGCCCGGTGGGGTTCCAGTCTAACCAGATTTGATAGAATAGGTATGAACCTACGCAATACAAATCCGGGGTATGGCTTAAACCTTGTGTAAAATTAAGAATTTTACAACAATGATAAAGCGTCTATGGGCATAGATTGCACTGATGTCCTAGTAGTCTATATAAATGGCATGAAATATTGCATTGAGTCTAGGATTTCTTTATGTCCGATAGTTCAATGCGAGTAAAATCCGCCTACAATGGAGTCCTAGCCTTCATATAAAATAGCAATCTGAGGCATTGGCTTGACATCACTTGTGACTTGATAAAAAAATGAAAAATTCTCGTATCGTACCTCTATTATAGGCTTGTGTCCACTAAGAATAAATCGGTTTGATTGTAGTATCTTAGATTCATTATGATTTTAAGATATCAATAAAGTTTATTATTTATCATAAAAACGTAAGATTCATGTTATTTTTAGGATTCTAAAACTAAAAATAATGTATTTATTCTTGTGACAGCGAACACCAATCAGAGAGCATTACGTCAAACGTTGACGTTTTAGTAGTAAATACAACTAAAACGTCAAACTTTATACCTGTCACATCGAATTTATCAAAATAAAAGTGGGTACATCAGACCAGACTTCATTCACGGTTTGTTTTGTTTTGCACTTTGTGATATCACTCAACCGCCATGATGGTTTACAGCGTTTTCGTGTCAAATTCAAAAAGTTTTTTAAAAAGCCGTAATTAGTAATGTTGCTGATCGATTTTTGAAGAAAATATCAGGTACCTATTTAAATTTAACATCTAATAAAGGAACGAATCAATCGCTAATTACATTTAAGGATACAAGCCTAATAAGTAAGTATTAAACAAAAAGTAGGTATCAAATAAAACTTGACACATTTCGTCAAATAAGAACCCTCATCCAAATAGCAATGTTCATGTACATTCGTAAATGGCGAGCAAGCGTTTTGTGATCGAATGAAACCGCGGGGAGTAGAGATACGCGTCACGAATGAACGAATTGAGTGAACGAGGAAAACATACAACACGCCGTAATTACGGTTTTTGTTATACGGGATTACGTTTGGGATGATCGCGATAGGGATGAGCTCGGTACTTGTATATATCCACCAAATGTATCAGTGACTTTGGTACTGATACCTGCTATCATTCTGGTTAGTGATTTGGTTGATTACAAGTTTACACTGAAATTATTATTTTTTTGTCTATTGTCAAAGATGTGGTGAATTGTGATTTAAATTAATCATGTTTTTTAAATACAACTCACACCCATACTAAGAGTAAATTCTGTGTCGTGGAGTACTTTTATAAACATGCAGTCAACGTACACAATGAACACCCAGACTCGTAACAACAATATATTGACTACACAAAATGTTTCATGTGGGGACCGAACCCACAATACTTGGCGTAGTGTCAGGGGGCGAAGTAGCCGCTTAAGGGTCGTAGCACACAAGTCGGAAAGGGATCGTCACCACATTAATTATATCTCAATATATTTTTGAAAACTTAAAGTATGATTATAGAAATATTAGTTATTTTAAAAAGAAATTTGACATACATTCTGTGAATACCAGGAACAAACACAATCTTACTGTGCATGCCACTCGTCTTCACAGAATCAGCAATTCGTTCGTGGGGCAAAGTATACGCTTCTACAATAAACTACCTATTGGTATAAGAAATCTACCATATAATACGTTCAAAAGCGTTGTTAAAGCAAAATTATATAGACATGGATATTATACAATTCTAAATTATATGAATGATAAAAACGCATGGGATTGACCAGCTCAATGTATACACTGGACATACTTAAATTATTTATAGATTAATTATTTTGACTCTGGACATTATACATCCAGTACATATTATTATATAGTATTTATTATTAAATTTGACATTTCATTACTTTTATATGACCATATGTTAGTCTTATTATCATATACATAAATTATTTATATATTGATTATTTTGACTCTGGACATTATACATCCAGTACATATTTATGATATTTATTATATAGATGATTTTTTAAATTTTTCATGATTGAATTTGACATTTGATTAAGTACTTTTATATGACTGTATGTTTATCTTGCTATCATACTGAATTTGTTTTTATACATGACATCCAAATTTAATATTATTTTTACTGACAATTGTATGTAATTCTCTTTTTTTACCTTGCTGTATTTATGCTTTTGAGTCATAATGCCATTATTATGGATGTTTTATTGTTATTATGATATTATTCATTCATTTGTTAATTTAGATTATGCTATTGACTGTAAAATTATTATTATTGTAATACCATTATAGATCATGATGATATTCCTATAGATAACTTAAAATTGTCAATATGTGAGCACCATGTAGTCGCTTTCTCTTTTTTTTTCTAATTGACGTGATGATTGTCATGCAGTTCTGGGTCGTCATGCTCACTAAAAAGTCTTGCTTACGGTGGCGTTGTGGGTCGGGTGGTTTGGTTCCCTAAAAAATAGTTGAGCTAAGCTATGGCTGAGTCTCACGTCATACTCGTGAACGGGTGCCGTCTGCCGGGACTGGTCGGCTCTGAACTGCTGCTGCAATTCTATCAAAAGATAACTATTTTTAGTCTCTCACTCGTATAGTCGTCTCACATTGTACTCACATATTTATACTTTATGTTGTATATTTATTATTATTATTTTTTTTTTTTAATAATTATCTGGACTTTAAAAGAGACTATGACCTCTGAGTTTGTTTCGGATGTTTCTTCTCAGGGCAGTCAGTTAGGAAACACCGGCCTCATCTAGCTTAATTTAAAAAAAAAGTATGACTTTGTTTAAGTGTTTATTATAATGAACCTATGAACAAATAAATGATTTGAATTTGAATTTGAATTAACTGGAGCCGTTCAGTATTATTGGTATGGAACTCCCTACTGCAACGCACACTAATCGTAAACGTAACGTAATAGCCTCGCCTCGGGACAAGCTCACGAACCGCGGTGCGGTGCGTGGTCGACTTGCAGTTCCCGCGCTTACAGTTCTCCGTACCCTAGCTTACGGCCACAGACCACCTAAGGTGGTCTGTGCTTACGGCTCTCCGTAGCCTAGCTTACGTCTCTTCGTCCACGCCCCTCCCGCGGTCTGCGTTGCCGAACATGCTTTCATTGGCTGTCATTCACAAGGCTGCTTCCAGTCGTGTTCTTTTTCCTCTTCATCAAGTGCTATGGCAATGATAGCCAACATGCGTATTGTGAACCGAGACATAACCGTGCGCTACACTTAACGTTCGGATTCAAAATGATTGAAGTAGTGCCGCCTAGCCGTCAACCAGCGGTCGGCGAGCCGTAAGCACGGCGTCGCGTCGCCTAGCTGTAGGCGAGTCGACGTGCCGGAGCTTCTGATCCGCTTACGTTACGTGGTTGCGACAGGTTGACGCATGTTTGACGGCGAGGCGACAGGCGATACGGTGCCGATCCCTTTGATATGTGTGCTACGACCCTTAACCACTACACCAACCGTACAGTCAACGTTTACACAACATTAACATTTAATATTCTTAAAGAGCTTGTCCTGTAAAAACTACTCCCACTCAGGTGTTTTACTAGATATGAGAAAATCCCTAAAGTATCCAACGAACAACTTTCAACAAAATATTTTCACTAAATTACAAAAAGCTAGTAACAAAACGAAGCTGTGAAATATATTCCCTGTGGACTACTTTTTACTTCAGCTCCTAATGATTGATGATACAAAAGTAACAGTTACTTGTCACTAGTATTTTATCCACAGCGCTGCCCCAGTTCTAGCCGCAACGCTGTTTCATTTCTTGCTTCAGGCGGTTACAGAGGAAATTAGAACAAAATACTTTTCTGACGTTATAAAGGATCGTAAATTAAACACAATGCAATAAATATTTTTATTCTGTTCTTTTATATTTGTTTTATGTTGCGGAAGCGAAAGTAATCGTAGAAATAAAATGGTCTAATTAAGTATCATTGAGGGATTTGTGTGGTTTTGTTTTATTCGCTTTTGAAGTGACATTTCCTTCCTTTAGACAATAACGTTTCAGTGTTTGTGATTACGTTGCTCTTATTGTTTTGCTGTTATTTTGGCAATGGGGTCGGTGTTTTAGGAGATGGGGTCGGTGCTACACAGAGGATCTCTAGTTCGAACCTAATGGTGCAACGCTGACTTTTTTAAGCTAAATGTAAAATAAACCATCGTTTGACAACCTGTCAAATAATGTTCACAAAAGATATGTCCTATAACCCTCACTTGGCCTGCGATGTGGACTATCGTTAATAGTTCTCCAAATAAGGAGAGACTGGTGGCCAGCAGTGTGATAGTGGATAAATGGAGCTGATGAGAATGGTTTCCTTCTTATGTTCAACAACGTAAACATTGTCACCCTTAAGAACATCTCCATGTTGTAAGTTAGTTCACACAGAATATATTTATCGAAGCTATCGGTAAAGAGGCTCAAGAATCCTTTTGTTTAATTAATATTATGCAATCCACCACGCGATCCGCCATGTTTGTGGAGCAAACAGCCGCGTTATCTGCGCCCACCTCATTGGAGAACATACGAACTGTTGCTTCATCTCAACTGAGCTTTAGGTTGTGTTCGTTTGTCGCGTATGGTTTTCTGAAGATTTTTTGTAGGCTGGTAGTTTACCACTGATTGCAAGTCGTTAGCCATCCGCTAAAAGAAAAGGTAATACAACTAATGTAGAGAGTATTTTTTTAGAATTTAGATTGTCAGTTGCGTTTGACAGGTTAAAATCACGTCAATCTATAAATGTGCATAGATTATTTATGGGGATATTTTAACAGTGCATCAAAAATCTTAAGCAACAAACTGAAGTGGGTTATGCTAAAAATCTTTATTCTTTCACTAAAATACTAATTGCACACCAAATATGCTGATTGTTCTACGATATATCATTTAATATGAAAAGTCTCATCCGTTCGGGAAACTTATCCACTCAGAAAACTTAATAGGTTGTGTTAGGTTTTCTTGTGACCCTGCACCCAAAAATAGGAGCCCTGCGCATTATTTGTTTATTGAGTAAAACTTAAATTTAAAATGCTTCTTTAATTGATAGGATTATTTCTATTATTAGAGATTTGCAACGGTCAATAAACACGTGTTCGTTATGATATATGTTAGTGGGTATAATTAGCGGTGGAATTAGTATTTTTGGTGAAACAAAGATATATTTTTTGGTAGAAATCAGAGATAAATTGAGAAAGAGTTAAATACTACCCATTATTTATTATTTATCTAATTTTGTTCCGCCAGAAATGGAAGGCAAAAAATAAAAAGTAAAATCAATTATAATCGAAGAACAAATTTCTGGAATCTAATTTAACGTATGACATGTTTTTATTAAACCCTCATCTTATTTAAATACAAACAACTGTAGTAGATGATATGGAGTACATGAGTGGTCGCTTCGCCATGGCTAAAATGCCATATGTTGAAGGGTTGTACAACACTTTGTATAATCCACAAACTGTGACGTCGAGTCTGGATGTTCTTTGTGCCCATAATTTCAATTTTTGCTATTGTTTTCTTGATACAAAATGTAAAGCAGGAGAATTGCTTTTTGATGAAACAATGAAAGAAAATATAAATGCAGGAATATGAAGTATGTTTACTATTAATGGCAAAAACATTTCCTCTATCTTATTTCCACAAAAATCAATACTACGTTGACCATATATGATATCATAAAGTACATTGTAAACCTGTAAACTTCATTCCACTTACTATAGAATGTCATAAGAAAATATTTTATGATTTATTATCAGCCTAGTCAGCCCACTGCCCATAAACATTGTATCGTTCTATGAAAACGTCTTTACATTTTACGACCTTTAACCGAACGCGTATAGAGGCTGTTTATTGCGCACCCAATCGGAAACTCTCTATGTATAAATTAATTTATTGAGCGAAAAACTTGATACTGGCAGTTTAAACCAATGTATTGGAATAAAATATGTTTTAATAATGACATTGGAGGTAAAATATATGGGTAGTGCAGTGGTGGATTTGCCTAATTTATTGCTAGTTGGGATTACTCATTGCGAGGGAGATCTAGATTCGTGGGAGATTTGTTAGTCAGTGATTCAATGTTTGGCATTTTGGGTAACATGTAGTTTATGTCCTAAAAGATAAGCTTTTATTCGTTTAAAGTAAAGATGTAGTAAAGAGGTTCATACCGTCCATTAAATAAAATATATATTCCTCTTCAAACGTGAGTAGTGTTTTGTCATATTAGTAATAATTGCAAGAAACAAATGCAAATAAATAAGACTTTGTTGTATTACAGAAGAGATTTGTGTTTTAAGATCTCCGTAAGAGGCAGTTGCGTGTTTACATCAGAAGCGTCTTGTGTGATAATATCGTCGTACCAAGTCACGGTGTGTTAACAAAAAGCTCAAGAAATATGTAGTTTATACACCCACGATCCAATAACAAAAATATAACAGCAATAAGTCCGGAATAAGTTGATAAATGCTGTTTGATTACCTAAAAAATGAGGGTCAGGCGAGCGAAGTGTGAACACGCCGTGCCCTCCGGCCCTCGGCTCGACACATAACAATATAATGTTGTGCCCCAGATTCGGCTCCTCGGACTCGCTACCCGACTCCGGTTCATAATTCCATAAAAGGTCTCGTTCATCAAAACGCGGGGTGGCGAAACCTTTCCGAGGATATTTCGTTAGTTCCGATTCGATTTTCATTTTATGCAAAAGACGATCCAATTTCGAACGGGGGACATCGACGAAAGACCTTCAATCGGGATAATAGTATAGAAGAATGATCCAAATTGAATTCGTTTCGCGACGAATATCTCCTCCCTCCCCTTCGCCCCGCCGGCTTAGACCCGCCGATCCGACAAATACCTCGATTTCGTCTTAAAGGGCTGCGATTCAGCGAAAATTTTCTTGCTCCGTTAGGTCCCTAGGATTTTTATTAAATTTCCCGGGATGTTCTTGTAAAGGGAAATGATAACGGAGGGCCACCGTGTAACACGCATTGTTGCAGCTGATATTCGGTGGCTTTTAGGGAAAACGTTGGTAATGTGTGTTGGGAAGATCGTGGGTGAACGAAGCCGGAGCGAGAATGACTGGAGCGTCTAGTATACGCGCACCCATAGTTGTGCTTTTCTTTACAACTGTTCTTTAAGTCCGATGCTTGTGTATTTTCTAGTTGAGTCAAGTATTTGTTCGTGAGTGAAGAATGCGTTTTTTATTTAATTTACCTATAACTCACTAATATTATTTGCCTATTTCGGCGCCAATCTTTCGGCGTGCATTGTTTTGGGCGTTGCATTGGCGTGCGTTGTTGGTGTAACCTACCCCTAGATAATTACACGAGTAGTGAATATATTAAAAATTTGACGTTATTAAAACTTGTATAATAAACTGGTATGAAATAACAGGCGTTTACGTATGTGAATGAAATAACATAATAGGTAATTTTTAATTGGCAACCTTACCATAAACACTTTCATAACCTCAAAACAAATACTTTACTTAACAAAATACGTCTCACAACATCACGTTGTGCCTCCTAGGGCTAAACTAAGTATAGTTCGAAGAAAAATATCCTTACCGAGATATGGCCTTACTAGACAACTCTCATACTTATAATACAAGACTTACAAAGAGTAAACACGGCTGAGAAATTGCGGGTATTTGTCCTTTTGTCACTGGCTTATTTCGTTATCTCGCCCCTTAGCTACGTGAATATTTTATGCGTTTGGATGCTAAATATTTGCCGCGCACTGTATGCTTTAGCTAAAGAAAATTCTACATTTCATTTATATTTAAAAGTGCTGTTATAAGAAGTCATGTTTTGAGAAAAAATTCTTGCCAAATAAGGATATTGTGCTGTAGTAAAGAGCACAACCATTTTCTGCCTTTTTGGTATCTTTAAAAACTAGTGTTACTGGGTTTATCCGAATACTCAGTAGCAGCCTGGAGTCTGGTGATGTGCCCGGTAACGGCAATAGGCTCGACCCCTATTACGTGGGACCTAAAAATTCATGGCGAAATGTGGGTATAATATTTACACCTCTGCCCACCCCTTCGGGGATACAGACGTGAGAGTATAAAAAATATATAAAAAAAAATATACAAATTCTATGCCTAATAAAAAGTAAATTAACTTTAAAAAATACTACTCACCGAATTACGTGATAAAACTTATTTTGCATGCAAATATTGCCTTATTAAATAGCATTTATATTTTTTTTTATTTGGGTACATGAATTAGACAATTGTGCACAGCTTTAAGTATCAAAATTACCAATAAGTTAATTGTCCTTTAAATTATACCTATGTGTTTTTTATTATAATATTTTTTAAGTAATTCCGTGACAATCACATTTTCAATCAGAAAATAAGGAATTACTTATAAACAATCTGTGATACGCTGATTATGTTAATTGCAGTGCATAGTTCGCACTTACCTCAATAATATGTATAACTTTTGTCGTAATCCAATCACTTCTTCTATTAAATTTTGATAAAATACGAGAGATCACAAAAATAGCGACCGCGAAGTAAACAAAACTGCACGTGTAGTGAAAAAAGTGTGGATTGTTACTGTCTCGCTCGCTCAATCGAATGAGACTTTTGCATGCGATTAGAGGACTTATCACCTCGTAATATGGTTGATTTTAAAAGAGGTAAATCATCTAACATAATTTAATAATAGTATGAAAAGAAGTTATCATAGAATTAGGTATATGACGTTATTACGTGAGTTTACTATATTATGTAAATAAAATATTATTTAAATGCTATATTTTTATAAATAAATTCAAATATATAAAATAATATACGTAATATTTATAAGCTTCGTAGAATCCCTGGCTGATATCTTTTATTCGTAAATATTGTTATATTTACTTTCCTTGATAAAAGCAATGTGCTTTCTCACGTAACAGCAGTTACCTGTGGCAGTTACCACGTAGTTATTGGAAATCATACTTTAGAACAACTTGTTATAAACATAGTAGTATAATCTTTACCGGAGTTATTTTTTTATCAGAGATAAATGAGCTTTTTAATAAGCAACGCTTACAAAAGGCGTATAACCGCAAGTCCCTAAAAGTCTGCATCGTCATAATCCAAGATTTTGTTTACGATATTGCCATAACTGAGTCATGTTGTCCCAACATATTACGTCGTTGTTCATTTACATACTTTCGTTTCATTGACAAAACTTTACCCTCAAAATAAGGAAACACAATATTATATCATCTGGCAATATTTTACTATAATATGTGTTTATTGCAATTTAGGCAGCGATAGCCGAATGGATATACCAACAGACTGCTATGCAGAGGGTATCGGGTTCGAATCCACGGCGCGCACCAAGGACTTTTAGGAGTTATGCGCGTATTGAATTGTTAATTATCGCTTGTCCCGTGCCTCGGAGAGCACGTTAAGCCGTCGGTCCCGGTTGTCATGAAGATCTTTGACAGTCGTTACAGGGAGTCAGTACCTTCTAAATAAACTGACACTAGTCTAAACCATAAAATATCGCTATCCCTTTGGGTTGCGGAGGTCAGACAGGCAGTCGCTCTGTGGAAAAGCTAATATTCAGCCAAATCCCGTTAGACTAGAAAGCGGACCCCAGATCGAAACTGGCATAACGCTAAGAGGATGATGATGTGTTTATTGCAATTTAGTTAATAGATAGCCCTCGATAAGAGATTACTTAGAGTTATAGTTTATAATTCATTGTTTTGTTTATTTATTTCTTTGTAAGAATAAGTAATACAATATATTTTTGAGTCGTTCAGTGGTTCGGCCCACGAGCCATTCGTCCCAATGGGACGAATCACTGAAATTTAAAATGTATATTTTTTTCGTTCAGTGTTTCGTTCCACTGACTAATTTACGTAATTTTAAACAAAAAACTGTGTAAAGTAATATCAGCAAAAAAAGTGTTTCTAAAATATTTATTTTTTAAATTGTATCTATATGGGTAGTAGGGATTTGGGAAGACCTTTGCCCTGCTGAGCAAAGGTTTATGTTAGTGAGTTACCCTGATAGGGGTTTTCGATAGCATTACTGAGTCTGGAATGTGCTCGGTAATGTAAAAGGCTCGCCCCCTATAACCTGAGACTAAAATAAATCTGATGATAAAAGATGATAAAAGTGAGTGTAGCAATACACCTATGCCTACTGGGGATACAGGTATGCTATTATGTATGTAAGATTTTATTTGTACATCATATTGACAACTTATTCTTTATGATGTGACCACGCGTATGCCAAGCATATTTCGAGATACTGTTGGTAGTTCTTACAGATTCTGGATTAAATTTACATACATACATACATAGACTCACGCCTGTTTCCCCGAAGGGGTAGGCAGAGGCATATTAAACGCCCACTTTTCGCCAGTGTTTGATCCCACGTAATAGGTGGCGAGGCTATTGCCGCTTATCGGGATATTTTGTTTGCCAGAGCCTCGTCCGTTGATCGGCAGGTGCACCACTTGCAGGTGAGGTTGGCTTGGGACCCTAAGTTCTTGGTGGGGACCCTATGCACCCAGTTCTTGGTGGGGACCCTATGCACCCAGGATTAAATTTAATTAAGCTGGATTACATTTGTGAACATTGGTATTCCACCAATGTTAAAAAAATTTAAAGACAAATTTTATAAAAAACTTGACAAATCATTAGGAGTTAAAAAAGCTTGTTTTAAAAATCTAATAGAAGTAATAGTCCCAGAAAATTTCATACCATTTCATTGCCGATTATAAGTCAAATAAAGACAGAATTTTAATTTTTGCTAATAAGGCTTGCAAGGATATATTATAAAAAGACAGTTTTGACATACTATGCGATGGAACGTTTAAATTTTGTGTCAAGCCATTTTACCAGTTGTACTCCCTGTACTTAAATTTTGGAAGTACAAACAATTGTAGTAATATTGCGCAGGTTATTCTTGCATTACTGCCAAATAAAACAAGAAAATTTTTATTTGGCAGTAATGCAAGAATTTTAAATGATTAAAAAGCCAATTGCCAAAGTGGAGGCCTAAGTCATTGATATTGGATTTTGAAGTAGCTGCGATGCAAGCGATAGAAACTGTCTATCCAGAAACACCAATCAATGGATGTTATATCCATTTTTTTTTAAATTAATGGAGTAAAGCCAAGGAGTTAGGTATGACAAAATTAACTTTAAACAGAAAACAGATCAAAAGATGCGCTGCCTAGGCACATTTACCACCACAGGCAACCATGTAAACCATTTAGTATCGCTCACTTTTTAACAATTTTATAAAAAGAAGCCAATTATTATGAATATCTGATTTTAAGCAGAAGAAATATAATTGAAAGGACACAAGATACTTGTCAAATCAACGAATACCTAAATCATGTCATAGAACAATTATTGAATAGTGAAATCACCATTGATCTATGCTTGGAATTGTTAGTCCTATAAGCAAATTATTATTTGTAACACTGATTTTATCTAAATAATAGTTAATAAATTATAGTTAATTACTTGATTATGTGATTCCAAACTGTGTTATTTTTTATAATTTTTGTCTATCATACATTCATGAACATTTTATAATTTACTAATTGACCTAGACAGACATCATCACTTTATGTTCTGTCTAACAGCACCTATCCATACTGTCCAATATTTTAAGCTGAAATCAACTGTACCTATGTGGTAGTTAGGTTAGTTTCAGTTTATTAGATGGGACAGAAAAAACATCGGAAATTGTTTGGTGATCAGAGATTGGCATGGTGCATGTAGATTAACAAGTGTTCATGATTGTTATATTTTATTAGTCTGTAATTACTGTTGTGTTATTCGTTTAAGCTAGATTTTAAGAGAATTACAAATGTTTTTGTAAGACTGTTAATATGTGATTATCACTGTGATTTCGTTGTTTAATTGTTGAGGTGAGTAAAAGAGAGTTATATAAATTAGTATTTAAATGAATAAAAACTAAGACGGTTTATAACAATCTAGTGATTGTTATAAACCGTCTTAGTTTTTATTCAGAGAAAATATATTTTATACAGAACTAGATTCCGTTTTATTATTGAATCCTTGATTCTCCCTAAGATTGTGTTGTCGACTGTACTAAGAAAATGAATTTCGTAAAATAAATAGCAATGGGACGAAACACTGAACGAAAAAAAAATACATTTTAAATTTCAGTAATTCGTCCCATTGGGACGAATCTCTCTCGTGGGCCGAACCACTGAACGACTCATATTTTTACGAGTAGAATTATGTTACAATTTTTTTGAAATATGTATCAATGGTTATATAAAGAAAACTATACTGATTTTATTTAAATTATTGAATTGCATAATTTATAACGGTCTTGCTATCTAAGTATATCTGAAAATATGTCCATAACAACAAACGCCTGGAGCGATAAACCGTGGGATTAAAAAATACCTAAATTAATGTTGTCTGCCAAGTATGACGTCTGTATTCTACTAAACAATAAGTAACTTACTAGTTGACCAACCACATACATAGGTTTGCAATAATCGATTTTAAACTTTCCCGATTTCTATACATCATACAATATTATTTAGCGGGTCTTAATCGCGATAATTTACTTATTTAAAGGCATAAATACCTCTGTTATTCTCCTACGTTTCTACCGGCTTGCAACGGTCGTGGTCGCGGAGGGACTCATGGTCTGAATCAGTAAATGATAACTCGCTAAATAATATTGTATAACACATACATAGGATTATGCCTGCTTACCTTGATACCTTTATGCTAGCATAAAAAGTTAAAAATGTTATAAACTAGATGCAAATTTACAGATTATAATTACAGAATCATGTGCACGGCGTCTTATCCAACGTCAATGTCAGGATCAGTGATTAGCAAGTTGGCAAGCGCATCGTACACTGACATTAAACTGATAATCTCATTACCAATAATTGGGGCGAAGCAGATCGCGTCAGAATTAGTTGCACTAAGCCGCTTACGGCCAATTTGGACTCGGGCCGCAATCGCGATCGTATTACCAAAATGGGAAGAATTAATGCTCCATAGTAAGGAACCCTCAACTCAGATGTGAGGTAAAAAAACGTTGAGATTGTATCAAACGTTTGTGGAGTCGAGTTGGCATATTCGTAAGAATCTGGACAAGCGTTTAGAGGCAAGATCGGATTGATTGTAAAAGGTTTGTTCGGCGGAAAATGTGCCGGTCGTTATAATGTTTGCAAAAGAGGACTCGATGTCCACTTTTGGTCTTGGCGGCAAAAAATCAATTCCTTTTAAGAAGTAATTGACCTTTTTTCCATCAGATCAATTGACTGTCCAATGAGAGTTAATAACATGTCCACCCCTAATACATTAAAGTTTGATGTCCTCTTGCACTAAACACGGTAATCATAGAATTAATTTACCTCACTTTCTTGGATTACTTCCCCCTATTAATTCCTAGCAAAAAAATACCCTTACCCTCGTCCCTCAATGTACGTTAAATCAAAGTCCATGATCGATGCATCTTGAGTAGACTGGTTTCTGCAGTCCAGTCGTGGCTTATGTCCACAGTCCATTAGTCCTGAAACCTGACCCGGCCATCCGTCTTCCATGTGTTTATTATCATCTATTTACTAGCATCTATTTTAAATTGCATAAACGCGTGTCTTGTGGCGAACTACGGTTTGTTCCCCTTAAAACAACTTGTGTATTTTACTATTTATTTATAGGTAACTAGCTGACCCGGCAAACGTTGTTTAGCAAAATTTTTTTTTTTTTGAAAAATAGATGTTGGCCGATTCTCATAGATACCGGATAAGCACAAAAAATTTCATCAAAATCGGGCAAGCCGTTTCGGAGGAGTATGGGAACGAAAACTGTGACACGAGAATTTTATATATTAGACTAGCTGACCCGGCAAACGTTGTTTTGCAATTTTTTTTTTTTCTGATAAATAGATGTTGGCCGATTCTCATAGATACCGGATAAGCACAAAAAATTTCATCAAAATCGGTCAAGCCGTTTCGGAGGAGTATGGGAACGAAAACTGTGACACGAGAATTTTATATATTAGATTTAAAATTATTGTTTTAGCATTAGTACTTTATGATACAAAGATATTTTATACAATATTCGGCCTCAGTAAAAAATATAGCCTCTACGACATTTCAACTGTCAAAAGTTTTATAAAACTAGTAATTTATACGAGGTCTGGCTAGAAACTCTAAAAATCATACTTCAACCAAAGCGAAAAGAATCTAGATTAATTTTTACAACGAAAAATCAAAATGGCGCGATCTGTACTCGTTCAAAAATTATGCGAAACCACAGCCTTGCGTCTAAATTTCACAATTCCCAGCGGTTTTACGAAGAATTCTGTACAATTTATGACTCTCAGAGGAACACACTTATAACAGACAAGAATAAGAACACCCGGTTATGTCCATAAACATTCTTCATTGTTATTTAATGTCCTATTTTAGAAGCAAGATATTTTTAAAGTGCCGCTCTTACTATTGGTTGCTGTAGTTTGTTTGTTGATTGTAGTAAGCGCCGAAATGGAATGATATTTCCTTTAACCTCTTGTATGCCGAATACCAGACACAATTAAAAAGCTATTGTGTCTCGTTGAGATCTGCGTTCCGGCATACAAGGGGTTAATCCTTAAAAATAATATTATTGACAAGTTGCAGGCGTCAAACATGTTAATCTTTACATTAGTTTTATTAGTCACTACTTTTTAACCAGAAAGAAAAGACAACAACTAGTATTTTATATTTGCAATTAAGAATTGAGTAGTTAAATTTACAAATTACAGGATTTTTATTTATTCTAGAAATTAAACAAACAGCTGGTGCTAGTGATATTAATAGGTGCTTGCTTACCAAAAAACTATGTGCGTACCGAAGCTTAAAATTATAATTTTCAAGTTCAATCTATGACTATTGGCCACCGCTGTATCTAATGCAGTACAACATTTTTATTCAAGTCAGCACTGAGTAGCACTCAAAAACTACTTTTCATTGTGCTAAATCGTTTTTGAGATACTGTCCTCGAAACAAAGACTGCCTATCTGAAATGTGCACAGCCATTCAGTATCTTATTACGCAATGTGTTTATTTACAACTAGTTTTTATCTACTTCAACTACAGTAGAGAACCCGTAGTAACACACACTAGAGCGCGCACGTTTTTGATAATCAACATACGATCATTGTGAATTCTCTCAGCATACAGTAAACATTGCCAAAACAACTATAAACTGTTGCCAGCTTAGAATTTACTAGCTAGATATAGAGAATATTCGAAATACCATCAGTAAATTGTAGCTAAGATATTACAAAAATGCATTCTAAAGAAAAACATTCTCAACGAACTCTTGTTGGGATTGTTTTCCTTCTTTCTTCCTTCCCTCGACAAAAGGAGACTCATATTATCATTCTTAGAACAATATCTTTGCACATAGTCTCATTCCAATAGAAAATAATATTCAGCTTTGACTGGTCTGTTCAAGAGGTTGGACCCTGATTGAAGCCGGAGGTGGTGATTTTCCAATCAAAACAAATTGTAAAGAGATTGATAAAATTATTTATTCCGTGTCTGGTGATAATAATTCGTCTATAATTTGTACGAATCGAAGAACAAATAAGTATGTTTGTCAGTTATCAAGTTGCCTTGTACAATATGTTCATGCCCAGTCTAGTTTGGGACCAGACGACCGTATATTAGTTGTCTTAGAATATAATATTATATCTGATCGTAACAAGAGGTCAAAAAAGGCAAGAAATCGCACGGAATGGCTCCTCTAAAAGGAGCACAGCTCTTAAATTAAAGAAGAAGAACATTGATTTCCTAGACAATGGATTAGTATTCTTGAACCACCCGTATCCATTTTGCAGCCTATTCGCAACATCCTCAAAGGTTCACATATTAGTACCGTACTTCGTCTTGAGCCCGTCAAAAATATATTTAATATTAATATCGGTATCGCAAAGGTTTCCGCTCGTGTGCGCATGAATGGACCACCAGGTGCGCTCACGATATACGCGGTTTATTCCTTACCAGTTATCGCAAATGTTGTATTTAGGTTACATGGCAATAGGACTGATGAAAAGTCTCTTTAGGATCTAACTGAAATAGAACAAGAAAATGTCTTTTAGTCAGAAGATAAAGAACATAGTATTTTTTTCGGATAGCATGCTAGAAAATTCGACGATAGAGAAGAAATTGCATAAGAATCATCCCTGAGCCAGCCCTATTTATAAATTAACCCACTGCTGGGCACGGGCCTCTTCTCACTGTGAGAAGAGTAAGGCCACAGTCAACTACGCTGGCCAAGTGCATTATGGACAGATGTCCATAACTTTATCAAACATGCAGATTTGATCACGATGTTTTCTTTTTCTAATCTATTCATAACATAATTAATACTGTATAATGACGTGTTACAGAAACCGCTTCCAAAAGCAAAACCTTTGTATATAAAATAATTTGATCTTAGTATATTTTATTAGCGTACTTTTCTACATTTGACATAATTTTGTTTCTTTATTTTCAGGTACGTAGTTAAGACGAGAATTCCAGGAAATCATTAATACAGGTTTTTTCTTTTGTTATATTTTTCTTATTTCGTTGTTGTTAAGTGGTACTAATACTTGTAAGCCCCGCATTGCGTATTGTCGATTCGCGAAATATACGGTTCCTTCATCGCCGCTATATAATATAATAGTACCTAGTAATGCTAAAGCCTACTGTTAGCTTGATGTGGCTACATGTTAACTAGAAAACGATCTTAGCTTTGTGGTGTTTGTGCGAAGCTGCGAACCGATCTGTTTACTATTCCGGGAGTTACTGAAGCCATTTGGTTCACAAGCAAAGCCGTTAGTAATACGGCAGTGTTCAGAACCTTCTACACATTCTGTAATCAGTTACGTCAAAGTACTCAACAGCGCCCCATTCTCATTATGACGGAATTAAAGTAACTCATATCATATTGAGATTCGTATTTGTGTGTAGTATTTTTTAATGATAACTATTTGAAGAACACATTTCTGGTGATCATCAGACATTTTTGAAAGTAAAGATTGCGTTAAATCTGAATCTAGTCATAAGATCAATTACATACAAGACCTTAATCCAGACACCTACAATATACAAGTACAATAATTATATATTGTGACATCGTAAATAGTACGTAGGATTACTTAATGTTTAACTATGTGTTCTTAAATTAGATAAATGAACCTCGAGATTCCTCGTAAAGGTCTTAATAGTATTTAGCTTTCTCTACTAAAATCCAAGGATTATAATCTATTTTAAAGGCACAGTTGGATGATAGTATTACACCGTGCCTTTAAATATTAAGGATATTCTTAGGATTATCCATACTCGTATTGAAAACCTCCCCTTTTTGAATTCGGTTAAAAATATGTTTCGCTTCAACCAAATCCCAAGTATGACTGAACACAGTATGAACAATCCCTTGCCCATTATGACTGATTGGTCACTAAAGCTGCATTGCATATCAGCCATTAGCGAGTGTTTCGCTGAAACAAAGTGTCGGTTTACAAGTGAATTGTTTTATTGTTAGGCCACATTTCAGCGCTCATATCCGATACAGCACGACGGAACGCATCGGATTTTCTACTAAAATGTGGGTATTTCTGATTTTACACATCAAACTCGTCGCGTGGAAGGATTTTGGGGATGCCAGCTCCGATTTTTGTGTTTTGTCATTCGGAATTTATACTTTATTTTAGTTTTTAAATTGGTGTAAAATGTTTGTTATTCAGCTGAATATATTCACTGAAAATTTGCCAAACGGTTAATCGCTTACGTGATCTTTGTTTACTTCATAGAATTTTGCAGGTCTAAAATTGAGGTCTAGATACTAATAAACCTATTGTTGACCATCAGAAGTGTTACTCTGCAACCTTACTGTATTTGTGAATTTGAATTAAATAATAATCGAAAACTTAGAACTCAAAACACCGAAAATTATTATACATCATCAACATCAGCCTTTAACCGTCCACTGCTGGACTAGTTTTCTCCTTTGAAAGGAGGAATTGGCCTACTATACCACGCTGGCCAAACGAGTTGGTATAGGGTGTGTATCAAGTTTTCCTTCTCGTACAGTGTTCTCTGCATAATATCTCCTCTGTCGGCTCTTACGACATCCATGGGATGATATCGGGTGCTGACAATCCGTATTCTTAATCCGTCACCACACACACAATGATTATACAACATAACATGATCCACTCAAAGAAAACTAAAGCAGTGCTAAACAAAGGCTTCCCCCAAGGTTTTTCGCAGAGACCTATTTTGAACTGCCCTATGCTACCTCCTCTGATAAAATCTAATCAGCAGGAATAATAAAATAGTATTTTTCAACTTGAATGATTATTTGAATCAAACAGAAACTTGTCGATCAATATGTTTAACATTTGCTCAAATAATTCAAGTTAGTGGTTATATTGGAGACACAATATTTATGTTATTTGCCGCACCATCGGTCGCGACGAGGACTCGCTTCAAAAGCGTCTCAAATTGTACGTAAAATGATTCACCGGTGTTTTATATCGATGATATATGGTATGGTATGGATGTATGGTAGCTTGAGAGGACTTCACATGTGCTTTTGTGAGTACAATTGAAGATTATATTTTTGTTTTATTTTTGATATTAATAGAAATCCTTTGCTACTTGAAATAATAGCAATCATATTCCAGTATAGTATTCCATATTCTAGTATTAATCTAGCTAGAATTCCAAAGCATTGGCTTTAACTTTAAAGCGTCTTAAAAAATACGACCTGTTTTCCAGAGGTTTTATGCCGTATTTCTGAATTTATGTGAAATAAATATTATTACATTAAGTTCAAAAGTTACTCAGAGTTAATTAGGTTTTGTAAATACATATATATTGTATAGGAATTTAAACTTTCGTGGTCATTTAAACTTATTTTAAATTGTCTTTAAGTACATCCGTGAACATGGCGCTTGCAACAGTGCCGAAATATCGGTTACTCCAAACAAAGGTACGTGGTATATATCCCGAAAGACAATTTAAAATAAGTAAAAATAAACATATATAATTATTGAGCTCAGTTTTGAAATGTCCTGGTGCCATAATCGGAAGTACCTAAGGCGTTTTTGCTAGTATGGGTCAAACGCTGCGTACCTTTATTTATGTTCGTTTCTATGTTCATTTCTGTCTTCGCAAGTCATGCAGAAGATCCATCATGCTTGCGCAAGATTAGCGATATCAAGATGGGCAATGAGTCAGCAATCCTTCAAGATAACAGATCTGGTAATTACAGTCATTTGTCTGCAGACCGTTGCGCAGATTTAGAAGCTTGATACAACTTGATCTCGTTTTAATTTAGCCCTAATTATTGTATACTTTGCGCTAGTAGCTATGATTGTAAAACTATTTTATAACTTTTTAAAAACATTCCTTTACAGAATGTTATATTGCAGTTTAGTCACCTAGCTCATTGGAAAAAACGACCCACTAGGAAGGCCACGCAGCGGGTTTCGGGTGCAAACACATGACTCAAACCAGTGACATGACTGTGTGTATAAAGAAATACGACGAAAAAAACCACACGGAAAAATTGTGATCCACGCTTTATTTTACGTCTGCATTGTCTCTGTATATAACGGCTTGGCCACGGGGACCGGCGACGCGACCTGCGACACGACCGGCGACGCGAAAAACATGCCACGGGCACACGCGTTCGCCGTCGCGACCAGTATAGACCAGGAGCGAGACGACATTAGCTTAGATCTTTTTATGACATTTAGCTCGACATTGTACGGACTTTGGTGCCAATATCACATTTGTTTCAACCCGGCAATTGAACCTGAAACCTCATGATCCGCTTACACTACCGCAAGATCACAGAGGCAGACTTGATATTGTATACCTAACCACGGTATTGAAATCTATAGGTACTGTATTTTATCTTTATACGAACGGTCGGAACGCGATTTATACCTACGAGCGTCAGGCTCGGTACCCACCTAACCTACTGCCATAGTAAAAACAGAATAGTAAGCTAGCTAAGGCCGCTCGGCGAGTTAATTGCCTACTCTTGCGATGACGCACGGGTTGTCACGTGTTTACACCGCGGCACCGCCGGCTTTGTCGGCGCGCGCTATTTCGCCATTTTTTTAAGTGATTGCGCTGAATACTACAGAATTTAAGCTTGCATATATTTTTTTCAAATACCTGCTGACTAGCTAAGCGTCATATAACTATCTAAATGCCCTTTATAGCGTGAAAAATGTAACAAGTTTAATTTACTGTCGTTTAACACATTGTATAATATTAATAACGTTTATTACAAAACTGAATGTACATAAACAATGGTCGCGGGCGAGCAGTGTAGTACCTACATGCATGCGCGCGATCAGACGCACGGCGCATCCCGTACTGAATCCGCGCCGAGCGTTCCGCGCTCGTGAGATTGTGTGCGTGAAAAGTGCGTGCGTACACGCCGCCCCGGCGACTCACGCATACATTCACACCAGCGCGGCGGCGGCGACCGATTTGTATGAAGCTATCCTACTATTCTATTTGTACTATGCTACTGCCATCTACTGCATACCAAACTCAAGGCGCTTCGGTATCATTCTGTACCTACTGAATGCGTACTGAGTTACCATAGTAAAAACAGAATAGTAAGCTAGCTAAGGCCGCTCGGCGAGTTAATTGCCTACTCTTGCGATGACGCACGGGTTGTCACGTGTTTACACCGCGGCACCGCCGGCTTTGTCGGCGCGCGCTATTTCGCCATTTTTTTAAGTGATTGCGCTGAATACTACAGAATTTAAGCTTGCATATATTTTTTTCAAATACCTGCTGACTAGCTAAGCGTCATATAACTATCTAAATGCCCTTTATAGCGTGAAAAATGTAACAAGTTTAATTTACTGTCGTTTAACACATTGTATAATATTAATAACGTTTATTACAAAACTGAATGTACATAAACAATGGTCGCGGGCGAGCAGTGTAGTACCTACATGCATGCGCGCGATCAGACGCGCGGCGCATCCCGTACTGAATCCGCGCCGAGCGTTCCGCGCTCGTGAGATTGTGTGCGTGAAAAGTGCGTGCGTACACGCCGCCCCGGCGACTCACGCATACATTCACACCAGCGCGGCGGCGGCGACCGATTTGTATGAAGCTATCCTACTATTCTATTTGTACTATGGAGTTACTGAGCCGACGCTTGTAGGTATTGTAACTCGAGTTTTGAGTTAAAATACGGAAAAGCTTATGTAGGTAAGTGATGAACTGATGAATGATCTAACTAACTAGGTATATGCACTTCTAAAAATTTACTCAGGTATTTTGAAATCACAGAGAGACACTTCAACTTTATTTATACTGTATACATTTATGTAGATATAGATAACATCCAGACGTTCCAAATAGCTAGCCTAACTGAAAATTCTAAGAATAATATCATGCTCGCGGAGAAATAAACTAAAAATTTTATACTGACTCAGCTCCGGCGCTAGTCGCCGCGACTACCGCTCGACGCCGTGGCGTGCGCCGTACTAATTCATACATTGTATTTGTTTTGGTCGCGCGACGTGTCCCTCGCGTCGCCGGTTGCCGCTGCGCGTGGCATGCTTAGAACATTTCTATACGTTTGATTCAGTCGCAAGTCGCGTCGCCGGTCGCGTCGCGCGAATTTCCGCTGGAGCGAATTGTCCGTGGCCAGGCCGTAAGACCTGCAATGCTTTATTTATGTCTCATCATCATAGGTTTTGTTTGTATTATCTGTTCTATGACTTCTCGGAGTTATGTGCGTATTAAATTGTTAATAATCGCTTGCTAAACGGTGAAGGAAAAAATCGTGCGGAAACCTGCATGTCTGAGAGTTCACCATAATGTTCTCGAAAGACATGTGAAGTCTGCCAACCCGCACTTGGCCAGCGTGGTGGACTATGGCCTTACCCTTCTCATAATGGGAAGAGGCCCGTGCCCAGCAGTGGGACAGTATAAGAGGCTGATGATGATGATGATGATGATGATGATGATGATGATGATCTGTGCCAGTACTGGACACAGTCTTCTTCTCATTATGATATGGACTAGGCCATAGTCCACCACGTTGGCTCAGAAGCGGTTGACAGACTTCACATTTCTTTTGAGAACGTATGCGAACGTTTAAAAAAAAACGTACAGTGGTTTGTACAAAGGTGAGTAATCTTAATATATAAAATCCTTGCGTTACTGACTGACTGACAGACACGCTACAGCCGAAACGATTGGGCACAGGAAGCTGAAATTTGGCATGTATGTTCCTTGGGGACCGTAGGGATGCACTAAGAAGGGATTTCACGACATTCCCACGGGATCGGCCAAAACGGGTAAATTTAAAAAAAATGCAGGCGTAGCTGCTGGCGTCCTCTAGTACTCGTATATATTTTATCATCTCACCAGCTTGTGTGAGTTGTGTAAAGCACTCAGCCCTTATTCATTTTTGCTTAACAACGTCACATCAAAATAAAACGTTCCGCACTCATTGTCAAATTATTTTCGCAGCGTTACAAACCCTGACGGAGTAATTGTGAACAATGTTCGCTCGGATGTGAAAGCCCATTATCTGCTTCTGCATGTGTTTTGTCTCTCAATCCGGCTCTGGTAAGGAGTCTAGACTATTGTGAGACAGTGAGTTGTATTATACTGAAACTGACGTCATTTATAGCTGATCTTTAGTTGATATAATACTTTTATCTTTTGCAATTTCTATTTAACACGTTTTTTCTAAAACCTGTCTCGTTACTCAGGCTTGAAACTAGATGATCAGTATAAACAATGCAGCATATAAACTGTAAATTTATAAAAAATATTGCAAATCGTACGTAGATTAAGCTAATATATTAAATCTTATACCTAAGTTCTGACCTTAGATATCAGAGGCAATGCTGAAGACTATTGTAACCATGAATACCATCAAGCTATGTAGAATTAAACTAAACTACTAACTACCTAACTACTTTTAAACAGACAATGATTTAAAAAAGAAAAGTTGATTATCCACAGGCTAATGTAAGAGGCCCCTAACATGTTCTCATCTCCGCTTGTACCAGATCACTGACGCGTGACCGAATATAAAAAGTCAGTCGAGACATCCCTGGGGTGAGGTGCATAACACATAATGTAACATAATAATATGACTTTTATATACTTAGATATTGCTGAAAAAGTTGATAGAAATGTGCTATCAGTTAGTATGAATATATTGTTTGATTGTCTACCTGTTACAAAACGTACTTGAAAATAGTGCTTATAACAAGAAGCGCCAAGAAAATACGCCGTTTATCGTATTATATTATTATTATTGACATTCCCAAGTAATTTTTCTATTATAAGTGCCAGTGATGTTATAAAACGCTAAGTAAATAATAAATTTTACAAAAACTGGAGTATATGTATAGCACCCCTATTTTTGAATTTAGGTTTACGAGTAATTTAATCAAAGATGCCTTTGCCTACGGTAAATAAAATGACAGAATTATATAGATTGGTGTACAACCAGCTATATAGAAGACTAGAGGATGCCCGCGGTTACACCCGCGTTATTTAAGGCTACTGCTCAGCTCCCGTCGCTCATAGCGTGATGTTATATAGCCTTCTTCGATAAATGGGCTATCTAACAGTGAAGAATCTTTCAAATCGGACCAGTAGTTCCTGAGATTAGCGCGTTCAACCAAACAAACAAACAAACAAACTCTTCAGCTTTATATATTAGTATAAGATATAAGATATACTTATACTAATTGTTAGGTGTAGCACCACCAGTTGTTGTCAATCCCCAGCCCGGGAATCTAGATAGTCTATGGTGGTCACTTCCTGTTCCGTCCCGGTCGCAACCATGACTGTATACCAATCCAATGTCATCTGTCTATCTTATTAAACAAGACTTGCATCACAGTCATCCTGCCTTTTAAATATAAACCCCATGACCTAACATGGTGAAAGAAGTCGTGTGGTAAACAATCAAGAAAGGTAAATACGTCAAGATGTCGGCGAATGAGAAGGGCGCAAAACCCGATAAAGAAAAATGACAGACACAGATTCACCACAATTCAGCAATTTCCATCGGATTCCTATTCTACACATTGAGATCGATCAAAACAATGCCAAAAGTTGGAAACGGTGGTGGAAAGCTTTCGATTTGTTCCTTACAGCGAACAACTATGAAAAATTGGGCGAAAAAGGAAGGTCGCAATGCTTCTACATGCGATAGGCGAGAAAGGTTTAGAGATCTTCAACTCCTTCGGCTTGGAACTAGACAAGTCACACTAGACGAAGTGAAAACCAAATTTCAAAAACACTTTGAGCCGCTGAAGAACTTGACAATTACGAGACATACGTTCTTCACCAGACGACAAAATGCCAACAAGTCAATTGATACTTTTCTCAAAGACTTAACTAATTTAAGCAACGCTTGTGAATTCAACAGCCTGAAATAATCACTAATTAGAGATATGTTTATAGCAGGCCTGAACCAAAAATATAGTCACCTAAGGCAGAGGTTACTACAAGTATCAGACCCCTCACTAGAAAAGACTATGAGTATAGCTAAATCCTTACTGTGTGCAATTCAGAATTCAGAAAAGATTGGCAATACAGAGGCTGAAGGGTTACTGCAGATACAAATGTCATGTCAAGTAAAACATTTACTCAACTAAATATTCCAACTAACCTAATCTCTAAGAGTGAACACAAATTATCTACTTATAGTGGTCGGGTAATACCTACCATAGGTCAATGTAATCTACCAGTACATCATAAGAATCAAACTTATAATGTTTTGTTTCACATAGTAGATATTGATTCTCAAAATATATTAGGCAGAAAGTCATGTAATACACTCAGGTTAGTACAGAGAATACATAGTGTAAGTTCCAGCCAAAATATTATGTCATATAACAATTATCTTTTTGAAGGATTAGGATGTCTTACAGATTTCACCTGCGAACTACAACTGAAGCCAGATGCCAAGCCAGGTGTAGATGTATGTCGTCGTATTCCATTCCAGTTAAGAGATAGACTCAAGTCTGAGCTAGACAATCTTGAAGAACCTGCTATAATATGTAAAGTCGAAGAACCAACTGAATGGGTAAGCTCGCTTGTAATCACTAATAAGAAAGACAATAAGTTATGACTCAGTATAGACCCTCGTAAACTCAATCAGGCTATCATGAGAAGCCAATACCAGTTTCCTACATTAGATGAAACTAAATCAGATCTCGCTGGAGCAAAATTTTTCACTACATTGGATACAAACAAAGGTTTCTGGATGCTCAAATTGTCACACAGATCATCAAAGCTATGTACCTTTATAACCCCCTTTGGTAGATATAGATTTAAACGACTACCTTATGGTATTAATGCAGCACCGGAGATATTTTATAGGGAAATGGTCAAAAGATTTAGTGACATACCTAATATAAAAATAATGATTTTCTAATTTATGGTAGAACTCGCAAAGAACACGACGAAGCCCAAGAAAAAGTTTTAGTCAGAGCCAGAGAAATCAATCTTAAATTCAATAAAGATAAGTCAGTCATATGTGCTACTGAAGTCAAATACCTAGGTCACATTTTCAGTCAAAATGGTGTCCAAGTTGATCAATCTAAAGTCAAGGCTATTTGTGACATGCCAAGGCCAAAAAACATAAAAGACCTACAAAGATTTATGGGCATGGTCAACTATCTCAGTCCTTTCATTCCTAATTTATCTAAATAAAACAGTCTACTAAGAACTTTATTGTCAAAACAAACATAATGGTTATGGTCAGAACAGCATGACTCAGAGTTCAATAGAATAAAAATGTTAATTAGTAAGGCCCCAGTTTTAACATATTATGACCCTAATAAAGAAGTCACTATGTCTGTAGATGCTTCTAGAGATGTGCTGGGTGCAGTTCTTCTGCACGACAAGCAACCAGTTGCATATGCCTCAGCCTCGTTAACAAAAAGACAGCAAAACTACTCTCAAATTGAGAAGGCACTCTTGTCTATATTGTTTGAATGTACTAAATTCCACCAATATATTTATGGTAGATTAATCACAGTCGAGCCGCTTATTACATTATCTAAGAAGGCATTAGCTGATATTACATATTAGATTACAGAGAATTATGTTACGTCTTCAGCCCTATGATGTTAATGTAACATACAAACCAGGTCGCTATTTATATATTGCAGACACATTGTCTAGAGCTGCACTATCAGAATATACATTACAAGATCTTGAGCAAGATATAGATTTACATGTAAACCTGATATTTACTAACTTGTCAGCAAGTCAAGAAAGACTAGGACCAAATTAAAGATGCAACTTGTAAAGACCCTGTATTAAGTCAAATTGTCCGATATTGTCAAGAAGGATGGCCAGAACACATAAGGTCTGTTGGTGAATCCATTAAGCCTTATTTTTAATTAAAAGATAAGCTACATGTTATGAATAATATTCTATTTATGTGTGATAAAATTGTAATTCCTGAGTCCATGAAAGACTATGTAATTAATTTAGCACATGAAGGTCATCAAGGAATAAATAGGTCCATAAGACTAGCAAAAGCTACTGTTTATTGGCCCAATATGAGTATTGATATTGAAAAGTTTCTCAACCAATGCCACATTTGTCTAACTTATCGTAGAAATAACAGTAAAGAGCCAATTCAACATCATGAATACAAATACTTGCCTTGGAATAAAGTTGGCATAGATTTATTTGATTTTGAAGACAAAAAGTACTTAATTGTTGTAGACTACTATACTAAATATGTTGAATTAGCCCTACTGAATTCAGGTTAACATGCTGATATTGTAATCACTCATCTAAAGTCTATATTTTCTAGACATGGTATTCCTGAATTTATGATTTCAGACAATGGTCCACCGTTTAATAGTAAAGAGTTTAGAGAGTTTACTAAAGATTGGAACATAGAATTTATATCTTCTAGTCCCTATTTAAGTTGTTCCAATGGTATGGTTGAAAGAAACATAGGTAGTATGAAGAACTTGCTTAAGAAATGTAAAGCAGACAAGTCTGATCCATACTTAGCTATGTTACAGCATAGGAACACACCTAAAAAGTCGACAGGATACTCACCAGCACAACTCTCTATGTATAGATACTTACGCACTAAATTTCCAGTCACAAACTCACAATTGTCACTAACTTTAGCTAACACAGAAGTAGTTAAAAAGAATATTGAAACACAAAGGTCGTACACAACACTTTATTATAACAAACAAGCAAAGCCATTGCCAGAAGTGCAGATAGGAGATAAAGTATATTTCAAACACAAGCCACAAGGTGTTTGGATCCCAGGTGCAATTTCAGATGAGTGCGCAGAGCCGCGTAGCTTTATAGTCCAGTCCCCAGAAGGTAACTTCCGAAGAGGTCGTGAGCATATACTAAAACCTTCTTCTCCCAAAGCCGCAACACCTGAGGTAGTACCTGTAAACAGAAAAAACACTTTTTTTTTAAATTTATAATCTCCTCATGTACCCATGTGTCGGACCCCTCGACGGGTATTGGCCCGCCAGATGGTCAGGCGGGCCCCGAACGAAACCCCCTTGGCGGCGGATGAAAGTGTTGGGCTCCGCCGCCAAAACACCCAGCGGCCGCAGAGGATAGGGAGGACGGCAACGCAACACCGCATCTCCTCTTCCTCTGCGGCCCCACCGCGACGCAACGATGGTGCGCCTCCATTTGGTCGCGGGAGATAGGACGCGCGGCAACGCAACACCGACACACCTCTCCTCCCGCGACCGCACCCGACTGCGAGGGACAGACAGAACTGTCCCCCGCACCCGCACCTATGGACGCATCCTACGCAGGCCTCACGCAAGCCCACGTGGAGCGTCCCCTCCCGGGATCCCACTTAGCTTCACCGTGGGAGAAAATCAAATCCACGGTTACTAAGCCCCCCCACCACGACAAGGTGGAGATCCCACGGGGGGGAAACAGAAGAAACACTGGTAACACAGCAAACAACAATGACAATGTCCCTAACGCCAGCCCAAACAGCACACCGATTGTTATGATATTAAAACATTATTATTACGATATTTAAACATTTTTTTATTTTGCAACGAATAGTCAGAGGAAATATAATAATTAATCTATTGAATATGTGAATGTCTCTAATTCATTCTCACCCTTGTACCACTTCACATGTTACTCAGGCACCTTAAAGCCTCTATTCGTTTTTGCATCAGCTGTGGGGTACTTTTTCTAACAGAATAATAAGAGGGTTATGATAAATGAGGGCCTGACGCCGTCACTCACAGCCAGTATTAATATTCTGACACGGAGTCAAGCCGGACATCTCTGCACTACATATAAACGGCTCGCACAGTACAGCGCATGTGATGGCGGGCCCTTGTTTTCATGATTTAGGATTCAAATTCAGGATTATTTACTCGACAATATCGGCACGTACTGCTGATAACTAATAATGGATATAGAGTAGAATAAGGAAATAAAGTTGATCAAATACTTGAAATTTATAGTTGCATTTTATAGTAGAAATATAATATTTCTCTTAAAGATGCTCGGGCATTATGGTAAATAAGAAACCATAATAATAATATAACTTCTTTTAAATATTAATCATACAAAAGATGTTGTGACAAGAATTGAGAAAGGAATGCTGAGATGGTTTGGATACGTGGAGCGAATGAGTGAAGAAAGAATGACGCACCAAATATATGAGGCAAACGTGTATGGGCAAGGCGGTCGCGGCCGACCTCGTAGGACATTCGTCGACCAAATTGATGACGTTCTGAAAAACGGCAAGGTCCGAAGCATCCGGAGCGTGTATGAAAAGAGTAATGAATGTAGATGAAGCGCGTGAGGTTTGTAAGAATAAAAGCAAGTGGCGTTCCGTTGTCTCTGCCTACCCCGATGAGAAAAAGGCGTGAGTATATGTATGTTATACAAAAGCATGATAGCTTTTGGTCGGTGGAATAAAACCTTATTTAATAAAAACCAATGGCACTGCCGTTATAATTTTGACGTCAACCTAATTTTATATAACATACACACATCAACAAAGTCTAGGGATATCTTAATCCTAAATTATTTACGAGTTTATAGTTTAGAACCTTGTTAGTTTCCACAAAAAGTTTATATACAGATTAAAACCTCTTTTATTCTATTTTCAAAATTTGAACATGGAAAGAAAAAAAACAAAATAATAAACAAAATATGGCGGCAAATTTGCTAGTAATTCGTTACATTAAAGAAAGTTAAAACTGTTTTATTATAATTATTAATGAAAAGGGTTTTTAATTGTTTTTCTTTTTTAATTTAACGTGACGTACGAACTTTAAAAGTCATGTCACGTCGTCATTTGAGTCGAGATGAAATGTTACGAGCCGTGGGCATGTTAGAAAATGGTGCAATTCAACGCGTCGTTGCTGAGGCCCTACATACCAGTCAAAATGTGATATCAAGGTTGTGGTCACGTTATCGCAGTACTGGAGATGTGGCCGAACAGCACACAGGTAGATATCGTGTTACTACGCAGAGACAGGATCGATTTCTCCAAATGACCGCCAGAAGACAACCCAATATCACAGCGCTGCAACTAGTGCAAAGGCTCCAGGAGGACCACCAGCTGCTGGTAAGCGACCAAACCGTGCGTAGAAGGTTACATGAAGTTGATCTTCATGCTCGAAGACCATTGCGTGTTCCAGCATTGCGACGTGGCAATCGCGGTCGGCGGCTTTCGTGGGCTCGGGAGCATTTACCATGGAGTGACGAACAATGGTCTTTGGTGCTGTTCACCGATGAGTCCCGGTTTGGGTTTCACCCGGATTCACGAAGAACACGCGTTTGGAGAGCTCCAGGGAGAGTTAGCCGTCTACGGCACCCTCAGGAGGTCCACCCATACCAAGGCGGGACAATCATGGTGTGGGCAGGAATTCGTCTTGGCGGACGAACCCAACTCGTTTGGATCCAAGGCAGCATGACTGCACAAAAATACCACGAGGAGGTAGTAGAGCCCGTTATTGTCCCACACAGAACTCAAATAGGCCATGAATTTCTACTCATGCACGATAATGCTCCTTGCCATACGGCGCGGCTGGTATCGACCGCTCTCCGAGAGCACGATATTCAAGTTTTGGATTGGCCTGCACAGTCGCCCGACTTAAATCCTATCGAGCATGCCTGGGAAATGTTACAACGAAAAGCTTTGAGAGATTTTCCACCAAATTTGACGACTGAACAACAACTTTACGAACACTTGCAAAGGACATGGGACCTCATACCGCAGCAAGACATTGACAATTTAATTTTAAGTATTAACAATCGATGTCGATGTGTAATCAATGTAAGAGGTGGCAACACTGATTATTAATGATTAGATTTTACAAGATTTTTTCCATTTTTATTAAAATTAATAGTTTTTTAAGAAGAAATGTTTGTTGTTATCATACTAATTTTCCATGATGATTAAAAAAAATATTTTTTTTTATTTAAAACAAAAAAAAACACGAAATGTTTTTTATTTTTATTAAAGACCTTAAAATAATCTATGATTCTTCTATTTACTGTATCAGAAAATTCTTCATAGATTTTTAGATATTTGATGAAATATAAAATATCCCTAGACTTTGTTGATGTGTGTATTCATAAAATTTGAATTTCAAATGATATTTTTCAGAATTTCAAACTTCCCTGTTGTGGTGGTCCAGTCAACGTATTAATGAATTCGCCTGTCTGTGTTTTACCCTGTTTTTCTGACTTATACGAGTAAAACAGTGATTAAAATTATATCTCGAAACGATGAAAAATTGTCAGCACCAAACTTCAAACGAAATTTAAAAGTAATTTACATAAAGTACGATCAATTTAACTTTGTAATAAGTTGCAGAAAAAAATGTTTAGTGAAAGGCTTAAATGAAAAAGATTTTATAAAATTTATCAAATGATACTCGCTCCACATCTAGCTGACATCAGTTTTTGACTTAAATATACGCAAACCATCGATACGCTAACAGAAATTTTGAAAAAGACATCTGTACATACTAAATTTTATTAACTTTATCCTCGAAAAAATGTACCTATTGTTAAGCTTATTTTTTGCCCGCCATTTAGGCAATGTCTATAAACAACTTTTTCATAGTGACGAGTAGGTACGATTTCATTCTAATAGACTATATTGAAGTACAGTGAACTGTATTGGAGTCATAATATTTGGAGGCTATTAAAAATAGCATTGTATATTATCAAATTAACCGCTTTTACGCATAAAACCTAAGAATGTCAACATTTTGTCAAATCTGCCACCAAACATACAATGATTCAAAATAATCATCTAATATTGTCAAGTTACTGTCGCTATTCAGACAAATAAGTAAAATTTCAAAACAAAATGTTCATAACTAAAAATATCATAAGTTCACAGTTATAACGCACATGGCGCCCTCTATCGTCATCTTGAGAATATTTCACGTATAGTTGCGAGCTATAATACAAAAATATTATTGAATTACGTACATATATAATACTTATTTTGTATGTAAGCTTACGTGACCTGCTTCTCAGATATTTTCATAAGCTTTTACATAAATATCATTTTTACGAGAGACATAATATAAATAATATTAGATGTAATGTAAATGTTGTAAATAAAATATTAGGATTGTGATATTTGAAGTTAGTGATATTTTTTATGATTGATATCGAACAACGATACTTATTATAAAGTAAGATTTATGTTTTGTGCTGCGTCGTTTTCATTCCAGTGACTTACAGCAGACCTAGTATGAGATTTACAATGTTGTTTTCTGTTTTTCAAGATGAGCGTTATTTTTTTAATTAAGTAGATTATAAAATTGTTCCAATAAAGTGTAGTGGCAAAATATTTGAAAAATATAATACACATATTGAAGTCAACGTAGACTCATAATAAATTTAACTAAATGAAGAGAAGACCAAACTCAAAACTACATTAAGGCCTTGTTTTATAATTAAAAATCAAGATTTTTTTAAAAGAAATAAAAAATACCCTAAACCAAAAACTGTCTATCTCATGACGAACATGATAACCCACATTCACTACACAAATATTTTTTTTTAATTCAACCGATCTATGTCGCTGTGAAGTTGGCAATATCCGGAGCTTTGAACGCGCACCGTTATCTAACACAGCACCCCGAGGGCACAACGTAAACAGACCATACAAATGGAACAATTGGTGTTTACCAAGCCACGGCTTCTGATATTCATGACTTACAAATTTGATGGCAGACGTATTTTGTGTATTGAAATTAAATAGGGATTGAAATAAATGATGTTACAAAAGTAAAAAGAAGTAGATATGTTATAAGCGTACCAAAAGCAGGACGCTAAACATAAGCCAGTTGGCAAGTCTGACATATGTGTGTGTGAAGTCGCGAGCCGGCGTCAAAGTGAAACTGACACATGTTGTCAACCGAAAATAAAATATGGCGTTTCGATGTGTGCGTCAGTGTACCGTTTCTACGGATTGATTACTATGTAGGTAACGTATCTATCTCTTTCTTGTGATATCATTGGATTGAAAGGTAACACAGGTTAGATAGAACGATAATTGAATGACGTTGAAGTTTCTCATGCTAGCCACCTGTTTTCACCATGACCGAGGCTGATTCATGATGGAACTAGTATAACACATTCAATATGCAACTAAGGTTTCTTGAGACAAATTTCGTACCAGTGTACTTTAACTCATCATTTAATTCATCGTCATTCTTACCGCAAAATTACCAATCATGAAACAAATATGACATTGATGCTTTTGAGTATGTAAAAACTGATTTACGTATTAAATGCGAGCTGACTTCAAAATGTAGCATTAATTTTATTATTTTGCTATCATCTCATCCTGATTGTATTAAATAAACTGATGAAATTACATTTAGCTGTAGGGCCTCGTAGATATATCTAAATGAAATTATACAGGAAATGTCATTCGTTATAATTATTTGCAATAATGACAATTAATATATTAATACCACAAGAAGCATATTTTTTACAACAATTAAAGAACAACAAAATACCTATAGAAACTAGATATCACGAAATAAGTTAGATCATATTATTGCAGCTGTTTCACCTTTTATATAATTTAGCCATAGTGTTAACATGGATGTCAAAAAACTTCTTGACCTTATTATTCAATGATAAGCCTGCTCCTGGTTTTAGGTTATAAGCTAATTGATGCATTCCATATGCTCCGATCACCTGGCTTGGGGGTGTACCAACGAACTACTAGAAAGACGCTCCCGTGTTCAAACCCTCTGGCGCACCAATGGCTTTTCGAAGTTATGTGCAACTAAAATTGATAATTTTCGTTTACTAAGCGGGGTAGAAAACCTGCATGTCTTAGTATTCTCCATGATGTTCTCGAAAGACATATGGAGTCTACAAACCCGCAATAGGCAAGTTTGATGGACTATGACCTAAGTCTTCTTATAAATGACTAGAGGACGCCAGCAGCTACGCATGTATTTTTTTAAATTTACCCGTTTTGGCCGATCCCGTGGGAATTTCGGGAAATTCCTTCTTAGTGCACCCCTACGGTCTCCAAGGAACATACATGCCAAATTTCAGCTTCCTGCACCTAATAGCATAGTAAAAACAGAATAGTAGGTTAGCTAAGGGCGCTCGGCGAGTTAATTGCCTACTCTTGCGTTGACGCACGGGTTGTCACGTGTTTACACCGCGGCGCCGGCTTTGTCGGCGCTCGCGCTTTTTCGCCGCTTTTTTAAGTGATCGCGCTGAATACTTCACAATTTAAGCTTGAATTATTTTTTTCTCAAATACCTACTGACTACCTAAGCGTTATATAACTATCTAAATGCCTTTTTTAATGAGAAAAAGTAACAAGTTAAATTTACTGTCGTTTAACACATTGTATATTATTAATAACGTTTATTACAAAACTGAATGTATATAAACAATTCAAGCGGGCGAGCAGTAAAGTACCTACATGAATGCGCTCGATCAGACGCGCGGCGCATCCCGTACTGAATCCGCGCCGAGCTTGCCGCGCTCGTGAGATTGTGTGCGTGAAAAGTGCGTGCGTACACGGCGCCGGCGACTCACGCGTACGTTCAAACCAGCGCGGCAGCGCGGCGGCCGATTTGTATGAAGCTATCTTACTATTCTGTTTTTACTATGCTAATAGTTTCGGCTCTAGCGTGCCTATCAGTCAGTCAGTAACGCAAGAATTTTATATATTAAGATATCAGCAGTGAGGCTGATTATAAACAATTCTGAAAATGATGAATCTCTTTATTTTTAAATGATAATGAAAATTTTATACATTTCTTTACTAATCCTCATCCTCATCGCAATTTTCTAGAAAAGTCTTATAAGTTCTTATAAAATCTAACTGAAACCATTGCGCTGATCTCATCAACGTCACATACAGCACGGTTACATGGTCATAGGACTGACGAATAGTCTGTGTAGTATTGAACTAAAATACATACATACATAGACTCACGCCTGTTTCCCCGAAGGGGTAGGCAGAGGCATATTAAACGCCCACTTTTCGCCAGTGTTTTGATCTCACGTAATAGGTGGCGAGTCTATTGCCGCTTATCGGGATATTTTGTTTGCCAGACCTTCGTCCGTTGATCGGCAGGTGCACCACTTGCAGGTGAGGTTGGCTTGGGACCCTAAGTTCTTGGGGGAACCCTATGCACCCAATGAACTAAAATATAACCAGAAAATGTATTTAATCAGAAGATAGAGTAGTATCTTTATTCAGGCAACATGCTAGAAAAAATTGACGAGCGAGAAAAAATTTCATCAGCATCATCAGCCCTGTATAGCAGGTTTCATCACGATGTTTTCATTTTTCAATCTATTAATAATTTAATAACATAATTAATACTGTATAATGACTTGTTACAGAAACCACTTCTAAAAGCAAAACCTTTCTATATAAATTCATTTGATCTTAGTATATTTTTAGTGACGTATTTCTACATTTGATAATTTTATTTCTTTACTTTCAGGTACGTAATTCAGACGACAATTCCAGGAAATCATTAATACAGGTTTTTTTCTTTTGTTACATTTTTCTTTTATCGTTGTTGCTAACCGGTGCTAAGACTTGTAAGCTCCGCAATGCGTATTGTCGATTCGCGAAATATACGGTTCCTTTATCAACGCTATTTATTATAATAGTACCTAGTAATGCTAAAAGCCTACTGTTACGTTGGTGTAGCTACATGTTAACTAGAAAACGATCTTAGCTTTGTGGTGTTTGTGCGAAGCTGCGAACCGATATGTTTACTATTCCGGGAGGTACTGAAGCCATTTGGTTTACACGCAAAACCGTTAGTAATACACCAGAGTTCAGAACCTTCTACACATTCTGTAATCAGTTACGTCAAAGTACCTACTCAACAGGGCCCCATTCTCCGCATGATGGAATTAAAGTTACTCATATCGTATTGAGATTCGTCTTTGTGTGTAGTATTTTTTAATGACAACTTTTTGAAAGACGTACATTTCTGGTGGTCATCAGACGTTTCTAAAAGTAAAGATTGCGTTAAATCTGAATTTAGTCATAAGATCAATTACATACAAGATCTTAATCCAGACGCCTACAATAAGTACAATAATTATATGAGACATCGTAAATAGTACGTAGGATTACTTAATGTTTAACTATGTGTTCTTAAATTAGATAAATGAACCTTGAGATTCCTCGTAAAGGTCTTAATAGTATTTAGCTTTCTCTACTAAAATCCAAGGATTATAATCTATTTTAAAGGCACAGTTGGATGATAGTATTACACTGTGCCTTTAAATATTATGGTTATGCTTAGGGTTATCCATAATAGTATTGAAAACCTCCCCTTGTTGAATTCAGTAAAAATTTTTTTTTGCCTCTTCCAAATCCCGATGATCACTGAACACAGTATGAACAATCCCTTGCCCATTATAACTGATTGGTCACTAAAGCTGCATTGTCTATCAACCATTAGCGAGTGTTTCGCTGAAACAAAGCGTCGGTTTACAACTGAATTGTTTTATTGTTAGGCCACGTTTCAGCGCTCATATCCGATACAGCACGGCGGAACGCATCGGATTTTCAACTAAAATGTGGGTATTTCTGATTTTACATATCAAACTCGTCGTGTGGAAGGATTTTGGGGATGCCAGCTGCGATTTTTTTGTTTTGTCATTCGGAATTTGTACTTTGTTTTAGTTTTTTAAATTGGTGGAAAATGTTTGTTTTTCAGCTGAATATGTGCACTGAAAATTTGCCAAACGGATAATCGCTTACGTGATCTTTGTTTACTTCATAGAACTTTGCAGGTTTCAAATTGAGGTCTAGATACTAAAAAACCTATTGTTGACCATCAGAAGTGTTACCCTCCAACCTGACTGAATTTACGAATTTGAATTAAATATATTCATTCATTCATATCGTCACGCCTTTTATCCCCGAAGGGGTAGGCAGAGGTGTATTTCTACACCCACTTTTCGCCAGATATATTTTAGTCCCACGTAATAGGGGGCGAGCCTATTGCCGTACCGGGCACATTTCCAGACTCCGTGCTGCTACTGAGAATTTCGTGACAGAAAAACCCAATAACACTGCCCGAGGAATCGAACCCGGGACCTCCCGATCCCACGCGCACATTTATGCCGCGAGACCAACGAGGCAGTCGTATAGGGTTTGATGTCAAGTTTTCCGTCTCTATGCAAAGATGGTATTTGCATCGTGTTTTCCCTTAGTCGCCTCTTACGACACCCACGGGAAGATAGGGGGTGGTGACACTTGTATTCTATGCCGTCAACCACACGGCTAAATATGAATTAAATAATAATAGAAAACTTAGAACTCAAAACATGAACCGAAAATGATTATACACTCAAAGATAATTATTATCATCTTAATTTTAGACGTTGGAAGTCTAAAGCAGTGCTAAACATGGGCTTCCTCCAAGGTTTTTCGCAGAGACCGATTTTCAACTGCCCCATGCTACCTCCTCTGATAAAATCTAATCAGCAGGAATAATAAAATAGTATTTTTCAACTTGAATGATTATTTGAATCAAACAGAAACTTATCGATCAATACTTTTAACATTTGCTCAAATAATTCAAGTTAGTGGTTATATTGGAGACACAATATTTATGTTATTTGCCGCACCATCGGTCGCGGCGACGACTCGCCTCAAAAGCGTCTCAAATTGTTCGTAAAACGATTCACCTGTGTTTTATATAGATATATTTCCGTAGCTTGAGGGGACTTCACAAGTGCTTTTGTGAATACAATTGAGAAGAATATTTAATTGTGCTTTTGCAACAAATCGTTTGCCATATGAAATAATAGTAATAATACCCCAAGTTAATCTAGTACTTTTCTAGCTGGAATTCCAAAGCAGTCTTTGCAGCAGGAATTATCTTTAAAGCCTCTGAAAATACGTACCATATACAAAATCCTGCTTTCTAGAGATTTCTGAATTTATTTATTTAGAAATAAATATGATTATATTTAGCCGGCACAATGAAAAGTTACTTAAAATAATGAACTAATTTTGAAATGTGCTGGTGCCATAATCGGAAGAACCTAAGGCGATTTTGCTAGTATGTGTCAAACGCTGCGTACCTATATTTATTTTCGTTTCTATGTTCATTTCTGTCTTCGCAAGTCAGGCAGAAGATCCATCATGCTTGCGCAAGATTAGCGATATCAAGATGGGCAATGAGTCAGCAATCCTTCAAGATAACAGATCTGGTAATTACGGTCATTTGTCTGCAGACCGTTGCGCAGATTTAGATGCTTGATACAACTTGATCTCGTTTTAATTTAACCCTAATTATTGTTTACTTTGCGTTGATAACCTTACTAAGATTGTAAAACTATTTGATAACTTTTTAAAAACATTAAAATTTACCTTCGGAATATTATAATGCAGTTAAGTCACTTAGCTCATTGGAGAAACCATCCGCTAGGAGTGCCACGCAGAGGGTTTCGGGTGAAAACACATGGACTCAAACCAGTGACATGTGTCTATAAAGAAATGCGGCGCACTAGAATCCACGGGACAAAAATGACCGCCGCTGCCGCTCAGCCGATCGCCATTGCAGGTGCCTAATACACAGGGGTCGCGATAGTAATGCTAACGTAGATCCCGTGACCCCGCCATTCAATGGGATAGTGGTGGGTAGCCCCGGCGCTTCTCGTTGTCGAGTCACCACACTCTCCCTAGACTGAGCCCCTTTAGGGGACCAGCCTGGGAGGGTCAGCCCGTAAATTGTTTGGTTTCCACCATGAGTCAAAAAAAAATGGTGCCTAACACACAAAAGCCCACGTAACTACAGTGACTGCGCGATACAGTCATATTTTGCACGATTTAACAGTTTATTCTTATTTACTATCTTAGTAACATTTAATGAAAATAGGGTCTTTTATCATCGCACACTGTTTTTTAAATAAAGTGAATAAGTATACTGTCTTTATTGTATTACTAAAATACTTTTCAAATGCGATCAACACATTGTATTACTCAACATCATGGTTTTTAAGTCTTCACTATTTTTAGAGAAGAGTTAGAACTTACGTCATAAGAGCGGGTTGGCAGACTGCACAAATATTTCCATCTCATGAAAGCGAAATCTCAAACATGGATGTTTCCTCACGATGTGTTTCAGCAAACTAACTATTTAATACCCACTTAACTTCGAAAAGCCATACTTACCGTGGGCCAACCAAGGTGAGTAATAGGTACTCGTATATATTTTATCATCTCAGCAGCTTCTGTGAGTCGTCACAAGCACTCAGCCTTTATTCACTTTTGCTTAACAACGTCACTTCAAAATAAAACGTTCCGCACTCACTGTCAAATTATTTTCACAGCGTTACAAACCCCGACGGCGTAATTGTGAACAGTGTTCGCTCGGATGTGAAATCCCATTATCTGCATGTGTTTTGTCTCTCAATCCGGCTCTGGTAAGAGTCTAGACTATTGTGAGATAATGAGTTATATTATAACGAAACTGACGTAATTTATAGCTGATATTTATTTGACATAATACGTCTTTTGCCATTTCTTTTTTACACGCTTTTTTCTAATAGGTACCTGTCTCGTTACTCAGGCTTTAAATAAAATTCAGTCTGATCTTATATCGAGGTATTCCCCCTACGCGCGGCATGGAAACTAGATGATCAGCATAAACAATGCAGCATCTAAACTGTTAATTTATAAAGAACTAGAGGACGCCAGCAGCTACGCCTGCATATTTTTTAAATTTACCCGTTTTGGCCGATCCCGTGGGAATTTTGGGAAATCCCTTCTTAGTGCACCCCTGCGGTCCCCAAGGAACATACATGCCAAATTTCAGCTTCCTGCGCCCAATAGTTTCGGCTGTAGCGTGTCTGTCAGTCAGTCAGTAACGCAAGGATTTTATATATTAAGATTAAAAATATTACAAATCGTACGTAAACCAAGCTAATATATTCAATCTAATACCTAAGTTATGACCTTGGATATCAGAGGCAATGCAGAAGACTATTGTTAACCATGAATACCATTAAACTATGTAGAATTGACGTCCGCGTCTACTGTGGAGCCAGTTGAAAACCAGCGCCGGGCACATGTGTCCGGCAATATGCTGAACTGGCCTCCTATTTTTATGCAGGCGACAGGCGTGTACAGATTTATTGTAATATCTTTTCTGTTCACATTGTCTTTTTTGTTCATGTCTTTCGTCTGGTAGACATAAACGCTTTTTTATTTTCTGTCCTCTTCTTCTTAGAACTAAACTAAACTACTGACTACCTTTCTGTGCGGTGACGGATAAAGAATACGGAATGTCACCACCCCATATCATCCCATGGGTGTCGTAAGAGCCGACAGAGGGAGCATATTATGCAGAGAACAGCACTGTAAGAGAAGGAAAACTTGATACAAACCCTATACCAACCCGTTTGGCCAGTGTGGTATAGTAGGCCAATTCCTCCTTTCAAAGGAGAGGCCTAGTCCAGCAGTGGACTGTTAAAGGCTGGTGATGATGACTGACTACCTTACTACTTTGAAATAGACAATGATTTAAAAAATAATAGTTGATTATCCACAGGCTAATGTAAAAGGTCCCTAACATGTTCTCATCTCCGCTTGTACCAGATCACTGACGCGTGACCGAATATAAAAAGTCCGTCGAGACATCCCTGGGGTGAGGTGTATAACATATAATGTAACATATTATGACTTTTATATACTAAGATATTGCTGAAGAAGTTGATAGAAATGGCGCTATCAGTTACCATAAATATAATATAATATTCAATCAAACGATTGAATACCTATCACGAAACGTGCCTAGGAAAATGCCATTTATCATAATATGTTTTATTGTTAATAGCCCCAAAGTAGCTTTCTGTTTTAAAATTTAGCTGTTAGAAATCACTATGTAAGTAGGTAATTAAAGTTTCAGATTCAGATAAAAAAATACAATTTCAAAGCATTTGACTGCCTCCGCGGTCCAGTGGATAGCGTATGCAACTGCTGATCGGAGGTCCCGGGATCAATTCCCGGGTTGGGCAAAAGAGTTACTGGGTTTTTCCGAATACTCAGTAACAGCCCGGCGACTGGTGATGTGCCCGGTAACGTCAATAGGCTCGCCCTCTATTACTTGGGACCTAAAAATTCATGGCGAAATGTGGGTGTAATATTTACACCTCTGCCTACCCCTTCGGGGATACAGGAGTGAGTCTATAAGCATTTAGCATGCGTAATGTGGGTAATCGTGTGGTAAAAAAGACGTATAAAAAATCGAATGTCGAATTATCTAATCTGGGTGATATCACCTAGGTGAAATCAATCCGAGGTGAAATGAAGACACCAAGACGTATGCGTCGTTCATCCAGGTGATATCACCCAGATGAACAAAGTAGAATAAACCGCATGAAACATATTTTACTTCCAAAATATACAGTGAATATAGCAAATACGGTTAATTTGTTGTACATATATGTGAATATCTTTGATTTATTCTCACACATTGTATCACTTTACATGTTCATCAGGCACGTTAAAGCCTCTATTCGTTTTTGCATCAGCTGTGGATACTTTTTCTAACAGAATAATAAGAGGGTTATGATAAATGAGAGCCTGACTCCGTCAGTCACAGCCAGTATTAATATTCTAACACGGGGTCAAGTCGGACATCTCTGCACTACATATAAACGGCTCGCACAGTACAGCGCTTGTGGCAGCGAGCCCTTGTTGTCATGATTTGGGATTCAAATTCAGGATTATTTACTCGAGTATATAGGCACGTACTGCTGATAACTAATATTCAAATTCAAATTCAAAATCGTTTATTCATTTGGGTCACAATGTGACGCTTATGAACGTCAAAATAATAAATTTATAAAATAATTACTTAAAGACTCTACATTTACATTTACTGCCACGTTCGCAAAGCAATAGGTAGAACCATGAGAAAGAACGGGCAATAAAACTCACGGTTACTCTTTTTATTCGCCAGAATTTGCATAATACACATAATTTACATTTTGTAAGGTGCTGCAACTGTTACACCTTCTATATCACTTGTATATATTTACGGTACATAATAATACTCAAGCATAATACTTTTGATGTTCATTTGGTTAGTCTCCTCAGAATAGACATGGTGAAACAGGAGCATCCACTTACATTATATATACCTAATAATGCAGGCAATCCGCGAAAGTGATCAGACCCATGATGGAAATGATGCAGTTAAATATTAAAATCTAATACCAGCCCGCAAGACCGTCATCGACTAGTCATCGCAAGTAGCACCCGTTCACGAGTATGACGCATGTGCCAGCCATCATCCCTCTCGCCATATTAGAGGGACAGGGATGACCCGACACACGACGCCACCACAAGAAATTACATTTTAGTGAGCATGACGATAACGGTATACGAACCGGCAGTAAGAACAATCTATTGGTTCAATCTCATGACCGCCAATTACCTCCATTTTCCAGATCGTTATTATTAACATAAATCAGTGGACCGCGTGAAGGAATGCAAATGTAGAAAGAATTTTGTGAAGGTGACAAGTGAACAACGATATGATCACGAATAAATAATGTTAAACTACTTTCAACAAATCATAATAATATCCAAATCCTGCAAAAATCATGTGTTCACGAGGCACCTCCACTTAACATGTTACTAATTAAGAAGAGAGTATTTTACACAGTCATAAAAATAACAATAATGGTGAATTTAAAAAATTGGGCAAGTGCGAGTCGGACTCGCGCACAAAGGGTTCCGTACCATCATCTATAAAAGAAAATCACGTTCGTTGTATGTATACTTAAATACTTTATAATGCTTAAAAATTACGTTTGTTGTATGGGAGCCCCCCTTTATTATTTACTTTTTTTAAATTTAATTATTAAATTTGAAAGGTAATATACAACTCCATATTCTGTAAGAATTTAAAGCGTCTACCTGTAACAGTTAGTAATTTTGAGCAAAATATACGAAAAAAACACGTTTTTTGTATGGGACCCCCCCTTATTTTTTTATTTTTTTTTTATTTTTAGGTTTTGTTGTTATAGCGGCAACCGAAATACATAATTTGTGAAAATTTCAGCTATCTAGCTATCATGGTTTATGAGATACAGCCTGGTGACAGACAGACAGACAGACAGACAGACAGACAACGGAGGCTTAGTAATAGGGTTCCGTTTTTTACCTTTTAGGTACGGAACCCTAAAAAAAGCAACTAGACCCATGATGTCTTGTCATCTAGAAATTCTTTAATAGTGTAATAACCCCTTTTTAAAAGAAAATTCCTAGTAGTGGTTTTAAATTTGTGCAGAGGTAAATTCATTATTTCCAGAGGTCATTTGTTGAAGAATTGTATACCGAGTCCCGCAAATGAGTTATGAACTTTATGTAGACGGTAGTTAGTGCCCACTAGTTTATGCTTATTCCTTGTGTTCACTTTGTGCAAGTCACTATTTTTACGGTAAAGAGTTAAGTTTTTCTTAACGTACATTAAATTAGCAAATATATACTGCGATGCAACTGTAAATATTTCTACTTCTTTAAATTTATCTCGTAAAGAATCTCTAGCACCTAAATTATATATTGCACGTATGGCCCTCTTTTGAATAACAAAAATTGTCTGAATATCGGCCGCCGTACCCCATAATAGTATCCCGTAAGACATTACACTGTGAAAGTAACTAAAGTAAACTAGTCTAGCAGTATCTACGTCTGTGAATTGGCGAACTTTCCTAACTGCAAATGCTGCAGAACTAAGTTTGACTGCCAGACAGGATATTTGGGCACCCCACTGAAGCTTACAATCTAAAGTTAAACCTAAAAATACAGTTGAATCAACTAGGTTAATTGTTTCGTTATTTAAAATTATATTAGTAAGAACATTTTTGACATTCGGCAAAGTGAATTTCACACATTTTGTTTTGCCAGAGTTGAGTAGCAAATTGTTTGTCGTGAACCAATGTAGTACTTGCGCAAGAGAATTATTTACGCTGTCAATGTTACTTGTATTACGATCGACTTTAAAAATAAGTGAAGTATCGTCAGCAAAAAGAACAATATCACATAGATTTCTAACAAAGAATGGCAAGTCATTAATATATATTAAAAAAAGAAACGGACCAAGAATAGAGCCCTGTGGAACGCCCATTCCCACTGGCAAACCTTGAGACCTACTTACACTAACATCTACATACTGAACTCTATCTCTAAGGTAACTGGCAACAAGATTGAGTGCGCTATCTCGAATACCATAATGGTTGAGTTTACGTAAAAGTGTATCATGTTCAACACAATCAAAAGCCTTTGACAAGTCGCAAAATAATGGATGGAATAATGGATATAGAGTAGAATAAGGAAATAAAGTTGATCAAATACTAGACATTTATAGTTGCATTTTATAGTAGAAATATTATAATTCTCTTAAAAAATCTCGGGCATTATGGTAAATAAGAAACCATAATACCTAATATTACTAATTATTTTAAACATGAATCATAAAAAAGCATGATTGCTTTTGGTCCGTGGAATAAAACCTTATTGAATAAAAAGCAATGGCATTTCCTTTATAATTTTGACGTCAACCTAATTTTATATAACATATTCATAAAATTTGAATTTCAAATTATATTTTTCAGAATTTAAAACTTCTATGTTGTGGTGGTCCAGTCAACGAATTAATGAATTCATCTGTCTGTGTTTTATTTCTTTTATAAAAGGTAAATGCAGCTTACCCTGTTTTTTCTAATTTGGTGACGAGTAAAAAAGTGATTAAAATTATATCTAGAAACGATGAAAAATTGTCAGTGACAAACATCAAACGAATTTAAAAGTAATTTAAATAAAGTACGATCAATTTAACTTTGTAATAAGTTGACGAAAAAAATGTTTAGTGAAAGGCTTAGATGAAAAAGATTTTATAAAATTTATCAAATGATACTCGCTCCACATCTACCTGACATCAGTTTTTGACTTAAATATACGCAAGCCATCGATACGCAAACATAAATTTTGAAGAAAACATCTGTACATACTAAATTAAATTAACTTTATTCTCGAAAAAATGTATTGCTAAGCTTATTTTTTGCCCGCCATTTAGGCAATGTATATGAACAACGTTTCCATAGTAACGAGTACGATTTCATTCTAATAGACTAAGTATATTGAAGAACAGTGAACTGTACTGGAGTCATAATATTTGGAGTGTATTGAGAATAGCATTGTATATTATCAAATTAACCACTTTTACGCATAAAACATATTTTTATAGTCTAACGCTTGTACATATCCCCAAAAGGGTAATGTCGCCATGTATTTTTAGGTCCCTCGTAATAGGGGCGAGCCTATTGCCTCTACCGGGCACATCACCAGACTCCGGGCTGCTACTGAGAATTCGGAAAAACCCAGTAACACTTTTGCCCAACCCGGGAATCGAACCCAGGATCTCCGATCAGCAGTCGCATACACTATCCACTGGAACACGGAAATAATGTCAACATTATGCCAAATATGCCACCAAACATGATTTCAAACATACAATAATTCAAAATAATCATCTAATATTGTCATGTTACTGTCGCTATTCAGACAAATAAGTAAAATTTCAAAACAAAAGGTTCAAACTAAAAATATCATAAGTTCACAGTTATAACGCACATGGCGCCCTCTATCGTCATCTTGAGAATATTGCACGTATACTTGCGAGCTATAATACAAAAGTTTTATTGAAATACGTACATATATAATACTTACTTTGTATATAAGCTTACGTGACCTGCTTCTCAGATATTTTCATAAGCTTTTATATAAATATTATTTTCACGAGAGACATAATATAAAGAATATTAGATGTAATGTAAATGTCGTAAATAAAATATTAGGATTGTGATATTTGAAGTTAGTGATATTTTATGTTTGATATCGAACAACAATACTTATTAGAAAGTAAGATTTATGTTTTGTGCTGCGTCGTTTTCATTCGAGTAACGTACAGCAGACCTAGTATGAGATTTACAATGCTGTTTTCTTTTCTTCAAGATGAGGGTTATTTTTTAATTAAGTCGACTATAAAATTGTTCCAATTAAGAGTAGTGGTAAAACATTAGAAAAATAACTATTTAAGTCAACGTAAACTCTCAATAAATTTAACTCAATTAAGAAAAGACCAAACTCAAAACTATATTCAGTCCGTGGTTTATAATAAAGAAATTTTTTTTTTTTAATAATATAAAAAATATTCTGAACCAAAAACCGTCCATGTCATGACTAACATCATAACCCACATTCACTACATATTTTTTTTTTAATTCCACCGATCTATGTCGCTGTGAAGTTGGCAATATCCGGAGCTTTGAACGCGCACCGTTATCTAACACAGCACCCCGAGGGCACAACGTAAACAGATCATACAAATGGAACAATTGGTGTTTACCAAGCCACGGCTTATCATTCATGACTTACAAATTTGATGGCAGACGTATTTTGGGAATTGAAATTAAATAGGGATTGAAAAAATGATGTTACAAAAGTAAAACAAAGTAGATATGTTATAGGCGTACCAAAAGCAGGACGCTAAACATAAAGCCAGTTGGCAAGTCTGACATATGTGTGTGTGAAGTCGCGAGCCGGCGTCATAGTGAAACTGACACATGTTGTCAACCGAAAATAAAATATGGCGTTATCGATGTGTGCGTTAGTGTACCGTTTCTACGGATTGATTACTACGTAGGTAACGTATCTATCTCTTTCTTGTAATATGATTGGATTGAAAGGTTACACAGGTTAGATTAAACGATAATTTAATGACGTTGTAGTTCCTTATGCTAGCCACCTGTTTTCACCATGACCGAGGCTGATTCATGATGGAACTAGTATAAAATATTCAATATGCAACTAAGGTTTCTTGAGACAAATTTCGTACCAATGTACTTGGTGATATAGATTTCTATTTTCGTAAATTGACCCAGCATGGAAATTACTTTTTGTCACACAAAGAAAATTTGAATAAATGCCATTTTAACTTTATTACAGCAAAATTGCCAACCATGAAATTAATATGACATTTAAGCTAATTATTACTAAATACATTTTCGTAATGCAATCAATTCCTTTTTAGATAATGTTATGTCTCGTTTATGTAGAATGAGTATGTACAAACTGATTTACCTACGTATTAAATGCGAGCTGACTTCAAAATGTAGCATTAATTTTATTATTTTGCTATCATCTCACTCTGATTCTCTTAAATTAACTGATGAAATTACATTTAGCTGAAGGGCCTCGTAGATATATCTAAATGAAATTATAGAGAAAAGGTCATTCGTTTTAATTATTTGCAATAAAAACAATTAATATATTAATACCACCAGAAGCATAATGTTACTTACAATTAAAGAACAAAAATAATCATAAATACCTATAGAAACTCGATATCTCGTAATAAGTTAAATCATATTATTGCAGCTGTTTCAAAATAATATCTTTTATATAATTTAGCCATAATGTTAACATGGATGTCAAAAAACTTTTTGACCTTAGTATTCAATGATAAGCCTGCTCCTGTTTTTAGGTTATAAGCTAATTGATGCATTCCATATGCTCCGATCACCTGGCTTGGGGGTGTACCAACGAACTACTAGAAAGACGCTCCCGTGTTCAAACCCTCGGGCGCACCAATGGCTTTTCGAAGTTATGTGCAACTAAAATTGATAATTTTCGTTTACTAAGCGGGGTAGAAAACCTGCATGTCTGAGTATTCTCCATGAGTTTCTCGAAAGACATATGGAGTCTACAAACCCGCAACAGGCAAGTTTGATGGACTATGACCTAAGTCTTCCTATAAATGACTAGAGGACGCCAGCAGCTACGCCTGCATTTTTTTAAATTTACCCGTTTTGGCCGATCCCGTGGGAATTTCGGGAAATCCCTTCTTAGTGCACCCCTACGGTCTCCAAGGAACATACTTCAGCTTCCTGCACCTAATAGTTTCGGCTCTAGCTTGCCTGTCAGTCAGTCAGTAACGCAAGGATTTTATATATTACTAGCTGACCCGGCAAACGTTGTTTTGCAATTTTTTTTTTTTTAAATAGATGTTGGCCTATTCTCATAGATACCGGATAAGCACAAAAAATTTCATCAAAATCGGTCAAGCCGTTTCGGAGGAGTATGGGAACGAAAACTGTGACACGAGAATTTTATATATTAGAAGATATCAGCAGTGAGGCTCAATATAAACAATTCTGAAAATGATGAAACTCTTAATTTTTAACTGGTATTGAAAATTTTATACATTTCTTTACTAATCCCGTCATCTCGCGTTATTTCACAACGCCTCATCGCAATTTTCTAGAAAAGTCTCTTATAAAGTCTAACTGAAACCATTGCGCTGATCTCATCAACGTCACATACAGCAGTATATATACGGCTATAAACAAATATATATTATAACACATTGTACATGTGCATTACTATAACCATATCGTACATTTTGCCGTTCAATTTACTCAGCCACGGCTTTATATGGAGTTATGTTGATCTCTGATATTTGAATGTTGGGTATATTGCCACAAGTATTACGTTCAGGGTTTTCTTACTGCCCTTCTTACTTACCCAGAACAAATCTTTATGATATTGGCACGTATATTTACTATAGGCCTGTAATTCATCTACAATATGTTCGTATTTAAAATATATTTGAGAATGTTTTTCAGTTATGTGGTTTTCATAGTGCATGCGCTGCCTTGTTTTAGATTCAGTCACCCGACTGTGTGTGATTTGTCTTGTGAATATAATAGATATTAATTTTCCTAGACAAAAGATTAGTATTCTTGAACCAACCGTATCCATTTTGCAGCCTTTACCATACCTCCTTAAAGATTCACATATCAGTACCGTATTTCGTCTTGAGCCCGTCAAAAATATATTTAATATTAATATCGGTATCGCAAAGGTTTCCGCTCGTGTGCGCATGAATGGACCACCAGTTTCACTCACGATATACGCGGTTTATTCCTTACCAGATATAGTAATTCTTGTATTTAGGTTATTTGGTCATGGGACTGATGAAAAGTCTGTGTATATCTGACTAAAATATAACCAGAAAATGTCTTTTAATCAGAAAATAGTGTAGTATCTTTATTCGGCAGCATGCTAGAAAAAAATGTCGAACGAGAAGAAATTTCATCAGCAGCAGCATAGCAGGTTTCATCATTTTCCAATCTATTCATAACATAATTAATGGTTTTAATACTGTATGATGATGTGTTACTGAAACTGCTTACTTTTATAAGCAGTTTCAGTAACTTGTGTATTAAATAATTTGTGTATTTTTATTGACGTACATTTCTACATTTGATATAATTTTATTTCTTTACTTTCAGGTACGTAATTCAGACGGCAATTCCAGGAAATCATTAATACAGGTTTTTTCTTTTGTTACATTTTTCTTTTATCGTTGTTGCTAACCGGTGCTAAGACTTGTAAGCTCCGCAATGCGTATTGTCGATTCACGAAATATACGGTTCCTTTATCGACGGTATATAATATAATAGTACCTAGTAATGCTAAAAGCCTACTGTTAGCTTGATGTAGTTACATGTTAACTAGAAAACGATCTTAGCTTTGTGGTGTTTGTGCGAAGCTGCCAACCGATCTGTTTACTATTCCGGGAGGTACTGAAGCCATTTGGTTTACACGCAAAGCTGTTAGTAATACGGCAGAGTTCCGAACCTTCTACACATTCTGTAATCAGTTACGTCAAAGTACTCAACAGCGCCCTATTCTCAGCATGACGGAAATTAAAGTTACCCATATCGTATTAAGATTCGTATTTGTGTGTAGTATTTTTTAATGACAACTATTTGAAGTACGGACATTTCTGGTGAGCATCAGACGATTCTAAAAGTAAAGATTGCGTTAAATCTGACCTTAGTCATAAAATCAAATACATATAAGACCTTAATCCAGATGCCTACAATATACAAGTACAATAATTATATGAGTCATCGTAGATAGCACGTAGGATTACTTAATGTTTAACTATGTGTTCTTAAATTAGATAAATGAACCTCGAGATTCCTCGTAAAGGTCTTAATAGTATTTAGCTTTCTCTACTAAAATCCAAGGATTATAATCTATTTTAAAGGCACAGTTGGATGATAGTATTAAACCGTGCCTGTAAATATTAAGGTTATTCTTAGGGTTATCCATAATCGTATTGAAAAAAATCCCCTTTTTGAATTTGGTTACAAATATTGTTTTGCCTCTACCAAATCCCAAAAATGATCACTGAACACAGTATGAACAATTCCTTGCCCATTATAACTGATTGGTCACTAAAGCTGCATTGTCTATCAGCTATTAGCGAGTGTTTCGCTGAAACAATCGTCGGTTTACAAGTGAATTGTTTTATTGTTGGGCCACGTTTCAACGGTCATATCCGATACAGCACGGCGCAGAACGCATCGGATTTTCAACTAAAATGTGGGTATTTCTGATTTTACATATCAAACTAGTCGCGTGGAAGGATTTTGGGGATGCCAGCTGCGATTTTTTTGCTTTCTCATTCAGAATTTATACTTTGATTTAGTTTTTAAATTGGTGGAAAATGTTTGTTATTCAACTGAATATATTCACTGAGAATTTATCAAACGGTTAATCGCTTAAGTGATCTTTGTTTACTTCATAGAATTTGGCAGGTCTCAAATTGAGGTCTAGATACTAATAAACCTATTGTTGACCATCAGAAGTGTTACTCTCCAACCTCACTGGATTTACGAATTTGAATTCAATAATATTAGATTTTTTTTTTTTTTTTTTGTATTATATCTATATTTTAATTTAATTTTAGTAGTTAGTAGTATATAAGTAGTTATAATTGTTTTATGTTAAAATTAATTTAACTTTGTGGTCGTTGACAAAATTTTATCTGCCGAAAAAAAAATAATAATAGAAAACTTCGAACTCAAAACACCGCAAATGATTTTACACCCAAAGATAATTATTATCATCTTAGTTTTAGACGTTGGAAGTCTAAACCAGTTTTTCGCAGAGACCGATTTTCAACTGCCCCATGCTACCTCCTCTGATAAAATCTAATCAGCAGAAATAATAAAATATAATTTTTCAACATGAATGATTATTTGAATCAAACAGAAACTGATCGATCAATACGTTTAACATTTGCTCAAATAATTAAAGTTAGTGGTTATATTGGAGACACAATATTTATGTTATTTGCCGCACCATCGGTCGCGGCGACGATTTGCCTCAAAAGCGTCTCAAATTGTTCGTAAAACGATTCACCGGTGTTTTATATGGATATATCTCCGTAGCTTGAGGGGACTTCACATGTGCTTTTGTGAGTACAATTGAACATTATATTTTTGTTTAACTTTTCCTATTAATAGAAATCCTTTGCTACTTGAAATATTAGCAATCATATTCCAGGTTAATCTAGTATTAATCTAGCTAGAATTCCAAAGCATTGGCTTTACCTTTGAAGCGTCTTAAAAAATACGACCTATTATTGTAAACAACCTGTTTGCCAGAGATTTTATGCAGTATTTCTGATTTTATGTTAAATAAATATTATTACAATTAGTTCAAAAGTTACTCAGAATTAACTAGGTCTTATAAATACATATATTATTACTTTGAACTCTATTTTGAAATGTGCTGGTGCCATAAAATTTAAAGGTACTTTAAATTTTAGCCATTTTTGCTAGTGTGTGTGTCGAATCTCTGCCTTTTCGCCGTAAATTGTTCAGACGATTATCACTTGCCAACAAACGTTTCGCAGAATTTTATTTCGCAGAATAATCATTTGCCAACTTGTGATATAATTTTGTTTTTATTTCCCAACCTCACAGTTGCCAACTTTACGTTTGGTCTTCCTTTTATTGTCGCAGTTCTAACCTAACCGATGTAGCATATTTAAATGCCCTGTGTAGTGAAATAAAAGCGATTTGGTTCTGTCACTTCGCCGGCCGTTGCTGCGGCACGCTCGCTTCGCTCGCTCGGCTCGTGCGTTGTGGTCGCAGTTTTAACCTAACCTAACCAGCCATTGTTTCAGTTAATGTGCATTGTTTATCAGCATACTAACCTAACCTAACCGATACCTTTTGATTTCACCTGAACTTCCCGAAACATCACCTGAACAGACGAAACGTTATTCGTCTAAATGTTGTCTGGCCTAATAATTTGACAAAAGATAAATGCCCCAAACGTTTTTTGTCATTACAATAATCAGCTTAACAATAATTCTACCAAATGAAACGTTGTCATACAAAAATTTGACAATCGTTAGTCGTCAAAGTGAAAAATAGGCGAAACGTTGGTTGGCAAGTGATAATCGGCCTTTTTTTTTTTTTTTTTTTTTTGTTCACTACGGTGGTAAAACTCTCCTTATGAGTCATCTCAACTCCGCCAACCCAGCCATTAGAACGGCTGGGCTGGCGGCACCCACTAAAAACCACCGCGGTGTCCCTACGGGTCCCGTTTGTTGGCGGGGTCACGCGATTCGCGATTAGCATACTTTCTCGCGACCCCGCCCGGGATTGGCCCGCCGTTTGTGTTGGCGGGCCCCGTCTCGTTATGATCTCGCAATCATCCATCAAACTTCTTGCATCCATCAAACTTCTCGCATCCATCACCTCACAAAGCTACTTGGGAGGCGGCGAGAACACGCGCCGCCTCCCGCCTTTTGGCGGACAGGGAGCAGCCCCAGCGCTCACCGTCCGCAGGCACTAGTGATAATCGGCCTAACAATATTCGGCAAAAAGGCAGGATCCCGTGTGTGTCACTAGCAAAAATGGCTTAGGTTTATTTAGTGTGCAGACCTATATTTATTTTCGTTTCTATGTTCATTTCTGTCTTCGCAAGTCAGGCAGAAGATCCATCTTGCTTGCTTAAGATTAGCGATATCAAGATGGGCAATGAGTCAGCAATCCTTCAAGATAAGAGATCAGGTAATTACGGTCATTTGTCTGCAGGCCATTGCGTAGATTTAGAAGCATGATACAAATCGATCTAGTTTTAATTTAACCCTAATTATTGTCTACTTTGCGCTAGTAACCTTACTAAGAATGGAAAACTATTTGATAACATTTTAAAAACATTCCACGACAAAAACGACCCACTAGGAAGGCCATGCAGAGGGTTTTGGGTTCAAATACGCGCCTCAAACCAGTGTCATGTGGGTATAAAGAAATGCGACGAAAAAAAAAAACACATGAAAAAATTGTTATCCACGCTTTATTTAACGTCTGCATTGTCTCTGTGCATAAGCCCTGCTTTATTTATGTCTCATCATCATAGGTTTTGTTTGTATTATCTGTTCTATGACTTCTCGGAGTTATGTGCGTATTAAATTGTTAATCATCGCTTGTTAAACGGTGAAGGAAAACATCGTGAGGAAACCTGCATGTCTGAGAATACTCCATAATATTCTCGAAAGAAATGTGAAGTCTACCAACCCGCACTTGGCCAGCGTGGTGGACTATGGCCCTACCCTTCTCATAATGGGAAGAGGCTCGTGCCCAGCAGTGGGACAGTATAAAAGGCAGATGATGATGATCTGTTCCAGTACTGGACACAGTCTTCTTCTCATTATGATATGGACTAGGCCATAGTCCACCACGTTGGCCAAGTAGCGTTTGACAGACTTCACATTTCTTTTGAGAACGTATGCAACCGTTTTAATAAATAAAGGTCTCCTCATGTTTTTCTTCAACGTTTAGCTAGCGATACTTAACGATTTAACACGCACTTAACTTTAAAAATACGATGGTTTGTACCAAGGTGAGTAATACTCGTATATATTTTATCATCTCACCAGCTAGTGTGAGTTGTGCCAAGCACTCAGCCCTCATTCACTTTTGCTTAACAACGTCACATCAAAATAAAACGTTCCGCAGTCACTGTCAAATTATTTTCGCAGCGTTACAAACCCCGACGGAGTAATTGTGAACAATGCTCGCTCGGATGTGAAATCCCATTATCTGCATGTGTTTTGTCTCTCAATCCGGCTCTGGTAAGGAGTCTAGACTATTGTGAGACAATGAGTTGTATTATACTGAAACTGACGTCATTTATAACTGATCTTTATTTGAAACTAGCTTTTGCCCGCCGCTTCGCGCGCGTTAAATTCGGGGTAACACATTTGTGTTAAAAGTAGATTTCTACTTTCAATCTCAAGATATGTGAAGACTCTCCTGACTATTCTAAAGATTTCAGAAACTCTATGGGGTACAAAGTAACTCGGTCAGTATCCATGACATTATCTACCATTATCTACTGAAAAGTACATAATAACATCACAATATATCTCTATAAACATTTTCGCATTTTTAATATTAGTAGGGACAATCGTTTCAGCCGTTTAAGGTTATTATATAATTATTATAGTTTATTTAAGCGAACAATTTTGTGTAATAGGTCGGGGCAAAAGTATTTTATTATTTCGAATGTATTATTAGTAATCAAACCTCTTTGGCTGTACTGAATGTAACTGGCTGGTTTTTCAACGTGCACAATATGACATTATGTATGACGTGACAGTACTGACAGATATGTTAGCACATGCGCAACACTCAATTATTAGCGCATGCGTTCTTACTTCCAAGAGGTAAATTTGTGCCGTACAAACTTCTACCCTCCCTACAATCCCTCCCAGTTTAATTTTTGCAACTTATGGTAGCCTATGTCCGTCTCCATGGTCCAATATATCTCTATATTAAATATCAACAAAATCTGTTCAGCCGTTTTAGCGTGAAAACGGAACATACATACATACATACATACATACACACTTTCAAATTTATAATATTATAGTAGGGATAATACTTTTGTCTTTTGCAATTTCTTTTTAACACGATTTTCTTAAACCTGTCTCGTTACTCAGGTTTCAAATAAAATTCACTCTAATCTCAGATATATCGAGGTTTTCTTAGAATAAAAAATATCGCAAATCGTATGCAGACTAAGCTAATGTATTAATCTAATACCTAAGTTATGACCTTGGATAATGGAAGCAATGCTGAAGCCGTAGAATTAAACTAAATTCTTAGTATCAATCAGCTGTACAATTTTTTTTTATAGTCTCACGCCTGTAACCCCGAAGAGGTAGGCAGAGGTGCAAATATTACACCCACATTTCGCCATGAATTCCTAGGTCCCACGTAATAGAGGGCGAGCCTATTGCCGTTACCGGGCACATCACCAGACTCCGGGCTGCTACAGAGTATTCGGAAAAATCCGGTAACACTATTGCCCGACCCGGGAATTGAACCCGGTACCTCCGATCAGCAGTCGCATACGCTATCCACTGGACCACGGAGGCAGTGGCTGTACAAAATAAATTATTTCAAATAGACAATTAATTTTATTAAAATTAAAAGTTGGTTATCACACAGGCTTATGTAAAAGGTCCCTAACATGTTCTCATCTCCGCTTGTACCAGATCACTTACGCGTGACCGAATATAAAAAGTCCGTCAAGACATCCCTGGGGTGAGGTGCATAACATATAATGTAACATATGACTTTTATATACTAAGATATTGCTGAAGAAGTTGATAGTTGAAATGGCGCTATCAGTTACCATGTATATATTGATTGATTAACTACCTGTTACAAAACGTACTTAAAATTAATGCCTATAACAAGTAGCGCCAAGAAAATATGCCGTTTCTCGTATTATATTATTATTATTAACATTCCTAAGTCCCTAATTTTTTTATTACAAGTGCCAGCGATGTTAGAAAACGCTAAGTAAATAATAAATATTACAAAAACGGCAGTATATGTATAGCACTCCTATTTGTGAATTTAGGTTTACGAGAAATCTAATCAAAGATACCTTAGCCAACGGTAAATAAAATGACAGAATTATATAGATTGGTGTACAACCAGCTAGTTAGGAGATATATTTATACTATTCAAACATTTTTTTATTTTGCAACGAATAGTCAGATTAAATATGATTAATATATTGTGTATGTGAATGTCTCTAATTCATTCTCACCCATTGTAAGTACCACTTCACATGTTACTCAGGCACCTTAAAGCCTCTATTCGTTTTTGCATCAGCTGTGGGGTACTTTTTCTAACAGAATAATAAGAGGGTTATGATAAATGAGTGCCTCACGCCGTCACTCACAGCCAGTATTAATATTCTGACACGGAGTCAAGCCGGACATCTCTGCACTACATATAAACGGCTCGCACAGTACAGCGCATGTGACGGCGAGCTCTTGTTGTCATGATTTGAGATTCAAATTCAGGATTGTTTACTCGAGGATATCGGCACGTACTGCTGATAACTAGTAATGGATATAGAGTTGAATAAGGAAATAATGTTGATCAAATGATAGAAATTTATAGTTGCGTTTTATAGTACAGTCAACTCTAAAAGTAGCTACACACCTCAACATCTTTGCTGAGACTTTTATGAATTAAAACTCCTCTTTTATTATGCTTAATTTATAAATTATGATTCAGGCAAGATTTTCTTGTGTAAAAATCCTTATACATAATAAAAATTATAACAATTTTGGACAATATAACCAAATAAAATAACGTAAATGTAGATATATTTATGAAGCTGACTGTACCTAGATATATATAAGATGCTCGGGCATTATGGTAAATAAGAGACCATAATATTACTTGTTTTAAATATTAATCATACAAAAGATGTGAGTGTGTGTGTGACAAAAATTGAGACAGGATTGCTGAGATGGATTGGACACGTGGAGCGAGTAAACAAATAATGACGCACCAAATCACCCAATATATGAGGCAAACGTGTATGGGCAAGCGGGTCGCGGCCGACTTCGTAGGACAATCGTCGACCAAATTGGTGACGTTCTGAAAAACGGCAAGGTCCGAAGCACCCGGAACCGGCGAGCATGTATGAAAAGAGTAATGAATGTAGAGGAAGCGCGTGAGGTTTGTAAGGATAAAAGCAAGGGGCGTTCCGTTGTCTCTGCCTACCCCGACGGGAAAAAGGCGTGAGTATAATAATTATGTATGTTATACAAAAGCACGATAGCTTTCGGTCGGTGGAATAAAACCTTATTTAATAAAAACCAATAGCATTTCCGTTATAATTTTGACGTCAACCTAATTTTATATAACATATTCATAAAATTTGAATTTCAAATCATATTCTTCAGAATTTAAAACTTCTCTGTTGTGGTGGTCCAGTCAACGAATTTAATGAATTCGCCTGTCTGTGTTTTATTTCTTTAATAAAAGGTAAATGCAGCTTACCCTGTTTTTTCTAATTTGGTGACGAGTAAAAAGTGATTAAAATTATATCTCGAAACGATGAAAAATTGTCAGCGGCAAGCTTCAAACGAAATTTAAAAGTAATTTACATAAAGTACGATCAATTTAACTTTGTAATAAGTTGACGAAAAAAATGTTTAGTGAAAGGCTTAGATGAAAAAGATTGTATAAAATTTATCGAATGATACTCGCTCCACATCTAGCTGACATCAGTTTTTGACTTAAATATACTCAAACCATCGATACGCAAACAGACATTTTGAAAAAAATATCTATACATACTAAACTAAATAAACTTTATCCTCGAGAAATGTATTGCTAAGCTTATTTTTTGCCCGCCATTTAGGCAACGTCTATGAATCAACGATTTCATAGTAACGAGTCCGATTACATTCTAATAGACTATATTGAAGAACAGTGAACTGTATTGGAGTCATACTAATATTTGGCCTGTATTGAAAATAGCATTGTATATTATCAAATTAACCGCTTTTACGCATAAAACCTTATTATGTCAACATTTTGCCAAATCTGCCGCCAAACACAATAATTCAAAATAATCATCTAATATAAATATATAAATAATAATAATAATAAGTAGGTATATCCTGAGGAACGGTACTGTTGACATATGTCGGGCGTATCACCAGCCCGGGGAAACTCTGAGGTATATTGTGTCCGGTTGTTCGAGTCTTGCCAATGGTCAGTATTTGCACAGACATAACCAAGTGGCTAGGATTGTCCATCAGCATCTAGCCCTAAAATATAAACTCATTGGTTCTGAGGTACCGTACTACAGATATGTGCCCGACCCAGTTCTCGAAAATGGTCGTGCACTTTTGTACTGGGATCGGTCTATCATTACAGACAGGACTATTGTAGCCAATAAGTCTGATATTGTAGTGATAGACCGAGCAGAGCGTCTCGCAATGATTGTTGATATCACCATACCACATAACGCTAATCTCGTGAAGGCGGCAAATGATAAAAAGATTAAATATTTAGATCTAGCTCACGAGATTGTCGACATGTGGGATGTAGATTGAGCAATCGTTGTTCCGATTGTCGTTTCAGTGAATGGATTGGGGTGATTCTTTGAGCAAGGCATTATTTGGTGATTTGCGTGGCAATTTTTAAATTTAATATTTTTTTTAAATCGACATGTGTTTCTTAAAATATACGTACAAGTAATATTTTTTATAGAAGAGGCACCTCAGAGAGCGATATACTTACAGAGATAATCGAGGTTAAAAAATTGGAGGCCACGCAAAACACAAAACACCCACGATTTTTTTTTTTTAATTTAACTTTCTCAAATAACTTATTAAGTTATCAGGTAATAGAATAAGTAAGTAACTAACACAGAAATGTATTTTTTAAAAGCTTTTATTTATAGTAAAATCAGTCAACATTATTTATTTTGAATTTTCGGTACTTGTATAAGTTTTTCATGAAGACAACGTTTAGCTTGATTTTTTTTCTTCAAGTTATATTTCTGGGAACTTATTCGACTTTTCTCTCGTCTAGGTTTTTGTTCGCGGTGGTTCAAGTCATGAATACTAAGTATTTTTCCTTCAGTTTTGACGTGACAACGTCTTATAAATTGGTTTGCCGGGTGACACTTCAAGAAACTGCGTTATGCTCCGCTCACGTTATGCGCTCACAATGAGAGCGAGTGAGAGGCACGCGTCCCGCCTAAGAGCGAGAGAGACAGACATAAAAAGTGAAAGGCACGCGTCTTTCATCCTTCTTCCTACTATACGAATGAATATTCACATTAAAATTATTTTACCACTCAAAGTCGTTGTCACGTAAAACTTTCGCCCGTATACCGACTTTACAGGCAACCAATTTTTTTCTTTTAAAATATCTTGCCCGGTTTTTGGCCTTAAACTCTTCATTATTTTTCAGCCTCTCTCTTCTTCTTCTTTCAGATAACTTCTTTCTTTCTATTTTTTCTTCTATTGTTAATGTAATTGTGGTCTAAAAATAATTCATTAGAATTTTAGCTAATCCGACACTATTTTTTTATTATTAGGTACTTATAAAATCATTTTAAGTTTGATTTAAACGAATTTACATTTAACTAAAGTAATACAAAATGATTATCATACAATACTATTACAAAACTCAAAGTTATTTAATTTGCATGGCCAATAATTGATTTACGTGTTACAAAACTACCACGTAAACCACGCAAATCACGACCACGAAAATCAAGATAAATCCTTTATTCTAAAAATATATATAAAAACCCTTTAAGTAAATATACTGTGTTTTGAATATAAGTTGCGTTACCTTATATTTGTTCGCTACAATATTTTATTCAATAAACAAATTCACAGACACCGGAGAAAATTGTACCACGCAAATCATAGTTTTGAGAAACCAAACCCACGAAACGAAGTTCTTACCTTAATTTTTCGGAAACTCGACGCGTCATCACAGAAGCTTTCTGCTCGGCCGTCGCAGCGGGACTAGTTGTAACGTAAATTAGGATGACGCAACATTGGGCCGCGAAATTAGAGATGTGCAAATGAATTTACAATGGTCCACGCAAATCAATAACTACCCCGGGACAGTTACATTTTTATTTTTTTTAGATAATGTAATTCTTTTAGAACTATGATCTAATTTTTCATAGCATTGTCAACTTCTTAGGACTTCATGTTTTTTTTTTTTGGTAAGCGTGTACCGTTTAGTTTAAAATATATAATTTACTAAGTGACTAGATCGGGGTTTAGGACACTCCACGAAAATCAAAGAATGGGGGTATTTTATTCTTTTTATGATATAAAATATATAGATAATTGAATAATAATCAATAACCCAGATAAAGGAGGATTACAGGTTTGCCCGAAAAAAAAAGTGGCTTGCTAACTTTTCGATTTCTATTTATTTAAGGTGATGCCGCTTAAAAAACGTGTCTCGAAGAATGACCCATTGATCGCTAAGAGCCTCGACCAACATCTTAAGAAGCTCGCACTGGGCAGCTGGATCAAGGCCTTGATTCAGAAGGCGGTTCTTCTCGATACGGCACGCATTGTGAGGAAGTTCCTTTCTCTGAGGCCCTAACCACCGGTGGCTTGATCCCTGTACCCGACACCGGTGGGTTTCCGTGGTCCCATTTTATATAGTTAAATTTATTGATATATTTAAGGTTTAATTATGTAAAATTCGATTATGTGAATACTGAATAATAAAGAAATAATAATAAATATTGTCAAGTTACTGTCGGTATTCATACAAATATGTAAAATTTCAAAACAAAATGTTCACAACTAAAATATCGTAAGTTCACATTCACAGTTATAACGCACATGGCGCCCTCTATCGTCATCTTGAGAATATTGTACGTATAGTTACGAGCTATAATACAAAAATATTATTGAAATACGTACATATATAATACTTACTTTGTATATAAGCTTACGTGACCTGCTTCACAGATATTTTCATAGCTTTTTATATACCTAAATATTATTTTCACGAGAGACATAATATAAATAATATTAGATGTAATGTAAATGTCGTAAATAATATATTAGGATTGTGATATTTGAAGTTAGTGATATTTTATGTTTGATATCGAACAACGATACTTATAAGAAAGTAAGATTTATGTTTTATGTTACGTCCCTTTCTTTTTAGTGGCATAAATTTCATATAGTTAAGTTTTTTTCAAGATGATCGTAATTTTCTAGTTAGTCAATTATTGTTCCAATAAATTGGAGTGAGATAACATTAAAATATATAGCATAAGTCAACGTAGACTCTAGACGACCGGTTGGCGCAGCGGGAGCGTAAGCGACTGCTACGCCGAAGGTCGCGGGTTAACTTCGAAGTTCGGTTCAAGTCAAACATTTGTGTGCATGACCATGCATGATTGTCTTGGTCTGAATGTTTCTATGTATAATATGTATGTATTTACAAAATAATGTATTTATGTTTGTTTATCCATTGTCTAGTACCCCTATGGGTACTTGTACTATTACAAGCTCTGCTTAGTTTGGTACTTGATAGTGAGGTGTGTATGTGGTGGAATATTATAATAGTGTATTATATTACTCTTAATGAATTTAACTGAAATAAAAGCTAATACATACATACATACATAGACTCACGCCTGTTTCCCCGAAGGGGTAGGCAGAGGCATATTAAACGCCCACTTTTCGCCAGGGTTTTGATCCCACGTAATAGGTGGTGAGCCTATTGCCGCTTATCGGGATATTTTGTTTGCCAGAGCCTCGTCCTTTGATTGGCAGGTGCACCACTTGCAGGTGAGGTTGGCTTGGGACCCTAAGTTCTTGGTGGGAACCCTATGCAAGCTAATAACTTTTAACTATAGAGTTAAACGTAAATATCTCCTCTATAATAAGTCCTTGTTTTATAATAGTGGAGATATTGATTTTTTAAATAAAATAAACAATATGCTGAACCAAAACTCTCTATCTCATGACTAACGTCATAACCCACATTCACTACGCAAACATATTTTTTTAATTCAGCCGATCTATGTAGCCGTGAAGTTGGCAATATCCGGCGCTTTGAACGCGCACCGCTATCTAACACATCACCCCGAGGGCACAACGTAAACAGATCATACAAATGGAACAATTGGTGTTTACCAAGACACGGCTTCTGATACTCATGACTTACAAATTTGATGGCAGACATATTTTGGGAATTGAAATTAAATAGGGATTGAAATAAATGACGTTACAAAAGTAAAAAGAAGTAGATATGTTATAGGCGTACCAAAAGCAGGACGCTAAACATAAAGCCAGTTGGCAAGTCTGACATATGTGTGTGTGAAGTCGCGAGCCGGCGGCATAGTGAAACTGACACATGTTGTCAACCAAAAATAAAATATGGCGTTATCGATGTGTGCGTTAGTGTACCGTTTCTACGGATTGATTACTACGTAGGTAACGTATCTATCTCTTTCTTGTAATATCATTGGATTGAAAGGTTACACAGGTTAGATAGAACGATAGTTGAATGACGTTGAAGTGCTATGCTAGCCACCTGTTTTCACCACGACCGAGGAAACCTGATTCCTGATGAAACTAGTATAACACATTCAATATGCAACTAAGGTTTCTTGAGACAAATTTCGTACCAGTGTACTTGTGGATTTGGATTTCTATTTTCTATTTAACGCAGTCTGGAAATTATTCTTTGTCACACAAAGAAAATTTGAATAAATGCCATTTTAACTTTCTTACAGCGAAATTGCCAACCTTGAAATTAATATGAAATTAAAGCTAATTATTACGAAATACATTTTCGTTATGGCAATCAATTCCTTTTTAGATAATGTTATGTCTCGTTTATGTAGAATGAGTATGTACAAACTGATTTACCTACGTATTAAATGCGAGCTGACTTCAAAATGTAGCATTAATTTTATTATTTTGCTATCATCTCACTCTAATTCTCTCAAGTAAACTGATGAAATCACATTTAGCTGAAGGGCCTCGTAGATATATCTAACTGAAATTATAGAGCAAAGGTCATTCGTTGTAATTATTTGCAATAAAAACAATTAATATATTAATACCACTAGAAGCATAATGTAACTTACAATTAAAGAACAAAAACAATCATAAATACCTGCAGAAACTCGATATCACGAAATAAGTTAAATCATATTCTTGCAGCTGTTTCAAAATAATACCTTTTATATATTTTAGCCATAATGTTCAGATGGATGTCAAAAAACTTCTTGACCTTAGTATTCAATGATAAGCCTGTTTTTAGGTTATATGCTAATTGATGCATTTCATATGCTGCGATCACCTTGTTTGAGGGTGTACCAACGAACTACTAGAAAGAGGCTCCTGTGTTCAAACCCTCAGGCGCACCAATGGCTTTTCAAAGTTATGTGCAACTAAAACTGATAATTTTTGATAACTAAGCGGTGCAGAAAACCTGCATGTCTGAGAATTCTCCATTATGTTCTCGAAAGACATATGGAGTCTGCAAACCCGCAATAGGCGCAAGTTTGGTGGACTATGACCTAAGTCTTCTTATAAATAACATCAGCACTGGGTCTGATTATAAGCAATTCTGAAAATGATGAAACCCTTTATTTTTAAATGATAATGAAAATTTTATACATTTCTTTACTAATCCCGGCAACTCGCATTTCACAACGCCTCATCGCAATATTCTAGAAAGGTCTAATAAGTTCTTATAAAGTCTAACTGAAACCATTGCGCTGATCTCATCAACGTCACATACAGCAGTATATATACGGCTATAAACAAATATATATTATAACACATTGTACATGTGCATTACTATAACCATATCGTACATTTTGCCGTTCAATTTACTCAGCCACGGCTTTATATGGAGTTATGTTGATCTCTGATATTTGAATGTTGGGTATATTGCCACAAATATTACGTTCAGGGTTTTCTTACTGCCGTTGTATTTTGTAAATATTTTGTTTTACTTTGCCCCTGTTTTGTTAGATGTTTGACTTTGTATTTTATGAGAAAAGGGTTACGGTTTGTGGAGGCTGAAGGCGGTCAATGATACTTGGGAACGAAATTGTTGTATCATCTTACTTGGTTTGTATTGAATTATAGATTTGTTGATGAACATTGAGTTAAGAGAATTGTAATAACTAAATTATAAGTTTAATCCATACAAACTAAAGTTAAAGTAAATAAAACTTTAAATTAAATCACAGTGTCAGCTCATGCAACTTCGGTGCGGCCTTTGTTCTTATATATTATAATGTATTATTTTATAGAGACAGTATCTAGATTACATACATACATACATAGACTAACGCCTGTTTCCCCGCAGGGGTAGGCAGAGGCATATTAAACGCCCACTTTTCGCCAGTGTTTTGATCCCACGTAATAGGTGGCGAGCCTATTGCCGCTTATCGGGATATTTTGTTTGCCAGAGCCTCGTCCGTTGATCGGCAGGTGCACCACTTGCAGGTGAGGTTGGCTTGGGACCCTAAGTTCTTGGTGGGAACCCTATGCACCCTGTATCTAGATTAAGGTTCCAATAATGCAGAAATACGATTTGCATTTACGTATAGCTCGTCACTCGACACTTAGAATCAGTCTGTTCAGATCCAGTTACACTAGTGTAACTTGATCTGAACAGACTGATTCTTGAAATCATGATAGCCTGAGAAACATCATACTAATCCATAAAGATGTCTGTGTCACAATCCTCTGCTTTTAAAAATAACAGCGAAATATCCAGTTCGATATAATAGTTGAAGGAATGCCCGTACTTCCTTCAGTCCATTAGAGGATAAGCCTGTATCGAAGCTCGTCTGCTATCATAAATCATGGCGGGAATACTCCGGGCCCGCGATCCATTGACCGCTACCCATTGTGTGATACACTCTGTCTACATACAAAAGCGGCAATGAATGCACCCAGTGATTTACTGGCTCAATTCACGTCCGTTATAGATACATTTGCTGAATATCCGAAGGTTAACAGTATCGAGTATTGCGAAATAAATGAATTGAGGGAATACTTTTTACGAAGTAGTTTGCGATTGTGTGTGCTCGTCATAAAGTGTGTAAAAATACTAGCTATCGCTTTTGCTGGATTTAATTTCTTATTTCTTTATCTGGAAATGGAAACGGATTTTTCGTGGATAAAGCGATGCTTCGAGTCGGCGAAAAACTATTTGTAGATTCGTCAATCTCCAAGATAACATAACGCCGCATATACTTAAGTTATGATTTATGATTATCTAAATAATATAACTGCCTATTGCCGTACCGGGCACATTTTCAGACTCCGTGCTGCTACTGAGAATTTCGTGACAGAAAAACCCAATAACACTGCCCGACCCAGGAATCGAACCCGGGACCACCCGATCCCACGCGCACATTTATGCCGCGAGACCAACGAGGCAGTCGTATAGGGTTTGATGTCGAGGTTACCGTCTCTACGCAAAGATGGTATTTGTATCGTGTTATCCCTTAGTCCGCCTCTTACGACACCCACGGGAAGATAGGGGGTGGCGACACTTGTATTCTATGCCGTCAACCACACGGCTAATGGGACCTAAAAATTCATGGCGAAATTTGGGTATAATATTACACCTCTGCCTACCCCTTCGGGGATACAGGCGTGAGACTATAAATAAAAAATAAAAAAAATAATATAATTAAATATGTACAATCGTTCACACTTTTGACTTGAACACGAAGTAACTATTTAGTAATCTGTGTTTGAACCTATTATAATAATGGATAAGACTGATTGTAGTACAACTGCGATGTAATATTTTCATGTGATCAGTACAAAATTAAAATGGTATACTGAAGTAATATTAGCGTTCCAAGGGCCAAATTTTCTTGCGCAACTAAATCTATGACCAAATTAATTGAAGGCTTTACGACAAGGGGGTGTCACCCCTCGGTATAGGCATTTTTAATAAGTGCGCTTATAACAAAGTGTCTGTTTCCAAGTTGGGAAAGTAATCAATTTTGATTTAGCACCGATTGTGAACGAGTGCTTTGATGTTGATTGGCTTACCGTGACTATTAACTATCAAGTATTGAGCCTTTTTATAGGGGTGGCGCCGAAATAATTGTCTGTTTACAAAGTTCGATATAGCAATTATGTTGCTAGGTAGATGTTTGTGTTGGTGAGATGAAAATAGAATAGAAGTTTTCAGTTTTTGTGTGTTGAAATATTTATTTTATGCGTGAATTTGATTAGCCTATTGATTAAGTGCTTTGGGGACCTGACTAGCTCAAATAGGATAATTATTTCGAGAAATCTTGAATTCAACCCTAAAGATGTTGTTTGAGCTAGACGAGTGTAATAAAACATAATCTTATTTGCACGTTAGCATATAAGATAAGGTTAATATCTGGGGTATTCGTTTATAGTGGTTCTTACTGATTGGAGTCTCTTTAACCCCTTGTATGCCGGAACGCAGATCTACGCGAGACACAATGGCTTTTTAATTGTGTCTGGCATTCCCGGCATACAAGAGGTTAAAGATGAGCTAAAGTTCTAAAAGTTAGATAGCTTAAAAATATTTCAACATCGAGGTTTAGTCTCGGCCTGCACCAAGTACCGTGCTTCTTTTATGTTATACATCCCTTAAATTCTTTGGGACGATTGTCAAGTCCAAATATGAAATGATCTTCTTTGAAAGATGGCCTAAAAATATATCATCGCCTAATGCTTGAGTTAGTATATATTTTATTCCTTGTTCCTAATAAGGTCTAGTTTTCAATTTATCTCTTCAGCAAATGGTGATGACACTGTGACAGTGCAAAAAGAAATCTGTAAGTGTATTTCAAATGAAACCTTTCCTTACCAAAACAAGCATGACAGTTCCACATAACTAAGTGAAACCTCAACGGAAAAGTAAGGCATCTCGCTCAGAGTAATAACTAACAAATACTGCGAGTGTATTTTTACATAAACGTTCCTTTTGCTTCTGCAAACATCGCTAAGCGAAGTCGATTAAATATGCGCGATGCTGAGTGCATTAGCCGAAATGCTTCCAAAACATGTGTTACTCTTTTTCAGACTCTTGGGAGAACCTACGAGAAATATTAAATGGATTATCGTGATTTGAGTGCTCGGATGAAAAATATTTAACATTGATATGTTTAATGTATTTAGTTAAGTGGCTTGCTGACTGGTATATGTATTAAGGGGAAAAGGCGTAAAAAGATTTTATTGGACTTGAATTCTGGGGCTCTAATGATTACTTACTTGAATGCTAATCCAGAGCCCAATATTCACCCAAAACATTTTTAGTATTTGTTGTCTGCGTGTAATTTATCTGCAATATGTATTGAATAAAAAAAGGCAGCGATAGCCGAGTGGATTTACCAACAGACTGCCATGCAGAGGGTATCGGGTTCGAATCTACGGCGCGCACCAATGACTTTTCGGAGTTATGTGCGTATTGCATTGTTAATTATTGCTTGTCCCGTGCCTCGGAGAGCACGTTAAGCCGTCGGTCCCGGTTGTCATGAACATCTTTGACAGTCGTTATATGGCGTCAGTACCTCTAAAATAAACTGAACTAGTCTAAACCATGGAGTATCGCTATCCGTTCGGGTTTTGGAGGTCAGACAAGCAGTCGCTCCGTGGAAAGGCTAATATTCCGCCAAATCCGGTTAGACTAGAAAGCAGACCCCAGGTTGAGACTGGGATAGCGGTAGGAGGATGATGATGTATTGAATAACATAACTTTGTTAATCTGTTATCTGGTTACCATAGTACAGGTTCTATTTAGGATCAGGTAACCGTGTGAGAGTTGTCTAATGGCATTACTAGAGGATGCTCGCAACTACGACCGCACATATTTTTATTTAACGTTTATTCTCGATCCTGTGGGTATTTCAGGAAATCCCGTCTAAAAGCGCCTTTGAGGTCCCCTTAGAACATTCATGCAAAATTTCAGCTTCTTGCGCCCTTTAGTTTTAGCTGTCCCTTGTCTGTCAGTCAGTCAGTAACATAAGAACTGTATATACACTGAAGATACTTAACCTTACATACATATGTCTGTAATTATTGAACGTAGAAGACAAAGGGCACACAGACAAAATGATTTTGTGATATTCGTGATGAATTATTATCTACCTACTTAATTGCAAAATGGTTTTGATTAACTAAATAATGAAATGAAGTCTCTTTTGTTTGACTACGCTAATAACGAATCCAATTAAGAATAACCTAATTAAAATAAACCTAGTCTAGTCATGACACTGTTACCTTTATTAATTTTAAGAATGTCGAATGATCCGAGCTGAAATTATTAATTCTACAGCATATTTTAGTACTGCCAGAACTTCTAAAAACCCTTAATTTCTAATCCCATCTATTTAAAATATCCCTACCCAATTCAGACTCTTCGCCGGTAGCTCGTAAATTTGCAACACATCCTCCTATAATTCAAGTAAAATTGAGAGTTATACCAGGCCTCCTTCACTCGGCCGTACCTACAGCGATAAGTGCCTACACTTTGGCGCGGCTTCCACGCCGCGTCGTCACCGCTCGCGCGCAGGGCTAGCTAATAACGTGAATTTTAATAGTGAACAACAAAAATGTTCACATCACAAGTCTGGTGCGAAGTATTGCTCATTTAACGGATGTGTGTCGGAAGCAACTTGAAATTTTTATTTTATTTATTTTAGGAGAGCAACTTGAAAATTGTACTTTTTATTTGTTGAGATATCTCTACGATTATGGTGTCAAATTAAAGGTCTACTTCAAAAACCATTTTATCTGTTTGAGTCATGTAAATCGGTCTACGCGTTTAGGAAATAACTAAGAATTAGTATAGTGAAAATGTAAACCACCAGAATTTTTGTGGTTTTCGTTCTACGAGTTCTCAAATAGTGGGATAGGATACTTACAGTATAAATATTTGTCGCGTCGTGGGTGGCCGAGTTGCGAAGCATCGGGTCTTCTTCACGATCCGACATAGTTTCCAGATAATGCGGGCACTGTTGTGGGTACTCGAGCAAAAGATAATTTAGCTTCAATCAAAATAGCTTTATTATAATTTTACTTAACAACTTGAAACTAGAAACAAACACGTGCGTTGGTACTGAGCGTTCGCCAAGACTGTCCGAACTAGAGTGTGCGCACTCGGTCGCCCCGCCACCAGTCTTCCCGGCATCCCCTCTACCGACGATCGTGTCCAAGCGGAAGTGCGCGCTTGCGTTTCCGTTTACGATGTTGATGGTTTACGAAGCTTGTTACTAGATGGCGCTGACTGTTGCATCAAAGCGCCATCAATCCACGACACGGCCATCACTGACTAGCACCCGTCCTCGGGTGTAATTCCTGTGGACAAAATATACTCTGAGAGTAGTCAAGCTCGGCTATCCTGCCAATAAAACAAAGGAATCTGATTCTCATTGGTACTTTATTTCATCTTAATCTAAGTACACTAATCAACTCCTATGATTTACAATTCCTCGTCATTGAGGATACATACACAGTGCTTCCTGCAACACATTCTTTGGAAAAGATCCGATCAACAAGTTAAACTACTATAGAACGTTATTCCAACAGTTCTATTACTCTTTACGATAACTGTTAAGCAATGCATACTCAACTCTTTTTGTGATCTGTGCACAAACACAAATCAGAATCGCACCAACGATTCTTAACAATCTGCCACCACATATGCTACAACACATGAGGGGCTCTGTGCTCCAACACAGACAAGAATCGCACCAACGATTCTCAAAAAAAACTCTTACGCAATATGTGCTGTAGCACATAACACATAAGCGCTCTGTGCACCAACACAGACAGAAATCGCACCGACGATTCCTTACAGACCCATCGCCACATGTTACCCATGAGGTGCGGTCCAGACCCATCGCCACATGTCACTCATGAGGTGCGGTCCAGACCCATCGCCACATGTCAGTAATGAGGTGCGGTCTACAATTCTGAGCATGAGTATACAAGCTATTCTTGATCAGATTCGGTTTCACTACCACTGTCATCAACTATGACATCTAATTCTCTAGGAACTTGGTGATCGGGGATCTTTCTCACGCGATCGTGGGGGTATTTGTATGTTCGCTTAGAGTTAAGCGCCTTGAGTAGGTATCTATCTCCATCTAACACCTCAATTATCTTAAAAAGACCTTTAAATTTAAGATCTAATTTTGTTTGATTCCTTTCTTCATTTTCTATTAGAACATAATCATTAACAGCTAACTCAGAAACCTGAGCCTTACTTTGGTCAAATCGATTTTTATCGTAATTAGCATTTTTCGTAATATTCTGCGTCGCGTGCTCTCTAATCTCATCTAGATTAATGTCAGTCACATTCTCATCAGCGGTCACTAAACCAAGTGGTCGTGCTACTTTTCCAATCATCAACTCGAGAGGGCTAGATTTAGTTACCCTATTAATAGTAGAGTTTATGGCCAATTGAACCTCTCCTAACGCATCCTGCCAAGAGCGATCACGACTAGTCTCTACAGCTGTCAACATACTCTTGAGGGTACTCATTACCCTTTCTACCTGACCGTTAGCGCGGCTGCCTCCAGTAGCTATCAAGTGCAACTCTATGTTGTTAGAAGAACAAAAACTAGAAAATTCTTTACTAGCGAAACAACGACCTTGATCAGCTACTATTCGTTTCGGTGCGCCAAACAATGCAATACAGAACTTAATGGCACAAATACTACTATTAGTGTCGATGTTAAGCGAATGACGGAGTAGAACAAATTTGGTGAAAGCATCTATTATGACAAACACGTACTCTTTGATGTCGTTTTTCCCAGACAGTTTGCCGGAGGCGTCAATATGAATTGTGTGCCATGGAATATTGAACTTGGGAATTGGGTGAAGTTCGGCTTGAACTTTACCAGTGTGGGGTTTTGATACTTTACAAGTGATACAGTTGTCAACGAATTTCCTCACATATTTCGACATTCCTTCAAACCAATAGTACTCGTAAATCTTTTCAAGGGTTTTCTCCCATCCTAAATGCATGACGGACTCGTGGACATTATTAATCACTGACCACCTAAGTGATCTTGGAACAATGGGAAGACATCGAGTGCGACCATTGCGTTGAATCTTACGGTACAAAATATGCTTACGAATTTCGTAAGTTTTGCGAGTTTCCTCAGGAAAAACTTCATTACGAAGATCAGATACAATCTTGCTAATCTCTTCGTCCTTTTCCTGCTCAGCTTGCAACCAGTTACTAGAAAGCTCAGCTAAATCGACCCGCTTTTGTTCTACACGTGTGAAGGCTCCTTTAGAGGCAGGCAGAGGATTTCTAGAAAGGAAGTCTACATGGGTCATCCTACTGCCTTCACGGTGAACAATCTCAAACTCAAACGACTGCATGTAGGCCCACCAACGATGAACTCGTGGAGACAAGTCAGTTTTATTTTTAGATGCTTTAACAGAACTGCAATCTGTCACAACGGTAAACTTGCGCCCTAGCAAATAATGTCGAAAATATTTTATGGCATTAAAGACTGCTAACGTTTCTAATTCAAATGAATGAAACTTTGACTCTGTTGGGGACGTGCGACGACTATAGTAAGCAACTACATGTTGTTTGCCATTAATCTTTTGAATAAAAATGGCACCATATCCTTCAGCACTAGCATCGGTATGTAACTCGATTGGATGAGCAGGGTTAAAAATTGTTAGAACTGGCTCACTGGTTAAGTAGGATATTATTTGCTGACGAATGGCCTCATGACTCGGTTCCCAACAAATGGACTTATTCTTGCCACTTGTTAATCGAAATAGAGGAGCCATCGTTTTTGAGAACTGTGGCACAAATTGTCTAAAATAAGTGGCCAGTCCTATGAACTGTCTCAGTTGAGTGACGGTTGCAGGTGGGGGAAGTCTCGATAAAGCAACAATTTTATTAGGGTTGGGTCTGATCTGGCCGTCCTCAACAACAAAGCCTAAATATTCAACCCGTCGCTTAAGAAACGAACACTTACTAAAATTCAGGGAAAAACCGGCTTTTGTCAATTTATCGAGCACAGTACGAAGACGAACTAAACTCTCCTGAACACATGATCCTATCACTAAAATATCGTCGACGTACGTAACAGCATAGCTATGAGCCAGATCACCTAGTGCTTTCATCACTGCACGCTGATAAACTGAGCTAGCATTTTTCAAACCAAACGGCATAGTCAAATATTCCCACTGACCGTCTGGCGTGACGAACGCAGTGCGCTCTATTGATTCAGGGTGCACTGGAATTTGATGATACCCTGATAACATATCGAGACACGTGAACCATATAGCACCACCTAGCCTAGATACAAGATCCTCTATCAATGGCAGTGGAAACCTATCCGATACAGTGTTGTCGTTCAGTTCTCTGTAGTCGACACACATGCGATCTGAACCATCTTTCTTCTTGACAAGCAATACTGGGCTAGAAAAAGGTGAACAACTTGGCCTAATAATACCAGCTTCCTCTAATTCACGAACTTTAGTCGTAACAACTTCGCGTTCACTCGCACTAAGCCTATATGGACGACGATTTACCGTACGACTAGGATCTATGAGCCTAATTTGCAACTGTCCTGTTGTTACCCTGGATCTAGAAACACCAGTAGAAAACGATGATGAATATTCTGACAAAAGGTTAATTAATTGAGCACGATATTCTGGCGGAATGTCGGTATCAACCTGATCGAAATCAACACGACAAGTGGAATCGTTTTTGAGGTTATTTGAAACATCACATAACCTAACAACCTTAGACCTACACAAAACAACGCTATTAGACGTCATACTAACGTTAAATCCCTGATCTAAAATCTCACGGCCGATTAAAATATCATTTTTAAGACAACTGTCCGGTACAACATGAAATAAGATCTCTAACCGCAGATCATTGATCATAACCTCAGATAAAATTTGTAGGGTACTATGCACACTACCTTGACCGATACCAGTTAATTTTACCATGTTATTTACACGCTTGCCACTGAACTTAGACGCAACACGATCTTTAATGAGAGAGCACTCGGCGCCAGAATCGTAATAAAATGGATATGACTCACCAGCATTCATCAGCGTGCCACTAGGATTACTGACGTAGCAAACTTCAACACGTCGCTCGCTGCTCGCCGCTGCTGCAGGTGCTGCCCCGCTTGGGCCGCTTGCCATGCCGGTGCCTTCATTGCTACGTGGGCACTTCGTAGCAAAATGTCCGGCGTTGCCGCACCGGAAACAGATGATGTCCGAACGCGGCTTTTGTCCTGCAGAACTCGATGACGAAGTGGAGGCATTGGATGCCTTGCCTTTCGCCTCACTTCTTGATCGACAGTCTGCCGCTCGGTGACCTACTTTGCCGCAGTTGTGACATTTCATCGATGTTGATTGGAACTTCGATCGCTTGAACTCGGGACCGGTTTCGGTTGAGTTACTCATCGAAGCTTTCCTCTTCAAAAATGAGAACGCTTGAAGTTCACACTGCAACTTGTTTCTGTTGTCTACGTCGGTAGTAAATGCCAACCTCTGTATGCGCCCATCAAATTGCGCCATATGAGCGAGCACAGTAGATATGGCTATCTGCTCAACGCTCAAGTTTTGCCAGCGTGATGTGAGGGTAGACAACAATCGGGTGGCATACGCAGCATAACACTCATCTTCTTTTGGCTTGCTACTTGTCATTTTGACAAGAGTTGCAGCTGGTGTGTCCACGCAATCGTAACGGGATAAAAACAGGCTTTTGAAGTCGCACCATGTCATACCCGCGAACGATACTTGCGCTAGCCAACGTGATGCACTGCCTTTCATAGCCTTGCTTAAGGTGATGATTAGAGCACTGCCAATAAGCGGTACTTCCGATAAGCACAGGTCCGCTGTTGTACACCAAGCACGTGCGTCCACGTCCGGCTTATCCGGGTCAAATTCAGGCAAAGAAATATGCTTGGTACCTGTCGGCCCCTTGATGGCTTCTATCAAGGACATCATATTCTGATTTTGAGCAGCCAGCAGCGTACGAAGTAGATTCTCGTCGCACCGTGACGTCATAGCTTGATTATGCGATATTTCTTCGGGTTCTTCAGCTCGAGTGCATCCCAGTTCTGATGTCGCGTCGTGGGTGGCCGAGTTGCGAAGCATCGGGTCTTCTTCACGACCCGACATAGTTTCCAGATAATGCGGGCACTGTTGTGGGTACTCGAGCAAAAGATAATTTAGCTTCAATCAAAATAGCTTTATTATAATTTTACTTAACAACTTGAAACTAGAAACAAACACGTGCGTTGGTACTGAGCGTTCGCCAAGACTGTCCGAACTAGAGTGTGCGCACTCGGTCGCCCCGCCACCAGTCTTCCCGGCATCCCCTCTACCGACGATCGTGTCCAAGCGGAAGTGCGCGCTTGCGTTTCCGTTTACGATGTTGATGGTTTACGAAGCTTGTTACTAGATGGCGCTGACTGTTGCATCAAAGCGCCATCAATCCACGACATATTTATTATTAGGTACGCGTGGTCAAGTAGGTAGATATACAATGAATAAATATTATAGTAGCAGCGGCAAGTCGACAACCCTAGCGCACCGCTCCGCGCCAGACAGCGACAGCGTTATGTGTTAGAAAAGAGCGGGAACAGTTAGGTCAATATCGCGTTAGGTACTGAATGCTCATGCGAGCTGAATTGCACTTTCTTGCTTAGTAGCAAGAGTCGCCATTTCTTTAAATTGGTTTGCGAAGTGGTGCTTCTGTTCGTAAGAACTATCTGTTCTGTGCTTATACCAGCGGTGGCGTATTAACAAACACCATTCTTCTCACGGTTACACTCTGGCGAGTTTACAATGCGCTGTAGCGGTGTACAATTTATTCATTGGCCAGTCGAACGCTCTGGCGCGGCGTAGATTTATGACACGCGATATCGCCTCGCCCCCTATGATACATCGATTTCTCGAGACAGACTCATACCATTGTCTGTGCTGTCCTACGTGTGTGGATACCTTAATCAAGGCAATTTTGTCTGTGTAGTTTGAATTAACAGGCAGACAGGCTGTTTTTAAGGCATTGTTAAAAATTGCTGGATCAGAACTGCCTGTTTCGTGTTGTTTTTGTTCTTAATCAGAGATGATACTTACGCAGTTATATTCAGATTCTAATATGCCTCGAATGCAATGTGTATTTGAATACAGTCTGTTATTGAAACTGTAATAGTTGTATATTAAACTTAGTCTGGCAAGGTCCTAGAATGTGTAACACTTTTACCAAGTATTATAACTAGGTATTGATAACACCGAGAGCAGATAATCATATTTCATCATTTTCTTTTTCCTGTAGACTCTGTAGTGCCATTCGTGCAAATTTTAACACTATAAATGCTTTCGCAAAATCGGTACTTATCGAACCTCTCTTACTTATAAACTATCTACTTACCAAATTTGAGTTACATAGATCAAGTAGGGATCGTATCGTATTTTGTCAGTTAGTAATCTTTTGTTCTAGTTTTAGTAAGTTGGTAATAAACTGAATATTTCATTAATAGGTTATTAGAAAAACTCTTTAACGTTTTTATGAAATTGGTTCGCTCGGGCAATCCTCCTTTAAACCTCTCCACGTTTATTCTCGCATCGAACTAAAAAAAAAGCTTACCTAAACTCCAGATATTTTCTCAAGTACATACACATTAAGTTAAATGACTGAACGGTCTATGATAGAGCTATCCAATTCTCTCGAACTGATCGATTCAGCTGTTTTATACGCCAACCATTCAGTCTATACTATCAGAGAGATTCGGAACAGGGGGCGTGTTTCAGTCATCCCAGTGAAATCGTGGCCAAAGGCGGGCCATAACCGATTTATGAGCAGATCCCGGAGGCACCGCTAGTTATACAAGCTTTGTTCTCGCCACTCACGACAAGACTTATTGGCTACTGATTTTTGAGATATTGCGTTGGAGTTGTGTGTGATGGAAGTTCTGCGATTGTGTTGATAAGGATTTTCAGTATAGAGACAATGGATCGTAAATTTGTTCTTAATCAGTTAAGATTTAATGATAGTACCTAATTTAGGCTGTCATGGGCTTAGGAAATAACGCTTATTATAATATTAATACGTATTGTTTTGTAATATGTTGGTACTTGCCTTTGTCTCGTGGCTTAAATTGGCTTTTGTATGACCATGAGATGCCAAATTTAGTGCCTAATTCGGCAATCCTGATTCTCTACAAGTCGTTCGTGGCACTGCACACTAAACAATATGTGGTTTCTTTAAAAGAACTACGAGATATGTAAGCAATCTAGCACATTTAGCAAATTTGCTCCTATTTAATTGCCGACCAGTGGTTTGAATTAGTGCTTTGATATAAAAAATACCTGCAAATGCTGTATTGTTGTGAAATAACTGATCAGGATCAGTAATTTCACTGATCAAGAATACAACATTATATGTAAGTAGGTATTATATGGTTTTTTTTAAAGACAACGCCCGCACTAGGACTAAATCCTGTGTCGCGGGGGACTTTACAAACATACAACTAACGGACACAATGAACACCCAGACTCGAGACTACAATAAAATTTATGAATCACACAAAGTGTTGCCGTGTGGGGATCGAACCCACAACACTCGGCGCAGTGTCAAGTGGCGAGGCGGCCGCTTAAACGTTCGCCAACCGTGCAGTCTATTCATTAATGGCTAAGCTACTATACTTTGTATTTTTTTCTGATAGTATTAAAATAATTGGAAAGAACAGTCTATCGCCTGAAGCAGAGGTTTTTAACCTAGTACAGGCAAAGATGATTTTATCCCTTAAATTTACTCATAAGATCTAAATTGTAAATGTATTTGCACTGTGTTGGAAGTAAAAATGTATTACTATTATTATCTTCCAAACAAAAAAAAACCAACGGACAAGTATAAATATCTATAAGTAGTAATTATAAATATTTCTTATTAAGTGTTGTACGAGAACTATAACGGAAAGAATGTCGGTCTGTTTCACTCGACAGACAATCAGCCGCAAAATATCTGTACGTATCCCTCGCACATTGTTTTGAATGAGAAACATTTCTCATCTCACATTATCATAGCGTACATAAATAACCGCCAAGACAATAGTATCTCCACACGATGTGTAATTATGTTTCATTGTTCACGTAAGCTACTCTCTTAAGGTGCTACTTTTTGTCGATGTACTTTGAGCATGCACAGTCAAACTCTTATGAGTGTATGTTTGCGTTGTTCCTTAAATTAACAAAAATAAAATAATAAACGAGGTAGCTCGATAGATTGTTGCAAAACTTTATTGATTGATGTCGTGTTTCTAAACAATGCCCAGCAAAAAATAACTGCGGTTTGGATCCATCATTAAACACATATTATTGCCCGCTGTGCGCAACGACGAGCTCGTAGTTGAGATAGCCTTATCGTTTGACCTTCTTCAAGGTCGTCGTTGTAGATCTGTACGATCAACGCCGATCCTAACATCTTTTGTTGCTGTGTCGGCACTGAACGTAATTGCTATGAAAATGATTATACCGACAAATTTAGCATCATTTACCAAACCACATTAACACAGCCTTTCTCCAACAAATAATTAACGAGACATACTAACCGCAACAGTATCGTTATAAAACCAAACAACACACATGCTACAGTTATAACACAATTAACAAGTAAACGCTTATTCTCCCAACTTGTGCCATCCTACTAAGTAAACAATAAAGATACATGTATCTGCAAATCGAGATCCAATTACTTGCACGTTAATACATTACAGAGTATGTTCTATCGCCACTAGGGGCGCCTCGTAGTGACCGAGCAATGAATTACAAAACCGCATTGTAATGTATGGTTATCGTCTGTTAATTTCAATTTGGTCAGTACGTACGGAGGCGGTATTGCAATTCAAATTTGTTTGCAGTAGACAAGACACTTGAATTTATTGCGGAGGTGCTCGCCTTCACTTCTCTTTCGCTTTTCGCGAGTGGTTATGAAACCGTAAACACGTCACATTGGTGAGCAAAGGGAATTGCTTGGTAAAATCACGCTTACGGGTTATTGGATAAGCAAAACTTTTAGCTACATTTTGTAACGTTGGCTTTGGGCCCGTGTACTTACGCATGCTAAAATTATAAATTGACTAGAGGACGCCAGCAGCTACGCCTGCATTTTTTTTTAATTTACCCGTTTTGGCCGATCCCGTGGGCATTTCGGGAAATCCCTTCTTAGTGCACCCCTACGGTCCCCAAGGAACATACATGCCAAATTTCAGCTTCCTGCGCCCAATAGTTTCGGCTGTAGCGTGTCTGTCAGTCAGTCAGTAACGCAATGATTTTATATATTAAGATTCAGTGCTACAAATTTTAATTTTATTTTAGATCCTTCTTTATGACAATGAAGTTAATACTAAATCACTTTGTCATGGATTTTTAGGAAACTTTTGAAATTTAATTCGGTAGTGAATAACGAAAACGATTATGGTTTCGACTTAAGGAACAAAAAAAATAGCAATAAAATGGCAATAAAGTAACTTAAATTGACAATGCCTCTATCGATTGCAAAGATAACTAGGTATGGCAATGAGCCAAACTTATAAAAAATTAAACAAAGTATTATCTTCAGACAATATCAGAAAAGCAATATAAAGTCACATTTTGTCGACAGAACGGTCGGTTTTAAAGCTCAAAATGTTGACGTAATCGTATTCTAACTGCGGCACCGTAGACTACTTATCTATAACGACTTGTCTGTCGCTGGTAGGAAATCTTCCCGTGTCAACACCGTGCCTGAGAAAATATCCCCCGTTGAGTGATTGACGCTCTGATTGATACTGCAGCCCACGGCCCTAGGGATACGTTACGTACGTTATAAGGGCCTCGTGTATCTAGTGAGGAGAGGTGGATAGCTACTTAGAATTGTGTCATGTGAGATTGCAGTTGAAGCTGTTGATGAGGTTTGAATTGGGGTTTTTGTTACTATGTGGTTTTCGTAGATTGATTGGTATTTATTGAATTGACGACTACGATAGGCTAGAGAAGTTACTTACAAACATCTACACACAGGGTCTTGCGTTTAAAATTTTAAACCCATGGCGCGCACAACTAAGTGCGTATTAACTTATTAATTATCGCTTGCCAAACCTCAACGTGACTGCCTCCGTGGTCCAGTGGATAGCGTATGCGACTTCTGATCGGAGGTCCCGGGTTCGGTTCCCGGGTGGGGCAAAAGTGTTACTGGGTTTTTCCGAATACTCAAGAGCAGCTCGGAGTCTGTTGATGTGCCCGGTAACGGCAATAGGCTCGCCTCCTATTACGTAGAACCTAAAAATTCATGGCGAAATGTGGTTGTAATATTTACACTTCTGCCTATCCCTTCGGGTAAACAGGCGTGATACTATACAACGTGAGGATACCTGCATGTCAAGGAGTTATTCACAGTTTTTTTATAAAAAGGGGGAAGACCCTGGACTGGCAGTAGAAGGCTTCTCATAGTGAGAAGAGGCATGCCCAGCATTGGGTCGGTTTATATGCGGGACTGATGTATTGTTTTGCAATGAAGAAGTTTTGGATACAATATTTATGCAAGTGATATCATTCAAGCTGCTCTTTGTTTACGTAAAGCCTTTTTAAAGCATTGTCGTTGATAATTTACTGCGACAGAAAAGGCGTATATGCGTTTTAAGTTACACAAACAAAACGTTTTATAGATTGGTCTATATGATCGTCTTATAAAGAAACATGTGGGAAGGACACGTTATAACACTTTTATAAGTTTCTTACTAAGAATGGAACCACAATGTTGCAGATTCACATTTAACAGGCAATGTTATCTACTTAAACGGCCGGTTTCTGAATTGAGAATTTCGCGTTGAGAACAATTTAAACACTAATTATATACCACTTTAACAATTTTCTGTTTCACAAAAAATTGTTTTGACACCTTTTGAGTATTTGTGCTTGTAAAATCTTAAATTTGACACAACATATGATCAATTCATGATCAACTCCATATCAACTCTATATTCGCGTTTCTGAAAACATTTGACATTTGTCAAACCTCACTTAGCACTGATAAATTGAGAAAAAAATTATTACACTACTTTGGTCTTTTAACCCGTGATCACGAGTAATATGACAGCCAGTATGTCAAAATGTCCACACTACCGTTGCCAAGCAGCGGCTACGTCATACTGACGTCTACACAACAAGAAGGTCGTTAAACAGAATTTATAGAAAAAAGGTTCAAAGCCTATTCAATATTTGGAACAAATAGATTACAACATTATTAGGAACAAATCGAAGGGATAGAAAATATAAATAAAAGATTTCCGTGTTAAATTAATCCAAATAATTACGCTGTGGCCTCCAAGGAGGTATAATTCTATATACCTCCATGGTGGCTACCATGGAGGTATATAGAATTATACCTCAAATATACCTGGGCACAAATATTTTGTATTAAAAATAAAACAAAATGACTTTGACATAACATACACGTTCCGTTTTCACTAAGATACCGAATCGAACAAATTCCACAAACTATTCATTAAAATAAAATAAACGTTGAAATAATTTTAAATACAACTTTATTTCGACTTTTTATTTGTTTCCGTATAAAAATAATTAACTGACAAGTGTGCTTCTTTGTAAAATGTTAATTAATACGAATTTATGGTTAGTACCGGTTTTTTTACTTGTATTGGAACGTACTAGTGTTGTTTGGTTTAATTTATTCATGATTTGAAGAAAACTCAAATGAAAGTGCTTTGAAAAAATATCACTCTGACCTGTGAAACAGAAAAAACTCAAGTTGACTTCAATTAGTTCAGAAATTTTCAACTGATGTAAGCTGAAATTCTCAATTCAGAAACCGGCCGTGTCATTTATATTTCGTAGTTTCGTGATGACGTACCTATGCATTTTTTTTCAAATCTTCAATTTGGATTTAAGTATTCCTTTAAGTTGCATACATTTATGCATTGTTCTAATTTAGATTTTTCCTAAGTTACATCTCTAGAAGACCAAAAAAACGACATCATAAGTAAGTAGGTATGTACAAATAGTACACGATTCACTTTTCCTCATACAAAATCTATGATAAATCTCCAATTTAAACAGAAACCCAATAACCTCGGCTGCGGGTTGATTACCCCTATAAGTCTCTTATAAAGGCGTTAATCCTGAAATAATCGTCGCGCCAAAATCTTCGGTTCTTTTGAGTAGGTATTACAGATGTGATGGGTCCCTTTGGGGTGGGTAGATGCTGGAAATGAATCGGAGAGTAAATACGGATGTAGTATGACCTAATAGGTAACGTTGACAACAAAATTTCGTATTAGGATTGATGATTTCTATCATAGAAATAGTGTAGCAGTTACAAACGCCTGATATGGAAGAAAGATAATTTAATAAAAACCTCATATTTATAAAGTCACTCCTGCTTTATCGTATAATACGATAAATTACGTATCTATACTAGAATCGAACCTACAATACTTGGTGTTGTATCAAACGACGAAACGAACGTTGCAACCCCTGCGCCAATTATGTTAAACTAGAGGATGTCCGCGGTTACACGCGCGTTATTTAAGGCTACTGCTCAGCTCCCGTCGCTCATAGTGTGATGTTATATACTTTTTAACTTTCCTCTATAAATGGGCTATCTAACAGTGAAAGAATTTTTCAAATCGGACCAGTAGTTACTGAGATTAGCGCGTTCAACCAAACAAACAAATAAACAAACTCTTTAGTTTTATATATTAGTATAAGATTACAAGGATACTTTATCCATGTCTGCAGTACCTATATGGTGTCGAAATGTGTTCATATTTCCTCAACAGCCTCACGCAGTCCACAACTGGACTTGTTCTCAGTTTGCTTCACAGTTAGTAGCACTGTGAATTCGAACTACTCTGGCCAGATGGATTGGTACAGTGATTGATGTCGAGTTTGCCGATTCTTTGGATATACTTTGAAAAGATAATATTTGCTTCGTATATTTTTCTCAGTCGCCTTTACGACTCCCACGGAATAAACGCATACATTTTGTATTTCGAATCCGTCACCACACGCATTAAGAAGTCAATAAATTGTGTGAAATAGAGTCTTGGAAAGAATAAAAGTAGAAAATCTACAAGAGAAAGATGTGAAAGATGAGTATAAACGAAGATTGATAGCACGATTTGAGAGGTACGATAGCATAAATGATATGGATGAATTGTGGCAGTCCTTTAAAGAAGAGGTAGTATGTGTTGCGTCTGAAGTATGTGGTGTGATCAAAAGAAGGAAAATACGAAAGATTAAGAATACATGGTGGGACAATGATGTACAATCAGCAGTGTCAGAGAAGAAGAAAGCTTGGTTAGATTGGTTGGCTGCCAGAGCAAATGAAAGAATGGGAAAAGCAACAAGCGAGTACATAGACGAAACAAAAAAGGAGTTTGTTAGGTCAACAAGAATAGTGAAAGAAATGGTTAAAAGGAAAAAAAGGAAAGAAAGATGAGTTTGATAGCAGATTATCTGACGATTTCCGGAGAAACATTAAGTTTTTCTGGAAATCCGTTCGTGCAGTCCGAGGAAGAACTCAATCCTCAGAATACACATCGATCAGAGACAAGAATGGAAGGATAGTGAATGGTGAATCGTGCGTGCTGAAGAGATGGAAGGAGTATTTTGAAGGTTTATTTAAAAGATTGGCGATAGAGACACCCGCAACTGAAATAAATGGTAATAATAGCAATGATGAAAGCGATATTGGCGTGGATGAAATTGTGAAGGCAGTGGGAAGTATGAAAGTAGGTAAGGCTGCAGGATATGATAGGATTACAGTCGAAATGCTGAAAGCTGGGCAGGGCATCATAGTTGGTCAGTTGCAGCGGTTATATAACTTGTGCTGGAGCACCGGCCGAGTACCTAATGACTGGGCCACAGCTGTAGTTGTGCCTCTTTAAAAAGGAAAAGGCTCGCAACAAGACTGCAACAACTATAGAGGCATCAGCCTTCTCAGCATTGTTGGCAAATTGTATGCAAAGGTACTGATTGAAAGAGTTATGAAAGTAACTGACAAGAAAATATGGGATATACAGGCGGGATTTCGAAAGGGTATGGGATGTACGGATCAGGTTTTTACCTTGCGAAGCATAGCCGAAAAGTTTTTGGCCAAAGGTCAAAAGGTCTATTGCGCATTCGTGGATTTGGAAAAGGCTTACGATTAGGGTTGATGAGGATTCCTCTTCCTCATCCTCATGGTGCGGAAGATCCTCATATTTCTACAATTCCTCCTCCTCATCCTCATCCTCTAAAATTAAAATATAAAAATTCCTCATCCGCCTCCGCATCCTCCATCTAATGAGGAATTCATGAGAAATTGGTGTCACTTGTTTCACACGAAAATAAATCGTATTAATCGTGTAAATCGAAACGCAAGGTGACGGAAGAGACTCCGCTCCAACAAGTTAAGAGGCAGATGTCGTTACAGGAGGCAATACAGAGAAATCAATACTGGGATTCATTCCACGAGAAAAGCCGCGAACTGATAATTTTAATATGTGAAATGCTAGCCATTCAGGATTTGCCTTTTAATTTTGTAGAGGGGATAGGCTTTAGAAGATTTGTTCATGCCGCACAGTTGTGTGTGTTTGAGTGTTCTTCCTCATTCGCATCCTCTTCCTCATCCTCTTCCTCTTTGTAAAGTCCCCATCCTCATCCGCATCCTCATAATTAAAAAGTTATAATTACTCATCCTCATTCATACATCCTCATCAACCCTACTTACGATAAAGTGGTGAGGAATGAAATGTGGTCGGTGCTGTCACTGAATGGGGTGGACAGCACCCTCATTCGAGCACTGCAATCCCTTTATGAGGATTCTAGAGCTTGTGTGAGAATAAATGGGGCATACACTGACTGGTTTACCATCGAGAAAGGTGTTAGACAGGGATGTGTAGAGTCACCGTGGCTGTTTAACATCTTCATGGACAGTTGTTTGCAAAATTTAAAACATAGTGACTGCGGATTAAGGATGAATGGGTTACTCGTCAAATGCCTCCTTTACGCTAATGATCAGGTAATACTTGCATCTTTAGCGAAGGAGTTGCAGGAGATGGTAACAATGATGCATGGTGCGTTAGAGAGGAAAAGAATGAAAGCGAATGTAAGTAAAACGAAAGTTATGGTTTTTGAAAAGGATGAATGCGTTAGGGCTTGTAATGTTTTGATCGATGGACAGCGAGTGGAACAAGTGAATGAGTTTGTTTACTTAGGTACATTGTTTACAAGAGATGGTAAGTATGAAGAAGATATTGAAAGAAGAGTTAATGCAGGTAATAGTGTGAATGGAGCTCTGAAAGCGTTTAAGAACAGTCAAAACGTGTCCAAAAAGGCACGTTTGGCGGTGCATACAGGGGTGTTAGTGCCTACCCTTATGTATGGTAGTGAAAGTTGAGTATGGCAGAAGAGACTTGAAAGTAGAATAAATGCTGTAGAAATGAGAGCACTGAGAAGTATGTGTGGTGTGTCTTTGACTGACAGAGTAAAAAATTGTGTGATACGAGAGTGGTGTGGGGTAAAAGAAGATGTAGTGACAAGCGTCGAGAAAGGTATGTTAAGATGGTTTGGGCACATGGAGAGGATGGACAACGAAAGACTGACAAAGAAGAAAGATAAGGCAAGTGTGAATGGGACAGGACGAAGGGGAAGACCTAGGCGGACGTTCTCTGACCAGATCGGAGACATCCTAAAAAAGGACAGGTCAGAAGTACCCTAAACGGAAGAGCATGCATGAGAAACTTGATGGGAGTGAATGAAGCAAGAGAGATATATCAGGATTGTTGCAAACGGCGTTCCGTAGTCTCTGCCTACCCATCCGGGAAAAAGGCGTGAGTCTATGTATGTATGTATGTATGTAAATTGTCCCTATTCTGAATACGATTTACAGGCTGAAGACTAGTCTATCATTTTGGAATAAGGAAATCCCACTGCGCAACGTTTCCCATCCTACCGAAGGGTTGTTCATGTGATTGCGAGTCAACATTGACGTATCAAACTATCACAATGATCGATACGGACGCAAGGGCTCGGGTTCTGTCCCCGTAGACACAGTTTATTTCCAGTAGTTGTGTGCGACTCAAATATTTGCTTACGGCGAGAAGCGACCTTGCTGTGCGTTGGGCCGTGAAATGAGCGGTGATTAAGTTTACTTTGAGATATTAGAAGGATTCTGTTATTAAAGCGTATATATAGGTACCTGCTGTTGTTGTTGCTGTATTTATCTTTATCACTTTTGGACCTATTTTCCGTTTGATTTTACAGCATACATTTGGTCAAAGAGACACAATTAGTGTTTTATTAGAATCATACATATTTGAAGTACATCATTCTGTTTTTTTCTGTTTCTTATGGACAACTTCCGCACTAGGAATAAATCCTGTGTCGCGGGTGACTTTACAAACATACAACTAACGGACACAATGAACACCCAGACTCGTAACAATTCAAATTCAAAATCCTTTATTCATTTGGGTCACAATGTGACGCTTATGAACGTCAAAATAATAAATTTATAAAATAACTACCTACTTATAGACTCTACATTTACATTTACTGCCACGTTCGCAAAGTAATAGGTAGAACCATGAGAAAGAACGGGCAATAAAACTCACGGTCACTCTTTTTCATCGCCAGGTCTTGCATAATACACAATTTACATTTTGTAAGGTGCTGCAACTGTTACATCTTCTATATCACTTGTATATATTTACCGTACTATAATAATACTCAAGCATAATACTTTTGGTTAGCCTCCTCAGAATAGACATGGTGAAACAGGAGCATCCACTTACATTATATATACCTAATAATGCAGGCAATCCGCGAAAGTGATCAGAACCATGATGGAAATAATGCAGTTAAATATTAAAATCTAATACCAGCCCGCAAGACCGTCATCGACCAGTCATCGCAAGTAGCACCCGTTCACGAGTATGACGCATGTGCCAGCCATCATCCCTCTCGCCAGATTAGAGGGACAGGGATGACCCGACACACGACGCCACCACAAGAAATGACATTTTAGTGAGCATGACGACAACGGTATACGAACCAGCAGTAAGAAACAATCTATTGGTATACTGACCATGACCGCCAATTACCTCCATTTTCCAGATCGTTATTATTAACATAAATTAGTGAATGGTCAATATTTTATGAATTACACAAAGTGTTGTCTCGTGTGGGGATATTTACAATGTTAAGATACGGTATAAGTATCAAGTTTCACTTGCAGCCCGCTCAATAGCCATCATAAAGTTTTTATACTTTTGTTACTAACTATCGGAGAGGAAATGAATGAACATATTTTTTAATTAATATGTAATTAGTGGTACAAAATATAGATATACATTGTTATAATTAAATATTAAAATTTAATGTTAAATTTAAAGCTTAACCTAAAACTAATAAAAAAAAGAACAAAAGAGAAAAGAAAAAAAATACAATAATATACATATACCTATGCTATACTGCGTCCAAGAATTCTTCCTCAACGCTGTCTACTGGTAGCGTGCCCAGAAGACTGGCAGCATTGCTACGCTGGATGGCAATGCTTATTCTCTCTGCGAAAAATAGGCCTTCTGGTCACGGGAAGCATCGATCAGCCTTTTTGCTATTTCTCTGTATAGAGAATATTATTAATAAATATGAGCATATTATTTTCAATCATACATTTTGTATATGCACCAAACGATTAAAATAAACCAGCTCTGGATAAAACAATAATCCACTACTCTGCCACCAATTATATGTAATTTTCCTTTAATCGAAATTAAAACGGTTAAAATCCAATTAAACGGTTTATTTCCGCAGGTCCAAATTAATGTTTGCCTCTGAAGTTCGGAAATACGTTTCAGTATAAATACATAGTACTTTTAATAATATAATATTGGGTAATTTGTTTGCCGTTGACGTCCGGTACTTTTTTAATAAATATTTTTGTTTATAAGGAAAATATTTTCAAAGCAGGCTTAATATCTCTATCGGGGATTTTGCCGGTTATTGCTTTGGAACAAAGCAGGTTTCCAGGTAAATTCAATAAAGATTTTGAAGAATTACTTTCGTTTGATCAAAGTTTGTTTAGTGGAACCAAATATTTATGTTTATAATTATATAGTTTAAATAAAGGACGATTTGCTTTTAGTTTTATCCAGATGAACTTTAAAGTTATTTCAGGGGTCAAGTACTTTAAAAATAACTTCTACATTCAAGACAAAGAAATGTTTCAATCAGTCTTCCGTGACCATGCCGTGACCACAGTTCTTGTAAAGTAGCCGAATAGTTTGATAATAATTGATAATGTAGTATCTAGAATATTTCTTTCTTTTTCTCATTTCGAGAGATCCTCCGTCTCAGTGTGTATGACCAACTTTGGAGTTAAAGTTTTCAGACCATTCAAAGGCCCCCATCATAGACCAACCATTCTAGTCCTGGCACATGAAATCGGACCGACAGCTTTACGTGCCTCTCGAATAACGGTAACGCTCTGATGTAAACGCCACCCGTGGTCACCCATCCAAATAGCGACCTATACAAGCGTTGCTTAACTTTGCCAATCTATTACGAACGTAATGAGCGCTACGAATCATTAACTGAAAATACTTTAATTAAACGTAATTTATGGTATTTTCTACAATCGCCGATTTCGTGGCCTTGTCACAAGTGATTCTCAAGTCGTCTCGCTACTTGCGCGGCTATAGTTAAGTACGTCGACTAATAGTTGCGGCTATCCAACCATTATTTTTGTAATCCCCAACGAACCATATTTACTGTAGGAGCTGACATTATTCTAGAAACTACGCTCCAACTGATAGGAAGATGATGTTGTAGTGTTCTAGTAGAACCAGGCTTCAGTTTACTTGTTTGCTAGTTCTTTTTTAGCAATTCTGTATAGTGTGTCGCTTTATAAACAGTTTACTGGTACACACAAAGTACATTCTAACTTGGATCTACAATGTATGAATTACAGAAAATGTGGCCTCATGCGTGAATCAAATCCGCAGCCCTTGCAGCATTCCTAAGCGGTAGGACGGCCGCTCAAACCACTATGCGAGTAGATTGCTGATTTCAGCATGAATGGGCCGGCTCGACCGGGGAAGTATTACCCTCTCACAGAAAATCGACGTAATGTAACAGTACCTAAACGGTTGCGTTTCGTTCGGTGAGTGAGAGTGCCGGAGGCCCTATCTCCTATTCCTTCTCCCTCATCCCACTCCTTATCCTTTTCTCAACTCCAATGGGCGGCAACGCACTTGTGAAGTTGTTACTCCTGTGGTGCTGCTTGTGTCCATGGGCGGCGGTAATTGTTTATCATCAGGCGATCCGTCTGCTCGTACGCCGCCTATAACAATAAAAAAATGCAGTCAAATGTATGCGGGCATGATCCACACAACACAAATTATAATGTACTAGAGGACCCGTGCTGCTCCACAGCATATTTTAATATTATAAAAAAGCTCTTACATATAGTTATGTTGAGTACATTGTAGCCTTATCTAATAAGTAAAAAGATCGAAGTATCGTGAAATTTTCTACCTTGGCATTACTGAATGGTTTACCGCGCAATAGGGATATATATATATTATTATGTATGTCCATTAGCACCCATCACACGTTTGTAATCTGTTGCATTTGTAATGTAACGTAATGCGTAATGTACGTCCCCAACAATGAAGTTACTATATACATCCCACTTATTGACAATGTCATCAACAGTGGCCAAACGAATTTCATAATGTTTATTCTTACTTCCATATAAACAATAAGAAATTGGAATAATAGGCGGAATAAGTAATTACCGTCACCAACAATGGAAATCACTTGAAAATTGTTGATGGTAGAATGAATTAAATCTGAACCCGTTTCCACCCGTATTTTTTTAGCAGTAGGAGCACCATCCGGTACCAAATCTCCAACAGGGCCGTCATTGACCAAGATTCTTTGTTCAAACTTTCTCTGAGCATTTTTCAATTTCCTTCCAAGAAGAAGAAGAAGAAGAAGAAGAAGAAGAAAAGCATTTATTTACACAACATACAAGAACATACATTCATTTTATACATAGGTACTAATAGGGCACAGGTTACATAATATATAGCTTTGTAAATATATTAACAAAGTAGAAAGTAGTAAGAACCATCATTATAATTGAAAACACAACGACTTACAAAAAATACGATAATAAATCAGGAACTTAAGTAACTAACTTACGATAACTTCACTTTTATTATTTTATCTGTCAATAATAGTCAATATTTAACTACCAAAATTAAAAATAAATTTTGGTAGTTTTTTTTATAAGTAAGAAAATAGGTTTTATTTCTGTTATCCAGCTAAATATTTCTGTGAGAAGCACGATTTATTTTGTTTTGTGTATGGCTGTGATTAATCCATCATAATTTAGAAATGTAATAATTACGGTTATAGTTTTGGTAGAAATTGTAGTTTTGGTAGGAATGGTATCTTTGGTAGCAATCGTAAGTAACATTGCTACCAAAACTACCATATACGGCAAAAATACAATTTCTACTTACCAAAACTTCTATTTCTACCGAAAATACTATTCCTATCAAAACTACTATTTGTACGAAAACTACTATTCGTACTAACACTATCATATCTATCATTTTTTCAAAACTACCATTTCTACCAAAACCGCCGGTGCTGTCAAAAGTATATTTTCTCTCAAAACTACAATTCTTACCAAAAGCTACAATTTCTACCATAACTACCACTTGTAATAATATAATTATATGACAATAGTACTTTGAACCGCTGTAATATGTCCCACATAAAAAAAATTAAGATACCCGAAGCACGTCCGTAATTTAAAAACACAAAAAAAATCCTAACATAAAACGTAAGGAAAATTCCTCAACATCAGAGATTATTTCACCCAACATTAAGGGTTAACATTCGGGGAATATCACCTGCCATCAGCGATAATTCACTATAGTGATAATTTTACCAACATCGGGTATAATTTTACACACCACCACACCCACACCCGTATGAAAGTAAGGCAAGGTCACCTTATGGAGGCATAACGTTTTATCCTGGCAGTTACCGCAAGGAACGTATTCATTTATAGATGCCATAAAAATATTTTTGTATTTAGAACCGTCCATGTAGAGAGACAAAGCAATGGAATCTTAAGAAATTTATAGGAAAATATTGAAAATAAGTTCAATGTCCACACCCATCTTCCTCCAAACTAGGGGTGTTACGAATATTCGCATCCGCATCCGCAAATGCGGAACATTCGCATTAATTTAGACATCTGCATCCGCATTCATATCCGCATCAATCAATGCGGAGTTTTTACGGATGCAGATTCACCTCAACACCTCAGTAACTACATGTAAAGAAAGTGGGCGGAGCCAGAGTGGCACGTGTTTCGCGTTTGTTTTGGAAATTTTCTTCTTTGGAAGATAACAACTTATAATATGCAATTTCAAAATATTGAGATTCTCGCTATAAGCGTAATTTTTTCAAACCAGTCACCGAAGAAAATAAAAGATTAAATAATGAAGATGGTAAATGACCCTGTCGTCACTACTTCTAATGAGAATGGGAGATTCTCTCGATCCTGAACTACCAACGGGTCCTGTCCTGTACGGGTAAGAAGACTTGTTTAAAAAGCGATCTTGACATGGTCTTAGATTCTTAACGTGAAGGAGAACCAGACAACAGTAGCCCCGATGCTCTTATCCGAAAATAATTTGTTACCTATTTATCGTAACGAGAAAAGACTGGATTTAGATGAAAATTAACTTAATTGGTGGAAAGTTAACCGTTGTGAATTTAAAATTCTCTCCAAATTAGCATGCAGATATTTATCACCTGCACCAGCCAGTGTTCCCAGCGAACAACTGCTTGTTTAGTGCAGCTGGGTTAATAGGTATAATCCACTTAGAAACAGGTTGGAAGCTGAGAAGGCTGCAATATTGCTATTTATTAAACATAATTCACCAATTTTTTTGTTTGATTATTAAACAAGAATTTTTTATAACGAAACTTGAAGCTCAAAATTCTGTTGTGTCATAAGTAAAACTAAAAACTTGCAATTTTTTTCTAAAAATATGTTTAAATAAATAAAAAGTTAAAATTAAATTGATTTTCAGATATTAATGTACTTAAAATTTACATAATTATCCTTTTAAAAGCCCAAAATCCGCATCCGCATCCGTATCACATCCGCATCCGCATCGAATCCGCATCCGCGGATGTGTACTTCTAATAATCCGCATCCGCATCTGCATCCGCGAATGTCTAAATTTTCGCATCCGCAACAACCCTGCTCCAAACTTACCCAATTTAAATGAGCATACCATCAAATGAAAGAGCTCTTTTCAGCGCGTGTTTTAGGCCTATAACGAAACGCCTACCTCAATGAGAACCAGGGGGCCAATTCTGCTATTTTTATATGACATTGATATCATATTTTGAATGGATTTAAAAGCGGTATTCTGATAACCTAATGTCATATCGTATAATTAAAAATAAACAGTTCGTCGTTGACACATACGATCTCGTTACAATTTCATTCAAATATCAGATAATTTATAAGAATACGCTTTTTGTGACGTAAGTATGACACTGACATGATATCGAGACTATATTTATTTAGCAGAATTGGGCCCCAGATATATAGATGCAGAAAGTCATTGACTACGGCTACGAAAACGTAAAAAATGTATGGGAGGAAACTGTTTTTGCAAATAACTTGATGAATGTGCAAGTTCGGTAATTTCTAATGCTTGATGAAAAATCTATGCAGCGAGAGCTTTCTTTTAAAAAAAAAATCATGCGAATCGGTTGGGTAGAACGGGCTGGCCGACTCGTATTATAAAACACAAATTCTTTTAATATATAGATAACACATACGTGGTTAGTCTAAGTTTAGGTGTTTTTGTGCCCATTGTTTCAATATTTCTAAGTCTCTCGCTATGCAGAAATTATCTTGAGCCAGATCTATCTATAAAATATGTTCAGAAATTTAACCTTACTCGAAATATTTACCTACCTCGTTTTCGATGGCATGCAACATAGACGAATAATACCTTACACTAATGAAATTAAACTGCCTGCACTAGCTAGAATTGAGTTAAACGGACACAAGCAAACAGCTGATCCTACCAAACGCGTTCTGCAATCAACTGAAACAGTTTGAACATCAGATGGGATCCATATCTCATTCACTATTAGTTTCAATAACAATCCGCTATGAATTCAATTACTTTGAATCTCTCTGCGTAATGTCAAAACTTATAAAGAGCTTAGCTAAATCACTATCAAAGTGTGCATAGATGAACGTCATTCTGAGCATATTTTACAGTAATCTGCAAGATGTTCCGGTGCAAATACAAAAAACAGATCAGCCATCTGGTCACATAAATTGTGAGGGCTAATTAGATTATACAAGAAAATTAAAATTAACTAAACAGATAAGATTGCTATGAATACGTTTTACAGAACTATAGACTAGGGGTGTTACGAATATTCGCATCCGCATCCGCAAATGCGGAACATTCGCATTAATTTAGACATCTGCATCCGCATTCATATCCGCATCAATCAATGCGGAGTTTTTACGGATGCAGATTCACCTCAACACCTCAGTAACTACATGTAAAGAAAGTGGGCGGAGCCAGAGTGGCACGTGTTTCGCGTTTGTTTTGGAAATTTTCTTCTTTGGAAGATAACAACTTATAATATGCAATTTCAAAATATTGAGATTCTCGCTATAAGCGTAATTTTTTCAAACCAGTCACCGAAGAAAATAAAAGATTAAATAATGAAGATGGTAAATGACCCTGTCGTCACTACTTCTAATGAGAATGGGAGATTCTCTCGATCCTGAACTACCAACGGGTCCTGTCCTGTACGGGTAAGAAGACTTGTTTAAAAAGCGATCTTGACATGGTCTTAGATTCTTAACGTGAAGGAGAACCAGACAACAGTAGCCCCGATGCTCTTATCCGAAAATAATTTGTTACCTATTTATCGTAACGAGAAAAGACTGGATTTAGATGAAAATTAACTTAATTGGTGGAAAGTTAACCGTTGTGAATTTAAAATTCTCTCCAAATTAGCATGCAGATATTTATCACCTGCACCAGCCAGTGTTCCCAGCGAACAACTGCTTGTTTAGTGCAGCTGGGTTAATAGGTATAATCCACTTAGAAACAGGTTGGAAGCTGAGAAGGCTGCAATATTGCTATTTATTAAACATAATTCACCAATTTTTTTGTTTGATTATTAAACAAGAATTTTTTATAACGAAACTTGAAGCTCAAAATTCTGTTGTGTCATAAGTAAAACTAAAAACTTGCAATTTTTTTCTAAAAATATGTTTAAATAAATAAAAAGTTAAAATTAAATTGATTTTCAGATATTAATGTACTTAAAATTTACATAATTATCCTTTTAAAAGCCCAAAATCCGCATCCGCATCCGTATCACATCCGCATCCGCATCGAATCCGCATCCGCGGATGTGTACTTCTAATAATCCGCATCCGCATCTGCATCCGCGAATGTCTAAATTTTCGCATCCGCAACAACCCTGCTATAGACGATAGAGTGTTAATCGCGTAGATGCTAATTTAAAGCATAAATACCCCTTTTTGTCCTGGCGTTTCGGACGGCTTACAATAGCTGCGGGCACATATGCTTATCTAAACAGGATGTAAAAAGACCCTTAACGAAAACTGAAATCCCATGTTGTACCATTCACTACGAACATTTTTTACTTCGGCACCATACCTGGGCAATTACTGGTTCAGGAGATATTGAGGCTCAAAGCTAGTATGGAATGTTTCTAATTAGGTACAAAATCGATGCATTTACCCCGCCATTATGTTCTTAAGATGTCCCTATAACCCCATAGATATGTAGGTATTTCGAGCATTACACGCGCGCGCTTTTAATTGCAGTTTATAAAATGTGAAAACTTAAAAAAAATCGTATACCAGGTATTATTTTTGGTTAGTATGACTTGGCATGATGTCCACAACGAGTAGACTTCGGCTTGGTGATGGGTCTTGTGACACCCTGTATAAACGTATGACGAATATAATCTGATGATCAGAGGTAATTAGATATTGCAGTAGCATTGTGGGTTTCAAACTACGTACTGCTAGTGACAATATCGGGCAAATAAATGTTTATATTTTTGTCTACTTAGATAGTCGTGTTGCATCTTTTAGCACCGCCTGCTAGCACTGTAGTATAAGACTCGCGTACTCTGTGATATTATACCTTATATCTTGACATATAAGACATAATTTTGCTTGGCATTGTTAACCTAGGACAATGGCTAAGGTGCCTTCCATACAACGTTGCAATAATAAACATGGTGTTGGCAGCTGATAAGAAAATTTAACAAAAACAGCAATGTTTCACGTTTCTCACAAAACGGAAACAACAAAGAAAATGCTAGCCAATACATTTCATTGAACATGAAAAATTTTAAAGTAACAATACTGAAAGATCAAAGATTGTATATTATGGCTTCAGGCTATTTGAGCGGGATTCTTTTAAATATAAAAAACACATTTTGTTTAGAAAAATCTGGGTTGTGCAGCGAAGCTTACGTTGGACGTTATTTTTGCTTTATATAACACTAGCTGACCCAGCGAACTCCGTATCGCCTTTATAAGAGTTTTTATTTAATTCCCTTTTTTCCAAGCCCCTTTTCCAAAGTTACCATCGACTTAGCGCTTATTCTCTTATCATTTCAGAGTATATAAATGATGCAAAAACAAACATAGATTTTTATATAATATTGAATTCCCCATTCCTTAAAATATCGGAGACGATACCCATATAGACTAAAAAAAAATCTCGTCCGCCATCTTTGATCACGAAATAGATGTTGTATTTGGATTCACCATCCCTTAAATCATTAGAGACGATACCCATATTGATTTTTTTAAATATTTTCCTATCCGCCATCTTTGATCACTAAATAGATGTTGTATTTAGATTCGTCATCCCTTAAAACATCGGAGACGATAACCACATTGATTTTTTTAAACTTTCTCATCCGCCATCTTTGATTTCTCATCCGCCATCTTTGATCACGAAATAGATGTCAGATTTGGAATCCCCATCCCTTTAAATATCGGCGACGATACCCATATCGACTTTAAAAAAATCCCATCCGCCATCTTTGATTTTCTATCCACCATCTTTGATCACGAAATAGATGTTGTATTTGGATTCACCATCCCTAAAATCATCAGAGACGATACCCATATTGATTTTTAAAATTTTTCCTGTCCACCATTTTTGACTTCCTATCCGCCATCTTGAATCACGAAATAGATGTTGTATTTGGATTCCCCATCCCTTTAAACATCGGAGACGATACCAATATTGATTTTTTATTAATTTTCCCATCCGCCATCTTTGATTGCCCATCCGCCATCTTTGATCACGAAATACATGTTGTATTTCGATTCTCCACCCCTTAAAATATCGATGGCGATACCCATATTGATATTTAAAATTTTCTCATCCGCCATCTTTGATATCCCGTCCGCCATCTTGGATCACTAAATAAATTTCATATTATTAATCAGCGTCCCGAAAATCTCGAAAACGATACCCATATAGATTGTATCCTATTCGTTTAGCCTTTTTTTGCCTTTGACCCAACCCTCCCCCTTCTCGTTTGACCATTTTATTATTTTTGTCTGGCCACTAAAAGTTGTGGCGTAATTTTATATAGCCTATAGCCTTTCGGAATAATTGGGCTATTATAGGCAATAACAATTTTTAAAATCCGACTGCTAGTTCCTGAGATTAGCCGACATTATGTTTTAGCCTTTTTAGCCTTTTGCCCAGCCCCAAAAGGTCGAAGCATTATGTTATATAGCCTATAGCCTTCCGGAATAACTGGGCTATCGTATACAAAAAGAATTTTTCAGATCCGACCGGTAGTTCCTAAGATTAGCGCGTTCAAACAAACAAACAAACAAACAAACTCTTCCGCTTTATTATATTAGTATAGATTTTTGCGTAACTGACTGACAGACAATGCACAGACAAAACAATTGGCCGCAAAATGCTGACACTTGGCATGTATATTCTTTGGAGACAGTTAGGGTGTACTAAGAAAGGATTTACTGAAATTCTCGCGGAATCGGGCCGAAACGGTTAAGAGCGTTTAATCCGTCGGAGGCGATTTTGCGGGTTTTTATTGTTCTATTACGTTACGGATAAATAACAATTAATGGAAAAGATAAAGAAAATATGAAATTTCAGTTCTTTATCAAGAGAGTGCTGAAGATAAATATATGGGTTACTATAGTAAATATTTTAAAACGGATGAATTTAAAAAAGTCATTTTCGTAATTTCTGTGGTTTAGGCCAGCATTAATGGTCGCTAGTGCTATGAAAACTTATCGTTCTATAATTCTGTAAATGTAAACTGTACGAGCAAAAGCTATACAAGCGAGTCCCTAAAAAAGAAATTGTACTTTCATTCATAATTTTCAAGAAAATCGGAGAACAAAACAGTGCACTTTGCTTAATTTTAGCCCGCAAATTTGCATTTATATCTAAAAAACTACTGTGATTATTAAAAAGATATATACATATTTAGAAACCGTAAGATTCATTTTAAGTCATATAAAAAAATTGGAATCTAAACTTTTCGTTTGTAATTAATATGATTTTTTTAAAAAGACCTATAAAACTCGAAGCGCGATGCTATGTCCGCCATTCAGCGCTGAGCGCTCTCAGAGGACGGACCTGTCGCTCGCGTCCGCGTCCGCCATTTTACGTAAATATTGCATTCCAAAACGTTTATAGCGCGGCTAAAGCTTCTTGATCCTTATTTTTTTTCTCAACGTATTTTTTTTTATAAATATGAAAAGTTGATGTACTTAACTTTATTTATGTATTACGTATTAAACTAGCGTGTTAGTCGAGACATCTGGAGTCTAGTGGTTACTGGTTAGTATAGTAGCGCGGTCAACTAGGGGCTGGGCGAGACTGACAGAAACGGACTGTTAGATATTATACCTTGCTGCAAAAATCAAGTGGCAATATACAGTATAAACAGGTACAGTAGTTAGACGCATTTGATCTTTGATGGGTGACCATGGGATTGGCTTGCAGAGCCTATATCGCAGGTTTATTTTCGTACAAACTACATAAGTTAAGGTAAAGTAATTGACATCACGGTCATAGTATGGATGGGTGACCGACCGATGAGTTTACAGAGCCCATGTATGAGGTTCTTAATGGGGGCAAAATTATGGTTATTTTTAAGCTAGGACGCGCCGTCGTTAGCATGATACCAATGTAATAGGTATTTACCTAAAACGTACTATGCAATGCAATTAAAAGCACACTTGAATCGAATATTATCTTACAAACCGCCGCAGCTCAGCTGATCCCCACGAGCTCGCATTGCAGGTACCTAACACACACAAGTCCACCTACCTACTGTGCAGTCTTATTCTGCACCAGTTAACAGTTTATTTTGACTCAATTCTTCTAACTATATTTGTTCAAAATGCAGTTTCGATCTAATGTCAGTGTCATACTCATGTCACAAATGGTATTCTCCTAAATAAACTGATATTGGAATGTTATCGTGGCTAGATCGTTAATTGAACAATGTCATCATCATCGTTCTAGCATACCGTGGATTCGAACCCGATACCTTCTGCATAGCAGTCCGTTGGTATCTCCAGTAGGCTATCGCTGCCTGTTGTTAATTAAACAATGTGTCAACGTCACTGAGAACAATAGAAGTCAAATTATAGTTGGTGCCACGAGAAGATAGACTTTTTGTAAACAAACATTCAGAGCTTCACAACCTTTTTTCGAACAGTTGCGTTTTAGATTTTATGCTTTTGAACAGTCTTTTTTTTTCAATGCCTACGCAATAAATAAAAATATTTGATTTTGTGTTTTAGTGGTCGAATGTTCATAAATTGGCCGATTTTTTTGTTGTTTTACACGTAATAATCTGTAAATTAATGAAAAATAGAGTACCATGTATGTTAATTATAGAGTACATACATGTTACTTTTTATTATTGACACGATTTTTAAAAAATCACTACGCAATAAATAATTTTGCTCAAAGTAGCATATCTATTCTAAAATATTAAATTATTGACCAACAATGAATAATATAACAGATAACTAGCTAATACATTGCATAAACATTTCTAGGCATAGAGATTTTACGTTGTCTGTGAATGAAATCGTCAGAATGAACTTAAACAAAAACCATTAAACGTTACGGTAGTCTGAAAACGCAATTTCTTTTTTAGGTATAAATCATTTTCTGCCATCTGATATTCTGCACGCGCTTTTTCGAGATGCCGGCAGCGAGAAGAGCGTTGCAGTCCTATAAACTTGTATTTAACACCAACCCCTTCCTGATAACTAAAAATTTAATTTTGTCCTCTGATAAAAAGATGTTAAGCCCAAGAATGTATCATATCAATGAACTAACGCCAAATGTTGACACTCTAGGCGTCAGTACCTCAAAACATTAAAAGATCCGGTTGACAGCGCATAATATCGATAAAAACCCGATCCATTGACATATTAGTTTCCAATGACACGTATCTATATATAGGTCGGTTCACGAAAGTTGACCAGAAGTGGCGGCCGTCGCGCATATGTACATTCGTGCACCAATGGCGTGGCTCCATTCTTGACGCATTTAGGGAATGCGTCAAGAACGGAGCCACTCCATTGGCATTCCACCCGCGCCTCACACCGCACCTCCACGGAGACCTAAAAAATGATTTCTGCGCAGTGGTCATCTTTCGTGAACCCGACCTATACCGTTGCGCTCATTGATTTGAAATTATTTGTTTTTGACAGAACTATCGCTAAGTCACTTAGTAAAAATTATTTGTTTACAAAATGTCTATGTTCTCGTGACACGGACTCTAGATGATAATGACATTTAAATTAGAAGAATACCAATTCTGAGTCAATTTAAAATCTAATCTCATTTCGTTCAAAATATAATTTCAATGTCATATAAAATACGAGAATTGGCCTTATCTATGTAAAATTTTATAAAAAGAGGGATTTATATCATCGCACACTGTGTGAAATAATTTTAGGTGAATATGTATTGTATAATTACAATATTTTGTAAATACAAATCAACATATTGTATACTAGAGGACGCCAGCAGCTACGCCTGCAATTATTTTAAATTTACCCGTTTTGGCCGATCCCGTGGGAATTTGGGGAAATCCCTTCTTAGTGCACCTCTACGGTCCCCAAGGAACATACATGCCAAATTTCAGCTTTCTGCGCCCAATAGTTTCGGCTGTAGCGTGTCTGTCAGTCAGTCAGTAACGCAAGGATTTTATATATTAAGATTTTTTCTTTCTTTTAATGAATTAAGTATTTTCTTTTACCCGACTCTTTTGGTTTTGTATTTAGTGTCATTCGTGGGTTTTCATGCATTAATAACAAAATAGATGTATATTTGAAATGTAACAATTATGTAGATGACAATTATAAATTATTTCTATCATATAATAAAACTGCGCCAAATTATTATAAATAGTCGTTGTTATCCTGAAGAACATCATCCTACTAAACAAATATGTAATATCTATCTTTATTTGATACCTTTAAATGCATGTCCATTGAAAATAATTAATTTGAATACTTTCATATCATAATCGACGTATTACATAAACGAATACTGTTCATGTATGGCAAGAAGGATCAATATTATTATTCCACGCGATACCGTCATAGTGCGCCGGGTCTCGCATGCGCGGTGTGCGGGCGTCCGCGGTACTATAAAAACCTAAACTCGAGCCGCCGCTCGAGGCGTATACGCTCTTAAGTAAAAAAATGGGCGGGTGTGGTTGCGACTATCCTCTTGTTTTTATTTACAAAACATACTACTGAACATGTTGACTGATTTTCGTTTAATTTTTTAATTTCTACGCTTTAAATTACTTGTCTGCTCAATTGCATAACTGGTTTTCACGATACGTCCGAAATATAAAATTCTTGCACTACATGCGCTGCCGTATTTTTTCCTTTATACAAAAATAAAAAATATTTTAATTTAATTTTTAGCATAAAAATGCAGAAATATTCAACATGGTGCATGGCTTTAAAAAAAGTACAAAAAAATTGTAGCGTGTAGAATTGGTAACTACAGTGTTATTTTTTACTTGGCATTGTAATTGCTTTTATCCTTTCATCGCTATTTTTATTAACACAGTTTGGATTACTAATTAATAATATTCTCTTCAGACGTTACAAGTCAAGTATTACCTTAGATATCAACGAGTATGTTTGTATAGGTGTGGGGATCCGTGTGGTGACTGGTGACGAACAAATACAAAGTGTCACTAAAAATTTCATTTCGTGGATACCATAAGAAGCGAGTTAGGCAAATATACAAAGCAAACAGTATCTTGCGGAACAGACGGAAGACGAGGAGGTCAGCATATAGTAAGCCGTGGTATATAATAGACCAAATGCTGCTATTGTGATGCAAATTAGGACAGGCCTTCCAAGATAGTAGAGCCTTGCTAATTTCAGCGTGAATGGGCCGGCTTAACCGGGGAAGTACTACCCTTTCACAGAAGATCGACGTAAAGTAACAGTACCTAAACTGTTGCGTTTGTTCGGTGAGTGAAAGTGCCGGAGGCCCTTTCTCCTATTCCTTCTCCCTCATCCCACTCCTTCTCCTATCCCTTTTCCCAACCCCAAGGGGCGGCAACGCACTTGTGGCTCCTGTGGTGTAGCTTGTGTCCATGGGCGGCGGTAATTGCTTACCATCAAGCGATCCATCTGCTCATTTGCCGCCTATTACCATAAAAAAACCTAAGTCCAGCAGTGAACTATAAAAGTGGCGCCTGGTTTAACTTTAAATGTTTACTTGAAATCTGAATAATTGTAGCCAACTATACTGATGTCTTTCTCTCAAATAACCGTGACCTACTCACGCATCATACTTTAAAGCTTAATATTTACGTTCCAAGGAAACTGATACCTTACACCAATCTTAGAACTGGCTCTGAGGCCTCACCAGCCAACTGAAGCTTGCTTTTATATCGTGATAGATTCTCATTGGAGTCGACACACAATATACTCCCACTCAATCCCGATAACTGACACACAACGCGACGCCTGCAGTAATACATCAACGCCTTCAAGACGCAGCAGCCTCGCCCGAAAATTACTGAAACAGACAGTTTCAATGAACTGCTGAGTTATCTACACACATGGATACGAAACTTATTACAGCCGAGACTCTTGTTATTACTGCTAAACATGTGTGAAATTGTTATAGAATTGGGCGAGTACCCTGGTCATATTATTGGGCTTCTTATAGTAAGAAATACATTTATATAAAATTAAACGCCAGATTCAAATAATACTGGGTCTTCCACTAATATTGACGTAAGCTTATGGCGTTGTAGGAGGCTGCAGTAAAATTAAACTGTAATTCCACTTTGTTTGATAGTGGGTAAACGTGATAACGGCTTTATAACCCATTATCATTAAGACTATTCTTGAAATCTTTAATTCTTGTATCCATATAATGGATGCTATTAAAAAAAAATATAAATCACAAAAAATATCAAAATAGTTTAAGTTATTTTGAATTAATTGAGATAATTTTATTGTCAGTCTATATTTCAGTGCGTTCAGGACATGATGACTTAGTTGCCGAATTGTTTTTTGACTTTATCGTAACATTAAAAGACTGTAAGAACTTCTGGTTTACTGTAAAAAAATCCTTATCGAAAAACCGGATACTGAATATGCCGACCATTCCTTGTATCCGTCTAGCGCTATGTCTATTAAATTGGATCTGGCACCGTTATTTATTAGAACTGAGCTTTAAATCCAATTTAATTACTAGCGAGAAATGCGCTTTCCTTCAAGTTTCACTAAACGCTAGTCGACAGCGAAATTCACTTGGCATTAAATCTTAATAACTAGCACAAATGTATTGCAGTAGCGAGCAATACATCACCGCCCCCGCGCGCCACCGCACCTACTGCGCTTTAATTACGAACAGTTACTAGCGCTGATACATCACATACAATGATTATTTTAAACCTCGGGCTAAGCAATCAATATTTGATGCTGACTCCCACTCGCGATTAGGGACAATGTATGGTATTGCAGCGCATATTTGAATATTGTACGAAGTGAAATTAATCAATACATTGCTTATATTGTAAGGTTGGTTTAGGTTAAAGCTCCATGGCTTGACTGGGAAATCTTATGAAGTGTATTATTGGATGTCAGTATTATCAAAATAAGGTTATGCATAACATTTATCGAAATGTGTTATATTTACTTTTTCCTCTTTTGTTTCAATTTCTTGGCATTATGTGAGTTGTGAATCTTTAGTTCGCAGCAATAGCATAAGATCAGCGGGTAAGTATGCGCTTGCCGAGCCACCCTGATAGATGTGCATGACTTTACCACTGAGGAATGTCGACGACACCGCAGTGGCTTTTAGTGCGTAGGGAGAACTTCTTTCGGGTTTCCACGTGCTCTAACCACTATGTTTTAAACTCAACTTTGACTTGGTCTGAACTGAAATAACTCAAATTATGGAGGAAACCGGGTAACGGAGCTTATCACCGCGACACCAAAATAATTTACGTTAATTTCCTTACTTCAATCTCTTTCAAAAATGCTTTACTTTAATAAACTCATTACAGTATCCTTTGTAAACGATTTTTTTGAAGATGCTCCGATTGCAGAATATTCAAAAATAATACTTTCAACCAAAAAGATGTTGATTTAAAAAAGATTTCGTTTCAAATCCACAAAGTTGTACATAGCAACATCTTTGAAGAAAATTAATAAGTTTATTTTTATACCGATCCAACCGTCAACAACAAATTTAAAATGTTTTCCTTTGATTTAAAGTACATGAAAACTGTCTGGAAAGTTTGTTCAAGTTTGAGTTAGTACGACTAAATTGAACAACAAGTTAATATAGTATGGTTGATTGATTACCCATCTCTTAATAGTTTACTATTTTGTTATAATGTGTGTTACTTTTGTGAATTTGTTTTTGACTTTTGCAATAATAGTTTGGAATTTGTGGGGTTGAGTAAAGAGTTAAGTGCTGAAATAAACTACGGAAAATGAGTAATTACGATTTAAATTTATATATTATCGAATGAGAGAAAAAAACATAATAATTAAGATACTATAATGTATGTTCAGGTGTTGGATCTAGAACATTTATGCCTGAATTAAAGTTTTATTCTAGTAGCATTAAACCAATAATCGTGTTTTTCACATAAAGATTTGTTCTGTGTACAAGTCGAACACCATCCATCATCATCAGGCCTTTATACTGTCCCACTTCTGGGCACGGGCCTCTTCTCACTATGAGAAGGGTAAGGCCATAGTCCACCACGCTGGCCAATTGCGGATTGGCAGACTTCACATGTCTTTCGAGAACATTATGGAGAACTCTCATACATGCAGGTTTCGTCACGATGTTGTCCTTCACCGATTAGCCAGCGATAATTAACAATTTAATACGCACTTAACTCCGAAAAGTCATTGGTGCGTGCCGTAGATTCGAACCCCAGACCCTCTGCGTAGCAGTCTGTCGGTCTCGAACACCAATTAGGCAGTAAGGATTACTAATCAGTAGACCGGACCTGGCTTAGAATATCACACCATTTCATCATGAGATTTTCGGGGAGATAGGTAGCAGCAGCGAGCGTTCTCCTGTGTAGGTACCGCCACCGTACTGTGAAAATGTGAGAGCAAACCTCGTGGTGTGCCCTGGGAGGCCTACGTCTAGTAGTAGACCGTAATAGGTTGTGAGAAAAGACCAACAGGTAAGAAGAAGAAAGTAAAGAAAGAAAGAAAAGAAAGAAAGGAAAGAAAGAAAGGTTAGACAAATTATTAGTATCTTCGACATACTAGTAGCTACATAAAGTTGGAACGCCAGGACCTTTCGTGCGATAGCTTAATGTTCGTTTGGTATTAGGCGCGATCAATACAAATCACAGATACAAATCGAGCCGATCGACCTTTTACACTAATATGGTGAGCAATTACCTAAATGATTCTAGTGGATGGATTTATTGGTGTCACCGCGCGTAGGCTCACATAACTCTCGCTTAGAAGAAGATATTTTGTCAACTTTAAATAATAATATGGTCAATAATGTGCTCACTATTAGGCTGTGCGCAAATGGGCTGCAACATATTAGAAATATTTGTATACTCATAGCCGTGGACGAGTAGAGTAATGTGGCCACTTGCCCCTCATAGGCGACCACTAACTGCTAGTAGTAGTCACCTGCCATCTTCGTTTGCGCAGTATGAAAGCACATGGCGCGCGACATCCACTAGCGTGGCTATGATCGGTGTTCCGTTTGCGCACAGCCTTATTGCAACCGCATAAATGCCAATTAATTATATATAATATAAACCATGCAGCCTGACAGAACTAAACTTTCTGTACCATTTAAAACTTTTACAGTGTAGGTAAAATCAACCAGTCCGTTTTAGATGACATTAATATATAATAAGGTAAAAGTAGATGGAACATCACCAACAAAAATAATTAATGAGCATTTTTGAGCATGAATGTTAAATCAGTCAGCTTACAGTTTTTGTAGATCGACTGTAGTTACTGGGTACCTACTTTTGAATAGACAGAACAAACCGTACACTTTACAGCTTCGCAGATTGAAAACTGAAAGGTCCCCGGACAGCTAAACACGTAGGTACTTGGGTAACACACCAACTTTATCTAGTTACTTAGGATTTTAAAACAAACTCTGTCTGGTCTGAATGAACATTCTTCAAACAAAATGGTCACGCCATTAACTGATTAACGAAGTCAAATAGTACCTAGTATACTATGAAAATGGCAAAACATAGGTACAAAATAGAAATGTCAGTATAAGTTAGTTTAGAATTTTAGGTCGGCTCGTGTTTGGAACTTATTTCACTCGTCGACAAAGTTGAGCAGCGTTAAGGTGATTTAAGGCTTAGACTTTTGTGGTTTAGGCCATTTACTGCTTGAACAAAGTAGGCCCGCTACGCTAATTTGTTTTAAATTTGCATCGCGTTGAAAATTAGTAGTCTTTATTGCAAAAAATAGTGCTATGTACCCAGAAGAAAAGCAAGTTGATAATGTTTTTGCAGCGTTCTTTGCGTTTTCTATATTTTTTCGGTCCAAAATAGCTATTATGGAATCTTTACATTAGTTAGGGATAAACTACATAGCATTTTTGTGACGGGTATCGAAATGTTGTAAACCTCTTGCGAAACTACGGAATTAGTTCGAATGCATGAATTGTGTCCCTACTTGCTGACAAATAAGATTTATATTTTAAAATGGCAGAACTCAATCAACAAAATCATTTAGTTCATCGCGCCACATCCCATTGTTAACAAATATGTAGCACACGTCGTCATGTCGTGAACTCACGCGTCGCTTTGGCTGAGGCGCACTGACACGTTGACGCGTTGACACGTTGTTGCAAGTACGCGTGGACGCGAGCACGCGTGGGCGCGCGTCAGTACGTCACGCCCAGAGATGTTTTATTAACGCGCACATCACTTGCGTATGCATTGAAATACGCACACGTAATTGTTTTGAGGTATTGTTTTTGTTTAGCAAACTTGTTTTCCTTATAACTACGAGTAGCTATTTTATGATAATGGTAAAATTTAATATTTTAACTGTCCATTCATCATCAATCCATTCAAGCCTATCAAAGTGACCCACTGCTGGGCTAAGGTCTTGGCCTTGGACCGCCATGCGTCCCTGTCCTGTGCTATGGCTGGCCAGTCGCTATCGAATGCGTTCATGCCTTCTCGCCATGTCTGTTTCGGTTTGCCGCATTGTAAAAAAGCATTTATCTTGCCCAAAAAGGTCTCCTCGTAGGAAATCCTTTTTCAACATCTACTAGTTTTATTTACAAAGGAACTTAACTTGTGTCTGATTTCAAGGTCTACTCTCCTTCTTCGTCGAAATTAGTAACATTTGTTTTAGCCGGCGTCATGAAAACGGAAGGCACAGATAAATACATATTTTGTCTAATCTCAAACTGGTCGCAACCCAATCAGACATTTTAGGCGCTGTACATCCGAAGGCCTATAACCCCAAATTTAATCTCATGTCGCCTCATACTGACTCAATAGTCTTTTTGTAACACAACACCTAAATAGTAGAACAAAGCTTCACAAATCATGTGCATGTAATATAACACGTTTCATTGTCCGCAGTGCGTGGGCGCAACGCGTCAACTTCGCGCCGCCCCGAGCGACTTAAATAATGACACCGGGTCATTCGTTCAACTCAACACGAACGACGCCTTTGTACTCATTAATACTGGATACTCAATGTTTATGCCTACGTGCTAAACAATCAGTGAAATTTATTGTTGGTGCAAATTAAAATAAATATAGTAAAGGTGTTTTCTAAGAGTAGATAGGCGCTGCAATCGCTATAAGAACGAAGGCTTGATTATTTACAGCGCATAACTAAATTATTCGACGTTCTGAAATAATGCAGTATTGCTTCATTTCTCAATTGCAAAATAGTAAATGAGAAATAATCTTCACTTAATTTCTAAAAAAAATGAATATAGGGAATTTGTTTTAGGACGACTCATTTAAGCAATGAAAACTAATGAATGAAGTGAAGAAGTACCTAGTATTCTCACTGGCATTAGGTACCTCCGCATAAGTCAAATATCTACTTGGTTACCTAAGCAGTAGCGCAATGTTCGCCTATTAGTCGAGATTAAGAACCCTGTGCAGCAACTCTGCGATTAGGCAAATAGTCGTAATAGCAGCGTAACTTGAAAAAATACGTCATAAGCAGCGCGTTGTGTCTACTTAACACTGACTGTAACTTTAAAAGTAAATAGATGGATATTGTTTCTGCCAATACTCACCACAGTAATATTATGCGACAAAACTGCACGAAAATGAATTCAACAATTTGCATAAAAGCCCTCAATTCTTACAAAACACCAGTAATTTGAATAATAAAAGTAGCGAAGTACCCTCCAGACAGTCAACAAGCACTTCTTTAACCCATATCTCGATCTACGAGAATCTAAACAGCTGCGAGGGAAATGCGCTGCCGCTAACTTGTGCTAAGTTCCTTGAATCAATAGTACGAACAACTTACGTTCAATAGACAGCCCTTCATGGTAAAATAATAATGTATTTTGTACTTGTGCGCTATTGCGGGTGCGTGTCTTGGACATTAATGGAATTTGATGAGGATATGATTGACGGGAGGGGGACATCGATCCGAGGTTAAACATTGTTTATACCGTGAAATTGTACGGTAACCGTTTACAAGAAGGACTCCTATATGTTTAGGAGTTTGAGGAATGACTAGATGTGTATGACAAGTTGAAAACTGCCGAATTGATAATGCGATATATTCTGTTCACAATATATTTTAGTGACCACTTCAGAACTAGTGAAATTTCCTTATTGTGAAATGCCGTTTCCCGTCTTACAGATACATTCTTAGCAGCACTACGCAAAATCAGTTTTCGAGTCATAATAATTGATCTGATAATCGAATCGAAGAACGGAATCACTATCCCGTTAGTTTTGTAGTACTTAATACTTTTCTATGACAGTCGGACAAATATAGTTTGAATAAGTAATGGAACAACGTGTCGAATTAGAGTCCTGTATCATAGCCGTCTTGCACTTCATTAATAATGTACAGGAGCAGTTTTGTTGTAATCTGATTGCAATTCCTTTGAGGATAATAATACAAGGGAGGAAGGATGGCGTGACCGTTTTCACATCGAAAATGACAGCTACACGGACGGGCCATGACGTGAAATTAGTTAATGTAGTTATTATAGACAAGTTGATTTGACATCATGAAACCTAACATTATAATAAGGACCCAAATACATCATACATTAATTATTAAACACTAATACCATGTTGACTGTGGGCACTTCTGTGAATTTCATCTTGATCGTCATACAAACACTTTTTATTATGTGTTTCACTTGTAATGCAAAATACAGTTTCTTCATGTTAAATGTTTATTTTCAAGTTGTGTACTAAATTAGTCTCAAAGTTTAATTATAAGGCTTCGTACACATTGACGAAACTCTTCAGAGGTTTATAAAGTTTTAATTGTTCATTTTTGAGGTTCTGTTGTCTCTATTAAATAGACAAGTCGTATTTTTGTAATTTTGACTGAAACGTCAAAATTTTTAAGTGTTTTAAAGTAATTTAAATATATATTTTCTCATACGTTCTCTGACCAGATTGGAGACATCCTAAAAAAGGACAGGTCGGAATTACCCTTAACTGAAGAGCATGCATGAGAGACTTGATGTGAGCAAATGAAGCCAGAGATACTTATGTGAGTATCGTTGCAAATGGCCTTCCGTAGCCTCTGTCTCCCCTTCGGGAAACTGACGTGAGTCTATGTATGTATGCATGTATCTTTTCTTGATCACATTTTTCACAGAGCGACTGCCGTCTGACCAAGCAATCCAAAGTGATAAGGATATTCCATGGCTTAGACTAGTGTCAGTATATTTAAGGGTAATCATTATAACAACAGTCACAGATCCTCATTCCAGTCGCCACCGTTAGTTGAGCTATCAGAGGCAAGGGACGAGCGATAATTGACAATTTCATACGCACATAACTTCGAAAAGTCTGTGGTGCGCGCCGTGAATTTGAACATAAGACCCTCGGCGTAGTTGTCTTTTACTATTTCCACTAGGCTATTACTGCCCTAGCAAAGTACAGTGACGTACATCCATGCTATATATTTCCAATTTCTTCAAGCCACAACCTGCCAGCTTATAAACAGGTTGTTTCTGTTACACTTGCGTGTGAACAAGGCTTAAGTCGCAAGGTAGGAAACAATTATTTTCTGAATTACGTTGGCAGTTCCTTACTTGTTTCCCTAGATATTGGTTACGGGGTTTGTTTAAAAACTGTTTCTGCTTAGCTGTTAACGGAAAGTAATTTCGTAAGTTTTGGGGTGAAAGTTGGTATATTTTTGGGGCAAACTTTATTGTGTTGTAAACAAAGTTAGTGTAGTGTTATGGAACTCGTAAAAGTCGGTCGAGGGGAAGGGTAAACTTTGTACAAACATTAAAACGTGGGAATATCTACCTACTAAGATATTATGCTAAATATGATTTGTGTGTTTGTGAAGAGTCGGCATAACTTTGTGATTGACTGCGTGGTGTTGTATTCCTCTATTATAGAAATTCTTATAAGATGAAACAATATTTTCAGTGTCAGTAAGATTGTAAACAGGTACTATTTATTAATCTGAAATTTTGAAACATTCATTTTCATGTTTGAGATATCCTAATTTCTCAACGTAGGGTACTTACAATCAAATGGCGTGAGCCACAGACTTTTCGAATTTAAGTGCGTATTAAATTGCGTATCAAATCGTCGTGAGGAAACCTAAATCTCTGAGACTTCTCCATAATGATCTTAAAAGACAATTTTTCCTTCACCACTTAGCAAACGGTAATAAACTATTTAAATAGGGTTTGAGCTTTAAAAGTAATGGGGTTGGGTTGAATTCGAGACGCTTTGCAAAGCATCTTAGCATTGTTAGTTGCTGCAGTTTCTCCACTAGGTTATCGCTGCTATAAGACGTATTATCATAATAATTATTCTAATAAGTGAGAGGGTGGATATCTCAATGACGTCATATTTTTGTCATTCCACGAACCAGCCATTAACGCTGGACACTTGATATTTGTTGGTAAGTTACCTGTCCCTTGTAAACAGCTGACCTTTGCGTAAATAACTATCTATTTGTTGAGGGAGTGGCCTGAATTGTATCAACTGGCTTGCACAGACGGAGACCAGACGTGACTACTTTAGAGCAACAAATTCACTAGTTAATTCTGTGTTAATGTCTTTTTGTTTGTCTATCTGTGTGTCCAGGGTAGTCTCTGAAAGGGCTGAACCGATTTTGATAAGACTTTTATTGGAAGATAGAGGACTTTTTAGGGCAACATGTAGGATATAATTTGATCCGATAAGTAACGCTGTTGTCGAGGTGCCGAAAATATCGCGGGTAAAACCGCGGAAACCAGCTAGATCTTTATATTATTTGCCGACGAACATAAATAAGTTGTAGATTATTTATTGTATTTTGTGAGATATCGTTGCGTGAGTCATAGTATTGGATTACACTTGGATTGTGTTTGATAGACGATAATTGACGCACCGTCATGGTTTATTGTTTTTATTGGTATACTAGCTAACAGACTGTCTAATATCTGTCTGGCTCTTATAGAACTAGAGAACTTTGCTTACTTGAAGTGAGATAAGAGTCACAGCGATAATAAATTTTACTATGGCGATAGATTACGTCAAACTGACGATGCGAGTCCATTCGAAATCATAGGGTGCTTGTACACGGCGCATGTAGCTTGAGCATGTTGAGGCACTTGCGCGGGTTACATGCACCGTAAACATATCGTTTAAAACAATGTGCGGGTCCAGCGACTCGAGCATGTACCAAAGCGAGCCACCCGCGCAAGTAATTCGCGTGCTCTGCGACGCGCGCGGGTCACTCGCACATGTTATTTGTTAAAATTACATTTTTAACGTATGATTTTAAAATAATTTTCGTTCGTCGAGACATTTGACGCGATTCAAGTCAGAAAGCTACCGCGCGAATAGCATGCACATGTAGCTCTTGACCACGAACAAATAACTTGTACATAGGTACAGCTTGCGCAAGTAGCCCGTGTCTTTACTTGCTCCAGTTATTTGCACCATGTACAAGTACAAGCGAGTAACTTGATCAAGTAGCTTGCGCATATTACCCACGCATGTAACCCGCACCTTTACTTGCTCCAGCTACATGCACCGAGTAGAAGCACCCATAATTCAAAACGGCCGTGAAGAACTTTGCTGCGGAAAGACTAGCTCTATTAAAGAATTAGAGAATTAAAGTTGCTTAGAGAGAATATTCTATCATCAGCCTTTAACAGTCCACTGCTGGACTAGGCGTCTTCTTTGAAAGGAGGAATTGGCCTACTATACCACGCTGGCCAAACGGGTTGGTATAGGGTTTGTATCAAGTTTTCCTTCTCTTACAGTGCTGTTCTCTGCATAATATGGTCCCTCTGTCGGCTCTTACGACACCCATGGGATGACATGGGATGGTGACAATCCGTATTCTTAATCCGTCACCACACGGAGGAGAACATTAAATACACAATATAAAGCACGACGTCACAGCGAAATGACCACCTTCTGCACTTTTTTTATCAAAGCCGTTTTTGCTTATCTAGACAATACACAAAACATAGTTTTACCCACAATATAGTTAAGCGGACAAGCAAAAGCACTTTAGTGCAAATAAACGACTACAGAATGTTGGCGTGAGTACCTTATTTCAACAAACGATCCAAAACATAAAGCAATATCAATAAAACAAATCACAACGCTTCCCTACGAAATAAACGAGCCAGCCACACAAGGAGATCGCCAAATTTACACTGCACTCGGTAACACTAACTATTTCACCCATAAACAATTACCGACATACATATACCACCAAATCATAAAAATACACCAGTCATCCACCCTTATGACAAGCGAGCAGAATTTAGTTTTGTGCGGCAAACATTTTCAAAATGGCATAATTAACTTTGTGTTTTTGAGTTCCTCTCTCACAAGTTTACTTTAAACGCTTGTCAAAGGATTATAACCTTTGTTAGTATAATAATAATAGTCCTTTTAGCAGCAACGCGTGGGCGGAACAGACGAGTTTATGAAGTGTTCGTATTCGTATGCAAATGGTTAAACTTGGCTTTTTTTCGTTGAATAATTTAACATGTTTGTCGCTTCTGTTGCATTGATTTGTGCTCGCTTAATTTTGTTCAATGGTGCCTTTAAACGGAAATATGGATATTGGATGCTACACTTTATTAAGCTGCTTTACCGCTGGTAAAAATAACGAACGAATTTTATTATGTCGGAAAAATAAATGACCGCCTAAACCACCAGCCGTTATGGCTGCTTTTTTCACAACGCCGTGTATTGTTAAGGATTTATCTAGACTTAGGCCAAATAACATAAGACAATTCACAACAAAGATTATGTGTGATATTTGTAACAATTATTTAAAATTTTGTAAAGTTTACTGCTCAAAAGATTTCATTCCTAGCGGTAGACTTTTCAAAAATGATAAAAAGTAAGAATATGAAGAAATTACTATAGACTCACTTCATTTATCCGGCTTAGTAAACTAAAGGTTATACCTATATAATTACTCCAAAATCTACGGTAGTAGACTCAAAATATATCTACTCTTGTGGATAGCGTGTCTGTCGAAGAGTGTGTTTCAGAATAGTATTTATGAAAAGGTTGGTCCTTACTACCGGTAGCTAATGTATATACCTACTTCTAAACAACCTATTCCAGTCAACTGCTGTAGGCATCCCCTTACATAAAGACTTGCAAATGAAATCACAAATAACAAAGATTGTATAATACAAAAACAAAGGCATTCACAAAAAAGTTTATCTTATGCCGAACGTCATCCTCATCAACATCATCAACCTAGCGTCATTCTGGTGGCCATCCAAAACCTTCGCTTTGGAGCCCGGAGCCCAATTTTCGGCTGTACCCTACACCCGGACTTCAGCATCCCTGATGGTTAGTCGATTGGCACGCATATCCCTTTTTGCTTGTATGAATACCTACTATACAGTTATTGACTGTGACAGACAAAGCATTATTTTATTTTTATTATTATATTACAGTCAGTTCTCAGAAAATCTTCCATTCAGTGCAGGTAATAGTTATGAAGAGAGTTGTAAAATAATCAGACATGACAGTCAATAACGAGACCTTCAAGGACTCATAAAAGTTGCAAACTTTAACCGTAAATTCGTCTTCTTTGACTTGAAAGTTGTGTGTCTTTTTATAAGCTGCGTTGAAAAGGAAACAAACTTTTTACCTCAATTAACGCTTCTTCTAACTCTCTAGTATAGTATAGTTAATAAAGATATACTCAAGCTTTTTATCTTTAAAGAAAAGTCGTAAATAAAAGCGCCTACAATAAGAATAAATTACAACAAATTATGTGACTTAAGGAGTACCTTAAGTCACATAATTTGTTGTAATTTATATTTATTGTTTAGTAAAACAAGACCTAAAAGAATGATCTCTGGTGAGCATGAAGACATATCGTTTTCGAGCAAGATACCAATTCCAAGCGACATTTGCCGCATTAAAATCAAAACAAACGTACTGCCAAAATAAAAATAGATGGCGAGGCATGTAATTACAAAAGTCAAATTCAAAACCATTTATTCATTTAGGCCACAAAAATACGCTAATGAACGCCAAATTAGAAGTTAATTGCTTAATAATAGGCTAGTTGACAAAAAAAAATTATAGGTCCGTCCTTTAGATTATTCAAAAATAAGCGATACGTATTTTTTTATTTGTAAATTAAACCTAAAATGACCAAGATATAGCTCATTAAAGTTACGTATAACGTCACGCCGTGCTGCATTTTTTCGCACTAGATGACGTCACACGTAACTTTAATGGGCTATATCATTGTTATTTTTATCGAAAAAAGAAAAAATACGTGTCCAATATTTTTTTATAATCTAAAATACGGACTAAATAAAATGTAATTATTTTGACCCTGGAAACTACCCTATTCTACATTTACGTACAAAAGTAGATCAAGAAAGGGACAGGAAACTCCCTAGATGTCCTTTAAAAACGAACAATATCTACCCACTAAGTAAAGCAAAAAATACATAAAAGCTCATTTATGTACACAACTATTACGCAGCATTTGAAAGCCTTATAATATTGTTGCGTAGTCAAAGAATAGCAAGTACTGCACAATTCACACGCCCACTATACAATAACCTGTCATCCTGATTGTATTATATGAACTACTTCCTTCTTATTTATATAGTCTCTATTACCGCCATTATAATAGCAAACCGTTTAAACATATTTCTGTTTTCACAGGTACTGTACCACTATGTAAAGACTTCTGTGCTACCTTCATATTTGCTACAAGTATGTAAGTGTTTTTATTTGTTACTCGTTTTGTTTTTTCTAATATCTACAGTTGTAAAGCTTTTACATCTGTTCATTTAGGGAAAAAGTTGATATGATATGCATTTTATGTATAAGATTGCCGCAAGAAATAAGATTCTATGTAAAGCAAAGAACAACATTTTGTGATCATTTGCGACTTAAATATTGATAACATAATTGTTAAATAACTTGTTAAGTTTTCTATTTACAAGTAAATGGTAAAAACTTACAATGCAACCTTATTTCGTATGCTTGTTTAGGTTTGCTGGGATTTCGGATCCTAATAGAAATGCGTGGTTTCGTCAACGTGAATAGAGTTATAGGACGGAAGAAAAATATTTAGCAAATTAATAACAAAGTTGTTAAAATGACAACTCTGGGCTCTACTTAGGGCGCAGTTCAAGTTGCATTTAACTCGTATAAATGTTTAAAACAACGACAGTTAAGTTATTATGTTACATTACTTCATACCATTACATAAACTCAAAGAGTTGAGAGACTGACATTCTAATACAAGATAAAAACAAGTGTCCACCCACAGCTTCACTCACAAACTCCATCGTAATAATAGTGCAAATAACACTAGTTATTACAATTACTTACAGTCATTTTTATAAAAAAGAAAAACACATTGTGTTCGTGTCCGCTGGACAGTATGTCATAACGTTATCACAAATAGCAAATCAAATACGCGTTTTTTCCAAATTCTTATAATGGCCCTACTATCTATCTTAACGTGGGTATAGAATGTTATTGTGTATAAACGAAATAAGTTGCTTCAAATTTGCAACCACAAAACAGTATAACAAATATGTAAGTATGTAAATCACACAAAGGAGGTAGAATACACACATAAATCTACAAATAGGGGACACATACATGCACAAAGGACAATTAGAAAAGAAACATAATTACGGCTCCTTACAGCAGAATATAGTGCTATTTATCTTCCTGCTGTCCTCCCTTAGCCGCTTTTTACGATGCCTTTGGGATCCCGTTGAATAGCTTTCAGTAAAGGCAATTTTGCCACCATAATTAATTGGACCATAATTTTGGACATGATTTGATCATCACAACCCCACTATAGCTTAAATTTCAAACGCGGAAATCAATACTATTATGCTTGTTATCCCAAAAGGGTTTCATATAAAGTGGCATGTGAGGGCAAACTATATTCTGTTTACTGATAAGTAGCGACCCGTCCCTGGCGACGCATAAGGAATATACTTAATATTATTATTTACAAAAAGAAACTGCCTCCGTGGTCGAGTGGATAGCGTATGCGACTGCTGATCGGAGGTCCCGGGTTAGATTCCCGGGTCGCGCAAATGTGTAACTGGATTTTTCTGAATACTCAGTAGCAGCCCGGAGTCTGGTGATGTGCCTGGTAACGGCAATAGGCTCGCCCCCTATTACGTGGGACCTAAAAATTCATGGCGAAATGTGGGTGTAATATTTACACCTCTGCCTACCCCTTCGGGGATACAGGCGTGAGACTATAAATAAACAAAAAGAAACGCATAAAGCGTGGCTTGATTTGCTGTAAATAGTAGATCCGCAAAGTTAAGAACTAGTCACTACTCGGATTACTCGGATAGTTGACCGCCCGTTGTAGCATTTTCATGAGTAATCCATTGAAATGTTACATTTTGTTGGATTTAGCGTGCATTTATCAGAGGCCGCAAATTTATTTTATAGATGCCAAAAGGGGTTTAGTGTTAAGTCACATCCCAGTTTGTGGCGTCGCAGTGTGTCCTGCGGCCGCCATCTTGAAAAAAAATGGCACAAAAGGATTTTCTAGTTTATCTGGAAAACTATTGGTCGTACAGAAAAAAACTAAAACACGTTTGGTTGCAAATTCAATTTTCTACAACTTTGGTTCCATAGCATTTGTCGTAAAACAAAAATATTATAATTTTTTCGTTGACAGTAATAAAAAATACATTTAAAATGTCGTAACTTTTTCAAAAACAGGACCAGGTCTTCCGACTAAAGACTCAGTATCATAAGATCCAAATTTCACTCGTTAGAGAGGTCCTAAGAAGGGGGGTTGCAAAAAGACAGACTTTATCTCTGGGCTGAAAAAAGATAGTCTGCCCAGCCAGAGGATACTGCAATTTGTTCTGCAGTACCTAAATGGTCTAGGGATACCTGCAGGAAAAATATTGATGACATAAAAATTCATTGAGGAAAATTATGAATTACCAACAAAAATGTGTCTTTCCTACAAAGTTCTTTATCAACGTTTAATATCGGCGCTTGATCAGACCCTGTGACAAAGAATGGGGACACCGTTATAATGGGAAAACATCAAAATTGCCAAAATACCCACAACAATAATAACGACATGAGTTTTTTATTTTTGCCTTTACAACAAAATTTTCAGGATTAATAAAAGTTGTAGAGAATTTAATTTGACACAATAACCTCTGCCACGTATTCTTTGTGCGGCCTTTAAATTACCAGATAATCAAGAAGAACCAACTACACCTGCACTCTTTCCAAAATTGCGGCCGAGGGACAAGAGGTACGATCCCACAAATTTGGATTAAGCTTTACACTAGGCCTCCCTGCAGATCAGTAAAATAAAATTGCGCCCTCTGCTAAATGCAACCCCAAATGTAACTTTTCAATGGACTCTCTAGTCCATTATAGCACTTATGTTTTTGGACAACGGGCACGGAAAGCCGTCAGTCCTGATTTTTTATCAAATTCAAAATCGTTTATTCATCTAGGTCACAAGGTGACGCATATGAACGTTAATTTTTAAAATCGAATAACTTTACTTAACATTCACATTTACTGCCTCGTTCGCAAAGCAATAGGTAGAACCACGAGAAAGAACGGGCAATAAAACTCGTGGCCACTCTTTTGAATCGCCAATATTATGGTTATCTCAGGATAAAAATCGTTAGGCAATATCGGAGGCGGTTTGCGGCCTATACACTCTGAAACTAGAAATGACCACACTCCCACGAAATAGATAGACACAGTAATCATTCACAAATTATAGATCAAAGCCTTTTGCATGAATTACTCTGTCTATTGCTGAAAAATACATTAAAATTCGTTCAATAGATTTATATTTAATAGCAAGCACATAGCCACCGCGTGGAACTTTGTCTTTAAATGTGTAGTGTTTTTCTTTTTTTATGTAATAATAGGCGGCAAACGAGCAGACGGATCGCCTGATGGTAAGCAATCACCGTCGATTTTCTGTGAGAGGGTAGTACTTCCCCGGTCGAGCCGGCCTATTCATGCTGAAATCAGCAAGGCTCTACTACCTCGAAAAGGATCAATTTGTGTCTTTACTTTGAGTAGTATTTGATTTTACTTTAAACCTGTTATCTCAATATCCATAGTTTTTCTTGCTCAATGCTGTTTTATAGCAGATAGGAGATAAAATTTATTGAGTATTGCAAAGTACTAGTACATATACGTCTATAGGTATTGCATTCGAACTAAGTAAGTATTGAACAAGGCAATCAGTGATAGCTGGTGCTAATGAGTTGTGCTCGCAAAGTAACTGCCAGTAAAACTTAATGTACTCCGATATTTGATAACTTAGTTCCGACTTGAATTACAAGTGTGAAGTAAGACGTAAGCTGCGAGCGATTTCATTATAATAATAAAGACCTCGTAAGGGATCCTGTCAGCAAATTCATTGTATTTGTATTTTGATGTCATAGAAACATTAATAGGCTTTCAGCCAAAAAGTATATTAATATGTTAAAATGCGCTAATCGCAGGAACAACCTACTACATTGAACTAATTTATCACAATGTATGTAAATAAAATCATCACTGACACTTGAAACTTGGAATTGGGTCAGTGTGTTATTTTAACGATGTAAGCACCCTAAAAGATTGTTTTTAGGGTTCCGTACCTCGAAATGAAAAAACGGAAACCTTATAGGATCACTTTGTTGTCCGTCCGTCCGTCTGTCAAGACCGTTTTTCTCAGAAACGCGTGAAGGTATCACACTATATGAAATAGTCAAGTCTGCTGTCCCTTGAAGCTGTGAAAAATTCAAACTTCTAAGCCAACGCAATCAAAAGATTCAGCCGATTATGCCGCAATTTTCCGCAATATTTTCGAAACTCGCAAGGGATTCAAAACCTACGGGGTATTTCTCGTGAGCTCAGAATCTCGAAATTTGGTAGAAAGCATCGTCTTATAGTACAGATAAAGTAAAATTTGCGAAAACCGTAAATTTTAGTTACATCATATAAAAAATATTATCATATTTTTATTAATTTTAAAGTTATTACCATTTTCTCATGAACGCGTAAAGGAATTGAAATACATATCAAATACTCAGATCTACAAAACCTTTAAACTGTAACAAAATCAAACTTCTATGTCAACGCTATCAAAAGAAACAGCAATTTTACTATATTTTAAAACTCGCAGACTGCCTCGTTGGTCTCGTCTCGCGGCATAAATATGCGCGTGGGATTACGAGGTCTTGGGTTTGATTCCTGGGTCGGGCAAAATGTTATTGGGTTTTTTCGTTAGGAAATTCTCAGTAGCAGCACGGAGTCTGGTAATGTGCCCGGTACGGCAATAGGCTCGCCCCCTATTACGTAGGACCTAAAAAATTCATGGCGAAATTTGGGTGTAATATTACACCTCTGCCTGCCCCTTCGGGGATACAGGCGTGAGTCTATATAAAAAAAACTCGCAGCTACTTGCAAGGGAATCAAAACATACAGGGTACTTTCCGTAAACTCAGATTCTTGAAATTCGGTGCGAACCAACGTCTTATAACACAGATAAAGAAACAATTGCAAAAGCCGTAAATTTTTTAGTTACATCATATAATAAAAATATTTTTAATGATTTTAGAGTTACAACCTCTTTCCTCATGAACGCGTAGATTTATAACATTGAAATTCATATCAAAAATTCAAGTCTATAATACCTTTAAGCTGTAACAAAATGAAACTTCTATGTCAACGCCATCAAAATAAAAAGCAATTTAAGCTGCATATTTTCAAACTCGCAACTACCCGCAAGGGAATCAAAACCTACAGGATAGTTCCCGTGAACTCAGAATCTTGAAATTTGGTATGAAGCAACATCGTATAGCACAGATAAAGGAAAAATTGCGTAACGTAAACGTAAATATTTAGTTACATCATATAATTAAAACAATTTTATCAATTTTAAAGTTACCATCCCTTTCCTTATGAGCCCGTAGAGGTATAAAATTGAAATTCATATCAAATGCTCAAGTCAAAAATAAGGGTTCTTCAAGTCGATCGAGAATCTTGAAATATGGCATAAAGCAACGTTTTATAGCACATAGGAAAAATTTCGAATACCTTAAATTTTTTGTTACATCACATATTTTTGTAAATAATTATATATACTTACAGGTTTGTACGGAACCCGATTTTTTTAAGATTCCTCGCGTAAGGTTGTAAAAATAAGGGTTGAAAGTTTGTTGGTAACTCTATGAAAATATACACAACAACTAGTATGTGTGTACATAATACAAGAAGAAGTCGCTGCCACGTACTGTCTGGTTATAAAACATAACATCGAAACATAACTTCACGTCTTTATCCCCGAAGGGGTAAGCAGAGGTGTATTACACACCCACTTTTCGCCAGTTATATTTGGGTCGCAATGTAATAGCGGGGCGAGCTTATTGCCATCTACTGGGCACATTATTAAGCGGGCGATAATTAACGTATTTAATACACACATAACTTCGAAAAGTCAGAGGTGTGTGCCCGGGGTACCTGGGGATCGAACCCGAGACCATCGTCTCGGCAGTCCGTTACGTACACCACTGGGCTATCGCCGCTACCTGTCTGTGATAAACTCACAAACTTCTGAACGGATTTTGTACGGTTTACACCATTAGATAATGTAATACCTGAGGAAGGTTTGTCTACAATTCACGTGAGCGAGGTCTTGTTGAATATAAAACGGACACATAAATCAAATTTAAAAACGATAAAACTCTCGCACGTGTCGCTTACAACCTAGACCACAGTCCAAGCAATAAAGCGAATATTACCAGCGAGTATCGCGTTTAAACGTCGAATCGCCGTGTCCATTGTTGCTTGTCATTGAGTACCGGTGTTACACCGCTCGCTATCATGTACCAACGAACACCAATGTACTGCACACCGGTCATTTGCTCGCGTTCAATGAGCTGCTCAATTAATGATAATTTGTTGGCTGATAACAGCGATGGTAAATGTTTTGCTGTTTGTACTGGTATTGGCTAAGTATGGAAAAAAAAATTGGATATAAATATTTAGATTGCTTTGATATCTGTTCCCAAACATTTGGTCATAGATACCGTTATTTGATGTAAATAACTTAGACTGCCTCTGTGGTCCAGTGGATAGCGTATGCGACCGCTGATCGGAGGTCCCAGGTTCGATTCCCAGGTCGTGCAAAAGTGTTACTGGGTTTTTCCAAATTCTCAGTAGCAGCACGGAGTCTGGTGATGTGGTAACGGCAATAGGCTCGCCCCCTATTACGTGGGACCTAAAAATTCATGGCGAAATGTGGGTGTAATGTTACACCTCTGCCTACCCTTTCGGGGAGACAGACGTGAGTCCATAACTTCACCTGCGTGGGTTCCAGTGTCGCGAAAAAGAGACACCTATAAGTTATTCTGATGTTCATTACTGTAAAATTGCCTAAAAATCCGTTAAGTAGTTTTTGTGTGAAAGATGAACACACATCCGTCCATCCTCACATAACATTCGCATTTATAATGGTAGTAAGATATCTCACAATGAGGCATTTCATTCAAGGCAGTTTTTAGTTTAAGTTTCAATGATGTTAAATTGCAAAATATAAAAAATACTGCCTCCATGGTCCAGTGGATAGCGTATCTGATCGGAGGTTCCAGGTTCGATTCCCGGGTTGGGCAAACAGCTAAAGACGAGACGATTATCATAACTTTCTCAGTGAACTTGAAAGCGAAGCCACAGAATATATAATTAGTACCTAAGGTAGTGAAGCCCAAACAACACAAATACCGCACAACAACAGCGACACAGGTAATAGCTACATCGCAACAATTGGCTGATAACATCACTTGTAGGCTTACACGAGAACAAAGGCCGACTACACGCGACTCGGCGGAACACTCGCGACAACGTTTCATTGTGAATGTACCACGTACTCGTGTGCAGGCTGCCGGTGATATATGCGTTAGTCTGATTGGCTCTGAATGCTATTGTGCCTGTTGCAAAAATAGAATGAAGATTGCCTGCATTGTGAGGTCTATACCGCCTTGCGGGGTGATTTATGAATTATTGTCTGTTATTGTTCAGCTAAGAATAAAAATGTAGGTCAATTGCTGTGTAAAGTTTTCCTATAACATATTTTATGATGCAAGTTTTAATTGTTTATGAAATGTAACAAGAGCGTAGAGTGGTTTATGTTAATGATGAAATGGATACAAGAGGAATTTCTTTAATTAAGTTTTTGCGGTATAATTTGTTGATTGATCATAAAACCAGGATATGATATTATATAGTTTTTTCTATTTATTTATAGACTCACGTTTGTATCCAAGAAGACGCAGTGGTGTAATATGACACCCACATTTCGCCATGAACTTTTAGGTCCCACGTAATAGGTGGCGAGCCTATTGCCGTTACCGGGCACATCACCAGACTCCGTGCTGCTACTGAGAATTCGGAAAAACCCAGTAACACTTTTTCCCGACCTGGGAATCGAACCCGGGACCTCCGATTAGCAGCCGCATACGCTATCCACTAGTTAACAATAAACTTGTTTAATGTACTTAATTCGTATCTGTTAAATATATTGAGCTCTTAGTATTTATTACTTAATAACTTTAGGATTAAATACTAAGACTTGAATACACTTTGAAGTATGTAATTATCGTCAATCAGTAAACTTATATAAAACTCTTTCTTTACTGTCTGACTGACGGACACACATCGCACAGCCAAACTATCGGGCAAAAGGATCTAAAAATTTGCTGATGTTTGTTCCTTGGATCACTAAGGAACAATTATTTTACAATTCCTTTCTAAATTGGTAAAAATGCCCACACGAGCAGGGCCTCAGGCGAGATATAGTGTCATATGTACCAATAAGTATTCATATTATAAGTAATATAACTTTTCAACTACATCGTACGTAATACCAAGATTTCGTCACAATTACCAAAATTACAATCAAGGGTGCATAGGGTTCCCGCCAAGAACTTAGGGTCCCAAGCCAACCTCACCTACAAGTGGTGCACCTGCCGATCAACGGACGAGGCTCTGGCAAACAAAATATCCCGATAAGCGGCAATAGGCTCGCCACCTATTACGTGGGATCAAAACACTGGCGAAAAGTGAGCGTTTAATATGCCTCTGCCTACCCCTTCGGGGAAACAGGCGTGAGTCTATGTATGTATGTATGTACCAAAATTACAATGATTTTCTGATTAACAGTTTGTTCAAAATGATATCTAATCCTAAATACAGATTATTTGTAAGACACAGATCCTCCACCTGCACCTGCACCTTATATGAGCAATAACTATATTAAAATTATAATCGCTTTCCTGCAACAAATATGTACGTTTAGAAACTTTCACAAAGCATATTCGCTAGAACCACAAAGGCACTTGAAGCAACAACTTTTCCTAAGAGTTCAAGATACAAAGCCTTTGAACTTACACATACTTACAGCATGTAGATACTAAATTCTGATAAATCGATGTAACGTATTGATTATAAGGTCCGGTTGACCAGCTACAACTTAATAATACCATTTTCAATAAACACGTTGCAGAAAACACCGCACACTCTCACCAAACTTCGCAAATCTATCTTTACTAATATAATAAAGCGGAAGAGTTTGTTTGTTTGTTTGTTTGAACGCGCTAATCTCAGGAACTACCGATCGGATTTGAAAAATTCTTTTGGTATACGATAGCCCAGTTACTTCGGCAGGCTATAGGCTATATAACATAACGCTTCGACCCTTTGGGGCCGGGCAAAAGGCTAAAAAGGCTAAAAGATAATGTTGGCTAATCTCAGGAACTAGCAGTCGGATTTTAAAAATTGTTATTGTCTATGATAGCCCAATTATTCCGAAAGGCTATATAAAATTACGCCACAACTTTTAGGGGCCAGACAAAAATAATAAAATGGTCAAACGAGAAGGGGGTGGGTTGGGTCAAAGGCAAAAAAAGGCTAAACGAATAGGATACAATCTATGTAAATGGGTATCGTTTTCAAGATTTTCGGGACGCTGATTAATAATATGAAATTTATTTAGTGATCCAAGATGGCGGACGGGAAATCAAAGATGGCGGATGAGAAAATTTTAAAAAGCAATATGGGTATCGCCTTCGATATTTTAAGGGGTGGGGAATCGAAATACAACATCTATTTCTTGATCAAAGATGGCGGATGGGAAATCAAAGATGGCGGATGGAAAAATTAAAAAATATCATCGTCTGCGATGTTAAAAGGGATGGGGAATCCAAATACAACATCCGTTTCGTGATTCAAGATGGTGGATGGGAAATCAAAGATGGCGGATGGAAAAATTTAAAAAATCAATGTGGGTATCGTCTCTGATGATTTAAGTGATGGAGAATCCAAATACAACATCTATTTCGTGATCAAAGATGGCGGATAGGAAATCAAAGATGGCGGACGGGATTTTTTTTAAAGTCGATATGGGTATCGTCTCCGATATTTTAAGGAGTGTGGAATTCAAAAACACCATCTATTTCGTGATCAAAGATGGCGGATGGGATTTTTTTTTAAATCATAATGGGTATCGTCTCCGATGTTTAAAGGGATGAGGAATCCAAATACAACATCCGTTTCGTGATTCAAGATGGTGGATGGGAAATCAAAGATGGCGGATGGGAAAAATTTTAAAAATCAATATGGGTATCGTCTCTGAAGATTTAATGGATGGAGAATCCAAATACAACATCTATTTCGTGATCAAAGATTGCGGATAGGAAATCAAAGATGGCGGACGGGATTTTTTTTAAAGTCGATATGGGTATCGTCTCCGATATTTTAAGGAGTGGGGAATTCAAAAACACCATCTATTTCGTGATCAAAGATGGCGGATGGGATTTTTTTTTTAAATCATAATGGGTATCGTCTCCGATGTTTAAAGGGATGAGGAATCCAAATACAACATCCGTTTCGTGATTCAAGCTGGTGGATGGGAAATCAAAGATGGCGGATGGGAAAAATTTAAAAAATCAATATGGGTATCGTCTCTGATGATTTAATGGATGGAGAATCCAAATACAACATCTATTTCGAGATCAAAGATGCCGGATAGGAAACCAAAGATGGCGGACGGGATTTTTTAAAAGTCGATATAGGTATCGCCTCCGATATTTTAAGGAGTGGGGAATTCAAAAATACCATCTATTTCATGATCAAAGATGGTGGAAGGGATTTTTTTTTTAAATCATAATGGGTATCGTCTCCGATGTTTAATGGGATGGGGAATCCAAATACAACATCTATTTCGTGATTCAAGATGGCGGATGGGAAATTATTAATAATATCACTTTGACTCACTTTTAATTATTAATATTATTGCCTCTATCACTCATTTACTACATCCTGACTTACAATAAGATACTTAGTTATTTTTCTACCCCAGAAATAATTTATAAGGCAAAACAACTTTTTCTGCGTCATCTATCTATACGTATATATAAAAATCAATGTTCGTTTGTTTGTATACCTCTATAAACTCTAAAATGTTTGATTAAGCACTGGTAGCCTTGGTAACTTTGTTCAGAATTTCATGGAAAAGTGGTTTGAGAAAAATAGGAATAAGAAAAAGGACCTTTAAAAAGCGATACGGAGTTCGCCGGGACAGCTAGTACTAATATAATAAAGCGGAAGAGTTTGTTTGTTTGTTTGTTTATTTGTTTGTTTGTTTGTTTGTTTGAACGCGCTAATCTCAGGAACTACTGGTCGGATCTGAAAAATTCTTTTTGTATACGATAGCTTAGTTATTCCGGAAGGCTATAGGCTATATAACATAACGCTTCGACCCTTTGGGGCCGGGCAAAAGGCTAAAAAGGCTAAAAGATAATGTCGGCTAATCTCAGGAACTAGCAGTCGGATTTTGAAAATTGTTATTGCCTATGATAGCCCAATTATTCCGAAAGGCTATAGGCTATATAAAATTACGCCGCAACTTTTAGGGGTCAGACAAAAATAATAGAATGGTCAAACGAGAAGGGGGAGGGTTGGGTCAAAGGCAAAAAAAGGCTAAACGAATAGGATACAACCTACCTATATGGGTATCGTTTTCGAGATTTCCGGGACGCTGATTAATAATATGAAATTTATTTTGTGATCCAAGATGGCGGACAGGAAATCAAAGATGGCGGATGAGAAAATTTTAAAAATCAATATGGGTATCGCCTTCGATATTTTAAGGGGTGGGGAATCGAAATACAGCATCTATTTCGTGATCAAAGATGGCGGAATGGAAATCAAAGATGGCGGATGGGAAAATTTAACAAAATCAGTATTGGTATCGTCTGCGATGTTAAAAGGGATGGGGAATCCAAATACAACATCTGTTTCGTGATTCAAGATGGTGGATGGGAAATCAAAGATGGCGGATAGGAAAAATTTTAAAAATCAAAATGGGTATCGTCTCCGAAGATTTAAGGGATGGAGAATCTAAATACAACAATATCTATTTCGTGATCAAAGATGGCGGATAGGAAATCAAAGATGGCGGATGGGAAATTAAAAAAAAAACAATATGGGTATCGTCTCCGATGTTTGAAGGGATGTGGAATCCAAATACAACATCTATTTCGTGATTCAAGATGGCGGATGGGAAATCAAAGATGGCGGATGGGAAAAATTAAAAAAATCAATATGGGTATGTCTCTGATGTTTGAAGGGATGGTGAATCCAAATACAACATCTATTTCGTGATCAAAGATGGTGGATAAGAAATCAAAGATGGCGGACGGGTTTTTTTTTAAAGTCGATATGGGTATCGTCTCCGATTTTTTAAGGAATGGGGAATTCAAAAACACCATCTATTTCGTGATCGAAGATGGCGGTCGGGAAATCAAAGATGGCGGATGGGAAATTTTTAAAATGTCAATATGGGTATCGTCTCCAATATTTAAAGGGATGGGGAATCCAAATCCATCATCTATTTCGTGATCAAATATGGCGGATGGGAAATCAAAGATGGCGGATGGGAAAGTTTTAAAAAATCAATATGGTAATCGTCTCCGATGTTTTAAGCCATGGCGACTCCAATTAAAACATCTATTTCGTGATCAAAGATGGCGGATGGGAAATCAAAGATGGCGGATGAAAAAAAAAATTAAGTCAATATGGGTATCCTCTCCGATGTTTTAAGCTATGAGGAATGCAAATACAACATCTACTTCGTAATCAAAGATGGCAAATGGGAAACCGAAGATGGCGGATGGAAAATCAAAGGTGCCGGATGGGAAAATTCTATTAAATCAATATGCGTATCGGCTACGCCGTTATAACGCATGTGGCATTCGTATATAACATCTGTTTCGTGATCAAATATGGCAGATGGAAAATCAATATATTATTTTATTGAAATTATTATTATTAGGTATTTGATGTTCGATGCAGATAATGGTTAAGCGGATACGTCTACTACGGAACCCTTCATGGGCGAGTCAGACTTGCAATTTATTTAATTATTTAATAGCCCAATGAGTAATTTTATCATATCACTAGATCAGTTATCTGCCCCTATCACTCATATACCACGTCCGCATCTTTAGTTAGTTTTTCTACCCTAGAAATAATTTATACGGCAAAACAACTTTGCCTGGCAATTAATAGATTAAACACTGATCTTCTTGGTAACTTTGTTCTGAATTCTTTGGAGAAGAGTTAAGTAAGAAAATGAAAAAGAAAAATACTTTAAAAAAGCGAGACGGAGTTCGCCGGGACAGCTAGTAAATTATACAACTAAACAAAGCAACATATATTCTCCAAACTGAGCAATGTTTCATAATAACATCTCCACAAAATTACCTCAAAACACCCAACTTCACGCTTCCGAAACCAATAATTATAAAACAAGGAACTGTTCATTTCCAATCCGTGTCGATCGTACGAGTCGAAAGCCGAACAAGTCACGACGAGGGCCGATGATAGCCGAGCGTGCGTGCTGAAATAATAGCCCATTATTAGGCCATGGGTCCACATGAGATGTGCGAGACAGATGAGCTGGATGCGAAGAAAACATCCACCAATAGTCTCAATAAAGATGAGCTGAGCTATGGAAATGAAGCGAACCTATTGGTATATTTCGCATCGGTCATCACATCTCTGGTGGTCACAGTCTTACTGCTACATTCTGAAGACGTGGGTGGCACCTCTGCAGTTACTTGTTGACATTTAAAATAGTAATACGTGGGTTTACGCTGAAAGTGGCTATCATTGTTTCCCGCCACAATCACAGTTGGCATTGCACTTACAAGGAAAAACACTTTGCCAGAATTGTCGCGTTTAGCAACAATATTTTTGCAGTTTGTGAATTACTCTGAGTCTTTCTGCTGAGCGGCCAAAAACTGTTACCATTTCATTTTAATATAATCAGATATTTTTAAAAGAAGCCCGGCAAAAATGCTGTGCAATTCTGTTACAAACATTTAGAATTTCATATAATGGATACACAAGACAACAACCTTTTGTGAATCGTATTTAAACCAGTTGAATTTTCGGAATTAAAACTTTCGTGGTCATTTAAACTTCTTGTGACAGTTGAATTTTCGTTCTCCAATGTTAAAAGGGAAAACGACCACTTCAGCCACTTCACCAATGCAATCATCGAAAATCAAATTACCAATATTTCCACTAATTCCTTTGCAAACAGATAGAAATATTCCAACTAATAAGACAGTAATAGCATACATTATCAGATCACAATGATTGATAGAAGGCATCAGTGGTAGTGCACAAAGGTCATGTCGGTGCTAATGATAATGATGGGCCACACATCACACGTCACGCGTACGAGTAAGTAATGTCGTGGATAATGTTATATACGAGCTTGATAAAGAATATACAAAAGAATTGATTAATTAGGGTATTAATGAGTATGAGGTGCCGGCGGTGCGAGGTGTTTTGTTTGAAGATGGTTGGTGGAAAATAATTAAGTAAGATTGTTAGGATTTTTGTATGTTGCTATCAAATAAATACTATGTATTAGAATAACAATTTGTGTGAGGTACTGTAGATAGTTCTGTTATTGGCATATCATGATTTTGTTGCATATTACTGACTTTTCTCTACACAGGCTTTTCTCTACACAGACTTTTGACTAATTTTGATGATTTATATTTTATTTGTATAATTTCCTAGGTGCATTTAATTTACTATTGAATTGGCGCCATTGGCTAAATAATAATAAACGCAAGACCGTTTGAGATGTGATATGACATTCTAAAATACTGGTTTAATTGACATACTTACTCAATATTAAGCTACAATATTCTTATCTAGTCTCATCGAATGAGAATCACCCTTAAGACATGATTAGTTGGCTAGTTGGCTTAAAGCTAGTGAAGATAAGACTGTAAGAACAAAGATACAAAGTTACAAACACTGTTATTTTTATATACCGAACCGAGCTCGTAAATAAATAAAAACATACAGCGCTTAATTTCTCAGCGGATACCGTTCAAGTTCAATATATTAAAACCGCGCAATAAATCACCTTCACGTACCCTCAATATGTATCTTTATTTTTTTACAACGATACTTAAGCACCGGGGCCTTACAGAAGAGCTTTTGTTTTTCCAACAAAATCGACATCATCAATATATCAATGGGGATATAAATAACGGCCATTGAAGCCATTCGGCAGCAAAAACTGAACGACAGACGGAATAACTTGACACGATCGTATATTTGCATTGACGAATTGTTTACCAACGTTCCGGTCGTCAGCTTGGACCTACCATGGGATTTCTGACTGACTGTAAACTGTAGTGATGTTCAAACTGTTAAAATGTTTAAGTCAGTTTATGATTTCAAAACTTAATCTAAGCATTTGTAGTCACGTTTCAAAGGCTATGTTTAAATACAAAGCACTCCCTACTTCTTTAAAAACATGTATGCCCCTCAGCACATAAAAGTTCTTATCCAACTATCCTTGGATAAGAACTTTTATATTTGCAGTGCTTTTATATTAACTATTAAAATATACAGGATGTCACAAGACCCATCACGAAGCCGAATTCTACTCGTTGTGGACAACATGCCAAGTCATACTAACCAAAAATAATACCTGGGCACCGAATTATTTTTAAAGTTTTCACATTTTTTAAACCGCAATTAAAAGCTCGCGCGTGCAATGCTCGACATACCTACTTATACATGGGGTCATAGAGCATCTAAAGAACCTATTGGCGGGGTAAATGTAATTTTTTGTACCTAATTAGAAAAAATCCATACTAACTTTGAGCCTCAATATCTCCTGAACCAGTAACTTTCCCAGGTATGGTGCCCAAGTAAAAAATGTTCGTAGTGATTGGTACAACATGGGATTTCAGTTTTCGTTAAGGGTCTTTTTACACCCTGTGTAATATAAAAGAAAGAATTTAATATGTGGTTTAAAAATAAAACGTTATTATCTACGGATTGTGTCGCAATCCTTTGTTCGGTACTTATTTATTTGTATAGAGTACCTACACCAAGATATTATTTGGAGAATAACATTTTCAGCTATTCTGCAGTTATCACATGGCTATCAGACAGGCAGTAATTTAAATAAATAATTATATTTTTGCATCAAACCCAAAGAAGATTGTAGCTGTTTTTTTAGTACCGAGATACTACTATTCCTCCAAAAACTCCAAAAGGCCGTACACCCTAGCTTAGATTGTGCCTGTAGTAAGTTCTACCGACTTTAATTTTTAACAATTTTGGGAAAGTTTCCTGCAAGTGAAATAAATTATATCAGTATTTTTATCTTGTAAAACATGTGAAAATAATAGTTGTTTTATTCATCAATTAATGTTAAAACTTAATTTAACATTTTTTATCGTAATTTATTTGATAATAGGTGGTATGTGGATAATAAGTATTCTACTTGAAAGCAAAAATCTATGACGTTCAAAATGACGTTCGTGATCGTTTTTGACATTTCATTAAAAGTGCTTGATTTGACTAGTTGGAAACAACCGAAACAACCCTATTGCGGTACTTAAAAGACTACAAAACTACCGTACCAAGGCAATCAAATACTGTAGCAGAATTTTGCTAAAAACATTAACAAATGCAATTCATGGTAGCCAGCTAAGATCGTACGACACAAAGACACAAACAAAGGATGGCTCGTCTAGACGCACCCACACACACGAGACGATTTATTGCTAATGGACAGAGTCCATTACAAAAATAGTGAAGTAAACTGTCCCGGGGTTTCCGGGAACAATCCCGGGAGGAAGTCCACCATTGCGTGCGTCTCCGCACTAGCTTAATGGCTTCCACAATTGGGTTAAACTGCTTCATCTATTCCATGTTTGTGATGAAATTCGTCTGAGGAGCAAGAGTCTCCTGTGTGGGTGGGATTATCTGGGTTTCCGCGTCGCATACCAAATGAGTACATGAATTATGTTGTTTTTATGTTATGCTTTGTTTTGTTTCGCTTATTCCATGTAAGGTTACATTTACTAGCTGACTGTTCCGGTAATTCAGCTATATAACTATACATACCCAATAGGTTATGTTTTTACTTGTATTGATTTTGGGTTTCGGCAAAATCAGTACAAACATTTCAGTTTGATAGAGGAGGCGGAGAACATTGAAATATTATTACATACATTGAGCTATTTTCTGACAGACTTGATTGCGTTGAGATGAAGTATAGTATTAATCCGTCACTATATAATCTCTTCTCGGTTTTGAAGATGCGGACTAAATTGAAATCTGGTTAATCAGTCTTGATAGTGAATATGTACCAAAACAAGCAAGTACCTGCTATCACAAAGTATAACACACTATTTTTATGAATTCACATATTAGCATTAGCATAGCCTTCATTCTTTGAAGTAGGTACGAATTTTTTTATTTTCTCTTAAAATAACTAATCAAACAAAAAAGGCAAGCAGTAAAACGCAACTACGTACAAGTAAATACCTAATAGTAGCGCAACAGAACGTCGCCGCGTCGCGGACAGCGGAGGAACAACAACATGTTTCCTTGTTTCTTTGTACGTCGGTAGTAAAAGAAGCGAACTTTTAGCTTATCTTCTTTGTATGTTAGTTTGATACAACTTGTGTCTACAATGCACCGGTACCCTTACGTAAGTAAACTGTAGAGTTTTAAAGACGAAATGAACAAAACAAACTAGGAAGACTTACTTTTGAAATGTACTTTATCAACCAGAATTAAATATTTTGCATTCGAGAATTTCGGTTCGAATTTAACACGAGCAATCAAGCGTATAACCATAGTAAAAAAAGAATAGTAGGTTAGCTAAGGCCGCTAGGCGAGTTAATTGCCTACTCTTGCGTTGACGCACGGGTTGTCACTTGTTTACACCGCGGCGCCGGCTTTCGCGTAGTGTATCTATTCTTTGGCGCCAGCTTTGTCGGCGCGCGCGCTTTTTCGCTGTTTTTTAAAGTGATCGCGCTGAACACTTCACAATTTAAGCTTTCGTATATTTTTTTTCAAATACCTACTGACTATCTAAGCGCTATATAACTATCTAAATGCCTTTTATAACGAGAAAAATGTAACAAGTTTAATTTACTGTCGTTTAACACATTGTATAATATTAATAACGTTTATTCAAAACTGAATGTACATAAACAATTCAAGCGGGCGAGCAGTGTAGTCGGTCAAACGCGCGGCGCATCCCGTACTGAATCCGCGCTCGCCGCGCTCCTTTATGAAATAGGCTAGTTGACAAAATAAAAATTATAAGTCCGTCCTTTAGATTATTCAAAAATAAGCGATACGTATTTTTTTATTTGTAAATTAAACCAAAAATGACCAAGATATAGCTCATTAAAGTTACGTATAACGTCACACCGTGCTGCATTTTTTCGCACTAGGTGACGTCACACGTTACTTTAATGGGCTATATCTTTGTTATATTTTATTTAATCGAAAAAACAAAAAATACGTGTCCAATATTTTTTTATAATCTAAAATACGGACTAAATAAAATGTAATTATTTTGACCCTGGAAACTACCCTATTGTGTGCGTGAAAAATGCGTGCGTATACGGCGCCGGCGACTCACCCGTACATTCAAAGGCGGCGGCGGCCGATTTGTATGAAGCCATCCTACTATTCTTTTTTTATACTATGGTATAACGCACAGAACAACAAGTTGTGGCATCAAAAGCTAGCAATTTTTTTTATTTTGCTAGCTATAGTCCCTTACTTTATAAATCGCTCATATATATCCCTTAATATTATATTATTCGGGTCGGCATTTATCGGTTTTCAATGGAGCACCTCCTTTATTTTCCTCTTTTAGCTATTAATAATTCGGCTCTACGAAACTTAATCACACCACAGTAAAATATAGGTATAGTGAGTTTATCGTCTACCTACACGTTTTGCACGTAGTGATTTGATAACATTTTTGTAAATAGAATAAAATAAACTTGAAGTATTTGAAGTTTTCTTTTTAAACCAAAACTCACAAACACTAAGTAGCAAGTAAGCAAGCGACCATTTTTACTACCACCTACATTACTGCTGTGCAAAAAGTGTTACAGTTATTTTTAATATACTGCAAATTTTGACAAAATCTAAGTCAATAAAAAATTGTGAAAATGCCTGCTTGCCACCGTCGTTGTAGCATTAATAGCCAATATTACTGGCTCAAACTTATATCGTATAAATAACCAGGTGCTTTTTCCAAATCATTTATCCAAAGTAATTGAGTTAGGTACGAAGAGAAAGGTTTCCAATCTATTTATCCCATATAGTGTAGTCAGGATATAAAACCAAATTGTTTGGGATGGAAAAAAATATATCGTGTTATATACAAAATTGAATTTAATTTATGTGTTCGTCCGTAATAAAATCTCACAAATCTATTTTATTTCGTTGCCCAATATTGGATGAAAATGAAATTTCGCACATTTAGTTTGAAACAGAAAATATAATTTACTATAAATGAAGTCGGGCAAACCCATTTCGAGTATCTGTATTGGATATTAAAATTATTTGTTTGAAACAACTTCAGTGTTTAATATTGCGCTTGGTGGCAACTCCCTTTATAAAAGTATAATATCTTTTGTTTCCATGTTTCGCACTTTTCTAGGCAAATTTGTTTATTTTATTCATTATTTCGCAAATATGTATATAATGTCAAGTTTGTTTTTATTTTTTAGGTATTCAAATAAATAAAGTTGAGAAATTTCATCGTACGACAATTAATATACTCTAAAAGTCTAAATCAAAGTCCACTTCCACTCTATCCACTTGAGTAACAATGTCATGCTTATATATTTTTTATATAGACTCACGCCTGTATCCCCGAAGGTGTAGGCAGAGGTGTAATATTACACCCACATTTCGCCATGAATGTGACGCTTATGAATGTGAAATTTAAAAATTAATTACTTATTAATTCTCCATTTACATTCCTTCTCGATACAAGGATGAAGAACCACAAGAAAACTCAAGACGAGTAGTTCTTGTGGCTCTTCATTTATTCTTCATCCTACATCTTGGTATTTTCAATAACCAAATTTACAATTAGGTAATAATCCACTAGTCCAATTTAAGAATATTGGCATTGTCTCGTGCCATTCCGGCAATGAACATCTATTATAAAAATAACATAACATAACTTCACGCCTTTTATCTCCGAAGGGGTAGGCAGAGGTATATTACACACCCACCCCGCCAGTTATGTTTCGGTCCCATTGCCATCTACCGGGCACATTATTAAGCGAGCGATAATTAACATCATTAATACACACATAACTTTGAAAAGTCAGAGGTGTGTGCCCGGGGTACCTGGGGATCGAACCCGAGACCATCGTCTCGGCAGTCCGTTACGTACACCACTGGGCTATCGCCGCTATATGGAAATACGTATTTAATAATATGGCTCTATTGAGCTAATCTTACTTCAGTACACTCATATAGTTTCACATTAGAGCATAGTAGACAAGTGATCCTCAAGAATAGCTGTGTCCGGCACGTGGCGCGCGCTGCAGACCAAGCTCGCCAGGGACAACCGGTCTAGTGTGCAGATACAGTAAGTACATCCACCACGGTATGTAATGTATTTATACCCTGAATATTAGTTCTACGGAAATTAAAATTCCCTAGTTAGTTTTTTCTAACTATCACCAAGATTTATGTATGTTAGTTTTATGAAGTTGGTTTAAAATAAAACACCTCCTTCCCTGTTGTACTTACATAACCTACATTATGATTTTTCCTCCTTCCTTTAAAATATATATAGGTTTTAGTTCTAAGGAAGCAAAATAATTAACGTGTTGGAGGCATTTTTGCATAATGCCTGTAACATATTTATTATTATTGTCAATGTAGTTCTAAGGGACAAGAGGAAACACAACGTGATGTTAAAGATAGGCAATTTGGAGGAGTAAAAAAGACGAGCTGAACCAGCGATATGTGGGTTACATAGCTAGGAAGAGAAAGAGAGGTATTCTTTGAAATGTGATATTTGTACTTAGGGCACTGGCAGCGTTTAAGTAGCCATATAAAACTCTTAACAATCCATGGAATAAAACTCGTCAATAAATATACCAGATTACATCAAACACAAGCAGTATCCTTCAATAAATTCAACCGTTAATCTATGACTTGAAACTTTGAAACATCCAAACACTCTCCCAATCATAATACTAAGTAAGGCACGATATTTTCATCAGACGTTCGTTGAGATTCGTTGAGAAATAAACTCTGTAGTACCGACGCTACTGCTTCCCATCAGCTAGTCTCATTCCCTCGTGTACATCACAAGTAGCAAGGAAAGTACATAAAACGATGCTGCGCTCCCGGGCGCTCTAAACGAGTTTCCGTCGGGCCAGTCATAACTCAACACCCTTTCACGATAATTTAATCCTCCGGTAATTCGTGCCCTTTTGTCAGATATTCTCGCGTACGCCACCGGATGTCACGGAAATAGGAATGTGGAAGAGCCTGGATTGGTTTTCGATTATGTTGGAATATCCGTGATGCTGAGTCTTGAGTTTGGTCTTTGGATACTGGGAAGCTAATAAATCCTTTTAAACATATCTTTTTGTAAATATATACTTTTAATAATGCTTTTCAACAGGCAGTCGCTCTGTGGAACAGCTAATATTCAGCCAAATCCGGTTAGACTGGTAAACGGTCCCGGGATTGCAACTGTGATAACTCTAAGAAGATGATGATACATGTAATACATAACATCACTTGCAGTCATACAGGCAGCGATAGCCTAGTGGAGATACCAACAGACTGCCATGCAGAGGGTATTGGGTTCGGAGTTATGTGTGTATTGAATTATTAATTATCGCTTGCTGCGTGCCTCGGAGAGCACGTTAAGCTGTCGGTCCCGGTAGTCATGGAGATCTTTGACAGTCGTTATAGGGGGTCAGTACCTATCTCTGAATAAACTGACACTAGTCTAAACCATGGAACATCGCTATCCCTTTGGGTTGCGGAGGTCAGACAGGCAGTCGCTCCGTGGAAAAGCTAATATTCAGTCAAATCCGGTTAGACTAGTAAGCGGACCCCGGGTTGAAACTGGGATAACGCTAGGCGAAAGAAGACTTGCAGTCATACGTCCACAGAGCCAGTCATAACATATGTATAAGTTATTCTCAAAATAATAACTAACTTTGTCCATCAAAAATAAGTGACAGTTCCGTATCCAGTAGCGGTGCATCTGTGATGCAAAGCGCTCCGGTCGTCCGCCGGCCAGTTCCGGCGTTACTCCGGCACACACCCGAATTATTGGAACCGTGCAACCTACACCGTCGGTCATTGTCGCGCGTCAGGCCGCGCGGAACCCGAGCCCAATTCAACCGAACTGTATTTCTGCCACCTCCATTTACATTTCCAAATTATCTACTATTTATTTTTGTAGTTATTCTTGGTACTTGTAATACAAATTACCGGAGCGGACGTGTTAACATTTGCTGTGCGATAATGAAATTAGGTAGGCGAGTGTTAGCTCTGTTGTTTCTTAGGATTACGGTCTAATTCCCTGTGTGGAATGTGTCGCAAAAACATTAGCTGGCAATTTGCTTTTGCGAAATTAGAAAAGTCTTTAATCAATTTTGTGAAAAGGCATAAAGATCTAAATAAAATAGGTCACCGGTTTTGGTGAATAAATGAATTACGATCAATTTGTGTAAGTACCTAAATATCCTAACAGGTTCGTTGGTACAGTCAGCTCACTCTTGCTTATGCCAGCTCTTGTATAAAAAGCGGCAGTACTGGCGGATCTTCCTTTTCCCTTCACGTTCAAACTGTTTCTGTCTCTCTTCATGCTGTAATAGTGAAAGATGACGTACTTGGCTATGAGGTATTTCCTTTGCAGGGCTTGTATAGTCCAAGAAACGCAATCACCTCTGAGATTTGAAGTTGCTGTTAGTACATGATAAGCCCGTAGCTCTTTTACCATCTAAGGCATCCAAAAAAGAAACAAATGGATAGTAACTCACTTCAAAAATTCCTAATACGTATATTACAAGGATCAACAAAAACTCATCTCACATTTCAAGACACATTTTTCAAATGAAACGATGCCAAAAACGCATATATATGTGGCAGTAAAACATTCGACACTCAAAAACAGATCGCTAAGAACGTCCCTTTGAAAGCTAAATCAAAGAGGGTTCCAAAGACGAAAAATCCTCGAGAATTGAGTAAAAAAAGCTAAAGATTAAACGTTTCTTTAAACTATTCCATCAATCTCGTTAATCTGTCCGTGTAAATAACGACAGAGACAGAAATAGAGGCTCTCAACTACTTTCAAGTCCGACACTCGTGGGAGGATAAGCGCCGTTTGATACAAATTATTTACGATTATTCTTAGATACATTTTAAAATGTTTGTACGAAAGACGGCTTAGTAAGGAATGTTTTTACATACTATAAGTGTTAGAAAAGCTTTTTATAAAGAATGCTACGATAGAATATCTTAGAATGACAATTAGTTAGAAAATGTTTTACGTTTAGACGAACACTTCCTAGTTATCAAAATAATTTTATGATATAGGTGACGTACTGAAAAAGGACCAAATTAAAAGTAGGTACCCATAACCGACGCGCATGCATAATGAGGTTAATGAAAGTCGAGTAAGCGAAAGAGATATCTTTGAACCGAAGCACGTGGCGTTCCATAGTCTCTGCCTACCCCAATGGGAGACAGGCGTGACGATAGATAGATAGATATTAAAATTATACTATAAGGTTGTTCTTCTGCGGTAATACCAGATAAGCTACATGTCTAGCGTCTAGCCTCAAATGTAATTAATATTTGACTAACTGATTTCTAATGGCAAACCAATGTTTGGTACTGGACAGGTGGTCATCGTATCCCACTGGCCATCCATCAAGCCATAATCCCTACGTCGCCGTCCGTTTTATCAACATTGCGACCCTCAACTAACCCACGCAAATATCACCTCTGCAGCATTCAATCACAAAATCAAAGCCATTAATACAAAATTCATATTAATAACATACTCATTTCAACACATTTCAATTAATTACATTTTCCGTGGCGCCAATTCTAACGATATCATTACCGTAGAGCCTAAATTATTCGTCCTAATTAACGTCTCATACGCCACTTTGGTTCTACGGTACCTATGATAGGTGTAAACCATGTTCCACATTGTGTAAATATACGGATCGTTAATGATCTATAGAGGGGGTGCCCCAAGGGGGGTTGTCTCGTTAATTAGGGGGTGATGCAGTTAGGGGTGCGTGAGTTAGCGAAATGCGGATCAAGACTTGTTTGCAGTCGTTCAATTGACATGTTGTGTGTGAGAAAACTTTGAGCTCACCTGTGTTGAGTTGATTCGTAGTTCAGCGAGGTATGCTTTGGAGGAAATATTTGCATTCGCGTCTGTACGATGAGATTTGAATGTGGAACTTCGGTTTAATTCCAATGAATCTGGATTCCAGAGGCGTAGGGTTGGCGCGTATTAAGAGGCAGGCGAAGGTAAATATAATACTATTTACTACCAAGTAACGGGACTTCTAATTAAATTCAATGTATGGTATTACCCTTCAGTATAATGAGTACTCGTCACAGGTGCAATGCTTATGAAATATGAGCAAGACCAAGAGAATATTTTTTTATTCAATTGAGTTCACAGAATGATGGTTTAAAATTAAAACTTAAAATTAGAACACCTCAATTCTAGCATGGGGATATCTGTATGCATAATATTATGTATTTTGCCGATTGGTTTCCTTTATATTAAAAAGTATTATCTATAGGTCTGCTACTTATTTATTGCATAACTGTGTACCTACATACAAGTTGTTAGTATAAATAAATAGTTTCAGTAGTTAGAATACCTATTAAAATAGCTGTATTTCACAACGTATTCAATCAAAACATAAAAAGTGATGTCATAAAACTACAACCGTTTAATAATATTAGCAGACGGGGTTCAAAAGTTAAAAAAATCTACACAATGAGTGGGTGCATCGGTCAAACAGACGCGACGGGACGGCCCGACTGACAGAGACCATAGTAAAACATTTGGCCGTAAAACCAGTAGAACAATGAGTTCATAAAGATACAATGTCTTCAAATGCAAATATGGTGTATCTTGCTTGTGGATAGTATGTAAGCTTTATGTAAAGTAGTACTATCGCGTAAAAAATCTTGTCTCGGGTTTCGAGATTTATGTTGCATAGAATTTTGTGGTGCACTCTATACGGTGACGGATTAAAAATACAAAGATTTTATGCCGCGGCGGTAAGTAAGTCGCGAATTGGTGAAATAAACTAAGCAAATGTAAATCTTTGTGAAGGGAAGGAAAACTCGACATCAAATCCTTAACCAACCTTTTTAGCCAGCTTGGTAAAGTAAGCCGAATCCTTCTATTAACTCTGAATATTATTGTAATTCAGATTAGGAGAGGACTACGTTCTGTAGTAGACGTTGAAAGGCATATTTTATAGATTTATGATGATGAATAAGCTGTATAGAAGAAAATTACTTATTTCGCTTAGAACATCAATTTAGCTGGAGTATAAATATAGAGTTTATACCACAAAGGGTAGGAAACTTCAAGGGTAGGTCTAGACCAATCTTGAGCCACCCTCATCCAATCGCTTTCCACGATCCCAACAAGATTCTCTATCAAATTTGTTAACAGCAACTTCTCATAATTCTTTCAAAATCGATGTAAACATTTAAACCACTTGTTTAATGAATAGCAAAGGCATTTATAAAATAGTATATATTATATTATAAATAAGGGTACAACATAATGACATAGCACAAGAAAATATATGAGAGAACTGAGAGACTATGAGATCGCACATGCGCAGCATGCGTACTATGTTATAGAGCATGCGTCCTTACTTCCAACACCACTTATGTGATATATTTCAAATAGTTTTCACGTAAAACTCAGCAAATATTAATTAGTTACTTTTCCTTTCCAAGGACCATACCGGGTTGTTTCACTCACAGTGACATTATGAGCGTCCCGTGTGTGTTCCGCGCTGTGCAAATGTTTGCCGTGACATTACCGCGTCTGCCTCGTCAATGAGACTTCGTCGCTCACACTCCGTTGCTACTGTGATAGCTTACTATTTTTTTTATATTTAAAGTTAAGTAATTTTGCTAGAAATGGTGCACAAGATTATCATTATTATATATGAAGAGTTGTCAAATAGATGTTTGTAGGTAATGTAGGGTGTTACTACAGTCGCGGTAGTAATGCTAACGTAGATCCCGTGACCCCGCCATTCAATGGGATTGGATAGAGGAACACCATGGTGGTTTTAGTGGGTAGTCCCAGCGCTTCTCGTCGGGGAGTCACCACACTCTCCCTAGGCCTTTAGGGGCCTGGGGAGGTAAGCCCGTAAATTGTTTGGTTTCCATAATGAGTCAAAAAAAGGTGTGTTACTGCAATTTGTAGAATTTTACTTATCTCACGGTTGCATGAACGATATAGCACACGTTATTATATGACATATTATATGTACATGTACGTGATATCTATACTATAATAAAACTGTAGAGGTGAAAAAGTCTGTACATTAAACATTTTTTACTGGTTAATTATATGGTGCCATCTATGATCATTATAAGTTTGTTAGTAAAAGTATAGTTACTCTAAATTTCAGTGTTTTATGGCTACTTACCGATCGATAGATGTCACTATTTTCAAATAATTATCTAGCAAAATAAATGTTTCTTGCAAAAAATACAATAATTATGTGTCGGGTATATTTCTGTTATTAAAAAATAATAGAGTATAATATTCGGCACTTTCATAAACAAAAAGTCTCTGTGTCAAAATTTATTACAATGTCCACTTAATTTAAACGGTCAATCTCATGTATTTTAAATTATTATCTGTATGTAATAGTTATATTATCATTTCATTATTATTTATTTTAAATGATAAATACAATGACTATAGATCCTTTTTTCAATAAATTGTCGATTAGTCCATAATTATTATTTTCTATCTCGGTCGGTTTGTAGGTATATGTAAACATAGATGGCGTTGACAAATGACGTCATTTTCTGAATGGTGGTGTTTAGGTGTTAAGATTCTCCGACGATTGATCAGGTTCTCGGATAATTTGCTTTCATCGTCGTTGGAATACTTGGATTGGATATTTGACGTTACTTGTCTTATGAGTTTATGATTGTTGAATGTTATCGAGTTTCTTTGATTTCTTTCGTTCGTTCGTGTTCTGTACTTATACAGGTGTCTCATTATTCCCAATTTCCCACTCCTCACGTCACATACGTGGGAATCTCTGAGCGGGAGACTGCGCCCTGAATTCAGATACCTCTTGAATTACTCAACGGGGCTATCTTACTTTCGGCAGGGTTGGATAGTCGTAGTCCTGTGTGTATTTTCTAAATAAATCGCAGGGACAGACACTTGAAACAGCTGGAATCGACATCCGAACATGTTGCTTTTCACATGATCGGTAAAAATAATTTACATGTTCTATGTATGGTAATGAAAGTTGGGTATGGCAGAAGAGTCATGAAATTAGAATAAATGCTGTAGAAATGAGAGCACTGAGAAGTATGTGTGGTGTGTCTATGACCGACAGAGTAAAGAATTGTGTGATACGAGAGTGGTGTGCGGTAAAAGAAGATGTAGTGACAAGCATCGGGAAAGGCATTGTCGGTAGTATATACGCATACTACTGACATGTATGATAATGATATAAAAATGATATAAATGATATACTTAGGGTCGATCAGGAATGATAAAAGAAACCGCCCGAGCTGAATGCTGTAAGTGCACTGATTTATTCGTAATAAAATGATAGGTACTACACCGATGCCACGGTGTCGCGCATATAATGTAAATGCCGAGTAAGCATTTTGTACAGGTAGGTAAACTGTACATCCTGCCCACTCAAAAGATGATATCAGTATAATGATAAAGAATCTATAAAAACAATGAAAAATAAAATGAAATCTTACACTAAATGATATAATATTGAACTTAGATGATACATAGAATGATAATGAACAATTTATATTGTTAGTACTTATAGCTACGAGTATGTTTAAAGTTCATTAAATCGCGACCTAAGAGGAGTAGGGCAGGTCCCCACTTCTACACTACACTAATCTTTTGATTTCACTTGGTACGCCCTCTATTGGCCTGATCACTTCATTCACAGTTTCACAAATTGCACTATAACTTTTCTTGTACTGCTGTAGAGGGGGCACGCCTGCCTCGCAGCATGCCTCCCGCGGCACAGCTGCGTCTGGGCAAGGTGTGCGGCCGCAAGGTACTCTCCTCAACTTGACTTTTATTATTCGTAATAAAATGATATCACACCGATGCAACGGTGTCGCGCATATAATGTAAATGCTGAGTAAGCATTTTGTACAGGTAAACTGTACAGGCATGTTGAGATGGTTTGGTCACATGGAGAGGATGGATGACGAAAGACTGACAAAGAAGATATATAAGGCAAGTGTTAATGGGACAGGACGAAGGGGAAGATCTAGGCGGACGTTCTCTGATCAGATTGGAGACATCCTAAAAAAAAGGACAGGTCAGAAGTACCCTAAACAGAAGAGCATGCATGAGAAACTTGATGGGAGTGAATGAAGCAAGAGAGGTATGTCAGGATCGTTGCAAATGGAGTTCCATGGTCTCTGCCTACCCCTTCGGGAAACAGGCGTGAGTCTATGTATGTATGTATGTATGTTCTATGTGAAGGTGGTAAAACAGTTAATGTTGTGTAAGTATAAAGAAATTCTCTAAAGATATATATTAGGTATAAAATATACATATAAAAGTTATAAATAATATATACTCTTAGCATAAATGTCATGCTAATTAAATTCCAACATTAACGCGAACGAAGTCGCGGGCACACCTAGTCTTATATGAAATCAAAAGCAGTGGTTTAACTTTTACAGTGTTACAGTTTGTTAATTTTATACTCAAATAATTAAAAATATTTTTTAAGCATTAGCCTTCACGGCTTTCAGAATAATCAATTATTATAAAACCCCTCGCAATGTGGATTATATATTTTATACAGAACGAGGGAAGCGAATGAATACGGTCAACGAAAAAAGTCTTTCAACCTTCATGACGATGCTTATAATGACAAAACCTCAAACACTCAAGAAAATGCTCAGCGAAACTATTTACGCATCAGAGCAACTTTATTTTGTTTTAGCTTTAGTCACTAAGTTACTAGACATAAAACCTGTAGAGGGCACTTTGCAGCCATTTAATCAACGGAACGCGTAGATCACACTATTTTTTTGCAGTACAGGATTATAACTCATCACTCTCAGACCTCTGGCGATGACATTGTGGTCGTCAAACGACTACACGTTTAATGTAGACTCGTTTTAAAACTAGTTTTAAATTACACTGCGGTCTGCAAGTTCGAAGCTCCATGTGCAATTGCTCTTTGAAGGACTTAGGGTCCTTGCTTCAAAATTACTTTATCCTTTCGAGCACCAAGTTAGCAAAAAACTGCTCAAAATTAATATAACTTAAAGTATCACTTTGCATTTTAAATTATTAGCCATCAACGTCAGTATAAAGTCATCCAATTTTAAAATGAGTACTTTTCGTTTTTCTCAGAAAATTATATAAGTGTTGATCTCAATTAATTTTACGCATGAGATCATGAAAGAACAGGATTTTTGTGCAAACACCAATATTTACATATGGAAATGAAAGCAAAAAATTAAAAGCCACCTTATAAGTTAATTCACGGCTCTTATTATTAGCATACACATCTCATAAACGTAAACTGCAATTATGCACATACAAACGCATTACGTTGTTGAACACATTTTGTTGGCATAACAGCAAGTTACGAGCGAGTAGGTGTTTATGAATAAAATTTTATTCTCTAGGTGCTGCCTGCTACTTTTTCAGAGAAAGAATAGTTTACATAATTGCATGCGCTATAGGTATATTACATCTTAATATATAAAATCCTTGCGTTACTGACTGACTGACAGACACGCTACAGCCGAAACTATTGGGCGCAGGAAGCTGAAATTTGGCATGTCTGTTCCTTGGGGGACGTAGAGGTGCACTAAGAAGGGATTTTCCGAAATTCCCACGGAATCGGCCAAAACGGGTAAATTAAAAAAAAAAGCAGGCGTAGCTGCTGGTCTTAAATAAACTTCCTCTCTTTTTGGCTCCTGTTAAATATTTCCAACTTAAAAAGTCATAAATTAAGTTAGCACAAAATCACCTGAAGCCAAAAAAGTCATCTAAAATCGATCCAGACGTTGTAAAGATAAACTGGCACAAACACAATCAAATTTCTTTTTATCATAAAAAATGTACTGAACATCGCCATACAACCCTAGAAAACAGTTGTTTTAGTTATTTTGGCCTTACAAGCAGTCAGTTCAATGTCATTTATTTGTATGTTCTGCATTATGTGGGTGTGCTTGCATAAATGTTTTTAAAGAAAACACAAGTAGTGCATTACGGTGGCGGGATCAAAGTGATCGCTAATGAAGGGACGCGGTCGCGCCACATGCACCACTCCGCGTCACTCGAGACCACGCTTCAACGCCGCGCATACAAACAAAATAATGACATTGACGACTTTATTTGCCCGCTGATTCATCAAAGATGATGCCGAAATTTTAAAATGACAAATGTGCTTTAAAATAAAATGTTCATCTTGATTATTCGACTGTAAAACGTATTTAGAGACTTTAACATGTTGGTAAGTTTTTAATACTTTAATCTTTCTGTTAACCAACTTAACGTCTCCCTCTCGAATTACTGCATTATGTTAGATAGTATTCTACGATTTGTCCTTAAATACTTATCGTGAAATTGTAACATAATATTTTGCCATACATTTTCGTACATATAACATCATACTTTGTCCATAAAATGTACCTAACAAGAAAACATGGTTGTTACTTATTTAGGTTCTAAAAAAATATAATAAGAGACAAAAGTAGTTTAATTAAATTTTTTTACTTGATTAAAATTTTCCATTAGAGAACAATTTATTTAAATTGATTAAACAAATTATTGTGTACATTCACGATCGTGTCTCGAATAGTGGTTTTGATCATTTGATCATTTTCTAGATCATTCGGTTTAAATGTAATAACCAGTGAAACCAATATAACGCGATAAAATCCGTAAACTGTAGTTTAATTTCAATGTGTAACATTCGCGTAAACCCAAGAAAATATTATAGTGGTTTTGAATTTCACCAGCTGTACTGCTAATGTGAATCCACACCTCTCATCTTACCATTGAGCTGGGCAAATATAAATGCAAGTGTTGACCTTGATTTAATTAAATTGTTTCAATATATCTAGTTATTTATACATTGTTACTATACATAAGCCCTTTAGTTCGTTGTTCGTATCTCCCTATTAATTTCGTGGTTGGTCAGGCCTATTTTTATCAGGCAGCCTCACTACTCTAAGCTACTTAACCCTCCCATTATTATCTGCTACGTGTAAAATTAACACAGAACACTTTTCTCCTAGTTCATTTAATCACCGGCATAACGTGACCTCCATCTTTCCTCACAGTCTTCTGAAAGTTATGTGAAAGTGGTAAGCTGAACGGGTCAGGTTATGTCGGTTGGATTGATCCGGGCAGCGACTGACGTCCCTGTGCGAACGGGAAGTGTTTCGGCATAGGAAACATCTCTTAAGTACTGATTAGGGTTGTCCAATTTTATGCCACGTTTTACAAATTTGAATATTCATAAAAACAAACCTGTTGTTATGCTCTGCGCTAAGACTGATTAATAATACCATTAAAATAATGTTGAATATTTATAGTCAGTGGTTTTATTCAGGCTTAAATAAATGAATACCAAGATCAAACTACTACTTGAAATACGACACAATATTAACCACGATTTTATCATATTGCAATAACTAAGTATATCTATATAACGTGTTTTATGTAATTTGAATATAAGTAGTATTAATATGAACACAGAAAATTCTGAGTTATATTACGCAGCGTACTTCTTCGTTTCCGCAAAACGTAATATTAAGGTCGCTGATAAAGAGAAAATACCCTACTATATCTTTAGCTAAAGATGAAGGTTTAAGTGAGTAATAAAGAGAACTGTGCAAGATAAGTAACATTACAATATACGAAGATAATATTTCTTGAATCTTATTAACAATGCGCGAAGATTTATACCCAGCAGATAAAAACCTTTTTACGCTATAAAAAGAATTTATACGCCAATAAATCGCATGCGATGTACATTATTCAAACGTACATAATTTTCTAGCAAAACATGCCATGGAAATTTATAAAAAATGGTGCGTTTTTAAAGGAATGAAATCACTAAGATAAGAATAAATTATGAGAGAGGAAGTGGCATTAAAATAATATTAATTCGTTTGTACCGCGTGAGGGCCCCGTGTCTGCCCTCTCTCCCCGGGGTTCTCTGGGCCCCCACGGTCGCCGCGGGCCGGTGACGCGACGATCTTATCGATGCCAGTCCTGTTACTACCCTATACCGTAGTGCGACAATATAACGTAACACAACAGTACAATTTTCTAAAACCCCAGGGGTTTTGTTCGCTTAATATTTGGTAAGTATTATGCTGCAAGTTTAACCGTCATAATTTTGCCCCATATCTGACTCATAAATCAGTTCTTAATTAGAATTGTGCAGAGAATTTCAATTCAAACTATTTGCAGTCACTGGATCGCGAAGGGAATTCTGAAAGTTTGAGCGGTTCATTATTGTCTAGGTAGAAGAGAAAGATCTCACGGAATTTTATTATCCTAACCAGTTGTCAGATAGCGCTAAAGACAATAATTTGTGACTCTTGCGAGGTTTTTAATTGGTAAAATGTCCTTTGGAATTTTAGGACGTAAAAAGAAAATTAGGTACCTACCTACCTAATATTAACGGTCCCTTCCTTCCTATTTATACTTCACACTTCTGGGTATGTACGCAATTATTACGCACTCGGAAATAGTTTTAATCGTAATCCATAAGCTCGAACCAATCATTCTCAAGGCTTTAACTGAGAACTAAATCTCTAATGCAGCATTGCACAAGTCAGGCAGTCATGTTTCATTAACCTTAATGATAGACAGAATTACTATTTACTCGCTAATCCACTGCATTATTATTCTGCGTATTAGCTAGCTTTTCCCCGCGTAAGTCAAAAGAGGTTTCGAAGTAAATGCTTAAAGTGCTCAGAGTTAATCTTCTGTTATAATTTGACTGTGCCAAATGCAGTTACACTTTGCATTCGCTATCTTAATCCGGGATGAGGGAGGAGTGGCGAATTTTTTTTTCGTAAACGGTCATTACACTCAGAACAGAGGGGTTATGCTGGCATTATGAGCATCCCAGACTTAGACCGGAGGCAGGTCGAAAATCTCATTGAGACAGGAAATCTTCAAGATAATTGTAATCCCTAAGGAGGATTTCAGCTTTGTCTAAACTGGAGGTAAATTAAATTTTATTATTTTATGAACAAACGTTCGTGTTTGCCTCCGAAAGCCGTGTTTACAATAATAAGGAAATGAAATATTTGATTCCCTAGCGACTGTTTTCTGATTCTTATTATTTTGTACATAAACGATTTTAATAAAGAAATTGAAAATATTGATGTGTGTTCTGCGTGGAAAGTTGTTTTTTTTTTATTAAATTGTAGGGATTTATTTAATTAAGTATAATAAAAGGCGAATTGTCTCGAAATAGGCAGTGTTATAAACTGATTAGATGCATGTGTTTGTTGAAGTAGCAGCCCTATCGGCACGTGAGCGAGTGTGGAAGTGACAGTTTATTTCGTTAGCCACTTAGCAGCCGATTGACCTGGGAGAGGCGGCCTCTCACGCATTTCACACGTCTGCCGTCTGCCCACACATCTGTGACCTTTACTACTGTTTGTTTAACTTTTACTTTGACCCACTGTTTGAGGATAATACAGCGGTATCTATTTTTAGATAAGACTGCTGTTAAGAGACAATAAAGGCTTGTCTGAAAATAGATGTTAATATTTAAAGAAAAATTTTCACTGTTTGAGGATAACACAGCGGTATCTATTTTTAGATAAGACTGCTGTTAAGAGACAATAAAGGCTTGTCTGAAAATAGATGTTAATATTTAAAAATATCTTTACAAAGCCTCTTTCAGATACCTCAACAAAACTGTAGTTTCTCTTTATTTCGTTATATTGTAATATGTGAGAACCCACAAAACACTACACACAGACAAAAAACCTATTGTTAAATTTTCCTATCTTTCGGTGTGACTGTCTGTTTGTACCGGATAATCGCTGAAACCGCAGCACCGCCTGGGACGGGAAATTGACTTTTGGGCAATAAGCAATGTGTACAATTAAATCTTAACTGATTCTAATGGAAAAAATGGTACATGTATGTTTTTGGGTCTCTGCTGTTCCAATTGACTATTGAATCTGGTAGATGGCAATGTACTCTAGAAACAGAAATAACAAAAGCTAGTTAGTCTATGAATAAAAGTTTGAAAGTTATTCGTGTACTGAAACTCGGCTACATGTATGTTACAATTAGTAGTTCCCGTGACCCCGCCATTCAATGGAATTGGATAGAGGAACACCATGGTGGTTTTAGTGGGTAGTCCCGGCGCTTCTCGTCGAGGAGTCACCACACGATCCCTAGGCCTTTAGGGGCCTGGGGAGGTAAGCCCGTAAATTGTTTGGTTTCCATCATGAGTCAAAAAAAAAAGTGTGTTACGGCAATTTGTAGAATTTTACTTATCGCACGGTTGCATGAATGATATTTTTGCACACCTTATTATATGATATATTATATGTACATGATATCTTATATGAAATCAAAAGAAGTGGTTTAACTTTTACAGTGTTACAGTTTGTTAATTTTATACTCAAATAATAACAATTTTTTTTAAGCATTAGCCATCACGGCTTTCAGAATAATAAATTATTATAAAACCCCTCGCAATGTGGATTATATATTTTATACAGAACGAGGGAAGCGAATGAATACGGTCTACGGAAAAAGTCTTTCAGCCTTCATGACGATGCTTATAATGACAAAACCTCAAACACTCAAGAAAATGCTCAGCGAAACTATTTACGCATCAGAGCAACTTTATTTTGTTTTAGCTTTAGTCACTAAGTTACTAGACATAAAACCTGTAGAGGGAACTTTGCAGCCATTTAATCAACGGAACGCGTAGATCACACTATTTTTTTGCAGTACAGGATTATAACTCATCACTCTCAGACCTCTGGCGATGACTTTGTGGTCGTCAAACGACTACACGTTTAATGTAGACTCGTTTTAAAACTAGTTTTAAATTACACTGCGGTCTGCAAGTTCGAAGCTCCATGTGCAATTGCTCTTTGAAGGACTTAGGGTCCTTGCTTCAAAATTACTTTATCCTTTCGAGCACCAAGTTAGCAAAAAACTGCTCAAAATTAATATAACTTAAAGTATCACTTTGCATTTTAAATTATTAGCCATCAACGTCAGTATAAAGTCATCCAATTTTAAAATGAGTACTTTTCGTTTTTCTCAGAAAATTATATAAGTGTTGATCTCAATTAATTTTACGCATGAGATCATGAAAGAACAGGATTTTTGTGCAAACACCAATATTTACATATGGAAATGAAAGCAAAAAATTAAAAGCCACCTTATAAGTTAATTCACGGCTCTTATTATTAGCATACACATCTCATAAACGTAAACTGCAATTATGCACATACAAACGCATTACGTTGTTGAACACATTTTGTTGGCATAACAGCAAGTTACGAGCGAGTAGGTGTTTATGAATAAAATTTTATTCTCTAGGTGCTGCCTGCTACTTTTTCAGAGAAAGAATAGTTTACATAATTGCATGCGCTATAGGTATATTACATCTTAATATATAAAATCCTTGCGTTACTGACTGACTGACAGACACGCTACAGCCGAAACTATTGGGCGCAGGAAGCTGAAATTTGGCATGTCTGTTCCTTGGGGGACGTAGAGGTGCACTAAGAAGGGATTTTCCGAAATTCCCACGGAATCGGCCAAAACGGGTAAATTAAAAAAAAAGCAGGCGTAGCTGCTGGTCTTAAATAAACTTCCTCTCTTTTTGGCTCCTGTTAAATATTTCCAACTTAAAAAGTCATAAATTAAGTTAGCACAAAATCACCTGAAGCCAAAAAAGTCATCTAAAATCGATCCAGACGTTGTAAAGATAAACTGGCACAAACACAATCAAATTTCTTTTTATCATAAAAAATGTACTGAACATCGCCATACAACCCTAGAAAACAGTTGTTTTAGTTATTTTGGCCTTACAAGCAGTCAGTTCAATGTCATTTATTTGTATGTTCTGCATTATGTGGGTGTGCTTGCATAAATGTTTTTAAAGAAAACACAAGTAGTGCATTACGGTGGCGGGATCAAAGTGATCGCTAATGAAGGGACGCGGTCGCGCCACATGCACCACTCCGCGTCACTCGAGACCACGCTTCAACGCCGCGCATACAAACAAAATAATGACATTGACGACTTTATTTGCCCGCTGATTCATCAAAGATGATGCCGAAATTTTAAAATGACAAATGTGCTTTAAAATAAAATGTTCATCTTGATTATTCGACTGTAAAACGTATTTAGAGACTTTAACATGTTGGTAAGTTTTTAATACTTTAATCTTTCTGTTAACCAACTTAACGTCTCCCTCTCGAATTACTGCATTATGTTAGATAGTATTCTACGATTTGTCCTTAAATACTTATCGTGAAATTGTAACATAATATTTTGCCATACATTTTCGTACATATAACATCATACTTTGTCCATAAAATGTACCTAACAAGAAAACATGGTTGTTACTTATTTAGGTTCTAAAAAAATATAATAAGAGACAAAAGTAGTTTAATTAAATTTTTTTACTTGATTAAAATTTTCCATTAGAGAACAATTTATTTAAATTGATTAAACAAATTATTGTGTACATTCACGATCGTGTCTCGAATAGTGGTTTTGATCATTTGATCATTTTCTAGATCATTCGGTTTAAATGTAATAACCAGTGAAACCAATATAACGCGATAAAATCCGTAAACTGTAGTTTAATTTCAATGTGTAACATTCGCGTAAACCCAAGAAAATATTATAGTGGTTTTGAATTTCACCAGCTGTACTGCTAATGTGAATCCACACCTCTCATCTTACCATTGAGCTGGGCAAATATAAATGCAAGTGTTGACCTTGATTTAATTAAATTGTTTCAATATATCTAGTTATTTATACATTGTTACTATACATAAGCCCTTTAGTTCGTTGTTCGTATCTCCCTATTAATTTCGTGGTTGGTCAGGCCTATTTTTATCAGGCAGCCTCACTACTCTAAGCTACTTAACCCTCCCATTATTATCTGCTACGTGTAAAATTAACACAGAACACTTTTCTCCTAGTTCATTTAATCACCGGCATAACGTGACCTCCATCTTTCCTCACAGTCTTCTGAAAGTTATGTGAAAGTGGTAAGCTGAACGGGTCAGGTTATGTCGGTTGGATTGATCCGGGCAGCGACTGACGTCCCTGTGCGAACGGGAAGTGTTTCGGCATAGGAAACATCTCTTAAGTACTGATTAGGGTTGTCCAATTTTATGCCACGTTTTACAAATTTGAATATTCATAAAAACAAACCTGTTGTTATGCTCTGCGCTAAGACTGATTAATAATACCATTAAAATAATGTTGAATATTTATAGTCAGTGGTTTTATTCAGGCTTAAATAAATGAATACCAAGATCAAACTACTACTTGAAATACGACACAATATTAACCACGATTTTATCATATTGCAATAACTAAGTATATCTATATAACGTGTTTTATGTAATTTGAATATAAGTAGTATTAATATGAACACAGAAAATTCTGAGTTATATTACGCAGCGTACTTCTTCGTTTCCGCAAAACGTAATATTAAGGTCGCTGATAAAGAGAAAATACCCTACTATATCTTTAGCTAAAGATGAAGGTTTAAGTGAGTAATAAAGAGAACTGTGCAAGATAAGTAACATTACAATATACGAAGATAATATTTCTTGAATCTTATTAACAATGCGCGAAGATTTATACCCAGCAGATAAAAACCTTTTTACGCTATAAAAAGAATTTATACGCCAATAAATCGCATGCGATGTACATTATTCAAACGTACATAATTTTCTAGCAAAACATGCCATGGAAATTTATAAAAAATGGTGCGTTTTTAAAGGAATGAAATCACTAAGATAAGAATAAATTATGAGAGAGGAAGTGGCATTAAAATAATATTAATTCGTTTGTACCGCGTGAGGGCCCCGTGTCTGCCCTCTCTCCCCGGGGTTCTCTGGGCCCCCACGGTCGCCGCGGGCCGGTGACGCGACGATCTTATCGATGCCAGTCCTGTTACTACCCTATACCGTAGTGCGACAATATAACGTAACACAACAGTACAATTTTCTAAAACCCCAGGGGTTTTGTTCGCTTAATATTTGGTAAGTATTATGCTGCAAGTTTAACCGTCATAATTTTGCCCCATATCTGACTCATAAATCAGTTCTTAATTAGAATTGTGCAGAGAATTTCAATTCAAACTATTTGCAGTCACTGGATCGCGAAGGGAATTCTGAAAGTTTGAGCGGTTCATTATTGTCTAGGTAGAAGAGAAAGATCTCACGGAATTTTATTATCCTAACCAGTTGTCAGATAGCGCTAAAGACAATAATTTGTGACTCTTGCGAGGTTTTTAATTGGTAAAATGTCCTTTGTAATTTTAAGAGGTAAAAAGAAAATGGTAGCTAATATTAACGGTCCCTTCCTTTCTATTATACCTTGCACTTCTGGGTACGTAAGCAATTATTGCGCACTCGGCAATAGTTTTAATCGTAATCCATAAACTCGAGCCTATCATTCTCAAGGCTATAACTGAGAACTAAATCTCTAATGCAGCATTACACGAGTCAGGCAGTCATGTTTCATTAACCGTAATGATAGAGAGAATTACTATTTACTCGCTAATCCACTGCATTATTATTCCGCGTATTACTTAGCTTTTCCCCGCGTAAGTCAAAACAGATTTCGTAGTAAATGCTTAAAGTGCTCAGAGTTAATCTTCTGTTATAATTTGACTGTGGCAAATGCAGTTACACTTTGCATTCGCTATCTTAATCCGGGATGAGGGAGAAGTGGCGAATTTTTTTTTCGTAAACGGTCATTACACTCAGAACAGAGGGGTTATGCTGTCATTATGAGCATCCCAGACTTAGACCGGAGGCAGGTCGAAAAACTCATTGAGACAGGAAATCTTCAGGATAATTGTAATCCCTTAGGAGGATTTCAGCTTTGTCTAAACTGGAGGTAAATTAGATTTTATTATTTTATGAACAAACGTTCGTGTTTGCCTCCGGAAGCCGTGTTTACAATAATAAGGAAATGAAATATTTGATTCCCTAGCGACTGTTTTCTGATTCTTATTATTTTGTACATAAACGATTTTAATAAAGAAATTGAAAATATTGATGTGTGTTCTGCGTGGATAGTTGTTTTTATTGAATTGTAGGGATTTATTTAATTAAGTATAATAAAAGGCGAATTGTCTCGAAATAGGCAGTGTTATAAACTGATTAGATGCATGTGTTTGTTGAAGTAGCATCCCTATCGGCACGTGAGCGAGTGTGGAAGTGACAGTTTATTTCGTTAGCCACTTAGCAGCTGATTGACCTGGGAGAGGTGGCCTCTCACGCATTTCACACGTCTACCGTCTGCCCACACATCTGTGACCTTTACTACTATTTGTTTAACTTTTACTTTGACCCACTGTTTGAGGATAACACAGCGTTATCTACTTTTAGATAAGACTGCTGTTAAGAGACAAAGGCTTGTCTGAAAATAGATGTTAATATTTAGAAATATCTTTACAAAGCCTCTTTCAGATACCTCAATAAAACTGGAGTTTCTCTTTATTACGTTATATTGTAATATGTGTGAGCACACAAAACACTACACACAGACACACCTATTGTTAAATTTTCCTGTCTTTCGGTGTGACTGTCTGTTTGTACCGGATAATCGCTGAAACTGCAGCACCGACTGGGATGCGAAATTGACTTACATATGCTTAACGTTTGGGAAATAAGCAAAGTGTACAATTAAATCTTAACTGATTCTAATAGAAAAAATGGTACATGTATGTTTTTAGATCTCTACTGTTCCCATTGACTATTGAATCTGGTAGATGGCAATGGAGTCTAGAAACAAAAATAACAAACACTAGTCTTTGAATAAAAGTTTGAAAGTTATTCACTACTGAAACTCGGCTTCATGTATGTTACAGTTCAGAATGAAGCTTACACTTCTGCTGGCAGGAAACGAAAAGAAAATAACGAATTGTTCAAACTGCTCAAACTACACTACATTAGATCATTCCAGATCGGACCAGATATAATAAAAATATTTCTCCTATAATATAAATTATCAAACTGGCTTTTTCTTACTAATATAAATAGAATAGGCCATTGTCAAGTTAGCTGGCCTCATATATGTTTCACGAATATTATGGACAACTCTCAGACCTAAAAGTTGATGTTTTCCTTCACCATTTAGCAAGGGATAGTTAACAATGTAAAACTCACACTAATTCGAACAATTAGTAGTGCTCTGCGGGATTTAATTTGATACCTTCTGCTTATAAGTACTACCAGTCTCTAACCTGTAAGTAATTTGTCTCTGAACAAGGCTACCGGTGTTGTTTAAAGCTTGTGTGACATTTAAACATCAACTTGTTTCTTAAAATTCCTCTCTAGAACCATTTAAACAATTGTCTACTGAAAATAAATGGTTGGTTTGAACTTTTCACATTTCAAAGATACGGCCACTGGAGTTTTCTAGACATTGTTAGTTTTCAGTTTAGAGATCGCGGGTTAAGCTAGGATACAATTGAGACTGCACGAGGTGAGTGGCTCAAGACATGAGGACTTCAATCCAGTGCAATATGTTTCAAAGTGGGTCGGTTTAGATTAAATATTCAGATGGAATAATATTGAATATGCTGAATAGAAATTCGATTATGTATGTTGTTTACATCTCAAAGGAATAATTGGTAAGGACTTATAATTGAGTAAGAAAGCCTATCTGTATTGCAACGACCCGTAAGAAATAGTTTGTAATTTTTTTTTTACGTACATTCAACTAAAATTAATTCAGTTTATTTGTATCTTAGAAGATTTTCTCTAGGCCAACAAAGTAGGGCCATCATGCCATTATTTTTGATATTTTGATATTGGGATGATAACTTTTGCTATTTGACTCCATAACTACTTAAGATCAGGCGGCATTTTGATAGGCAACAATAAAAAGAATGCATTTTAACACCATACAAACTCAAAAGCTTCATGCATAATGTCTTCAGAGACTGAAAATGAAAGGCACATTCGCTTATAACTTGACCGCCCTCGCTGTTCTTAACTTAGCGGTCAGTGGATTTTAAAGACTTCCTACTTACAGTAAATTCCATTAGGACCTAAGAGTTTGCAATAAGTTTCGGCTAATTTAAACTTAGTTTATTTTATTTATACTTGTTTAAGTAAATACAATATTTACTTATCAGGTTTTGCTTTTAAATGCCTGCCTTCCACCAGGAAGCGGTAACCTTTGATGAAATGGTTTTGTAATAACAAGCAATGATAATAAAAATAGTCACAGTACTATCAATCATAATAATCGAGCTAAACATATTAGTGTAGGCACAATGATCTCTGACCTGACCGATGCCAATCAATCAACTTGATCCCGCTAAACACTATTTACTACACTAACTTGTAATAAACAATGAACCCTGTGTTGAAACTATTAAAGATCAATTTCAAACAAAAGATCATGATGCGTTTGGTGTCCACAATGACGTGATTAATGGAACAGATCTTGATGTACATGGAGAGGTGTTTAATCGGTACGTTGATGTATTAGTTGAAATAATAGGGGCTAAAAAAGTCTCTGCATTCAAGACTTAAAAAGGACGCAACGTTTTAATCTGAGGGCGTCTCATAAATCTATGTGGAACAATAAAGGAAAACAAGGATGTAACGATAAGACAAATGCGAAATAAAGTCTCGGTTATAAGAAGTAATGCTCATTAGAAACAAATGCTTCCTTGCAGTAATCCAGTTGTTGGTATTTTGTGTTTTTACGTGTAAACCGGCGATATCCAGACACTGCGCTGAAATTATTTCGCTCTTCTGCTTAAATTTGCGTCGAGTTTTCTTGCTACATGTCTGCGGGGTATTTGTGAGTGCTACGGTACTCAAGTTATGTTTTTGTACATTTATGCTCCATCTCAAGACTCTGAAGTGAGTTTAAGCGACGCTTATGGCTTAACATGAGCTTTTTTTTAAGAAGTTGGAGTTCGTGAACCTCTGGATCGCTTACCGTTCATTTAGAGTTCAGCTTAAATAGTATTTAACTTCTTCCATTGTTACATTTTGAGATGTTGTTTCTTTTGAAATGACATCTTCAATTCAAAATTAATATTAACAATAACATGTTGTTACCTTATCAAAAACCTATCGTACGTATTGAATACATCTCATAGACGAATCTAAATTCAAGGTCCCGACAACAAGAACTCGTTACATTCAGAGTAAACAAACGGCTCCATACATAGTAACATTTGTTTACAGAGCCTTAGGTACGTTTCCTTTGATATCACAGCTTAATGTAGTACGTAGTGAAACGTTCTTATGTGCACAATGGTACCACAAACACGACAATAAATTACTCTAGCGACAAACACATCGACAAAGCGAGCCACTACATTGATCGATGCCACAATTTATCAACTATTTACTGAACTATTCAGGGACTCTTATCTCACCGAAACAAAAACATCTCAGCGATTTGCAGAGGTCTTAACAAGACGAGTTGGTATTTGCATAAATTTGCGTTAAGTAAATGGGGTCCCATGACAAGTTTAATCTTGTCTTTAGAATTTATTGCCTTGTAGCCTGCCTGCAACCTTCCAGCATTTGCATTGGCTAAATAAATATTTGCCCCCAGTTTAAACTGAGATGTCTCGTGACTTTCTTTTACAAACACTGTTGCATTCGTAGATGCTTTCAATTATTTATTCACCCGGTTGATAAGCTTTAACTTTTAGCTGCTGCGATTTTACTTGATTTCCGTAGCTGTCTTTTTTAGGCCATTTAAGGAAGACGCTATTATAATAATTCTATCTATATGTAATCCTAGTTTTAGATATGATTTCTTTAAAGACGTATCTATAACATTAAAAGGTATTGCTAAAACCAATCTAGTAAGTAGTCTCCTAAATCTTTTTCTTATAAGTATAATGGAATACTAAAATATAAAAAATAAAAGATTTCTATTTGACGTCTACCAGCCAAGTGATCTTCGTCTCAATAATTTAATTACTTAAACTCATAACTCCTTTAGCCTTCAAATAAAAAACTTAAGTGTCCGTTAATATCATTTGCGAGCACGCCAAAAATTTCTGAATATATCGCTATTGAAATCTTAACTTTATACTGAATGTGCCAAGGTTGAGTTTTGATTGTTGCGGTTGCATTTTGGAACTTCGCAAATGTCTAATTTGCAAATGGAGGCGTGTCGTAGGCCGCGCAATTTGGCTTAAGCGAAAACTCTTAGCACGCCGTTTGCGAAGCAGTCCCGTGGAAAAACACCGTATATTTATGAAACTGGTGTTCCATTGACGCGCTTTAATTATTTTAAGCTAAGTAGATTGGAAGCAAAAGGGAAAAAATGTACCTACTATATACACACTTGTTAAAACAAGAGCAAATTGGATGAGTTTGGATCTTGTTCGGGTAGAAACGACATTTGGAATTAGGTTGTGTTGACACAGACGGACAGGAAAATGTGAATTATTCAATTTGCGGACTCACTGTGTCTGGTATGTGGCATGTTGTAACATGGAATTATCTACAGAAGTAGGCCGAGTACAGCATCTAGGGAGTGTCGTATTTTTTTTTTATAGACTCACGCTTGTCTCCCCGAAGGGGTAGGCAGAGGCGTAGGTGATATTTCACCTACATTTCGCCATGAATCTTTTCGCTAAGCCGTTGAGCTCTCATTACTCTCAATTCGTCGTCGTCCCTTGACCACAGCTGACGCAAGATGGGCCAAACTTTGAAAAAACATGAGCTTCTCTTAAAAATCTACTGATTTTATACCTAATACTATACCATGTGTTAGAAAAATCTACGGTTATCTGTAATAAATAAATCAAGACAGCAACAACAATTAACTTATTTATTACTGAATTACTTTTAATATTAACAATGATCAACGATAGCGGTAGCCTATCCTTAAGTCGCTTCTTCGGAGTCTCAATGTAGAAAAAGGGCCGACTCCACCTCGGTACAGCCTTATATAGCTTCGGCGAGCCATTCCCACCAGCGGCATCGATGACAGTTCAACACGCAACGAATGAACGAGGGATCATTCATTCGATGCGTGTTGAACAGAGTGTTGCCGACACATGTTCCTTATGTAATGTATACTCAGTAATTTAACGTAGAACAAAGCCGCATGCTTCCAGCTTTTTACATCATCGACAAATAGTGTCCGACCGAAGGTCGATTTTTGGCCGAAGCCGAAGCCGATTAATCGGCAATCGCCACAACTTTCGGCCGAAGCCGAAGCCGAAGGTTTATAAGCTCTTAGTAATTTTGTTCAATATTGTCTACAAGCTACAATTAATATCATAAATTATTTCAAAACTTCAATATTGACTGTCTCAATTTAACTAATAATAACTACCGTAAACAAAGCATTGCTTATTTAATAGACAAATACTTACGTTATTATTGTCCTTTTCTCTAGTTCACTTGTAAATCATTACACTATGTATCACAATTAAATTGATAAACACAAATACAAAACAAAACACAAAAAAAGTAGGTACAGGTGTTTAAAAATATGTACGAACTTGTCTTGATAGTCTAAGAACCAGTGTTCCGCAGACTTACGGTATAGTAGCAAACTCCATATTAATGGTAGTTATACTAATGTATCTGCTGTAGATCAAATGGGGGTTCACTATTCCCATAGAGGGTTCCTTTAGGCGTGCGTAGAAGTCGAAAAGCATGAAAATTGACTTTCAAAACGTGATCGCAGCATGTCTGCCGTTTTGATATCTTAAAATATATAGTTTTATTTTTATAGAAAAACTTAATGGCAGACACTTGTTCCGGTTCCAACTATATTTTATATAGTATCAAAATTTCCAAATTTTCATAAAATTTACGTTATTTTAGCAAAGCTAAAAATTATATATGTTATTTATATTATTATTATAAACATATATTCACAAAGGCAGACACATAGGTCGGTTCTGACACGCGGGCAGACCATTCGATACTTTCTCAGTCGTGCTATTGAAGTTGCATGATTTTGATTTTCTCACTCTTCATTTCGCAGGGAACTAGTGTTTCAGCAAAGCTGCAATTTATGTATGTTTTTTACATCATTATTATACATGTACATCTAAAAAACCAGACCGATACGTCGGTTCTAAAATGGGCAGACTACATAATAGTTTCGGAGTCATGCTAATGGAGATACACGATATTGACTTTCTCACTCTTACTGGCAATAACAGCGAATGAGTATGAATACATGTGAACAGTGTTTTTAAATTTTATTTATAACTCTTATTTTCAATCATAAACTTATAAGTTTTTATAAAGAAATCTACTTTTTTTTTAACTTACAATAATAATGATTTGCAATTTATTTTGTTCTAACAAAACATACAACTTGAAATTCAAATACAGAATAAATAAATTTAATGTTGGCTACAAAAAATCAAAATGGTTCACTGTTCTTCGTCAGAATTGCAAACTTTCGTTGATTGAAACAAGGCAAATTATTTGTTTCCAAGACCCTCAGGTAACAATCCTATTAAATTGCAGAGAAAACATTTATTTTATTCAAATAGTTTCCGAAATGAATAGCGTATATTCAATAAACCTTGTCCATCGTTTTTACAACGGTGCTTGAATACTGAATCCCTGCGAGATGAAGATAAAGTCAATATCGTGTACCTTTCTCCATTTAACATGACTGTGAAACTATTATGTAGTCTGCCCGCATTTTAGAACCGACCTATCTGTCTGGTTTTTAGGGTTCCGTACCTAAAAGGTAAAAAACGGGACCCTATTACTAAACCTCCGCTGTCTGTCTGTCTGTTTGTCTGTCTGTCCGTCTGTGTATCACCAGGCTGTATCTCACAAAGTGTTATAGCTAGAAAGCTGAAATTTTCACAAATTATGTATAAAAATAAAAAAAAATTAAAATATTAGGCGGGTCCTATACAAAACGTGTTTTCTTTCGCATTTTTTGCCCAAAATTACTAACTGTAACAGGTAGATGCTTTAAATTTTCACAGAATATGTAGTTGTATATTACCTTTCAAAATAAATAATTGAATTTAAAAAAGTAAATAATAACGGGGGGCTCCTATACAACAAACGTAATTTTGAAGCAATTTGTTACTCGATCTTAATAAACAGGTAGAAACTTAAAAAGTATTTACGTATATGTACATACAACAAAGGTTATTTTCTTTTATAGATGATGGTACGGAACCCTTCGTGCGCGAATCCGACTCGCACTTGGCAGATTTTTTTAGATATACATGTACTATAATGATGTAAAAAACATACATAAATCGCAGCTTTGCTGAAACACTAGTTCCCTGCGAAATGAAGAGTGAGAAAATCAAAATCATGTAACTTCAATAGCACGGCTGAGAAAGTATCGAATGGTCTGCCCGCGTGTCAGAACCGACCTATGTGTCTGCCTTTGTGAATATATGTTTATAATAATAATATAAATAACATATATAATTTTTAGCTTTGCTAAAATAACGTAAATTTTATGAAAATTTGGAAACTTTGATACTATATAAAATATAGTTGGAACCGGAACAAGTGTCTGCCATTAAATTTTTCTATAAAAAAAACTATATATTTTAAGATATCAAAACGGCAGACATGCTGCGATCACGTTTTGAAAGTCGATTTTCATGCTTTTCGACTTCTACGCACGCCTAAAGGAACCCTCTATGGGAATAGCGAACCCCCATTTGATCTACAGCAGATACATTAGTATAACTAGCATTAATATGGAGTTTGCTACTATACCGTAAGTCTGCGGAACACTGGCTCTCAGTCTATGACGCGCACGCAATGTGATAGTTGACAGTGACTTCCCGCGGTGGCCCCTGTAAACACGACCAGTCCGTCGCGCTCTCTCTCACTCAGTCTTTCGTAATAGTTTGTTCAATTCTGACGATTGCTCGGACCTTCGGCGAAACCTTCGGCTTCGGCCGGGTTTTGGGCCGAAGCCGAAGGTTTCGCCGAAGATGGTTATTTTGCCCGAAGGTGGCCGAAGCCGAAGCTTCGGTCGGACACTATCGACAAACTATATCAGTTAAACTTAGCTAACTCGCGTAACGACTCCGGAACAGCTCCATCTATACACCAAGGGCAAAAACTTTATCCAACTAGCGCCATCTATGTACCGGGGGGTAAAACTTTGTCCAACAAGTTACCGACACCATCGTAATATGTTCGCTTGTCTATAATACTCGTTAGTTTTTATCTACACTTGTTACTACTTTCGTTAAAGTTCTTCTTGTTCAAAGAAACCAGTAATTCTCTTCTTCGTATTACGGCTCTTTTATAGAAATTACTGAAATTGAAGTACTTATTAACAATATCATAACTATACAAGCTCTTTACTGAATGCATATGAAATATCCACTGTCTAGAATCCATAGTACTTACACCATTACATCAACACTAAAGTCCCTACTATTTCACTACAACATAAACGATCAGGCTCAAAGCGAATACATACCTAGCTTAAAGGTAAAACCACGATGTACGGTAGATATTTTTCAAGGCTAGGCTAAGTGAATTATGGTCCAAACTTGAGCCTCAGAGCCGTCGACGAGACGGGTGCAGTTGCACCGAGACACAAACATCGTCAAGACTTCATACTAGGAAGCACGGGGAAGGGGCAAGTTTCTAATTTTGCTTAAACTAACTTTGAAGTTTGAACCTTTAGGTATATGACTTAGATTTAGTTAGCTCTAAGTATATCCCATTTTACTCGTCATTGTTCTGTAGGTACTATGGATAGATAATGCTTTATTGTACACCACCACTAAACTTGTAATAAGGCTCTTTACTTCAGGTATTACGGTAAAAAGTAGCTTATGTCACTCTCTAGCCTCTAAATCAACTCTAAACCCTAATCTCAACACACTAATGTCATAATACAACATCGGTCTGTTGCAATGTGAGAGAAGGACAAACAAACGAACACATTTATACTATTAGTATGGCAAAAGACAGGTAATTGAGATAACTTATGTTTGTCCCGCAGTTTGGTATAAGTAAGGCACCACAAAACAAAAAAATGTGTACAAATCGTACAAGTTTAAAGTATTCGTTCTGCAATATAATTTTAAATGATGTCTCGTAAAACTATTTACTAGATATCATTATATTTAAAGTATAAGTTATGACTTTAAATAAGAATAAATAACTTTATTACTCTCAAAAACATATGTTTCCCAGGTAATTAAATTAAACTTACTCTAGAAAATATAAAGGACAAATTTTGTATGTACAATTTTAGTGAACGCAAAGCTTCACGGCGCAGAGCTTTTCGCTACAAGTTATATAATTTTCTCACGATATAAATAAATGTATGACCCCAGTTACTCCTGCAATCAAGCAAAACAACTCCCTTAGAACAAACTACGAGAATGAAGCCCTTAGTGGCAGATACACTTGAAGCTAATGAGTCCCTTAGGTGCCTAAACATCTAGTTTAATAAAACCGACCGTTTACCGAATTATGCCTAAGAAAACTATTTACTAGATAAAATTCTTTTGAAAGTAGGTATAAATTATGACTTTAAGTAATATTAATAACATTATTACTCTCAAAACATGAAATAAAATTATACTCTAGAAAATATAAGGAAGAAATGTATGTCCAATTTTAGTGAACGCAAAGCTTCAAAGCGCAGAGCTTTTCGCTTTTAAGTAATATAATTTCCTCATGGTAAAAATAAATGTATGACCCCAGTTTCTCCTGTAATCACGCTAAACAAGTCCCTTACGACAAACACTTGAAGCTAATGAGTCCCTTAGGTACCTAAACATCTAGTTCACTTACCAACTTCTACAAACATACACTCAAGCCCTTAAATTACGTTTACCTACAGCCCACACTCTAATTACCTCAGATTCTTGCCTGCGGACAAAATAGTGAATTATACTTTTTTCGCAGATTACCCGCAAAAAGTGGTACGTGGTCAACTGCAGAGGGTTAAGGGGGAGGGGTAAAGGCGATTTATTTCCCCTCTCATCCCTAGAGGATTCCCTTATCGACTCAACTCATACCGACTGATATATGACCCGGCCAGTGTTACGGAAAATCTGGTTTATACTGCTTTATGTGTTTCATTTAGATTATCTGTACTAGACTGCATGGCTGGCTTCCTTACTATGTTACGTGTAATGAACCGCTGTTCATCGTTTGTAAGTGGTACTGAAACAATAGTAATATATAACAATAAGATTAGAACCGAAAAGCTATGTCGATTGAAGAACTAAACTTTTCGAAGGGCATAACACTCGCGAATTATAACCATTACATTCCGCGCAGTTTATCAACCACAAACAAAAATAACATAATAAACAGTTAAGGAGAGTTTTAAATTAACATACATGAAAACCATGTTATCGCAGTTTTTATTGAATTTTAAATCTGCTACTTAGGTACCACATTTCAACACGTATCTCATTAAGTCCTTAATGTATACTAAATAGTTTTTTAGTTCCTTTTCTTCTCTATATGTTATTTTTAATCCGACAGTTTTGCTCTTTGACCACAGGGTTTATGTACATTTACATATTTACATATGTAAATGCACAATATGCAAACGTCGATTGGTACGGCGCTATTGCATATTTAGGTACTTTATTGACAATTATGACCATTTCGGTAACAGATATTTGCAGAGGGGATATTATAATAGCTTAGAATTGCATGTACCTTACTTACTTGTTTGCTAGTGCTTAGTTATTTGTAAATTAAAGGGCTATATTTGCTATGAATTATGACCACAGTTAGAAGAAGCGATACCCTACTGGTGAGACGATACTGACTTCTAGACGGAGAACTCGGGTTCAAATTCACGGTGCGCGACTATTATAACTTATTAAACGGTTAGTTATCGCTTGCTAAACGGTGAATAATGAATGAAATAAATTTTCGATAAAAATATGATGCCTGCTAACCCGCAGGCCTCACCCTTCTCATAATAAGAAGAGACCTGTGCCCATAAAGCAAATACAAATATTCACAAACTATACGATAACAATGTACTGACAACGCAATGAAAACATTAAATGAAATTGAACAAAGATTTACTGATTCTTTCCTGCCACTTTCAACTTTAGTTTTACCTAAAAGATGTAGTCGAAATAATTTACATTGTTTATGATACTATAAATATAGTTCTTATTTCAGTTAGCTCGTCCAGTTTTTTAGATTAATCTTTATCGTTGTATCAACATTTTGTTTTGATAGCTATATGGCTTCCACGCAATTTATGTAATTCTAGATTTTATTGTTTGAATACAATTAAATGAAGTCTGCGGTAACTGCGACAATAAATCATTTAAATGTAATCTTACCATTATTGTAGCATAATTTATTTTTAACTTTCTAGTTCTCGTTGTTGGTTTTTGTAAATTTTTTTTTAGTTATGACCACAATATTTTCCATATTTACGAGTACATATGTCAAAATGACAATACACGTATGAAATAGTAATTCTCTCAGCCCACTTGCAATTACACCAAAATGCGTGCCTATTTAATTGTGTCCCTTAATAATACCTAAATGATGGAAACACTTTTGCTATACAGGATTTCTTCCTTGTGTCAATTTCCTTCAGTATTAAAAGAGTACAAAATAGCAATTGTAAGCCTGTAGCTTATGGCAGACAATCAGAAAGCACAAAAATCAAGTTAATATGGCTGAAAAGCAATCGCCGCGTTCCTCGAAACCTCTTCAGCGGTCAGTGGTCAGGAAGGCGTCGCTTATCTACAAGTACAAGAGCAGATGTTAACCCTTTCCTTAAGCGTCGTTTGTTTTTCACTTTTCTTCAGAAAATGCTTTCATTTACCGGAGATAAGGTTTTCAAGTTTGTGTCTTTTTATTGGAAAACCCTGTAGCAACGCGATGATATTTTTGTTTATGATTTATTATATTTCTAAGAACATTTGTGATATTATTATGTAACCTTTTTTCCTAATAGTGTGAAACACCGAGTAGTTCTGATATTCGAAAGATAAAATACTATGATTTATTATGGCGTAACAATATACAATTAATCTCGATTAATCTACATGATCTGCATTTGTTCTCTCATCCACATTCTATTGAATTTAGAAATTAATCTTGAAATAGTTGGAGGTATATTACCACTAGAAATAAATTCTGTGTCGCGGGGGACTTTACAAACATACAACGAGCGGACACAAAGTACACCTAGATTCAAAACAACAATTTATGGGTCACAAAAAGTGTTGTATTTTACTTATCATTATCAGAGGGGCACGGCCAAGTCGTTACCTATTTACTTATGATACTTATCTCCACAAAGATTTTTTGGTTTCATAGTAACTTACCTATTTTCCATGAAACTAAAAAGCTGTCTATAGAGCCAAGTTAAGTCCTAGAAATGCTAACTGCTATGCAAGCATTGTAAATCTAGTCAAATTATATTTATATATTTGAATGTTCAAAAATAAATACAGTGCTGTGTCACAAGATTTTGAGCCTAAATTACTCAATCAGTAAACTAATACTACTATTTATTCATGCTTTCCCATACAATACAAAAAGCCCGCATTGTCTATTTACATGCAGAATCAGTAATTACGACACAGTACTCAAATCACGAACGCTTTGTTACCACAACATCAGTGGGCGAACACATTGCGCATTGATTTGATTGTCAATAATAAGCAGACTATTTGCCATACTAAATCATAAGATTTACATAAACATTGAATCATTCCATATTTGTTTTGGACATTCGTTGAGCACCTATTACAAAACTAAGGATGATTCATTGAAATTAGACAATGTTATGACTTCGCGTCTTGCGAGATATGAATCAAACGAGCATCTCAACTTGACTGACAATGCACGGATTTGTGATGAAATAATTATGACTAATCGCTTTCGTATACGCGGGCTTTGATTGTATTTATTTTCATTAGTGTTGCCCAAATTCAGTCTTGGTCTTGCAGTCTTGGTCTTGTTCTTGCGTTTTTGCAAGACCAAGACCAAGAACAAGACCGCGTATTTTTAGCAAGACCAAGACTGATCGTGCAAGACTTGAGCAAGAACAAGACTAAGCCTGCAAGACTCTTGCGTCTTGCAGCTAGGACTTAGCGCTATTTCACGGAGTAGTTAGGTGTAACAGTTCGGTGTATAGGTACGCTTAGGAATTCTATGAGACGCAAAAAACTGTAACAAATAATATGAAAAACTGGACCTATGCGCATTACGACTAATAGGTACCATAAACATACCTACATAGCGAATAAAAAAATATCCATAAAAATCAAACTGAGTGCATGCATAGTTATGTTTTAACCATCGGCACTTTGATAATGCGGCATCAAAGGTTTTGTACTTACTTCTCAAAGAAATTTGCCGCTTTTCGGAAGTACATGGTTATGATACACGCGCCGGCGGCTTCTTTTGAAATCATATACAACAATCGTTGCCGCCGCGCCGAAATCACAACATTTGACACTATTTGATTGCCGCCACAGGGCGTAGGTAGACTCATGCAAAATAATTTCGAATTTTAAGAGTACCTACAGGTGTTCCAAAGAATAAATAAGTTTCAGAGTGCTTAGAATGAAAATGAATACATTATACTGATCACGCAAGCAGTATTATGATTAGGATAAAATGGTAAGGATAGGTAGTAGATGTCATAATAATTTATTCTAGTAAGTATACAGGGTGTCCGAGTTAGGCCCAACAATATTTAAAGGTGTTTATCTATATCAAGTTTGGAATCGTATGCGTAAATGTTAATAATGAAAGCGAAACTTTTTTTTTCATACAAAACTAAAAAAAAATATGTTTTTGTGTTTTTTTCGACAACCCTAACAACTCTATAGTCGTGGTTGTGGCACGCACACACGTATACTATCACCCGTCATCCCCGCTCCTCCACGCCACCCGCGCCACGTTCAGCGCACGTGCACCTACTTAAAAAAAACTTTCTGTAAGTTATGCAATTAATCGCATGATGTAATAACTTGCATAGGTACACATTTTAACTAGTTTAATTATTATCATCATCCTAACCTTATCTGTGGTCTAATTAGTATCTAACTAATCCTAACTGGATAACCTACCTGCCTATGATTAGGTACAATTATTGATGAATAGGAAAATAAATTGCGATTATTTTAAATCGAAATGTAACAGGTGCCTAGATAGAACCTGACACATTACAAGTAATTCGCTTATCTTAATTCTAATCTAAAAATTTAATTATCTGAATTAAAATACAATACTAAATTTATTTACCTATCATATCACCAAATAATGTCAAGGTGCATTGCTTACCTTAGGGTACCTAAACCGAGGGAGTGAGAGTGATTAAAAATACCATTACTAATTAATTAATCAATGCTTGTTTATTGTTACATACACTTTGGTTTATTATTCACATTTATTCGTAACAAAATTACGATTAACATTTTACTTTCAATGTACTTTACGTACAACGGACGGGTCGTTAGTTTACCTACTTTTCTTTACTCACGACGCATTAAAGAAAAGGTTCGAAGTGCTGGCCTCCCTTCTCAAGTTATTGTAATTAATTTGTTTTTTTTACATGTTTTAGCAAATGTAAGCTTATAAATCATAAATGTTTATTAAGAAACAGTTACTTCCATGGAAAACGACACATAGGTCAGTTGATTTTTCGAATTTCTTATCAAATCTTCAGTTATTTATTAATCTGCTTGATCTTTACTATGGCTGTGTTAATTCAAGCTCACAATGTTCCAATTCTAATACGTTTTTCTAAGATTTAAAAACTTTAATAAATAGTAATAGACTGATAGGTAATTGAGAGACTTGCAAGACTCTTGCTGCAAGACCAAGACCAAGACCAAGATTGGGAGCGCAATACCAAGGCCAAGACCAAGACCAGGTGTATTGGCGCAAGACCAAGACCAAGACTGGCTAAGTCTCGTCTTGTTCTTGCATTTGGGCAACACTAATTTTCATATTAATATCTCTATTGCGTCTCTACATATTTACCTTGTTTTGGTGTGCGAAACCAGGTAAATATAACACTACTTACTTAAATAATATGCAAGATAGGGTTCAAAAGCTTATTATGTTTATTCGAGCCCACATTACATTTAAAAATTTATTGTAGTGTAGTAATACTGTGGATGAAGAACTTTATTTCTCTAAAGAATTACAAAACATAATTCACTTACCGAGAAACATAAAAATATCCTTATAAATATCACAATACTGTCAACTTTTAATCGAAACGGCCGATCCGATTGTGATGATATTTTTATACCTAGTTATATCTGCGTACCTAAGTTACGGTACTTTAATAGGCTAGTTGACAAAAAAAAATTATAGGTCCGTCCTTTAGATTATTCAAAAATAAGCGATACGTATTTTTTTATTTGTAAATTAAACCAAAAATGACCAAGATATAGCTCATTAAAGTTACGTATAACGTCACGCCGTGCTGCATTTTTTCGCACTAGATGACGTCACATGTAATTTTAATGGGCTATATCTTTGTTATTTTTTATTTAATCGAAAAAAGAAAAAATACGAGTCGAATATTTTTTTATAATCTAAAATACGGACTAAATAAAATGTAATTATTTTGACCCTGGAAACTACCCTGTAATAAGTATGTACACTTTAGTTAAATCAATAAAATAATGTAGAACAAAGTCGTAATTTATTTGCATTATACTAGCTAAGGCGGATGTCGTAAGACACAATTTTATAATGTTATTCAAAATATCAATTTAAATTCAAGTGTAGGTTAACATAACTTTATCTGTTTATGGGCATTATTTGTAGGCGCGCTAATAACTTTAGACAGTAGTGTCTTAATAATCTTCCCATGGTCGTCGCTGCTCTTATGCAACCGATGGGTTACAAGCTATTATAGCAAACACGTTTACGAAAGCGTTCGAATTCATGACCTAAAAAACTGTATTTATGAAAGGCTAACGCTAAACCCTTACGAAAAATAAAAGTATGATTTCTGGTTCTTGACAAAATCGTATCGTCACTTTACACCATTCAAGAATCTAGAAAACCATTTCATTAATGTCAAGCCGTTCTGGAGCGATATGTTTACCTAGATACTTCGGCAATCGATTTTTATCCATCCAAACATAGAACTGACCTTTAGTAACGGATGAATGAACCTAGACAACTAAATCTGATTTTATTATTGAGATACCCAGTAGCTGTCGAAAGAAAAAAGAGCTTTATTGAATACCATTCACACGTCAGCACAATGCAAAAACATCAATCACACAGAATGTATTTAAAGGGGAATCTTTGGTTCTCTCATACTTGTTATCTGAGTTTTTGTGTGTTTTGAGTGTAGGTTGCAGATCACGGACGTTTCATCACACGTCAGGAGAACGCTAAATCATCCGAGCCCGGAGGCTATCTTCACTCGACCGAATAACACCCCTTAACACCCGACAGTGTGCAGCCAATGTCGAGAAAAACAACTGAGAGTTTTTGCTTCATGTATTGTTCAGACTTTTAGTGCCAGCTTCGATTTGTTTAATATCGTCATAGGTAGTGTAGATTCGATACCTATTTAGAATAAATTCTTGTATGATAGGCATGATGATTTGTTAGTTATAAGTTTTATTCATAAGACAGTATTTCGAAATTAGTTAACTATGATTATCAGATGTTTTATTGTCAATGGCCTTCGGATCAGATCAAGATTTGGGCATTGGTATTTTATGGGACTCATGGAGTTCATCTGACGTAACTTTCTGCTAATACAAACTTAGCTGGGATAAAATAGGGTGAAAATCGCAGCTGGATAAATGTGTAATTTGTATCGAAATTGCTAACAATTAATAAGAAAAGCAACTATTTTACAACAATATTTTACAACAAACTCATTTAAACTACTGCCCTTTTCCCTCACAGTGAGATCCTCATTGATCCCCAGGGCCCTCCAGTGGTAATAAAAACTCAGCATCCGGATCCTCCTACAGATGATTAATGTAGTTGCGCCAACACCCATAGAGGCATACAACCATGGAAGCCAAGGGGCCACAATGGATGGCTTTTGAGAACACCCATGTGTCTATTATTTGCTGCGTGGTGGGTTTTAAGTGGCAACTTATGATAGATAAAAAGACGGAGCTTTGTATGGCAACTTTTGGGTTTTATGGTTGCTTAGGATATTGGATTATGCTCGATATGCGGACCAGTAATTGTGCTGTTAGTGTTAGTGAGATTGGAGTCTTTGGTGTATGATTGCGTTCTGTGAATGGTTTCTGTCGAAGACTTTTATGACTGAAGTTTTTTGGTGTCCCTATTGAATAGGGATAAACCTGGTCAAGTGCTTTTGGGCACATAACTACCGTAAGGTACTAATTATGTATTCTGTGACATAACTTCAGCTTTTGGAATAGCTCTTAGTTTGTTGCTGTACCGAATTAGTATCTTTTTTATTATTATAGACTCACGCCTGTATCCCCGAAGGGGTAGGCAGAGGTGTAATATTACACCCACATTTCGCCAGGATTTTTTAGGTCCCACGTAATAGGGGGCGACCCTATTGCCGTACCGGGCAAATTACCAGAATGAGAGAATTTCCTAACGGAAAACCCAATAACACTTTGCCCGACCCGGGAATCGAACCCGAGACCTCCCAATCCCACGCACACATTTATGCCGCGAGACCAACGAGGCAGAATATCTACTTCATTATTATAGTAAATATTATTCATTGATTAAATTAATTACTTATTATAGTTTCTTTGTAGTTTACTATAGGGAGCTAAGACAGTAAGTTGTAGTCCAATAAAATCTGGAAAGCAAAACAAACCACGATAGGTATTTCAATATATATTTTAAACTAATACTTCCTCTCTACGTTTTCACACCTCGTTTCCTCCGTTATAATATTTATTATAATAGAAAGTCATATCTACAAATAACTCCCTTGTGGCACAGCTATGACAAGTAAGTATTTATATCACAAATTCATTTTCAAGCAGGACCATATATTCTCTACACGTCACAATCTATAGGTACTATGTATTACACATAAATAACAATTATAATATTAATTAGAGAGTAGAAAATCCAGTGTCATTATAAATTATAAGATTACGTCTTTATTATGTAAATATTTTATAGACTTTATCAATTAGTAAGAAACGGCTGAGCTCAGTTGGATTAAAGTGAACAGTTGATTTAACGCTGAACTATAAATCAGATAATTTTGATCAGTTAAATATTCAATGGTGAGTCCCGTGTTGTGAAGGATTAAGAATACAAAGTATTATAACCTATTTTATTCTTTAGGTATCTTAAGACGTAGCCGTTCATAATATCGACAGTCACTACATCGATGGTCGCTGTATCGAAAATGTTCCATCGACGGGCTAATTTAACGACAGTACCCCAAATCGATGGTACGCTACATCGACAGTACCCCAAATCGTTGGTACGCTTCATCGTTAGTACACTAAAGCGATGGTATGCTACATCGACACTTCGACAGTAAACCAAATCGATAGTACGCTGCATCGACTACCCGACCCCAGCCAGATTTAGATAAAAAACACAGGATTTTTTAAAGTTTTTAATCACAATTTGCCAAGACAAAAAGAAATGAAGGTTATGTGAGACTGTAACTCAAGTAAGTAGGTTATGTTAGGTTTCTTGTGACCCTTAATCTAAAAATAGGACCCCTGCGAAGCACAGCTCCCTCAACTTAGTGTTTTTTAATTAAACATTCGGATATTTACCAACTTAAGCAGGTAAATCTTAGGAGTTACTGGTTCGGGTAGTCGATGCAGCGTACTATCGATTGGGTTTGGAAAATACACGAAGCATAATTTTATTATAGTATCTTGCGAAATAGATGGAAATCTCGACATGAAACTTATGGCCAGCGTGGTATAGTTGTCCATAACCTCCAATACCCACTTGCTATAGTAATACCAATCAGGACAGGTCTATTTCCAGCATTAGACTTCAAAAGGCTGATGATAATGATGAATGGTAGAATATGTTTTGTCTATTATTTCACATCGTATATTATTTGAACTTGAATGTCGTGAGGTTGTAGCACAAAATGGCCCGTAATCATAATATGTTAATTTGTCTATAAAGCTATCAAACTTTGATAGATTGTTGCTTATTGATATTAAATCAGCCGCGTGATAAATATTAATGGTTTTGATATTTATTGTTAAAGTCGCATTTAGTGAATATTAAATATATTTCACGTAGATACAAAGTATAATATAAGTTCATAAAATCTAGCAATTAGTATCTAATAGCTAGATTTCATGAAATTACTGAGTATTATATTCCTTGTAGTTTCTTAAAATATGGCATACTGAAATACAGGCTGTTGAATATAAGACAGTTTTTCATTCTTTTATCGATGTAATCATCATATTTTAGAGTATCCCGATTGAATCTACGCTTTTTAGCCTACTCCAATTTGAATGAGTATTAAGCATTAGCACCAGTGATAGGTAGTAGATTCAGAGCGACTATTATTCTGTTATTTAAATCAGTGTCAGGATATTTGAAGATTTTAAACGTCAAAGATCTTGATAACAGCCTGCTGGAATTGAGGACTTTAGGTGCATTTAAACAAGAAGCACTTAACTAATAAAACTCAGCAATACGCACCGTAGGTTGAAACTCCAAACCTTCTGCGTAGCACTCTGTCCACTCTTTAATAGACTGTCATGTTACGTGCCAAATCGTGCAATTGTTTGTTTTTAATAATCTATCAAATCCTCCACTGGAGTATCATCATCATCATCAGCCTGCCGTAGTCCACTGCTAGATATAGGCCTCTCCAATAGCACGCCACTGAGCTTGATTTTCGGCTCTTCGTGTGCAGCTGCTGCCAGCCGCTTTACGTATATCGACATTCCACCTAGCCGGAGGGCGTCCTACTCTACGTTTGCGCGCGGCGCGGTCTCCACTTCAGAACACGACTACTCCAACAGTTATTGGTTCTGCTACAAATGTGACCAGCCCTCTGCCACTTCAAATTGCTAATTCTCTGAGCTATGTCGATTACCTTGGTTACCTGATTACCACTGAAGTAGGTATAATGAACAGAAATTCGGAGCAACTCAGAACCACCATTCCAAAGGTGTTATTGTCCTATTGTATATTACCACTTTCCTTTCCATCCACCATTGATTCTTCCCAGTATCATCCTACACTGACCGGCGCCTTTCATCAGCCACACATTCCTTCACATAAAATTAGTTGCGTGACCTTAATAACCTGTTAATAACAGATACAACTCCACTGATATAAAAGAAATCCCTAATTGGATAATAAATAAGTCGAGTAATAAACAATAGTGCGCTAGCGCCGATGACGTCATTATACACGACCCCAAGTTAGGGCGCTTGTACACGCTAAGAAAATCCACCGTGTCTACTTCAGATAAGACCGAATCATGATCAGTTGACGTTACGAATAATTCTGGATCTAGGGTCGAACACGTTACCGTGTCGTATCTCATCATCAGCCTTAAATAGTCCACTGCTAGACTAGGCCTCTCCTTTGAAAGGTGGAATTGGCCTACTATACCACGCTGGTCAAACGGGTTGGTATAGGGTTTGTATCAAGTTTTCGTAACAGGGTTGCGTCCTGGCGCCAACGCTTTTTGGAAAATTCTTTTCGGCCTTGCTTACTGTTGCCTTTGATAATTGCGATGTCGGGGTTCATCTGCATACAAGAAAGGACGGGAGACTCTTTAACGTCAACCTTTTAAAATCCACTACAAGGCGTTACGATGTATTGGCCCGTGAACTTCTGTATGCTGATGATGCTGCACTTGTCGCCAATTCGGAAGCTGAACTTCAGGAGCTAGTTGGCAGGTTTGGTCACGCATGCCAAGTGTTTTCAATGAGCGTAAACACCCAGAAAACTGTCGTCATGGTTCAAGGCGCAGCTTTGCCACCTAAAATTGTCCTTGACCAAGTGGTTCTCCAAGCTGTAGATCGCTTCTGCTACCTCGGATCTACCACAACATCAAATCTCTGCAACAACAATGAGATAGACACTCGAATCGGAAGGGCATCAACAACTTTCGGGAAGCTTTCTGGGCGGGTTTGGAACAATGTTAAGCTGACAATGGCTACCAAGATCCTAGTGTACCAAACTTGTGTTCTTAGTGTACTGCTGTACGTATCAGAGACGTGGACAACATATTCCAAACAAGAACGCCGTTTAAACGCTTTCCACATGCGATGTCTGCGGACAATACTGGGTGTTACATGGAGGGATCGGGTGACTAACGCGGCTGTTGTCTCAAAGACGAAGTGCGCCTGTATTACGGCTTTATTAAAACAGAGACGACTTCGCTGGTTGGGCCACGTACACCGAATAAACTCCGATAGAATGCCACGAGAGGTCATGCTAGGGCAGATTGCCGAAGCAAAGAGACCGGTTGGCCGACCCTTTCTTCGTTTCAAAGACTCCTGCAAGCGTGACATGGAAAGCTTCTCCATTGATACTAAGACTTGGGAAGCACGAGCCGTGATGAAGCAAGAATGGCGTAGGGACCTAAAACGTGGAGTGACACGACATGACACAGACTGGCTAGACGACCTAAAGCGTAGAAAGTTTCGAGCCACTAATTCACTTCCCGTGGAGTCAAGATTTGTCTGCGACATTTGTGGAAAAAGGTGCCGAGCTGCCATAGGGCTATTTAGCCACAGAAAAAAGTGCCTTCGCAGCAACTAAACACAACACTGCAACAATCATCTGTCAAGATGTAGTGGCCCATGATGATGATGCTCCCTCTGTCGGCTCTTACGACACCCGTGGGATGATATTCCGTAGTCTTAATCCGTCACCACACGGGCGTCGTATCTAGCTTAAACAAAATATTTTTTTTATTCAGCCTCAATTTATCGTGTGTAAGACGACACGAATTCTTGCGTAAGGCCGACGAATTTTCTTAGCGTGTACAAGCGTCATTAGGCATCTCACATTAAGCGCGCGCGTTCCTTGACCGGCCCGCGTGCGCTCGGCGTCTACTCTATAGTACAAAATGAACGCCGGGCGCACGCCGAATGTACGCCGAGCGTACGTCGATTGGACGCTGAACGCACGCATTATGTCTAATGTGAGGGAGGCCTTAACGTACAAGGTATCACTTCACTACGAATCAAAAGCTTTTTAAAAAGCATATTTTACTGTTATAATAAAGCGATAAAATTGTAACGGAGATTATTCATGTATTTTTATATCGGTTTTACATGATACGTTTAATTTACATGATTAAATTATAATATGTATGGTAATAAGTTGCGTCGCACCGGTACTTCTTTGTTATAAGATATCTTCAATTATGTAAAAATGTTCATATAGCTATTACGTAAATTGGCTGTGATCTTTGAATAGTTACGGTTGTAAAGTCGTGACATTCGATTTAACATTTATTTCATAATTCCAATATCTCTGATTCCATATATTTTTCTCTTAATTTGTTTCATCTGCCGGAGAACTGGAGAGCAGAGCTAACAGGGCAACATATTTTTCTGTGGTCCAGTGGATTACGTATGCAATTGCTGTTCGGAGGTCCCGGGTTCCATTCTTGGGCTAGGCAAAAGTGTTACTGGGTCTTTCCGAATACCCAGTAGCAGCCCGGAGTCTGGTGATGTGCCCGGTAACGGCAATAGGCTCGCCCCCTATTACGTGGGACCTAAAGATTCATGGCGAAATGTGGGTGTAATGTTTACACCTCCAGCTACCCCTTCGGGGATACAGGCGTGAGTCTATAATAAATAAAATATTTTTCTGCAGGATATTCATTAATTAAAGCAAGTCACACAAAGATCCATTGTATATAAATAAAAGTGTATGTATCTTAGCGGGCTTCTTAAATACTCTGACGATATCATTACTTATTATAGCAGTAATCATTATTAGTGTTTATTTTTTTTACCATAAGATCTAGTTATCGAAAGGCAGCGATAGCCGAGTGGATATAACAACAGACTGCCATGCAGAGGGTATCGGCTTCGAATCCACGGCGCACACCAATGACTTTTCGGAGTTATGTGTGTATTGAAATGTTAATTATCGCTTGTCCCGTGCCTCGGAGAGCACGTTAAGCCGTCGGTCCCGGTTGTCATGAAGATATTTGACAGTCGTTACAGGGCGTCAGTACCTTCTAAATAAACTGACAGTAGTCTAAACCATGGAATATCGCTATCCCTCCGGGTTGCGGAGGTCAGACAGGCAGTCGCTCTGTGGAAAAGCTAATATTCAGCCAAATCCGGTTAGACTAGTAAGCGGACCCCAGATTGAAACTGGGATAACTGGGAAAATGGGGCTAAGAGGACGACGATGATAAGATCTAGCTATCAAAGAAATTCAAACAATGCAGGTGTGTGAATACCACCTCATACTTTTTATAAGTATTTTCAGTATAAAGTTATACAAGTTGAAGTTCAATCTGAAGCTGGAAGAAAATTCGTGAAAATGAACTTCTATATATGTACGAGCTAACTCGGCGCAAAATTATGGTTTTGAAGTGCACGGAAACTTTGGGGAGTTTCGAACATGCGCAGAATAATGATTTTTAGCGTATCTTTGATGTATGGTGCGCATTTTTATTTCAAAGTGTTATAATAGTCTTTTACATTCATTAAAGTCATCTTATCAATATTTATTTTATCATTCAGACCCCAATAAAATACTTTCTTGGCTCCTCTGCTTTGGCAAGTGTCCATGGGCCCGGTAATCACTTAGCACCAGGCGATCCGTCTACTCGTTTGCCGCCTATTATAAAAAGCAAAAAATTTAAACTAAAGAAAACGTAGTGAATATAATTTAATCGCCATTTTTGTATGCGAATTAAATAAGTAAATTGAACAATGTATAGGAGCACCAAATCGTAACACCAACCATGACGACACAGTTACACACAAATGCGCAATAAAGCTTTAGGTCCTCTATTCCGAAGGCCTGGCTGTCCCGTCATCCGTTTGGCAAAGTGCCGCATTGGACTCGAAGTGTGGAACGACCAGCCGCCTTAAAAACTGATGACCTGTGACCGGAGACCCACTACCTGCTAGCAATGTGCTTCAAAGCGAATGATCCTGAAAGTGTATTGATTAAACAAGTACACTATAGTACGAATATCTAGGATGAAGTGACCAGTGGTGAATTTTAATAAGTAAATTGATCTATTTTGGTTCCTCTGCTTCTGGAAGTGCCGACTAGCAAAACTTGGCAGTCAGCAGCGCATATACATAGCTATATAGTTTTTTGTTTAGACTAGATTAATACCAAAAATCGAAGCTTACTTTCCAAGTTCATATCACCATTAAATTTATAGTAAGGTCCGAATCCTAAAAATGTAGCGTGTAAATTAATTAAATGCTTAAATGAGTTCATTCGTCATCATATAGAGAGTTGGGCTATGTCTCTGTATATTTTGAATATAAATAAAATAATAATAATGATGACTATTCAACCTAATTATTATAATTATGTCAATTTCACACGTGAGTTACGGGACTTACCAAAAATAAATTTAGTTACAAGCTGACGAAAAGTAAGAAAGAAGATATAAAACTGGTCTTAAAATAACTCAATAGGCTTATTTATAAGTGGTTCCTTTGTAAAGCGGAGTGTCAGTGGCACTCAGCAGCAAGCCGTAATCTTTCCGTTTCTTTTCAATTATCCTTTATGAAAAGTTTTTATTGTCCCGACCTCAACTAGGAAATAACTTGTTGAAGAATGCAGTGGAAGTTGATAAGCGAGCTCCAGTCTAATGAGACTAATTTGCAAAAGTCACGAAGTTCTAAGAGTCTATTGAGTTCTTTCGCAAATAGAACTTTGTCTAAGTATTGACGGTGATCGAATCGCTCATTAGCGACATTTTTAAATACTACCCTACTGATTGGAATTCTAAAACTCTTTTAGAATAGTAACCTAGAATGTTTAAAACTGTTTTTCATGGAAAACTTCACAGTCTAAGTGGATAAGTGCCATCGCGCGCGTAAATTCTTGGTACCACTTAGGTTACGTAGTTACGCTTATATGTGAAGGAGTCTGACTAAAAATGGAATGATCTTTTGTGGGGCTTTTACATAAACTTATTGTATTACTGAATTAACAACAACTACTGTGCGTATGACGCTGAAATCTTGCTATGTTTGTTAGAGAGTGTACATTATGAGAGGATTGTTAGCAATTCCCACCCTAAGGGGGTAAAATAGTCCCACGTGGGCGGACCGGTTGGCGCAGTCTAGTCCTATAGGTACATAAAATGTTTGACTAAGGTCAAAGGCACTGTACCCAGGCAATACTTCACGAGCAAACGTACCACTGCTCTCTGGCCTTTAGTTCGTAACTTTGCGAAAGCTTCTTTGTTAGATGGACAATATGTACGTCCCAAGTTCAATAGATTGCAATCGTCATTCATTTACAATGCGTCTGTAAAAAAATAATTATAATTATTTCCTTATAGCATTGTAGTGTGCGTTTCGATGGCGCGGCCATGACGTTTTTTTTTTGTAAAAAATCATCACAAGTTCGTTTCAATGGCGCGGCCATGGCGTATTAGTCTTATAGCTCCAGAAATATAAACCTAGGATTTTATGTTTTATTTTTACTGGTTTTGACAATTTCAAATCTGGGTTTTACAAAAAACTTCAGACGTCTACGTCTACGACGTCTTCAGTGAGATATCGGCGAAAATGTATTTTTCACCGTTTCAATGGCGCGGCCATGGCGTATTAGTCTTACAGCTCCTAAAATATAAGCTCACGATTTTTTTCTATATTTTTAAAACAAATTTACAAATTCGATCTGTTACTTACCAAAATTTCAGGTCTCTGCAATGCTTAGTTTTAAAGATCTCCGTGGCTGTGCGGTTCGGAGTGTTTCAATGGCGCGGCCACGTTCAAACCCTTATAACTTTTTAACCATAGCTTTGACAAATTTATGGTTTTGGGAGTCTAAGTACTTTTACAATTTTTTACAAAATCCTGTCATCATTTAAAAAAAAAACGTCATGGCCGCGCCATCGAAACGGACACGCATTGCATTAGTATTTAGAAATCACAAATAAATACACTTTGATTTGAAACAGGCATTCAAGATAAGTTCACAAATATTTGTTTCGTGAGAATATTTTGAAACTCCGCGTTGTATGCGACAGATAGAAGTCTGCGTGGGCAGTTACTTACATACCTATTTGCGTTTTCAATGCACTTGCGACTCTTGTACTTTATTATCTGATAGTCTTTGTGGTTTTATACATAGCTTTGGCTTAGGTTTACGCAAATGATGTATGTATATTTACAGATATATGTATATATACAGCATGGGTTGGTATATTTACAGATAGATGTATGTATATATACTGCATGGGTTCTTTGATTTATTGATATCAATGTAATATTATATATTGTAAATATTGACTCATTTGAATAAATGACACGGATATATCATTTTTAAAATGTCATATTAAGTGATGAAAATAATAAAGTTTAACTAATGTAATCTTTTCTGTTACAGGTATGATGAATAAAACGAGATAATCCAACGATTTGTGTGAGTAATGAACATAATGTATATTTATTTGTTATCCTGCACAAGTGCTGATGCCGTGCTGATTAACCAATACAAGAGAAGATTAGATGCTGGTGAATAATGTTGTTACGCTGATATGACGGATAGGTATAATAGGGTTGTTTCCGACTAGTCAAATCAAGCACTTTTAACGAAATGTCAAAACCGACCTTGCTAAGGTTTTTTTATGAAATATGACGTAGTGACGTCATAGTGTTTTGCTGTCAAGTAGAATACTTATTATCAATAAATTGACGAAAGTTAAATAAAGTTTTAACATTAATTCATGAATGAAACTACTATTATTTTGACATGTTTCACTAGATAAAAATACTTGTATAATTTATTTCACTTGCAAGAAACTTCCCTATTATATGGACTGTATTAAAACCAAATAATTCCAATGTTAGGCTATGAAATTAAGTTGCCAATCGTTTTATTCGCAAAATCAGTCATTTACCCAATTTACCAACCTTACAATATTATGAAATACAGATACCACAAAGAGATATGTTAATAGTCAGGTCCCACGTCCCACAAGCCACACCATGCATCTTATTTGACCTTTATACTTAGTCTGAATATGGTATAAATTTAAATTTAATGCACAAACGCCGGCAGTTCACAATACAACGGAAAGGTAGGCACGGGTTAATAATACTGATTTATTTTATGAGCGCTTGTCAAATACTGTTGCTTATAATTATGGTCATAGGACACAGGTATATTGTTCCACTGATATTCAAATATTTAGCATGGTGGTCGCTTATGAATATTTGAAAGCAGGCCTGTAATATCGTGGAGCTAATAACTAAATTAATCTTATATCGGCAACGTTCATCTCTCTTGAAATTTATTTCAACCATAGTCGTATAAAGATGTGATTATTAAAATATATATCGTGATAATGAAATATTTTAGCACCAATGGTGAAAATTATTTAATGGTGTCATTAAATATGATACCAAGCGTCTTGCATCAGATCCTATAACCCTCATTAGTGCGTCAAACTCATAAAATACTGCGTGCTTTGTCACTCTCATGCACAAATTACAAGCAATATAACTCCGTCCCCCTCCCCCTTCCTCCCATTTCGCCTCTAACACATGAAAACTGACCGCATGAACTCCTAGACGAATTAAGGATCAAACTGTAATGGTCGTTTTCAAACCCCATCCGCCAGTTTATTGTGACTCAAGACCGCTATCATCGCGTTTATAAGCCAAATTTACCCTTAAGTATTCCCATTAAGGTTGTAATTTGTTCGATTGCAGGTTTAGACGGGAAGCTATACAAATTGATCCCATCACGAGGATCCCGGGCTTAAGGAACGATACACAGTTTGCCGGAAATCACACTATTTATATGAGTATTAAGTTAATAGCTGGCTTTGTTGTACTATCGGTTTGTTTGAAATAGACGCCATATTGGCTTAAAGTGGTACATGTAGGAAATGAGATTGACAGTTTAGATAGCTGCTCGGAATGGCCCGTTTTTCAGTCGACGATTTGCTTGACGCGCTCTAACTTCAATGGCTGCCAGTTACAGTAATGTGAAGGCTAAATTGATCTACTGTTGTCATTATAGTAATAGTTTCGCTTACTCAACGCTAGGACGATTCAAGGAAACATTTATTTTTTATTCTAAATCACTTATAGTTCATTGCCACTTAAGCTGGGACTATTCATCTTCAACAAATAGAAAATTACTATATCTTCTACACAATATGTCTATATCTCTAACAGTAAATATGAATATTAATTGATAATATTGTGAGAAATTTTATTAGGTAGAAGTCAAAACGACAAGTAACACGTGTTACTAATTAGTAATGTGCAATAACAAGCAATCATATTGCATACCAATGTCTGATACGAATTTATAAAGCACGTATTATATGCCGTATTGAAACAAGTTAAGTTTATAACAAATAATTCGAAACGTTTCTCATAAAAGTTGAAACAAAACTAACATGAAACCAATCTCCATTCTTGAAACTTGTGGTCTTCTTCTGCGAATTCAGATCTGTTCAGTGACCTACATTGCTGACACAACCTTATACATCTTAACCCTAATAAAAAAGTCTTACGTAGCGAAAATCAGTCGTAGGTAGTCATTCACGTCCCAGTATACAGTTGGTAGTTCATTCCTCGGCGATAACTTCAGCACATTTCAGCTTAGAGCCCACAAACTTTTCATACTGGTCCGTAAAAGCTAGGAACAAGAGTAAAGATAAAAAATACAGCCGCCACGTTCGTGTGCAATAAAGCAACGTACGTTTATTGCGTAAATAAAGACAGCGGTTTGTTACTGAGACGCAGACGGGACACTTTTTGTTGTGAAAGCTTGTACATAAATTCTCTTGGAGCAAAAACAATCTTGATCTGGCTTGTGAACGCTTGGTACGATTATCAATTTGTATTGACTTGTTCGTTACATAAAGATCAGTCTTTAGAAGTCTTTTAGAAGCATCTTTGTGTAAAATGAATATAAAAAGACTATTGAAAAAGAATAAGTATTTTGTTGGATTAGGCTTTGAAACTAACAATAACTACCTAATATAGCCAAATAGGGATACCCGGCACGATAAGGCAGCGATAGCCCAGTGGAGATACCAACAGACTGCCATGCAGAGGGTATCGGGTTCAAATCCACGGCTCGCACCAATGACTTTTCGGAGTTATGTGCTTATTGAATTATGAATTATCGCTTGTCCCGTGCCTCGGAGAGCACGTTAAGCCGTTGGTCCCGGGTGTCATAAAGATCTTTAACAGTCGTTACAGGGCGTCAGTACCTTCAAAATAAACTGACACTAGTCTAAACCATGGAATATCGCTATCCCTTCGGATTGCGGAGGTCAGACAGGCAGTTGCTCTGTGGAAAAGCTAATATTCAACCAAATCCGGTTAGACTAATAAGCGGACCCCAGATTGAAACTGAGATAACGCTAAGAGGATGATGATAGCCGAATGTGGATACCCACAGACTGTCATGCAGAGGGTATCAGATTCGAATCCACAGCGCGCACTGCTGATTTTTGGAAGTTATGTGCGTATTAAACAGTTAATAATAGCTTGCCCCTTGTGCTTTGGAGTGCACGGTAAGCCGTCGGTCCCGGCTATTATGTAGATCTCTGATAATCGTTAGAGTAAGCTAGAAACCCCGAATAAAACTGTCATTGTTCTAAACCATGGGATATCGCTATTACCCATTTGGATTGCGAAAGTTAGCGGGGAGTCGCTCTGCGATAAAGCCAAAATATTTTGTCAAATCTCGTTTGACTAGCAAGCGGAAACCGGGGTGCGAGGTGTGTTATTCTCCAATGCAACTGGGATAGCGCTAGGACGGTGATGATGAGTCATTATTATACTAGTAAAGTAAAACTGTAGCAGTATTGTAACAGATTATGTACTTTTTCAGTCAACTGATAAAACATACACGGTCAAAGGATACTCGCTTAGTAACATTTAAGAAGATTTCATTTGAAGATCATACAGTTTACAAATAATTTAAAAAATATATTGAATTTTAAAAATCTTCGCTATTCTTTATTATATCTTCTTCGGCTATCTTCGGTTGTACGATAAGACATTTTTCTCTATAGCAATTATTACTTTAACAAAAGCCGTCACGGCTTGTTGACCTTTTTGCGTTTTCTTGAACCCGAAAAAAACGTTATGCTAAGCATAATTCGTAGTGTTTGCTTGTAAATGGTATATTATAATTTAAATTATACCTATCCTAACCACACGTGCCTTTTTTAACTTAATTCTACGTACCAGCCACTTAACAATTTCAAACCTTTTTCTTAGTCGATAGCAGCGCCACAAAAAGTTGCTCGTCTACGCAGCCACATATTCACATTTACAGTAGGTCGTAGGTATTCGTATCGGTAATGGTCGGCGCGGTGCCAAACGTCGCAATGGCGTCCTACACGTGGATAACACTCCATTAACGGCACGTAGTTTATGTCCCCGCAATTATCAACACTATTTGGCTATCGGTTGTGGCCATAGGCCTGTAGTTAGTCGAATAGTGCAATATTGTCTTATAAGTTGCGTAGTGTGCGCGGGCTTTATTCTGTTTGAAATACGCAACTAACTGGTATCGTTTTTTATCTGGTTGTAGACGGAAGCTGCTGCTTAAGAGTAATGGTGCTATGGGCATCGTAAAGTCTTCGATACAGAGATGATTTTATGGTCTAACATAGAAGCTCATCGCACTTAGATGTGTCTTGTTTAAGCCTTACTTTATAACATTATTATGTAACGTATTGGCTTAGTACTGCCCATTAAGTTAACCAAAATACATTGTTTGGAAAGAAATTTATTGATAAATATAAAAAAAAGAATTGCGATTCTGTTGTACCTATTATTATCATTAAGGATTTTTATTTCTTTTGGTAGCGCATAGAAGTAAACGTTCTAGCGTCTCGCCACAGCACTACCAGCTTTAAGTAAGTACAAGATACATACTCGTATGTACTAATAAACGCGACAAATTCCAGTGCATTTCTCACGTGTTTACAACATCAATAGCCTTTTTTAAAGAAAACATACATACATACATATGCTCACGCCTTTTTCCCGTCGGGGTAGGCAGAGACAACAGATCGTCACTTGCTTCTATCCTTGCAAACCTCACGTGCTTCCTCTACATTCATTATTCTTTTCATACATGCTCGCCGGTTGCGGGTGCTTCGGACTTTTCCGTTTTTCAAGACGTCCCCAATTTGGTCCACGAACGTCTTACGAGGTCTGCCGCAACCGGCTTGTCCATACACCTCTGCCATATATATTTGATTCGTCAATCTTTCTTCGCTCATTCTCTCCACGTGTCCAAACCATTTCAGCATTCCTTTCTCAATCCTTGTCACGACATCTTCTTTCAGGCCACATCGCTCTCGTATTACTGCATTCGGAATTCTATCAATCAGTCTCACCCCACACATACTACGCAGTGATCGCATCTCAACTGCGTTAATTCTGCTTGCATGCTTTTTCTGCCATACCCAACACTCACTTCCATACATCAAGGTGGGCACCAGCACTCCATTATGAACCGCCAGTCGCGCCTTTTTAGGCACGGTTTGGCCGTTCATAAAGGAATGCAGCGCTCCATTCACACTGTTCCCCGCTATCACTCTCCTTTCAATATCACCTTCACATCTTCCATCTCTTGTAAACATGCTTCCCAAATATACAAATCTTTTAACTTGTCCCACATTTTCATCTTCAATCGTAATATTACACTCAGTCAAACTTTCATCCTTCTCAAACACCATCACTTTCGTCTTTCTTGCATTAACTTTCATACCTTTCGCTTTAAAACTCTCGTTCATGCAGTCCATCATTTTTTGCAACTCATTCGCCGATGATGCAAGAATTACTTGATCATCGGCGTATAAGAGGCACTTAACACGCAATCCTACCATATCAATCCCGCAATCAGTTTCCCTCAAATCTTTCATGCAGCTATCCATGAATAAGTTGAACAACCAGGGTGAAGCTGGACACCCCTGTCTGACACCTTTAGAGATGTCAAACCAGTCCGTATAGGCACCATTAATTCGGACACAGGCCCTCGAGTCCCTATAAAGAGATTTTAGAGCCCTTATTATAAAGTTGTCCACCCCATACATAGATAGCACCTTCCATAGTTCCTTTCTATTTACCCTATCATAAGCCTTTTCCAAGTCTATGAACGCGCAATATACCTTCTGGTTTTTTGCCAGACATTTTTCGGTAACGCAGCGCAAGGAAAAGACTTGATCCGTACATCCCATTCCCTTCCGAAACCCAGCTTGCACATCCCATATCTTGTCATAAGTCACGTTTACTACTCTATCAATCAATATTCTGGCATACATTTTTCCAACAACACTGAGAAGGCTGATCCCGCGATAATTTTGACATTCCTGCTGCGAGCCTTTGCCTTTATAAATTGGAACAAGCACTGCCTTGGTCCAGTCATCTGGAACTTGGCCCTGTTTCAAGGACAGATTAAAAAGGCGATGCAGCAGGTTTACTGTAAGTCCCTCGCCAGCCTTCAACATTTCAGACGTCACTCTATCGAACCCAGCAGACTTTCCTGACCTCATACTTTTTAGAGCTTTCATAATTTCATCCTTTCTAATTTCGTCATCCGGGCCCACACACGCATCTTCTATTATCTCTTCTCGCTCTGTTTCACTCATGTCTTTCTCAAATAAACTCTCAAAATATTTTTTCCAGCAATCCAGTATCATTCTTTCTTCATTCATGACCTCACCTTTTTCATTCCTAATCACTTTCATCAATGTATTCATATTCTTCCCTCGCGCTTCTTTGACGAGTTTCCAAAACAGTTTTATATTGTCTTGGAAATTTGCGCCGAATTGCTTCTCATATTTCTCCTTTTTCTCATTCTTCTTCCTCTCTATACATTCTTTAACTTTAGCTTTCACACACCTATACTTGTCCTTCATTTCTTTAACACGATCTTCTTTCATACCACCACTAGCTCTATTCGTTGCCTCTATTGCTAGGATATCCAGCCATGCTTTTTTCTTTTCCTCAACCATACTTCGAATTTCACCATCCCACCAGTCAGCTTTTTCACTTTTCTTACTTCTTCTTTTACTCACTCCGCATACGTCTTCAGCACATCACATCACATCATTTAAAGAAAAGTATTTTTTTACTAAATCTGCTTCACATTGGAAAATAATTATGAAGTTCTTATCTAAGGATAAGGATCGTTAGGCCATGTCGGAGGTCTTCGGGCGGTCTGAAAACTCTAACACCAGAGGCTGGCCACACACTCACACAAAAAACAAAACAAACATTATGAATTCCTACACCAAAACCTATTATCTGTTTCAACTTATATTTTTTGAAGTAAACAGCTTATATATTGATAGGGCCATCTTTATTTTTATTCCAAAAGGGAAGCATCTGTTAACTTAACTGTTAACTACCCTATAATTTACTCATAACTTTATATTATAGTAGACAGCATCAATCACTTTTTATGAATAAAATTCGAAAAACATCAAAATTATAATCGACCACAATTTCGATCCAACCAATTACGTATTCGGGATATAACACCACTCGTTATAACACAAACATCGATTCTTTTGTATTCTAAATTTAGTATAATAATGTATTCGAATGCAATCAGCTATTGATAACGATCAGTGATCGTGTGACATCTCGATTGGATGCGGGTGTCACAGCACTTATCTACACATAAATTTATTTACGGCTGTTTTGATCAACGATACACAGTGCTGGTAAATTGATGGGCAGTGAATCAAGTCCGGTTTGTTATTTGAAACCGCCGACTAAGCAATAAATTCGCAAACGCGCAAATAAATAAAACCGAATGGAATTGTTTTGCTGTTAGTTTTTTGACGTGAAAAGTCCTACAATTTTATTTAGTTTTATGACTGTTTCGCGTTGAGTATCTGAGCTGAGTTGAACTACAGTTAGTAATCCCAAAAGTTCGTCACATTACAAACTTAGAGTGGTGTTCGAAGCGTCGTAGTTGAGAAGTGTTAGCGACATCACTTATGCAAAGAGGCTCCAATTTTACATATTTCAAAGTGTAAGTGTTTGCTCAAAACATTGATGGAACTATGCTTCAAACTCGGTAGTTCATAATACCAATAATCAATGACGGTTCTTTATGCTTGGTTATTGTTTTATGACGACAGCAATATGCGAACGAAGTTTTATTAAAATTTTAATGTTATGCTAAAGCTTCAATGTAGTATTTAAAATGATTTAGTTATGAGCGTCGCATATTTCTTTTCTACATACATATTTCTTCATTCATATTTAGGTCCGTCCTGTTGTTCTAGTGTTTACTAACTTGGTAAGCTGTAGGTCGTGGGTTCATTCCATTCTAGATTTTTTTTTGTTATGAGCACGATTATACTGTGTTCATCATGTATCTTTATATACAGCAATTACATATACTTATATTACTTCTGATTTATGTGTTGTGTAGGCACTATTAATCTGTGAAATATTTTTTATGTATTAATATATCTACTTCAACAATTTTGCTTTGAATGTTTTTCTAAGCGACTATTATCCATTCGCGTGCGTATACAACTGCACATCTCAAACATTCTTTACACAAGTTATAATTCTGTGTGGGTCGCTCCACAGTGGCATGTTTCTCGTACCACCAATTCGTTGTCGATAGTAATTTGGTTACAATTGTAATCTGTAGCCGCTGGCATCAATCTTTTCATCTGGCCACAGTTGGTAGTTAATTGGCCGTCGCTTCACAACGCGACTAATTGATTGACAATCGTGCGGTTTACAATCGATTGGCTCTATGTTGTGGGAGATCGACGGATAATGCTCGAGACACACTGCGTTACGTGCAGTCTGCTACGCCACTGGGCGATAAGGCTGGTAATCTACTAGAGATGTGCGCGCGACTTATGAATCTAACCATAAACGACTTGATGGTTTAAGCAGCCACTGCGCCTATAGTTATGGGTTAACACTTTGTGTGATTTACTAATCGTTGTTTGAAATGAGTGTGTTCTTTGTGTCTTTTGATTCAATTTTTGTCATATCAGTCCTCCGCAATACGAAAAATCATCATCATCATCAGCATCATCATCTTCAGCCTTTAACAGCCCACTGCTGAACTAGGCCTCTCCCTTGAAAGGAGAAATTGACCTACTATACCACGCTGGCCAAACGGGTTGGTAAGTATAGGGTTTGTATCAAGTTTTCCTTCTCTTACAGTGGTGTTCTCTGCATAATTACGACACCCATGGGATGATATGATACGAAAAATAGCAAGTATTAAATTAAGCGCAGTCATTGTCTTTTCAAACGCAAACAGTATACGGTTCAGTGGATGATGGATATTTTCACACTCAAGCTCCGTTCTCCCACATGTCTGCAAAGTGCGCAGTCTAAAAGTAGATAAGCTACGCCATAGTAGTATCAATACCTAGGAACGATCTGAGTACAGTGATACGATATCTGATCTGCATCGCACAGCTTCCATGCGACCTCTATGTATGACGCGGAAATGTCTCAGACTTGGACCGGTGAGCATCGTTTTATTTATGCAGAAGATCTACTGTAACTGATGCAAGTTACGCATGCTTAGGGACTGTGCATATTTAGTGAAGCACTATCAAACGATTATTTATCGACATTGTTCTCATTTAGAAATAGCCCTAATTGATTTTGTAAATCATTTTAAAGAGATTAATGTCCATAATAGCTTGATTAAGCTTCGCTATAGGAACATGCGTCGGCCCTTCGATATGATTTTATCTTCTTATTGGACGATATACTTTAATCATACATACGTAGACTCACGCCTGTTTCCCGGAGGGGTAGGCAGAGACTACGAAACGCCATCTGCAATGATCCTGACATACCTCTCTTGTTTTATTCACTCCCATCAAGATTCTCGTGCATGCTCTTATGTTTAGGGTACTTCTGACATGTCCTTTTTTAGGATGTCTCCAATCTGGTCAGAGAACGTCCGCCTAGGTATTTGCCTTTGTTCTGTTCCATTCACACTTGCCTTGTATATCTTCTTTGTCAGTCTTTCGTCATCCATCTTCTCCATGTGCCCATCTGTCTGTACATCTTCTTTTAACCCACAACACTCTCTTATCACACAATTCTTTACGCTGTCGGTCAAAGATGCATCACACATAAGTATGTGTGATGCATCTGGGAGCACTGAGAAGTCTCAGTGCTCTCATTTCTACAGCATTTATTCTACTTTCAAGTCTCTTCTGCCATACCCAACTTTCACTACCATACACAAAGTTAGGCACTAATACCCCTCTATGCACAGCCAAACGTACCTTTTTGGACACGTTTTGGCTGTTCATAAACGCCTTCAGAGCTCCATTCACTCTATTACCTGCATTAACTGTTCTTTCAATATCTTCTTCATTCTTACGATCTCTTATAAACAGCGTATACAAACTCATTCACTTGCTCCACTCGTTGTCCATCGATCAAAACATTACAAGCGGTAACGCATTCCTCCTTTTCAAAAACCATAACTTTCGTTTTACTTACATTCACTTTCATTCCTTTCCACTCTAATGGGTGCATTATTAGTGATTCTAGAAACCTCGCACTTGGAAAGCCAAACAACGCAACACTCGTCAAACTCTATGTCAATAATCTACGTGAAAGCCTTAGTTATTCTGATTGATATAATGATTAATTACTGATATTGTAAAATCACTTAGTTCTATAGAATGCTGTAAGTAGGACCTATTATCCAGCACCTACACGACACGATACGAAGGTTGCAATAAATGTCGATTAAATAGTTATTTATGTGCTGAAATAAATCAAAATAATTTATTTCGCCTATGGAATGAATGACTTTTAATTCGAAATTCTGTTGCAATAAGTTAAGGTATAATTACAACCGAGCTGCTGTTACTGACTACGAGTATACTAGACCTTATACTCAGTTCCCTTCCTATTTTGTTTAACGTTTGGAAAGCTTATCTATACACCTAAACATATATAAATAAAATTGAAGTGTCTATCTGTAATTTAAAAATAACTTATTTTCAAGTGCATATAATTACACGATGCCATATCAGGCCTCCTTCACTCGGCCGTACCTACAGCGATAAGTGCCTACACTTTTGGGCGGCTTCCAAGCCCGCGGCGTTAGTCGGCTGTCATGGTTGTCACCGCTAGCGCGCAGAGCGATTTTTGCTATTAAATTTGCTAATAACGTGAATTTTAATAGTCAACAACAAAAATGTCTCATCACAAGTCTGGTGCAAAGTATTGCTCATTTCACGGATGTGTGTCGAAAAAGGAAGATAAAAGTGTGTATTTTTTTACATTACCTACAGATGCGAAAAGGTAAGCTAAACTAATTAATACCAAATTACGTACTTAATAGGTGTTGATTATTTCTGATTTAATGATGTTGACAATCGTATAGAATCCTAGTTTTATGGTTTGATGTTCGAAAAGATAGTTTTTAAAAGAATTGTTACGCGGTATATACTTCATAGTTACATATATTTATTAGATAATTACGAGAGCAACTTGAAAATTTGTTTATTTGTTTGTTGAGATATCTCAACGATTATGGTGTCAAATTAAAGATCTAGTTCAAAAACTATTTTATCGGTTTGAATCATGTTAATCGGTCCACGCGTTTTTTTATTTATTTACAACATAATAACAATACACAATTCACTTCTACTTGTGATGCAAACACAAACTAATTCGAGTTTTACCGTGCATCCTAATAATATGATCGACGCGACGTCGGCATAGCCATGTGTGACTATTCTTTTAACACAATAAACAAGAAATCCACACAAATCATACAATTCACATGACGATGATAGTTTTTACATTATTCGATTTTTTCTGTATCGCACATAATGTCATAAATGTAAGGTAGTTGCAAACTGTTCTCGACGAGCGTTGAGCTCACGTCACCGCACTGGGTGTCCCTTGCATGAAGTTGTTGTTTACATGGGTTTATACAGAATGTTCCGTATTGAGTGTGATCCATTTAATTCGAATATAGAATTGTATTGAATAAATAAAAAAGATGCTAATAATGTATAATATATCTTTTTGCCGTGTATGGTAAAAGCTATACTGGGTCTGTACAATATTATACTCTATTATGAATATGAATTTTGTATTGATTGGGCAATGATGATTTCTTGTAAAGTTACACTTATTATATCAAACGGGTATAATATGACGTAACCAAAAATAGGAATATAAGGAAATAGTAGGAAATAACTAAGAATTAGTATAGTAAAAATTTAAACGACTGGAATTTTGGTCTAGCTAAAAGACGAAAAATACTTCCTAAGAATTCGTCAAGCCAACTTGAAGTAAGTCATCAAAAATATCACTAACCATTAAACAAGGACATAATATCTAGGTTTCTTTTAATTTAGTAAAATTTAACCGTGTAACCATACGCATTAAACATAGGATAATTATTTATTATTAGGTGGTCAAGTAGGTAGATAGACAGCATATAGTAGCAGCGGCAAGTCGACAACCCTAGCGCGACAGCTAGTGCGTCACTCTGCGCTAGACAGCGACAGCGTTATGTGTTAGAAAAGAGCGGGAACGGTTAGGTGAATATCGCGGTAGGCACTGAGTGCTTATGCGAGCTGAATTGCACTTTATTGCTTAGTAGCAAGAGTCGCAATTTCTTTAAATTGGTTTGCGAAGTGATGCTTCTGTACGTAAGTACTATCTATTCAGTGGCCATATAATAATATTCTACCACATTCACACAACACCATCTAGTCCCAAACTAAGCAGAGCTTGTACTATGGGTACTAGACAATGGATAAACATACATATATACTTTTTTTTTGTAAATACATACATATTATACATAGAAACACCCAGACCAAGACAAACATCCATGTTCACGCACACAAATGTTTGACTTGAGCGGGAATCGAACCCGCGACCTTCGGCGTGGCAGTCGCTTACACTCCCGCTGCGCCAACCGGTCGTCATATATGCTAAACAACCCTTTTTAAAATGTTTGTCCGTCTGTCGGTCTATCTTTTTGTGCGCGATAATCTCTGGAATGGCTACACCGATTTTGCGGCTACTTATAAATATAAGCTTAATTGCGCGTAAATGCTCGTTTATCGCCAAAAGTAGTACTACACTCGAGCTGTGCGTTTACCTCGCACGGCTATCTGTCTTCTATCCTACCACATCACAGTTTTTTCACTGCATAACATTAGTTGATATGGTGAGACAGACTTAGCTTTGCCTTTTAACCTTAGCAGCATAGCTGCATACCACATTTCTGTTAGCACACCCTACACTTATCCTACAATTTAGTCTTTTAAAAAAGCGTATAAAATCACACATAGTTATGCTCTAAATACCTAAATATACATTTCCAGCCGTTCAGCATAAAGGCAGGTCCACTTTAATCGCAAATTATACGGTAACGTTGTGGCTTACGCCCGCCATTCCCGGCCTCTCCGCTCGTTCTTATTTGTTAGCACAAAGTGCCTCTACTGCAAATTCGCACCTAGAATTAAGTAAACGTTTTTACCGTTCTGTAAAGCTAGTGAATGTCTTTCTTACCAACTGTCGCTAAGCCTTTGGTAACTGCCAATAAACTAAGAGTGAAATAGCTTTATACAGATCTTAGTTCGTAAACAGGTATATATTGTGTACTAGTTATTGCTCGTAGTTTCATATTATTATGTGAATGGCTATGGAGCTGTGCTTACGGGCTTTGGAGTTTTCTTTTGCTCTCTGTTAGTACAAATTTATTTTATGAACAGAGCTGATATTCGAGGTGGGTGTTAAGCACAGGACTTACGTCCTGAGCTTAACAACCTGGACAAAACCGTATTAAAATATAACTTTGATGATATTTTGAGTGGTAACTTGTAAAAATACTACATAATAGAAAAACATCTATAAGCGTTATTCAATGTTGTCTTTGATATGAATCGAGTCTCTATGGGACCAACGGAAATTAAAGAACTTAATAGATAGAAATTGTTCTTTTTTGGGTATATATAGGCTTTTTAGGGATAAATTGAATTTTAAAATAGCAGCAGATAGCAAGCAGATTGCACCTGAACTCAAACAAGTACCTATATTTTTATTGTAAAATATTTTTGAATCGCGGCTCATAAAATTGTCTCTTTCAGTAACAAGTAAACAATACAAAAATAAATGTACAGTAAATTTATTTAGGCGAAGGTTGTACCAATAATAATTTGTCTTCGTCAGCTACTAGTCTACACGAAATCAATTTATCAGATAAACATCAAGATCTGTTCACTGTGGCAGCTGCAGTCACCAGACAACAGACAAAACAGTTCAACAAAGACTTGTCGATGATTCACTTTAGATTAATAAATATTTGTTGAACATCTCGACTGCAATTATATAACTATTAGATGAGCCCGCGTTATTTAGGCCCACTGCTCCGCTCCCATGGCCCATAGCATGCTATTATACAGCCTGTAGCCTTCCTTGATAAAAGGGCTATCAAACACTGAAAGATTTTTTTAAATCGGACTGGTAGTTCCTGAAATTAGCGCGTTCAAGCAAACAAACAAACAAACTCTTCAGCTTTTTAATATAAGTTTAGATTTTAAACAATCAGCACTGAACGTTGGTTTATCTGGGATCGGGTGCGTCAACAGTTGGCTGACTGAGGTGGGAACAGCCTCACTGCGTGCCCTATCGATGCCAACGATCGCAAGTCTGATCCCGGCCTTAGATTGCTCGCTTCGGGAAACTCCGCTATATGAGAGTACATATTTGCTTGTGTCATTGTTATATTTTGATTGATATTCTTTTTCGTATGCAAATATTTTTGGGTGGGATCTTATAGTGCTTTTTTGAAAGAAATAGAGATACTTACCAATATCTATTAGGAATATGAAATAGGTACAAACTTAGGTATATATTTTAAATTACTTTTCAATACAATTCTTCTATTTTTTTTTTGTAATATAGCTACTCCTGCTCTAGAAATAAATCTCGTACTGCAAGATGCAAAAAGCTTTTTTTTATGTTAATAGGCGGCAAACGAGCAGACGGATTGCCCATTGGTAAGCAATTACCGCCGCCCATGGACACAAGCAACACTACAGGAATCACAAGAAAGTTGCCGCCTCTTGGGGTTGGGAAAAGGGATAGGATGAGGAGTGGGATGAGGGAGAAGGAATAGGGGATAGGGCCAAATGTTCATATAGCTATTACGTAAATTGGCTGTGATCTTTGAATACTTAAGATTGTAAAGTAGTGTGACTCGATTTAACATTTATTTCATAATTCCAATATTATCTCTGATTCCATCTATTTTTTCTTCATTTGTTTCATCTGCCGGAGAACTGGAGATCAGAGCTAGCCACACAAAGTTTTTTTATGGTAATAGGCGGCAAACGAGCAGACGGATCGCCTGATGGTAAGCAATTACCGCCGCCCATGGACACGAACAACACCACAGGAGTCACAAGTGCGTTGCCGCCCCTTGGGGTTGGGAAAAGGGATAGGATGAGGAGAGGGATGAGGGAGCAGGAATAGGGCCTCCGGCACCCTCACTCACCGAACGAAACGTAACAGTTTAGGTACTGTTACTTTACGTTGATTTTCTGTGAGAGGGTAGTACTACCCTGGTCGAGCCGGCCCATTCATGCTGAAATCAGCAAGGCTACTGCCTATATCCATTGTATATAAATAAAAGTGTATGTATCTTAGCGGGCTTTTTAAGTACTCTGACGATAACATTACCTATTAGAGCAGTAATAATTATTAGTGTTTTTTTTTACCACAAGATCCACTAGTTATCGAAGAAATCCAAACAATTTAGGTATGTGAATACCACCTCATTCTTTTAGGTATATGTATTTTCAGTATAAAGTTACACAAGTTGGAGTTCAACCTGAAGCTGGAAGAAAATTCGTGAAAATGAACTTCAATATATGTACAATCTAACTCGGCGCAAAATTATGGTTTTGAAGTTCACGGAAACTTTGGCGAGTTTCGAACATGCGCAGAATAATGATTTTTAGCGTATCTTTGATGTATGGTGCGCATTTTTATTTCTTCATTTTTATATTTGTACACATTAAAATCGTCTTATCAATAATTATCTTATCAATCAGACCCCAATACAACACTTTCTTGGCTCCTCTGCTGTGCCAAGTGTCCATGGGCCCGCTAATCACTTACCACCAGGCAATCCGTCTACTTGTGATGGCAAACAAGTAGACGGATTGCCTGGTGGTAAGTGATTAGCGGGCCCATGGACACTTGGCTTGTTACAAAAAGCAAAGAATTTGAACTAAATAAAACGTAGAAGTCAAAGTATTCCATCGCTTTACTTGTACACGAATAAAAGAAATATTACAATGAATAGGAAGCATTTATACATATGTATGTAAATCGTAACACCAACCGTGACGACACAGTGGCACACAAATGCGCAATAAAGCTTTAGGTCCTCTATTCCGAAGGCCTGGCTGTCCCGTCATCCGTTTGGCAAAGCAGCCGCCTTAAAAACTGATGACCGGTGACCGAAGACCCACTACGCGCTAGCAATGTGGTACAAAGCGAATGATCCTGAAAGTGTATTGACGAAACAAGTATATATAATGCAATTGTAATTAAGTTGAACTGAAAATTACTGAATTTTGTTAAATCCATCCAACTAATTCCAAAAATCGAAGCTTATTTTATTAGCTTATTTTTTACAGTCCGAATCCTAAAAATATAGCGTGTATATTAATTAAATGCTAAAAGTTCATCCGTCATCTTGGAAGTAAATAAAATAATGGACGATGACTATTCAACATAATTATTATAATGATGTCAATTTCACACGTGAGTAACGGGACTTACCAAAAGTAAATTTAGCTACAAGCTGACGAAAACTAAGAAAGAAGATATAAAACTTGTCTTAAAATAACTCAATAGGCTTATTTATAAGTGGTTCCTTTGTAAAGCGGAGTGTCAGGGGCACTCAGCAGCAAGCCGTAATCTTTCCGTTTCTTTTAAATTATCCTTTATGAAAAGTTTTTATTGTCCCGACCTCAACTAGGAAATAACTTGTTGAAGTATGCAGTGGAAGTTGATTAGAATAGTAACCTAGAATGTTTAAAACTGTTTTTCATGGAAAACTTCACAGTCTAAGTGGATAAGTGCCATCGCGCGCGTAAATTCTTGGTACCACTTAGGTTACGTGATTAATGTGAAGGAGCCTGACTAAAAATGGAATGATCTTTTGTGTGGCTTTTACATAAACTTATTGTATTACTGAATGTCTGACAGACAACCCACAGCCGGCAACTACTGTGTGTATGACGCTGAAATCTTGCTATGTTTGTTAGAGAGTGTAGGGGTACATTAAGAGAGGATTTTTAGCAATTCCCACCCTAAGAGCGTAAAATAGTCCCACTTGGGCGGACCGGGGGGCGCAGTCTAGTCCTATAGGTACATAAAATGATTGACTAAGGTCAAAGGCACTGAACCCAGGCAATATTTCACGAGCAAAGGTACCACTGCTCTTTGGCCTTTAGTTCATAACTTTGAGAAAGCTTCTTTGTTAAGTGGACAATATTTAGGTTCCAAGTTCCATAGATTGCAATCGTTACAATGCATCTGTAAAAAATAATTATAATTATTTCCTTATAGCATTGTATTAGTATTTAGAAATCACAAATAAACACACTTTGATTTGAAACAGGCAGTCGAGACAAGTTCACAAATATTTGTTTCGTGGGAATATTTGAAACGTTGTTGTATGCGACAGATAGAAGCTAGCGTGTAGCGTGGGCAGCTACTTACATATTTGCGTTTTCAATACACTTGCGACTCTTGTACTTTATTATCTGATAGTCTTTGTGGTTTTATACATAGGTCGCTTTGGCTTAGGTTCACGCAAATGACGTATATTTACATATATTAGCATGGGTTCCTTAATTTATTTTTATCAATGTCTGTAAAAATAGACTCATTTTAATAAATCACACGTATATATCATTTTTAAAATGTCATATTTAGTGCTAAAAACAATAAAGTTTATAATAATATTCTATAATATATTCTACCACTTACACACAACACCATCTAGTCCCAAACTAAGCAGAGCTTGTACTGTGGGTCCTAGATAATGGATAAACATATCATATAACATATAAATATACCTTTTTTTGTAAATACATACATAGAAACACCCAAACCAAGACAAACATGCATGTTCATTCACACAAATGTTTGACTTGAGCGGGAATCGAACCGGCGACCTTCGACGTAGCAGTCGCTTACACTCCCGCTACGCCAATCGGCCGTCATTTTCAGTTTAACTAATTTAATCTTTTCTGTTACAGGTATGATAAATAAAACGAGATAATCCACCGATTTGCGTGAGTAATGAAGACAATGCATATTTATTTGTTATCCTGCACAAGTGCTGGTGTCGTGCTGATTAACCAATACAAGAATGATTGGATGTGGTGACTAATGTTGATACGCTGATATCTGTCGTGAAAAGGCAAAAGACTGTATTAAAAATACAGTGTTTTTGCTTAACAACGCTTATTCTGCTTGGTTTGAGGTCTACTATAGCGTAATATTTTTATTTTTACTATACGACGTTTATTATTCTTTTTTTTATATATAATAATATTCTACCACATACACACATCACCATCTAGTCCCATACTAAGCAGAGCTTGTACTATGGGTACTAGATAATGGATAAACATACATATATACTTTTTTTTTGTTAATACATACATATTATACATAGAAACACCCAGACCAAGACAAACATCCATGTTCACGCTCACAAATGTTTGACTTGAGCGGGAATCGAACCCGCGACCTTCGGCGTGGCAGTCGCTTACACTCCCGCTGCGCCAACCGGTCGTCAATATATATATCTAGAGATATACTACAATAAAAAACCATGTATTTATAAAAAATTCAACCTTAACCTAAGCAAAAGACTGTATAGCCTGATACAGTGTTTTGCCATACTAAACTGGCCAGAGCGCGCATTACATGCATTTTATTGCCATCTTTCTGGCTCTTAGGGCTCGCGTTGATGTTAGAGCAGTACCTACCACTGCGAAACACGCACTGTGTGATCGGTTTGTTTTGATTCAAATTAGTACGCTTTAAAAAGTGCCATTGTAATGTAATTCACGTACATTTTTCGCATAAAACATATAAATATGAGTTATTTACGGAGCAAGATAATAATCAATCTTCCTTTAAAGAATTAACAATATCAGAACACAGGTTCGTCGTTTTTTAAAACAATTTTCTTCAATTTATTTTATTATCTCTCATTTTTTTAATGTTTTTAACCCGGCTGTAATCACCATTAATTTACCTACACAATGATACCAATTTCATATAATTTTATGTTGACTATATTATGGGAAAGGCCAAAAACTGTATGAGAACTATTTTTTTTTCTCGAAATCGTCTTTTTTCATAATACAGCCTTTTGCCTTTTCACGATAGATATGACGGATAGGTATAATTTTATGGACTGTATTAAAACCTAAGCTAGTGATTTTGCAAAAAATTTCCAATGTTAGGCTATGAAATACGTTGCCAACCGTATTTGCAAAATCAGTCAACTGGCCAATTTACCAGCTTACAATATTATGAAATACAGACACCACAAAGATACCCCAAAATAGTCAGGTCCCACGTCCCACAAGCCACACCATGCATCTTATTTGACCTTTATACTTAGTCTGAATAAGATATAAATTTAAATTTAATGCACAAACGCCGGCAGTTCACAATACAACGGAAAGGTACGCACGGGTTAATAATGCTGATTTATTTCATGAGCGCTTGTCAAATACTGTTGCTTATATGGTCATAGGACACAGGTATAATGTTCAACTGATATTCAAATATTCAGCATGGTGGTCGCTTATGAATATTTGAAAGCAGGCCTGTAATATCGTGGAGCTAATATCTTCTATACTTATAATAAAACTGTACAGAGGTCAATTCTGTACATTGAATATATATTCAAAATTAATATTGGAGGATGAATGGTGATCGATACTGATGCCAAAAATGCAATCAGTAAATTTTTTGTCTGTCTGTCTGTCCGTCTGTCTGTCTGTCTGTCTGTCTGTCTGTCTGTATGTGCACGCATGGGTCAAAAACTACTGAAGGGATTTTAACCAAACTTGGTACGATTGTAGTCCATACTCCTGGGCAGGTTATAGGCTATATTACATAACGCTAAGCCATATAGGAGCTGAGCAGTAAGGTTAAATTTGAAGCAAGTCAGATGAAAATGCGCTTTCGAGCTCTTATCCTCGCATACGTTGATCATTCACCAAAAGTATGTATTACAAAGATGATGAAAAAATGCCTTTAAAAGATCTGCAATAAAGTCCTTGATAGTATATATCTATCTTTTATAAATTAGCCACAATAACGGGTTTAATCGTTAGGCATTTCTTCAAAGTGTATTAAATACATCAATATATTGTATTTCACATAGATATATCTTTATCAAACTCCCATATTCAAAAAGTACACTTTAATATGTATTTTATATTTAAAATAACATAGAAATCGGTTTATAAACACACAAGATATAGATGAAATAAAACTTCCAAATCTCGCCGCGCCATTATGGGTACGGCTATACGATTGATTTTTGTTTAACGCGCAAAACGGCCGTCTATACATATAATAAATCTGTAAGTGATCGATGTCCGTACATGGAAGATATTCAGAAGAAATCTATTTTAAGGGGTCTACATTAAAGAAAAGGCACAAATATAATTATTAAAATTTTTGTCTGTCTGTGCGTTTGTGCACGCTACTCTCAGAAACGGCTAATAGAATTTGAATATTATATTATATTCCAATTTGAAAATTGGAATGCGGTTTTCACTGATGTATTGTAGTAAGCCCCACTTAAGATTTGATGTTTGTTTCATACGAATCGGTTCATATATAAAAAAATTGTGTCAAAGTAAACATTACGATGCAGTTGTTCGGTTAAAATTTGTTCTATAATAGTAACTCTTTAGTTGAATTGGTTGAAACTTAATATATTATGATCAGTCAAATGTAAAATTACGAGGGTTGAAAGACTATAAACAGGATATTTTCGAACATTTGGATCTTCCAATTTAAATTGAGCTTAAATCTCTATAATTAATTATATTAAATAGGGTTCAGCTTAGGTTGGACGTATTCGCACATGTATAATTATGTAAACAGGTTGAAGAGTGGCGAGTCATTTTATTTTACTGGATGGGGATAAACACTGGGATGGCATTGTCTGAAGCAAGTATAAGTAAAAGTCCTCATCGATGACACCATGGGTTTGAGATGCTGCATAGTTATGGCATAATAATTAATATGAAGACAAATTGGCCGAGGACATTTTTAGGTTCCCACAACAATCTAATAAACCATTGCTTGACAGTAGATATAGTTATATCTATCCTATTACTCAATATGAACGACCACGACGACCGATACGAACCATCATTTGCTGGTGTAAAAATGATCTCTCGAGACTTACTGAAGAAGAGCGTTTATAATTATGATCGTGTGTGTCGTAGCGTGAATAGTGATTTGAGAAAAATACTATTTGTAGATGCTCCGGGTGGAACGGCATGACTTTTCCTACCAAGGTGATTTCGGCAAAGGAACGAAGCTAAAGTAAGATTGTGTGAATGCAAAATGACGAACCCATGGGCGGTATAACAGTACTTTTTCGTGGCGATTTTCCTTAGGCTCTGTCTGTTATACCACCACACAACATGAGACAAGAGCTGATGAAATTATAGCCTGTCTAAAGAGTTCATAGCTATGGGATTGTATTATCGCTATGCATTTTGACATTAAATATGCGAGTATGATTATGAGGCAACGAACATGCACAGGAATTCTCTGATCTTTTACTCGCGATTGGTAACTTCGCGGTGTGGACTTGCACAAACAAGTGAATGTCATTTGAGCTATTTTTAGGACATCTACACTATTCAATATAGGTATTATATACAACTTAAAACATTTTGGGTATCAATTCTGTAGCCCAATGAAAAGACAAATTCCGCGCGAACGGAGTCGCGGGCACAGCTAGTCTAAATTAATCTTATATCTGCAACGTTCATCTCTCTTGAAATTTATTTCACCCATAGTCGTATAAAGATGTGATTCTAAAAATATATATCGTGATAATGAAATATTTTAGCACCAATGGTGAAAATTATTTAATGGTGTCATAAAATACGTTACCAAGCGTCTTGCATCAGATCATATAACCCTCATTAGTGCGTCAAAACTCATAAAATACTGCGTGCTTTGTCACTCTCATGCACAAATTACAAGCAATATAACTCCATCCCCCTCCCCCTTCCCCATTTCGCCTCTAACACATGAAAACTGACCGCATGAACTCCTAGACGAATTAAGGATCAAACTGTAATGGTCGTTTTCAAACCCCATCCGCCAGTTTATTGTGACTCGAGACCGCTATCATCGCCTTTATAAGCCAAATTTACCCTTAAGTATTCCCATTAAGGTTGTAATTTGTTCGATTGGAGGTTTAGACGGGAAGCTATACAAATTGATCCCATCACGAGGATCCCGGGCTTAAGGAACGATACACAGTTTGCCGGAAATCACACTATTTATATGAGTATTAAGTTAATAGCTGGCTTTGTTGTACTATCGGTTTGTTTGAAATAGACGCCATATTGGCTTAAAGTGGTACATGTAGGAAATGAGATTGACAGTTTAGATAGCTGCTCGGAATGGCCTGTTTTTCAGTCGACGATTTGCTTGACGCGCTCTAACTTCAATGGCTGCCAGTTACAGTAATGTGAAGGCTAAATTGATCTACTGCTGTCATTATTGTAATAGTTTCGCTTACTCAATGCTAGGACGATTCAAGGAATCATTTATTTTTTATTCTAAATCACTTATAGTTCATTGGCACTTAAGCTGGGACTATTCATCTTCAGGAAATAGAAAATTACTATATCTTCTACACAATATGTCTATAATATCTCTAACAGTAAATATGGATATTAATTGATAATATTGTGAGAAATTTTATTAGGTAGAAGTCAAAACGACGAGTAACACGTGTTACTAATTAGAAATATGCAATAACAAGCAATCATATTGCATACCAATGTCTGATACAAAATAAAGCACGTATTATATGCCGTATTGAAACAAGTTAAGTTTATAACAAATAATTCGAAACGTTTCTCATAAAAGTTGAAACAAAACTAACATGAAACCAATCTCCATTCTTGAAACTTGTGGTCTTCTTCTGCAAATTCAGATATCTTCAGTGACCTACATTGCTGACACAACCTTAAACATCTTAACCCTAATAAAAAAGTCTTACGTAGCGAAAATCAGTCGTAGGTAGTCATTCACATCCCAGTATACAGTTGGTAGTTCATTCCTCGGCGGTAACTTCAGCACATTTCAGCTTAGAGCCCACAAACTTTTCATACTGGTCCGTAAAAGCTAGGAACAAGAGTACAGATAAAAAATACAGCCGCCACGTTCGTGTGCAATAAAGCAACGTACGTTTATTGCGTAAATAAAGACAGCGGTTTGTTACTGAGACGCAGACGGGACACTTTTTGTTGTGTAAGCTGGCACATAAATTCTTATGGAGCAAAAACATTCTTGATCTGGCTTGTGGACGCTTGGTATGATTATCAATTTGTATTGACTTGTTCGTTACATAAAGATTAATGTTCAGAAGTCTTTGAGCAGTCTTTGTATAAAATAAATATAAAGAGCATTTAAAGGGAATAAGTATTTGTTGTGAATTGGTTTTTGAAACCAAAAATAACATTTGTGATTTTGAATATTATCTGAACTATTATAGCACTTGCCTTACATGACAGTTCAAACAGTCTAAGAATTCTTAAATTTATCCTTAATTTTTCCATTAAGTATTGGTCAAATTATATGAAATGAAATGCCAACAACTATTTTAATTATTTAATTAACAGTTTTATTTTAATAGACATATTAGTACCGGAGTTTGAAGATTTTACCAAAAGTATTAATTAATTGACGTATGTATGTTTATTCAATTCATAACCATTCTGACCGCATGTAGGTCTTTCACAATATATGTATATTTATTTTGACTCAAACTTCAGACAGACAAACGAAGTGTTGTGCTGTATTTTATCATATTACTATACAAGCATTAACTATGTCATAATTATTGAAACAAAATAGCTAAATATTCAAGTAAAAAATATTGCCAAAAGACCACATTACTTTTACCTCAAATTTAGGACAGTGGAACTTCACAAGTGTTAAACACAATTGAGTTCTACATAATGACTTCAAACCTTCTACTAAGTCAACAGCAACGCCACAAAAAGTTGCTCGTCTACGCAGCCACATATTCACATTTACAGTAGGTCGTAGGTATTCGTATCGGTAATGGTTGGCGCGGTGCCAAACGTCGTAATGGCGTCCGACACGTGGATAACACTCAATTAACAGCACGTAGTTTATGTGGCCGCAATTATCAACACTATTTGGCTATCGGTTGTGACCATGACCAGTGTAGTTAGTCGAACAGTGCAATATTGTCTTATAAGTTGCGTAGTGTGCGCGGGCTTTATTCTGTTTGAAATAGGCAACAAACTGGTATCGTTTTTATCTGGTTGTAGACGGAAGCTGCTGCTTAAGAGTAATGGTGCTATGGGCATCGTAAAGTCTTCGATATAGAAATAATTTCATGGTCTAACATAGAAGCTCATCGCACTTAGATGTGTCTTGTTTAAGCCTTATTTTATAACATTATTATGTAACATATTGGCTTAGTACTGTCCATTAAATTGAACATTGTTTGGAAAGAAATTTATTGATAAATACTAAAAAAAAAAGAATTGCGATTCTGTTGTATTATTATTAAGGATATTTTACTTCTTTTGGTAGCGCATTGAAGTAAACGGTCCAGCGTCTCGCCACCGCATTACCAGCTTTATTTACAAGATACATACTCGTATGTAGTAATAAACGTGACAAATTCCAGTGCATTTCTCACGTGTTTACAACATCAATAGCCCTTTTTCTAAAGAAAAGTATTTTTATTTACTAAATCTGCTTCATATTGTAGCGCCCATAGCGAGACTTGGCTTGCTGTTCGTAACAGATCGGCGAAGTTAAGCAACGCTTGCACAGGTCACCACTTGAATGGGTGACCGTGTGTGGCATTTTCATCTGAGCGCTACCGTGCTTCGGAGGGCACGTAAAGCTGTCGGTCCCGGTTCTTGTCTAAGGATAAGGATCGTTAAGGTGAAGGTCTGAAAACTCCGACACCAGAGTTGGCCACACACTCACACAAAAAACAAACAAAACAATTGGAGAATGATTATGAAGTTCTTATCTAAGGATAAGGATCGTCAGGTTATATCGGCGGCTTTAGGGCGGTCTGAAAACTCCGACACCAGAGTTAGCCACACACTCAAACAAAAAACAAAACAAATATTATGAATTCCTACATCAAACTTATATTTTTTTAAATAAACAGCTTCTATTGATAGGGCGATCTTTATTTTTATTCAAAAAGGGAAGCATCTGTTAACTTAACTGTTACTACCCTATAATTTACTCATAACTTTCTATTATAGTAGACAGCATCAATCACTTTTTATGAACAAAATTCGAAAAACATCAAAATTATAATCGACCACAATTTCGATCCAATCAATTACGTATTCGGGATATAACACCACTCGTTATAACACAAACATCGATTCTATTGTATTCTAAATTTAGTATAATAATGTATTCGAATGCAATCAGCTATTGATAACGATCAGTGATCGTGTGACATCTCGATTGGATGCGGGTGTCACAGCACTTATCTACACATGAATTTATTTACGGCTGTTTTGATCAACGATACACAGTGCTGGTAAATTGATGGGCAGTGAATCAAGTCCGGTTTGTCTTTGAAACCGCCGACTAAGCAATAAATTCGCGAACGCGCAAATAAATAAAACCGAATGGAATTGTTTTGCTGTTAGCTTTTTGACGTGAAAAGTCCTACAATTTTATTTAGTTTTATGACTGTTTCGCGTTGAGTATCTGAGCTGAGTTGAACTACAGTTAGTAATCCCAAGAGTTCGTCACATTACAAACTTTGAGTGGTGTTCGACGCGAGTAGTTGAGAAGTGTTAGCGACATCACTTATGCAAAGAGGCTCCAATTTTACATATTTCAAAGTGTAAGTGTTTGCTCAAAACATTGATGGAACTATGCTTCAAACTCGGCAGTTCATAATACCAATAATCAAGGACGGTTATTTATGCTTGGTTATTGGTTTTATGACGACAGCAATGTTATGCATGTTATGCTATAGTTTCAATGTAGTATTTTAAACGTTGTCCGTGTGGTGACGGATTAAGAATACGAATTGTCACCACCCCATATCATCCCATGGGTGTCGTAAGAGCCGACAGAGGGAGTATATTATGCAGAGAACAGCACTGTAAGAGAAGGAAAACTTGATACAAACCCTATACCAACCCGCTTGGCCCGCTGGCCAAGCGGGTTGGTATAGGTGGCCAATTCCTCCTTTCAAAGGAGAGGCCTAGTCCAGCAGTGGACTATTAAAGGCTGATGATGTATGATTTAAAACGATTTAGTTATGAGCGTCGTATATTTCTTCATTCATATTTAGGTACTTACTGTTGTTCTAGTGTTTACTGACTTGGTACTTGACTTGGTCGTGGGTTCAGTCCATTCTAGAAATATTTTTTTGTGATGAGGACAATTGTACTGTGTTTATCATGTATCTTTACATACAGCAATTACATATTACTTCTGATTTATGTTTTGTGTAGGTACTATTAATCTGTGAATTATTTTTTAAGCATTAATATAATATATGAATGCTGTATATTATATTATTGTTGAAGTAGATCTTATCTACATTAACAATTTTTGCTTTGAATGTTTTCCTAAGCGACTATTATCCATTCGCGTGCGTATAAAACTGCACATCTCAAACATTCTTTACACAAGTTATAATTCTGTGTGCGCTGCTCCACAGTGGCATGTTTCTCGTTCCACCAATTCGTTGTGGATAGTAATTTGGTTACAATTGTAATCTGTAGCCGCTGGCATCAATCTTTTCATCTGGCCACAGTTGGTAGTTAATTGGCCGTCGCTTCACAACGCGACTAATTGATTGACAATCGTGCGGTTTACAATTGATTGGCTCTATGTTGTGGGAGATCGACGGATAATGCCCGAGACACACTGCGTTACGTGCAGTCTGCTACGCCACTGGGCGATAAGGCTGGTCATCTACTGGAGATGTGCGTGCGAGATAGCATATGCGAAGCCAGCACCCCCAGTATAGTTTATGAATCTTACCATAAATGACGTGGTAGGGTAAGCAGCCAGTGCGCCTTTTTTATAGTAATAGGCGGCAAACAAGCAGTCGGATCGCCTGATGATAAGCAGTTACCGCCACCCATGGACACAAGCAACATCACACGAGTCACGATAGTTACTAAAAATTTTACTAGTAGATGTCTACAATGTGAAACAGTTGCAGCTCCTTACAAATATAAAATGTACAACCATTATATTTGATTGAAAAGAGTGGCCATGAGTTTTATTGCCCGTTCTTTCTCGTGGTTCTACCTATTGCATTGCGAACGTGGCAGTCAATGTAAATGTAGAATCACTAAGTAATTTAACTTAAGTTTTGACGTTCATAAGCGTCACTTTGCGGGCTAGATGAATAAATGATTTTGACATTGACTTTTGACTTGACGAATGGGTTGCCGCCCCTTGGGGTCGGGAAAAGAGATGGGATGAGGGAGAAGGAATAGGGCCTTCGGCACTCTCACTAACCGAACGAAACGCAAAAGATTAAGTAGGTACTGTTAGTTTTAAAATTACATTACTGTATGTTCACATACAATTAAACAATAATATCTATACTTAAAATCATCATATCAATAGTCAACTTAAAATATCTTATCAATCAGATTAAAACACTTTCTAGGCTCCTCTGCTGTGGCGGGTGTCCATGGGCCCGATAATCACTTACCATCAGGCGATCCGTCTACTTCTTTGCCACCTATTATAAAAAGCAAAAAAATTAAAACTAAAGAAAACGTAAAAATGAAAGTAATTTAATCGCTTTACTTTTACATGCAAATTAAACAAAAGAGAACAATGTATAGGAGCACCAACGTAGCATGTATGCATGCATGTATGTAGTAACATGTATGTAAATCGTAACACCAACCGTGACGACACAGTGGCACACAAATGCGCAATAAAGCTTTAGGTCCTCTATTCCGAAGGCCTGGCTGTCCCGTCATCCGTTTGGCAAAGTGCCGCATCGGACTGTAAGTGTGGAACGACCAGCCGCCTTAAAAACTGATGATCGGTGACCGAAAACCCACTACCTGCTAGCAATGTGCTTTAAAGCGAATGATCCTGAAAGTGTATTGACTAAACAAGTATAATATAATGCAATTGTAATCAAGTTGAACTGAAAATTACTGAATTTTGTTAAATAGATCCAATTTGGTTAAATTAAATTAACTCCGCGTGGGATTGGGAGGTCTCGGGTTCGATTCCCGGGTCGGGCAAAGTGTTATTAGGTTTTTCCGTTAGGAAATTCTCAGTAGCAGCACGGAGTCTGGTAATGTGCCCGGTACGACAATAGGCTCGCCCCCTATTACATGGGACCTAAAAAGTCATGGCGAAATGTGGGTGTAATATTACACCTCTGCCTACCCATTCGGGGATACAAGCGTGAGTCTATAATACTATAAATTAACTCCAAAGATCGAAGGTTATTTTCTTAGCTTATTTTTTACAGTCCGAATCCTAAAAATATAGCGTGTAAATTAATTAAATGCTTAAATAAGTTCATCCGTCATCACATAAAGCCATAAAGCTAAACCTCTGCACATCTTGGAAGTAAAATAAATAATGGATGATGACTATTCAACATAACTATTATAATGATGTCAATTTCACACGTGAGTTACGGGACTTACCAAAAATAAATTTAGTCACAAGCTGACGAAAACTAAGAAAGAAGATATAAAACTTGTGTTAAAATAACTCAATAGGCTTATTTATAAGTGGTTCCTTTGTAAAGCGGAGTGTCAGTGGCACTCAGCAGCAAGCCGTAATCTTTCGGTTTCTTTTCAATTATCCTTTATGAAAAGTTTTTATTGTCCCGACTTCAACTAGGAAATAACTTGTTGAAGAATGCAGTGGAAGTTGATAAGCGAGCTCCCGTCTAATGAGACTACTTTGCAAAAGTCACGAAGTTCTAAGAGTCTATTGAGTTCTTCCGCAAATAGAACTTTGTCTAAGTATTGACGGTAATCGAATCGCTCATTAGCGACATTTTTAAATACCCTACTGATTGGAATTCTAAAACTCTTTTAGAATAGTAACCTAGAATGTTTAAAACTGTTTTTCATGGAAAACTTCACAGTCTAAGTGGATAAGTGCCATCGCGCGCGTAAATTCTTGGTACCACTTAGGTTACGTGATTAATGTGAAGGAGCCTGACTAAAAATGGAATGATCTTTTGTGTGGCTTTTACATAAACTTATTGTATTACTGAATGTCTGACAGACAACCCACAGCCGGCAACTACTGTGTGTATGACGCTGAAATCTTGCTATGTTTGTTAGAGAGTGTAAGGGTACATTAAGAGAGGATTTTTAGCAATTCCCACCCTAAGAGGGTAAAATAGTCCCACGTGGGCAGACCGATGGACGCAGTCTAGTCCTATAGGTGCATAAAATGTTTGACTAAGGTCAAAGGCACTGTACCCAGGCAATACTTCACGAGCAAAGGTACCACTGCTCTCTGGCCTTTAGTTCATAACTTTGCGGAAGCTTCTTTGTTAGATGGACAATATGTAGGTCCCAAGTTCCATAGATTGCAATCGTCATTCATTTACAATGCGTCTGTAAAAAAATAATTATAATTATTTCCTTATAGCATTGTAGTGTGCGTTTCGATGGCGCGGCCATGACGTTTTTTTTTTTGTAAAAAATCATCACAAGTTCGTTTCAATGGCGCGGCCATGGCGTATTAGTCTTATAGCTCCAGAAATATAAACCTAGGATTTTATGTTTTATTTTTACTGGTTTTGACAATTTCAAATCTGGGTTTTACAAAAATCTTCAGACGTCTACGTCTACGACGTCTTCGGTGAGATATCGGCGAAAATGTATTTTTCACCGTTTCAATGGCGCGGCCATGGCGTATTAGTCTTACAGTTTCTAAAATATAAGCTCACGATTTTTTTCTATATTTTTACAATTTTTTAACAAATTCGATCTGTTACTTACCAAAATTTCAGGTCTCTGCAATGCTTAGTTTTAAAGATCTCCGTGGCCGCGCGGTTCGGAGTGTTTCAATGGCGCGGCCACGTTCAAACCCTTATAACTTTTTAACCATAGCTTTGACAAATTTATGGTTTTGGGAGTCTACTTTTACAAATTTTTACAAAACCCTCTCATCATTTTAAAAAAAAAAACGTCATGGCCGCGCCATCGAAACGGACTCGCATTGTATTAGTATTTAGAAATCACAAATAAACACACTTTGATTTGAAACAGGCATTCGAGAAAAGTTCACAAATATTTGTTTCGTGGGAATATTTGAACAGTGGTTGTATGCGACAAATAGGAGCTAGCGGGGGCAGTTACTTTACATATTTGTGTTTTCAATGCGGTTGCGACTCTTGTACTTTATTATCTGACAGTCTTTGTTGTTTTATACATGTTATGGCTTAGGTGTGAAGCAATATTTATTTGATAATAAATATAAATGTTGTTAAAACTAACTATAACTAAGTGGCTATTTACACATAAATTAAAACAATAATTTCTATACTTAAATAACTAATAAATAAAAGGAAATACATAAAAAAAAAGTAAAAGCAGAATTTAAAGGGCGTCATGGAAATCCTCCACATCGCCATCAATTGGAAGCGTGCCCAGAATGCTGGCAGCATTGCCACGTTGTATGGCAATGCTGATCTTTTGTGCCAAATACAGGCCAGCCTTCTGGTCACGCGAGGTGTCAACAAGTCTCTTTGAAAGATCTCTAAAAAGAGATCTCGCACTTGGACCCCATGGTCCCAACGTTTCAACTCCAAACGGCTCAAATACATAATCCCCTACTAGATTTATGTATTTGCGCCTTTTGAGAGTCTCTGCTGAAGCAGCAGCAGCGCCCGCACAACCCGCTGTGCTAGGAAGATGAGATGGCGCAAGGGTGTCGACACATGTTGCGTCCCACACCAAAGGCCTACCCAGCTTCCATGGCAGTAAAGACATACCGTCTGGTCTCTTACCATCGTCGCGTGCCAAGCCCTGAGGTTCAAGTTGGGCTGGAACGCCAGCGGTGACAAGAGCCCGACGAAGTATGTCATTGAGGTTGGCGTGTCGTGAAATACGACCTGCGCTCCTGCTACATGACAGACCATGGTGACCAAGGCTGTCGACAGCCTCTCCACAGTGACAGCGATGTGGAGAAACACATGGCGCACCTAAACGAAGGCAAGAAGCAATGCGGAAGGTCGTATCGCCCAACATGGTACCTATGTTGGACGATGGCAGTGCCTGAAGCCAAAGTCCTGACTCCCACTCTCCCACAGCCAGCAAACGAGCACGCTTTGCAGCATTGGACGACGTACTTAAGAGATTTTCTCGTACCACGCTGCAAAGCGGCCCATCCCACTGCCTCTGTGAAGATGGGAATCGGGGTAACTCGGTATTCTCCATGCATTCATGGCATCGGTCTTACACGGCACCTCAGAATTGACCAGTGTGGGTGCTAAAATTTTCCTGGTCAATTCTTCAGTGCTGTGGACCGAGGACAGGAATGCTGGTAAGCTTACGTCAGTAATTTTGCGAACGCCAAGGCCGCCCAGGCGTACAGGCAAGGACGCCTGTAGCCACACTCGGTCGTTCAGGGCCAGATTTAGAATTTTGCTTAAAGTAATTTGTATAAGTTTGTCAATTTGGGCGAGTGCAGATGGGTTTTTCCAAAAAGGGGAAGATCGAAGAGCGTGTGTAAATTTAGGGACAAAAAGACAATACTTGATAATAGTAAAAGCCGAATGCATATTAATTTTGAGTAACCTGTCTGAAATATCACTAAAATTTTGAATTTTTTCTTGTATAAATGAATCGAAACCTTCGTCTAATATTGGGGACCCAAGGAGGCGAAGAGCACTTTTTTCAACGTGAGTAATATTGGGAGCAAGATGTTGAAATTTTGAAAGTATATCGGATTTGTCTAAGTTATCGTTAATGAAAATTTCGCATTTACTGATTAAGTTCTAGGCCAATGGATAAAAATTTCGACTTTAGAAGTGCCAGGTCTTGATAAACTGAGTCTACGTCACCTGCAAGGGTCCCGTCATCCAGGTACCAGATGTTAAATTTTGAATTTAGCTCTTTGATAATTGGGTGAATGGCCAAGCTAAAGAGTAGTGGTCCAAGCGGATCGCCTTGTTGACAGCCAACGGCGGATTCCAAAACATTTTCCTTATATATCAATTTCGAAGGGTGCCTGTAGCACTGCCAAAGAAAACTGAAAATTTCGGGTGTTTCTAATTTAGCTTGTATCAGCAAGGTGTCCCTATTAAAGGCATTCTTTAAGTCTACCTTCAGGATAACCTCACCCTTATTACAGCCAAGGTATGTTGACAGGGCATGTATGGCAGCCTCGCAGCCCCCTCTGGAACCAAATCCCAGCTGTTGTGGCTGAAATTTACAAGAAATGGAGGTGTTATAATGGCGGCAGCAAATCTTGGCTGCCATACGCCTGAACGTACACCCAACGGCAATGGGACGAATGCCACCGTCTCGCTTCCTCAAGGCGCACAGATTTGCGCCATACAAAATATCGACGATGGCATCGTTCACATTACCGGAGAGCATAAGATTAATTAAAGCCGTAAGCTCCTTCAAAAGCGCGTCGCCGGCCGACCCGGCGCTTGCACACACAACATCCTTTAAATGCTGTGGTGTTAAGCCGTCGAGGCCACCAGCAGACCCGCTTTGGAAGGAGCAAACGGCTGCAACCACGTCCTTGGCTGTAATACTGAGGCAATCTGAAACAGAGTCAGGTGGGTCAGGAAAGGAAAGATTATCCCCTGGCGCTGGATGCTTGCTCTGGAGACTCGCGAGTGTGTCTGCAGAGCAAGGCGCCACCACATCGCTGCTAAAAAGGAGTCTGGACGCTCCCCTGATGTCACCTTCCCTTAGTTTGGTTTCTACGTGGTGGTAGATAGTACTGTTACGGTATGGTTTGGGTGTATAGTCCAGTAATTTTGACGCCGAAACATTGCAGTTTTCTTTTATTTTGGTTGTTAGTGTTTTTTTTGATAGCCGATCATCTTGTGCGTGTAAAATTCTGTAAGGGAAAGTGAAAAGTTGCTCCCAAGCCGTCACTGAATTCTCCCGTACCACAAGGCCTATGCACTGTGCTAGATTTTGAGCCACTGAAGGCCTTGCGCCACGGGGAATTCGTTTGATAATCGGAACTGAATTTTTTAATTTACCCAAATATTGCCAAAAAGGAATTTCGCAGGAGACTGTTTGCTCAGTGTGTATACTATTGTGTATTGATGTATTGGGGCCAGAAGGTACATTCTGGTGTTTATGAACTTTACCAAAATGTACCCTTAAGCCCCGCTCACCTTTAAAATAACGTGCCTGGGAGCAAATAGGGCAGCGCACCAGCGTTGTCGATGTGCAAGGTAGGCTGGCACCAATTTCTGCAACACTTTTGCCAACGTTGCACGACATAATCCAGAAAACTTAAAAACTTAAAACACTTAAAACAACAAACAATACAATTATATAAACACAATATAATTATACAAGTGTTGACGTTTGTCACAAATTAATTAGTTTTTATTTTCCGACGCGGCGGTTTGCAGCCGGCGGCCAGTACGCTAGCGGAGGCCGGCATAGTTTTTCATCGGCCAACCAGCCCCTCGCCGGCCAGCCCGAATTGTAATAATTATAACGTGCTTCAGTACTCAGTTGTGCTCTTCTTGCAAATGATGCTGCGAGACGCAGTAGGCCACGGAAGACGGAGTGTCTTTTTTGAGCATATAATTTTACTTTTATCAAATTCTGCAAATTTTTGGACAGGTATACAGCTTAGTTTTATTTCAAATACAACGCTTGCTTATGTCTTTCTTGTATTATTGCTTGTATTTGTTAATTATTATCATTATTATTATCTAATATTTATTTGAAAAAATACAAAGACAAGAATGGCTTAGATTGATTTTCGACGAACATCAATTTATACATAGCTTTGGCTTAAGTTTACGCAAATGACGTATATTTACATATACATATATTTATATATAGCATGGGTTCTTTGATTTATTGTCATCAATGTGTATAAATATAGACTCAGTATAAATATAGATTTATTAAAAAATCACACGGATATATCATTTTTAAAATGTCATATTTAGTGATAAAAATAATAAAGTTTATCTAATGTAATCTTTTCTGTTACAGGTATGATGAATAAAACGAGATAATCCACCGATTTGCGTGAGTAATGAAGATAATGCACATTTATTTGTTATCCTGCACAAGTGCAAGAGAAGATTAGATGCTAATGTTGTTACGCTGATATGACGGATAGGTATAATAGGGTTGTTTCCAACTAGTCAAATCAAGCACTTTTAACGAAATGTCAAAAACGACCTTTGCTAAGGATTTTGTATGCAATAAGACGTAGTGACGTCATAGTGTTTTGCTGTCAAGTAGAATACTTATTATCAATAAATTGACGACAAAAAAGTTAAGTAAAGTTTTAACATTAATTGATGAATGAAACTACTATTATTTTGACATGTTTCACTAGGATAAAAATACTTGTATAATTTATTTCACTTGCAAGAAACTTCCCCATTGTATGGACTGTATTAAAACCAAATAATTCCAATGTTAGGCTATGGAATTAAGTTGCCAACCGTATTATTTGCAAAATCAGTCAATTAGCCAATTTACCAGCATACAATATTATGAAATACAGACACCACGAAGAGATACCTAAATAGTCAGATCCCACTTCCCACAAGCCACACCATGCATCTTATTTGACCTTTATACTTAGTCTGAATATGGTATAAATTTAAATTTAATGCACAAACGCCGGCAGTTCACAATACAACGGAAAGGTAGGCACGGTTTAATAATGCTGATTTATTTTATGAGCGCTTGTCAAATACTGTTGCTTATGTGGTCATAGGACACAGGTATAATGTTCAACTGATATTCAAATATTCAGCATGGTGGTCGCTTATGAATATTTGAAAGCAGGTCTGTAATATCGTGGAGCGAATATCTAAATTAATCTTATATCTGCAACGTTCATCTCTCTTGAAATTTATTTCACCCATATTTTTTTTTTATAGACTCACGCCTGTATCCCCGAAGGGGTAGGCAGAGGTGTAATATTACACCCGCATTTTGCCATGAATTTTTAGGTCCCACGTAATAGGGGGCGAGCCTATTGCCGTACCGGGCACATTACCAGACTCCGTGCTGTTACTGGGAATTTCCTAACGGAAAACCCAATAACACTTTGCCCGACCCGGGAATCGAACCCGAGACCTCCCAATCCCACGCGCACATTTATGCCGCGAGACCAACGAGGCAGTCATTTCACCCATAAGGACCTAGTCGTATAAAGATGTGAGTCTAAAAATATATCGTGATAATGGAATATTTTAGCACCAATGGTGAAAATTTATTTAATGGTGTCATAAAATACGTTACCAAGCGTCTTGCATCAGATCCTATAACCCTCATTAGTGCGTCAAAACTCATAAAATACTGCGTGCTTTGTCACTGTCATGCACAAATTACAAGCAATATAACTCCGTCCCCCTCCCCTTCCCCATTTCGCCTCCAACACATGAAAACTGACCGCATGAACTCCTAGACGAATTAAGGATCAAACTGTAATGGTCGTTTTCAAACCCCATCCGCCAGTTTATTGTGACTCGAGACCGCTATCATCGCCTTTATAAGCCAAATTTACCCTTAAGTATTCCCATTAAGGTTGTAATTTGTTCGATTGGAGGTTTAGACGGGAAGCTATACAAATTGATCCCATCACGAGGATCCCGGGCTTAAGGAACGATACACAGTTTGCCGGAAATCACACTATTTATATGAGTATTAAGTTAATAGCTGGCTTTGTTGTACTATCGGTTTGTTTGAAATAGACGCCATATTGGCTTAAAGTGGTACATGTAGGAAATGAGATTGACAGTTTAGATGGCTGCTCGGAATGGCCCGTTTTTCAGTCGACGATTTGCTTGACGCGCTCTAACTTCAATGGCTGCCAGTTACAGTAATGTGAAGGCTAAATTGATCTACTGCTGTCATTATTGTAATAGTTTCGCTTACTCAATGCTAGGACGATTCAAGGAATCATTTATTTTTTATTATAAATCACTTATAGTTCATTGGCACTTAAGCTGGGACTATTCATCTTCAGCAAATAGAAAATTACTATTACTATATTACATATATCTTCTACACAATATGTCTATATCTGTAACAGTAAATATGAATATTAATTGATAATATTGTGAGAAAATTTATTAGGTAGAAGTCAAAACGACAAGTAACACGTGTTACTAATTATAAATGTGCAATAACAAGTAATCATATTGCATAATAATGTCTAATACGAATTTATAAATCATGTATTATATTAGCCGTATTGAAACAAGTTAAGTTTATAACAAATAATTCGAAACGTATCTCATAAAAGTTGAAACAAAACTAACATAAAACCAATCTCCATTCTTGAAACTTGTGGTCTTCTTCTGCGAATTCAGATCTGTTCAGTGACCTACATTGCTGACACAACCTTATACATCTTAACCCTAATAAAAAAGTCTTACGTAGCGAAAATCAGTCATAGGTAGTCATTCACATCCCAGTATATAGTTGGTAGTTCATTCCTCGGCGGTAACTTCAGTACATTTCAGCTTGGAGCCCACAAACTTTTCATACTGGTCCGTAAAAGCTAGGTACAAGAGTACAGATAAAAATACAGCCGCCACGTTCGTGTGCAATAAAGCAACGTACGTTTATTGCGTAAATAAAGACAGCGGTTTGTTAGTGAGACGCAGACAGGACACTTTTTGTTGTGAAAGCGGGTACATACATTCTCCTGGAGCAAAAACAATCTTGATCTGGCTTGTGAACGCTTGGTATGATTATCAATTTGTATTGACTTGTTCGTTACATAAAGATCAGTCTTTAGAAATCTTTTAGAAGCACCTTTGTATAAAATGAATAAAAAACGCTATTTAAAAAGAATAAGTATTTTGTTGGATTGGGCTTTGAAACAAACAATGACTACCTAATATAGCCGAATGGGGATACCCACAGACAGCCATGCAGATGTTATCGGATTCGAATCCACGGCGCGCACTACTGATTTTTGGAAGTTATGTGCGTATTAAACAGTTAATAATAACTTGCCCCTTGTTCTTTGGAGTGCACGGTAAGCCGTCGGTCCCGGCTATCATAAAGATCTCTGATCATCGTTACAGTAAGCTAGTAACTCTGAATAAAACTAACATTGTTCTAAACCATGGGATATCGCTATTAACCATTTGGGTTGTGAAAGTTAGCGCGGAGTCGCTCTGTGATAAAGCTAATATTTTGTCCAATCTCGTTAGACTAGTAAGTGGAAACCGGGGTCCGAGGTGTGTTGTTCTCGAATGCAACTGGGATAACGCTAGGACGGTGATGATGAGTCATTATTATACTAATAAAGTAAAACTGTAGCATACGATTATGTACTTTTTCAGTCAACTGATAAGACATACACGATTGAAGAAAATTCGCTTAGTAACATTTAAGAAGATTTCATTTGAAGATCATACAGTTTACAAATAATTTAAAAAATATATTGAATTTTAAAAATCTTCGCTATTCTTTATGTCAGTAACCACTAGCCGTAAAAGAAAGCTACGAACGGTTGCACGATAAGACACTTTCCTCTATAAGTAACCATTATTACTTTAACACAAGTCGTAACGGCTTGTTGACCTTTTTGCGTTTTCTTGAACCCGAAATATAATTGAAAAATGATACCTATTCTAACCACACGTGCCTATTTTAACTTAATTCTACGTACAAGCCACGAAACAATTTCAAACCTTCTACTTAGTCAATAGCAGCGCCACAAAAAGTTGCTCGTCTACGCAGCCACGTATTCACATTTACAGTAGGTCGTACGTATTCGTATCGGTAATGGTCGGCGCGGTGCCAAACGTCGCAATGGCGTCCGACACGTGGATAACACTCCATTAACGGCACGTAGTATATGTCCCCGCAATTATCAACACTATTTGGCTATTGGTTGTGACCATAGTGTAGTTAGTCGAATAGGCCTGTAGTTAGTCGAATAGTGCAATATTGTCTTATAAGTTGCGTGGTGTGCGCGGGCTTTATTCTGTTTGAAATACGCAACTAACTGGTATCGTTTTTTATCTGGTTGTAGACGGAAGCTGCTGCTTAAGAGTAATGGTGCTATGGGCATCGTAAAGTCTTCGATATAGAAATAATTTCATGGTCTAACATAGAAGCTCATCGCACTTAGATGTGTCTTGTTTAAGCCTTATTTTATAACATTATTATGTAACATATTGGCTTAGTACTGTCCATTAAATTGAACATTGTTTGGAAAGAAATTTATTGATAAATACTAAAAAAAAAAGAATTGCGATTCTGTTGTATTATTATTAAGGATATTTTACTTCTTTTGGTAGCGCATTGAAGTAAACGGTCCAGCGTCTCGCCACCGCATTACCAGCTTTATTTACAAGATACATACTCGTATGTAGTAATAAACGTGACAAATTCCAGTGCATTTCTCACGTGTTTACAACATCAATAGCCCTTTTTCTAAAGAAAAGTATTTTTATTTACTAAATCTGCTTCATATTGTAGCGCCCATAGCGAGACTTGGCTTGCTGTTCGTAACAGATCGGCGAAGTTAAGCAACGCTTGCACAGGTCACCACTTGAATGGGTGACCGTGTGTGGCATTTTCATCTGAGCGCTACCGTGCTTCGGAGGGCACGTAAAGCTGTCGGTCCCGGTTCTTGTCTAAGGATAAGGATCGTTAAGGTGAAGGTCTGAAAACTCCGACACCAGAGTTGGCCACACACTCACACAAAAAACAAACAAAACAATTGGAGAATGATTATGAAGTTCTTATCTAAGGATAAGGATCGTCAGGTTATATCGGCGGCTTTAGGGCGGTCTGAAAACTCCGACACCAGAGTTAGCCACACACTCAAACAAAAAACAAAACAAATATTATGAATTCCTACATCAAACTTATATTTTTTTAAATAAACAGCTTCTATTGATAGGGCGATCTTTATTTTTATTCAAAAAGGGAAGCATCTGTTAACTTAACTGTTACTACCCTATAATTTACTCATAACTTTCTATTATAGTAGACAGCATCAATCACTTTTTATGAACAAAATTCGAAAAACATCAAAATTATAATCGACCACAATTTCGATCCAATCAATTACGTATTCGGGATATAACACCACTCGTTATAACACAAACATCGATTCTATTGTATTCTAAATTTAGTATAATAATGTATTCGAATGCAATCAGCTATTGATAACGATCAGTGATCGTGTGACATCTCGATTGGATGCGGGTGTCACAGCACTTATCTACACATGAATTTATTTACGGCTGTTTTGATCAACGATACACAGTGCTGGTAAATTGATGGGCAGTGAATCAAGTCCGGTTTGTCTTTGAAACCGCCGACTAAGCAATAAATTCGCGAACGCGCAAATAAATAAAACCGAATGGAATTGTTTTGCTGTTAGCTTTTTGACGTGAAAAGTCCTACAATTTTATTTAGTTTTATGACTGTTTCGCGTTGAGTATCTGAGCTGAGTTGAACTACAGTTAGTAATCCCAAGAGTTCGTCACATTACAAACTTTGAGTGGTGTTCGACGCGAGTAGTTGAGAAGTGTTAGCGACATCACTTATGCAAAGAGGCTCCAATTTTACATATTTCAAAGTGTAAGTGTTTGCTCAAAACATTGATGGAACTATGCTTCAAACTCGGCAGTTCATAATACCAATAATCAAGGACGGTTATTTATGCTTGGTTATTGGTTTTATGAATATAGTTTCAATGTAGTATTTTAAACGTTGTCCGTGTGGTGACGGATTAAGAATACGAATTGTCACCACCCCATATCATCCCATGGGTGTCGTAAGAGCCGACAGAGGGAGTATATTATGCAGAGAACAGCACTGTAAGAGAAGGAAAACTTGATACAAACCCTATACCAACCCGCTTGGCCCGCTGGCCAAGCGGGTTGGTATAGGTGGCCAATTCCTCCTTTCAAAGGAGAGGCCTAGTCCAGCAGTGGACTATTAAAGGCTGATGATGTATGATTTAAAACGATTTAGTTATGAGCGTCGTATATTTCTTCATTCATATTTAGGTACTTACTGTTGTTCTAGTGTTTACTGACTTGGTACTTGACTTGGTCGTGGGTTCAGTCCATTCTAGAAATATTTTTTTGTGATGAGGACAATTGTACTGTGTTTATCATGTATCTTTACATACAGCAATTACATATTACTTCTGATTTATGTTTTGTGTAGGTACTATTAATCTGTGAATTATTTTTTAAGCATTAATATAATATATGAATGCTGTATATTATATTATTGTTGAAGTAGATCTTATCTACATTAACAATTTTTGCTTTGAATGTTTTCCTAAGCGACTATTATCCATTCGCGTGCGTATAAAACTGCACATCTCAAACATTCTTTACACAAGTTATAATTCTGTGTGCGCTGCTCCACAGTGGCATGTTTCTCGTTCCACCAATTCGTTGTGGATAGTAATTTGGTTACAATTGTAATCTGTAGCCGCTGGCATCAATCTTTTCATCTGGCCACAGTTGGTAGTTAATTGGCCGTCGCTTCACAACGCGACTAATTGATTGACAATCGTGCGGTTTACAATTGATTGGCTCTATGTTGTGGGAGATCGACGGATAATGCCCGAGACACACTGCGTTACGTGCAGTCTGCTACGCCACTGGGCGATAAGGCTGGTCATCTACTGGAGATGTGCGTGCGAGATAGCATATGCGAAGCCAGCACCCCCAGTATAGTTTATGAATCTTACCATAAATGACGTGGTAGGGTAAGCAGCCAGTGCGCCTTTTTTATAGTAATAGGCGGCAAACAAGCAGTCGGATCGCCTGATGATAAGCAGTTACCGCCACCCATGGACACAAGCAACATCACACGAGTCACGATAGTTACTAAAAATTTTACTAGTAGATGTCTACAATGTGAAACAGTTGCAGCTCCTTACAAATATAAAATGTACAACCATTATATTTGATTGAAAAGAGTGGCCATGAGTTTTATTGCCCGTTCTTTCTCGTGGTTCTACCTATTGCATTGCGAACGTGGCAGTCAATGTAAATGTAGAATCACTAAGTAATTTAACTTAAGTTTTGACGTTCATAAGCGTCACTTTGCGGGCTAGATGAATAAATGATTTTGACATTGACTTTTGACTTGACGAATGGGTTGCCGCCCCTTGGGGTCGGGAAAAGAGATGGGATGAGGGAGAAGGAATAGGGCCTTCGGCACTCTCACTAACCGAACGAAACGCAAAAGATTAAGTAGGTACTGTTAGTTTTAAAATTACATTACTGTATGTTCACATACAATTAAACAATAATATCTATACTTAAAATCATCATATCAATAGGCAACTTAAAATATCTTATCAATCAGATTAAAACACTTTCTAGGCTCCTCTGCTGTGGCGGGTGTCCATGGGCCCGATAATCACTTACCATCAGGCGATCCGTCTACTTCTTTGCCACCTATTATAAAAAGCAAAAAAATTAAAACTAAAGAAAACGTAAAAATGAAAGTAATTTAATCGCTTTACTTTTACATGCAAATTAAACAAAAGAGAACAATGTATAGGAGCACCAACGTAGCATGTATGCATGCATGTATGTAGTAACATGTATGTAAATCGTAACACCAACCGTGACGACACAGTGGCACACAAATGCGCAATAAAGCTTTAGGTCCTCTATTCCGAAGGCCTGGCTGTCCCGTCATCCGTTTGGCAAAGTGCCGCATCGGACTGTAAGTGTGGAACGACCAGCCGCCTTAAAAACTGATGATCGGTGACCGAAAACCCACTACCTGCTAGCAATGTGCTTTAAAGCGAATGATCCTGAAAGTGTATTGACTAAACAAGTATAATATAATGCAATTGTAATCAAGTTGAACTGAAAATTACTGAATTTTGTTAAATAGATCCAATTTGGTTAAATTAAATTAACTCCGCGTGGGATTGGGAGGTCTCGGGTTCGATTCCCGGGTCGGGCAAAGTGTTATTAGGTTTTTCCGTTAGGAAATTCTCAGTAGCAGCACGGAGTCTGGTAATGTGCCCGGTACGACAATAGGCTCGCCCCCTATTACATGGGACCTAAAAAGTCATGGCGAAATGTGGGTGTAATATTACACCTCTGCCTACCCATTCGGGGATACAAGCGTGAGTCTATAATACTATAAATTAACTCCAAAGATCGAAGGTTATTTTCTTAGCTTATTTTTTACAGTCCGAATCCTAAAAATATAGCGTGTAAATTAATTAAATGCTTAAATAAGTTCATCCGTCATCACATAAAGCCATAAAGCTAAACCTCTGCACATCTTGGAAGTAAAATAAATAATGGATGATGACTATTCAACATAACTATTATAATGATGTCAATTTCACACGTGAGTTACGGGACTTACCAAAAATAAATTTAGTCACAAGCTGACGAAAACTAAGAAAGAAGATATAAAACTTGTGTTAAAATAACTCAATAGGCTTATTTATAAGTGGTTCCTTTGTAAAGCGGAGTGTCAGTGGCACTCAGCAGCAAGCCGTAATCTTTCGGTTTCTTTTCAATTATCCTTTATGAAAAGTTTTTATTGTCCCGACCTCAACTAGGAAATAACTTGTTGAAGAATGCAGTGGAAGTTGATAAGCGAGCTCCCGTCTAATGAGACTACTTTGCAAAAGTCACGAAGTTCTAAGAGTCTATTGAGTTCTTCCGCAAATAGAACTTTGTCTAAGTATTGACGGTAATCGAATCGCTCATTAGCGACATTTTTAAATACCCTACTGATTGGAATTCTAAAACTCTTTTAGAATAGTAACCTAGAATGTTTAAAACTGTTTTTCATGGAAAACTTCACAGTCTAAGTGGATAAGTGCCATCGCGCGCGTAAATTCTTGGTACCACTTAGGTTACGTGATTAATGTGAAGGAGCCTGACTAAAAATGGAATGATCTTTTGTGTGGCTTTTACATAAACTTATTGTATTACTGAATGTCTGACAGACAACCCACAGCCGGCAACTACTGTGTGTATGACGCTGAAATCTTGCTATGTTTGTTAGAGAGTGTAAGGGTACATTAAGAGAGGATTTTTAGCAATTCCCACCCTAAGAGGGTAAAATAGTCCCACGTGGGCAGACCGATGGACGCAGTCTAGTCCTATAGGTGCATAAAATGTTTGACTAAGGTCAAAGGCACTGTACCCAGGCAATACTTCACGAGCAAAGGTACCACTGCTCTCTGGCCTTTAGTTCATAACTTTGCGGAAGCTTCTTTGTTAGATGGACAATATGTAGGTCCCAAGTTCCATAGATTGCAATCGTCATTCATTTACAATGCGTCTGTAAAAAAATAATTATAATTATTTCCTTATAGCATTGTAGTGTGCGTTTCGATGGCGCGGCCATGACGTTTTTTTTTTTGTAAAAAATCATCACAAGTTCGTTTCAATGGCGCGGCCATGGCGTATTAGTCTTATAGCTCCAGAAATATAAACCTAGGATTTTATGTTTTATTTTTACTGGTTTTGACAATTTCAAATCTGGGTTTTACAAAAATCTTCAGACGTCTACGTCTACGACGTCTTCGGTGAGATATCGGCGAAAATGTATTTTTCACCGTTTCAATGGCGCGGCCATGGCGTATTAGTCTTACAGCTTCTAAAATATAAGCTCACGATTTTTTTCTATATTTTTACAATTTTTTAACAAATTCGATCTGTTACTTACCAAAATTTCAGGTCTCTGCAATGCTTAGTTTTAAAGATCTCCGTGGCCGCGCGGTTCGGAGTGTTTCAATGGCGCGGCCACGTTCAAACCCTTATAACTTTTTAACCATAGCTTTGACAAATTTATGGTTTTGGGAGTCTACTTTTACAAATTTTTACAAAACCCTCTCATCATTTTAAAAAAAAAACGTCATGGCCGCGCCATCGAAACGGACTCGCATTGTATTAGTATTTAGAAATCACAAATAAACACACTTTGATTTGAAACAGGCATTCGAGAAAAGTTCACAAATATTTGTTTCGTGGGAATATTTGAACAGTGGTTGTATGCGACAAATAGGAGCTAGCGGGGGCAGTTACTTTACATATTTGTGTTTTCAATGCGGTTGCGACTCTTGTACTTTATTATCTGACAGTCTTTGTTGTTTTATACATGTTATGGCTTAGGTGTGAAGCAATATTTATTTGATAATAAATATAAATGTTGTTAAAACTAACTATAACTAAGTGGCTATTTACACATAAATTAAAACAATAATTTCTATACTTAAATAACTAATAAATAAAAGGAAATACATAAAAAAAAGTAAAAGCAGAATTTAAAGGGCGTCATGGAAATCCTCCACATCGCCATCAATTGGAAGCGTGCCCAGAATGCTGGCAGCATTGCCACGTTGTATGGCAATGCTGATCTTTTGTGCCAAATACAGGCCAGCCTTCTGGTCACGCGAGGTGTCAACAAGTCTCTTTGAAAGATCTCTAAAAAGAGATCTCGCACTTGGACCCCATGGTCCCAACGTTTCAACTCCAAACGGCTCAAATACATAATCCCCTACTAGATTTATGTATTTGCGCCTTTTGAGAGTCTCTGCTGAAGCAGCAGCAGCGCCCGCACAACCCGCTGTGCTAGGAAGATGAGATGGCGCAAGGGTGTCGACACATGTTGCGTCCCACACCAAAGGCCTACCCAGCTTCCATGGCAGTAAAGACATACCGTCTGGTCTCTTACCATCGTCGCGTGCCAAGCCCTGAGGTTCAAGTTGGGCTGGAACGCCAGCGGTGACAAGAGCCCGACGAAGTATGTCATTGAGGTTGGCGTGTCGTGAAATACGACCTGCGCTCCTGCTACATGACAGACCATGGTGACCAAGGCTGTCGACAGCCTCTCCACAGTGACAGCGATGTGGAGAAACACATGGCGCACCTAAACGAAGGCAAGAAGCAATGCGGAAGGTCGTATCGCCCAACATGGTACCTATGTTGGACGATGGCAGTGCCTGAAGCCAAAGTCCTGACTCCCACTCTCCCACAGCCAGCAAACGAGCACGCTTTGCAGCATTGGACGACGTACTTAAGAGATTTTCTCGTACCACGCTGCAAAGCGGCCCATCCCACTGCCTCTGTGAAGATGGGAATCGGGGTAACTCGGTATTCTCCATGAATGCATGGAGAATGGCTTGTCCAAGCACCGGCTTGGACAAGCCATTCTCCATGCATTCATGGCATCGGTCTTACACGGCACCTCAGAATTGACCAGTGTGGGTGCTAAAATTTTCCTGGTCAATTCTTCAGTGCTGTGGACCGAGGACAGGAATGCTGGTAAGCTTACGTCAGTAATTTTGCGAACGCCAAGGCCGCCCAGGCGTACAGGCAAGGACGCCTGTAGCCACACTCGGTCGTTCAGGGCCAGATTTAGAATTTTGCTTAAAGTAATTTGTATAAGTTTGTCAATTTGGGCGAGTGCAGATGGGTTTTTCCAAAAAGGGGAAGATCGAAGAGCGTGTGTAAATTTAGGGACAAAAAGACAATACTTGATAATAGTAAAAGCCGAATGCATATTAATTTTGAGTAACCTGTCTGAAATATCACTAAAATTTTGAATTTTTTCTTGTATAAATGAATCGAAACCTTCGTCTAATATTGGGGACCCAAGGAGGCGAAGAGCACTTTTTTCAACGTGAGTAATATTGGGAGCAAGATGTTGAAATTTTGAAAGTATATCGGATTTGTCTAAGTTATCGTTAATGAAAATTTCGCATTTACTGATTAAGTTCTAGGCCAATGGATAAAAATTTCGACTTTAGAAGTGCCAGGTCTTGATAAACTGAGTCTACGTCACCTGCAAGGGTCCCGTCATCCAGGTACCAGATGTTAAATTTTGAATTTAGCTCTTTGATAATTGGGTGAATGGCCAAGCTAAAGAGTAGTGGTCCAAGCGGATCGCCTTGTTGACAGCCAACGGCGGATTCCAAAACATTTTCCTTATATATCAATTTCGAAGGGTGCCTGTAGCACTGCCAAAGAAAACTGAAAATTTCGGGTGTTTCTAATTTAGCTTGTATCAGCAAGGTGTCCCTATTAACCGAGTTAAAGGCATTCTTTAAGTCTACCTTCAGGATAACCTCACCCTTATTACAGCCAAGGTATGTTGACAGGGCATGTATGGCAGCCTCGCAGCCCCCTCTGGAACCAAATCCCAGCTGTTGTGGCTGAAATTTACAAGAAATGGAGGTGTTATAATGGCGGCAGCAAATCTTGGCTGCCATACGCCTGAACGTACACCCAACGGCAATGGGACGAATGCCACCGTCTCGCTTCCTCAAGGCGCACAGATTTGCGCCATACAAAATATCGACGATGGCATCGTTCACATTACCGGAGAGCATAAGATTAATTAAAGCCGTAAGCTCCTTCAAAAGCGCGTCGCCGGCCGACCCGGCGCTTGCACACACAACATCCTTTAAATGCTGTGGTGTTAAGCCGTCGAGGCCACCAGCAGACCCGCTTTGGAAGGAGCAAACGGCTGCAACCACGTCCTTGGCTGTAATACTGAGGCAATCTGAAACAGAGTCAGGTGGGTCAGGAAAGGAAAGATTATCCCCTGGCGCTGGATGCTTGCTCTGGAGACTCGCGAGTGTGTCTGCAGAGCAAGGCGCCACCACATCGCTGCTAAAAAGGAGTCTGGACGCTCCCCTGATGTCACCTTCCCTTAGTTTGGTTTCTACGTGGTGGTAGATAGTACTGTTACGGTATGGTTTGGGTGTATAGTCCAGTAATTTTGACGCCGAAACATTGCAGTTTTCTTTTATTTTGGTTGTTAGTGTTTTTTTTGATAGCCGATCATCTTGTGCGTGTAAAATTCTGTAAGGGAAAGTGAAAAGTTGCTCCCAAGCCGTCACTGAATTCTCCCGTACCACAAGGCCTATGCACTGTGCTAGATTTTGAGCCACTGAAGGCCTTGCGCCACGGGGAATTCGTTTGATAATCGGAACTGAATTTTTTAATTTACCCAAATATTGCCAAAAAGGAATTTCGCAGGAGACTGTTTGCTCAGTGTGTATACTATTGTGTATTGATGTATTGGGGCCAGAAGGTACATTCTGGTGTTTATGAACTTTACCAAAATGTACCCTTAAGCCCCGCTCACCTTTAAAATAACGTGCCTGGGAGCAAATAGGGCAGCGCACCAGCGTTGTCGATGTGCAAGGTAGGCTGGCACCTATTTCTGCAACACTTTTGCCAACGTTGCACGACATAATCCAGAAAACTTAAAAACTTAAAACACTTAAAACAACAAACTATAAAATTATATAAACACAATATAATTATACAAGTGTTGACGTTTGTCACAAATTAATTAGTTTTTATTTTCCGACGCGGCGGTTTGCAGCCGGCGGCCAGTACGCTAGCGGAGGCCGGCATAGTTTTTCATCGGCCAACCAGCCCCTCGCCGGCCAGCCCGAATTGTAATAATTATAACGTGCTTCAGTACTCAGTTGTGCTCTTCTTGCAAATGATGCTGCGAGACGCAGTAGGCCACGGAAGACGGAGTGTCTTTTTTGAGCATATAATTTTACTTTTATCAAATTCTGCAAATTTTTGGACAGGTATACAGCTTAGTTTTATTTCAAATACAACGCTTGCTTATGTCTTTCTTGTATTATTGCTTGTATTTGTTAATTATTATCATTATTATTATCTAATATTTATTTGAAAAAATACAAAGACAAGAATGGCTTAGATTGATTTTCGACGAACATCAATTTATACATAGCTTTGGCTTAAGTTTACGCAAATGACGTATATTTACATATACATATATTTATATATAGCATGGGTTCTTTGATTTATTGTCATCAATGTGTATAAATATAGACTCAGTATAAATATAGATTTATTAAAAAATCACACGGATATATCATTTTTAAAATGTCATATTTAGTGATAAAAATAATAAAGTTTATCTAATGTAATCTTTTCTGTTACAGGTATGATGAATAAAACGAGATAATCCACCGATTTGCGTGAGTAATGAAGATAATGCACATTTATTTGTTATCCTGCACAAGTGCAAGAGAAGATTAGATACTAATGTTGTTACGCTGATATGACGGATAGGTATAATAGGGTTGTTTCCAACTAGTCAAATCAAGCACTTTTAACGAAATGTCAAAAACGAACTTTGCTAAGGATTTTGTATGCAATAAGACGTAGTGACGTCATAGTGTTTTGCTGTCAAGTAGAATACTTATTATCAATAAATTGACGACAAAAAAGTTAAGTAAAGTTTTAACATTAATTGATGAATGAAACTACTATTATTTTGACATGTTTCACTAGGATAAAAATACTTGTATAATTTATTTCACTTGTAAGAAACTTCCCTATTGTATGGACTGTATTAAAACCAAATAATTTCAATGTTTAGCTATGAAATTAAATTGCCAACCGTATTATTTGCAAAATCAGTCAACTGGCTAATTTACCAGCTTACAATATTATGAAATACAGATACCACAATGAGATGGAGTGGTCCCACGTCCCACAAGCCACATCATGCATCTTATTTGACCTTTATACTTAGTCTGAATATGGTATAAATTTAAATTTAATGCACAAACACCGGCAATTCACAATACAACGGAAAGGTAGGCACGGGTTAATAATACTGATTTATTTTATGAGCGCTTGTCAAATACTGTTGCTTATATGGTCATAGGACACAGGTATAATGTTCCACTGATATTCAAATATTCAGCATGGTGGTCGCTTATGAATATTTGAAAGCAGGCCTGTAATATCGTGGAGCTAATATCTAAATTAATCTTATATCGGCAACGTTCATCTCTCTTGAAATTTATTTCAACCATAGTCGTATAAAGATGTGATTCTTAAAATATATATCGTGATAATGAAATATTTTAGCACCAATGGTGAAAATTATTTAATGGCGTCATAAAATACGTTACCAAGCGTCTTGCATCAGATCCTATAACCCTCATTAGTGCGTCAAAACTCATAAAATACTGCGTGCTTTGTCACTCTCATGCACAAATTACAAGCAATATAACTCCGACCCCCTCCCCCTTCCTCCCATTTCGCCTCTAACACATGAAAACTGACCGCATGAACTCCTAGACGAATTAAGGATCAAACTGTAATGGTCGTTTTCAAACCCCATCCGCCAGTTTATTGTGACTCGAGACCGCTATCATCGCCTTTATAAGCCAAATTTACCCTTAAGTATTCCCATTAAGGTTGTAATTTGTTCGATTGGAGGTTTAGACGGGAAGCTATACAAATTGATCCCATCACGAGGATCCCGGGCTTAAGGAACGATACACAGTTTGCCGGAAATCACACTATTTATATGAGTATTAAGTTAATAGCTGGCTTTGTTGTACTATCGGTTTGTTTGAAATAGACGCCATATTGGCTTAAAGTGGTACATGTAGGAAATGAGATTGACAGTTTAGATAGCTGCTCGGAATGGCCCGTTTTTCAGTCGACGATTTGCTTGACGCGCTCTAACTTCAATGGCTGCCAGTTACAGTAATGTGAAGGCTAAATTGATCTACTGCTGTCATTATTGTAATAGTTTCGCTTACTCAATGCGAGGACGATTCAAGGAATCGTTTATTTTTTATTCTAAATCACTTATAGTTCATTGGCACTTAAGCTAGGATTATTCATCTTCAGCAAATAAAAAAATACTATATCTTCTACACAATATGTCTATATCTCTAACAGTAAATATGAATATTTATTGATAATATTGTGAGAAATGTTATTAGGTAGAAGACAAAACGACAAGTAACACGTGTTACTAATTAGAAATATGCAATAACAAGCAATCATATTGCATAGCAATGTCTGATACAAAAAAAAGCATATGCCGTATTGAAACAAGTTAAGTTTATAACAAAAAAATCGAAACGTATCTCATAAAAGTTGAAACAAAACTAACATGAAACCAATCTCCATTCATGAAAGTCGTGGTCTTCTTCTGCGAATTCAGATATCTTCAGTGACCTACATTGCTGACACAACCTTAAACATCTTAACCCTAATAAAAAAGTCTTACGTAGCGAAAATCAGTCGTAGGTAGTCATTCACGTCCCAGTATACAGTTGGTAGTTCATTCCTCGGCGGTAACTTCAGCACATTTCAGCTTAGAGCCCACAAACTTTTCATACTGGTCCGTAAAAGCTAGGAACAAGAGTACAGATAAAAATACAGCCGCCACGTTCGTGTGCAATAAAGCAACGTACGTTTATTGCGTAAATAAAGACAGCGCGCAGCGGTTTGTTACTGAGACGCAGACGGGCCACTTTTTGTTGTGTAAGCTGAAACATAAATTCTCCTGGAGCAAAAACAATCTTGATCTGGCTTGTGAACGCTTGGTACGATTATCAATTTGTATTGACTTGTTCGTTACATAAAGATCAGTCTTTAGAAGTCTTTTAGAAGCACCTTTGTATAAAATGAATATAAAAGGCTATTTACAAGGATAAGTATTTTGTTGTATCGGGCTTTGAAACAAACATTAACTACCTAATATAGCCGAATGGGGATACCCACAGACAGCCATGCAGATGTTATCGGATTCAAATCCACGGCGCGCACTACTGATTTTTGAAAGTTATGTGCGTATTAAACAGTTAATAATAGCTCGCCCCTTGTGTTTTGGAGTACACGGTAAGCCATCGGTTCCGGCTATTATGAAGATCTCTGATAATCGTTACAGTAAGCTAGAAACCCTGAATAAAACTGACATTGTTCTAAACCATGGGATATCGCTATCAACCATTTGGATTGCGAAAGTTAGCGGGGAGTCGCTCTGCGATAAAGCCAAAATATTTTTGTCAAATCTCGTTTGACTAGCAAGCGGAAACCAGGGTGCGAGGTGTGTTATTCTCCAATGCAACTGGGATAACGCTAGGACGGTGATGATGAGTCATTATTATACTAGTAAAGTAAAACTGTAGCAGTATTGTAACAGATTATGTACTTTTTCAGTCAACTGATAAAACAAACACGATCAAAGGATACTCGCTTAGTAACATTTTAAGAAGATTTCATTTGAAGATCATACCGTTTACAAATCATTTAAAAATATATTGAATTTTAAAAATCTTCGCCATTCCATATACAGTAACTACTAGCCGTAAAAGAAAGCTACGAACGGTTGTACGATAAGACATTTTCTCCATAACAATTATTACTTTAACAAAAGCCGTAACGGCTTGTTAACCTTTTTGCGTTTTCTTGAACCCGAAAAAAATGTTTTGCTAAGCAGCATTCGTAGTGTTTGCGTGTAAATGGTATATTATAATTAAAATTATACCTATTCTAACCACACGTGCCTATTTTAACTTAATTCTACGTACAAGCCACGTAACAATTTCAAACCTTCTACTTAATCGATAGCAGCGCCACAAAAAGTTGCTCGTCTACCCAGCCACATATTCACATTTACAGTAGGTCGTAGGTATTCGTATCGGTAATGGTCGGCGCGGTGCCAAACGTCGCAATGGCGTCCGACACGTGGATAACACTCCATTAACGGTACGTAGTTTATGTGGCCGCAATTATCAACACTATTTGGCTATCGGTTGTGACCATAGGCCTGTAGTTAGTCGAACAGTGCAATATTGTCTTATAAGTTGCGTAGTGTGCACTGGCTTTATTCTGTTTGAAATACGCAACAAACTAGTATCGTTTTTTATCTAGTTGTAGATGGAAGCTGCTGCTTAAGAGTAATGGTGCTATGGGCATCGTAAAGTCTTCGATACAGAGATGATTTTATGGTCTAACATAGAAGCATCGCACTTAGATGTGTCTTGTTTAAGCCTTATTTTATAACATTATTATGTAACGTATTGGCTTAGTACTGTCCATTAAGATAACCAAAATGCATTGTTTGGAAAGAAATTTATTGATAAATATTTAAAAAAAGAATTGCGATTCTGTTGTATTATTATTATTAAGGATTTTTTATTTCTTTTGGTAGCGCATAGAAACGTAAAAATCGTTCTAGCGTCTCGCCACAGCACTACCAGCTTTAAGTAGGTATAAGATACATACTCGAATGTACATACTAATAAACGCGACAAATTCCGGTGCATTTCTCACGTGTTTACAACATCAATAGCCTTTTATCTAAAGAAAAGTATTTTTTTTACTAGATCTGCTTCATATTGGAGAATAATTATTAAGTTCTTATCTAAGGATAAGGATCGTTAGGCCATGTCGGAGGTCTTCGGGCGGTCTGAACACTCCGACACTAGAGTTGGCCACACGCTCACACAAAAAACAAAACTAACACTTTACGAATTCCTACACCAAAACTTAATATCTGTTTCTACTTATATTTTTTGAAGTAAACAGCTTCTATTGATATGGCGATCTTTGTATTTATTAAAGAAGGGAAGCATCTGTTAACTTAACTGTTACTACCCTATAATTTACTCATAACTTTCTATTATAGTAGACAGCATCAATCACTTTTTATGAATAAAATTCGAAAAACATCAAAATTGTAATCGACCACAATTTCGATCCACCCAATTACGTATTCGGGATATAAAACCACTCGTTATAACACAAACATCGATTCTATTGTATTCGAAATTTTGTATAATAATGCATTCGAATACAATCAGCTGTTGATAACGATCAGTGATCGTGTGACATCTCGATTGGATGCGGGTGTCACAGCACTTATCTACACATGAATTTATTTACGGCTGTTTCGATCAACGATACACAGTGCTGGTAAATTGATGGGCAGTGAATCAAGTTCGGTTTGTCTTTGAAACCGCCGACTAAGCAATAAATTCGCGAACGCGCAAATAAATAAAACCGAATGGAATTGTTTTGCTGTTAGCTTTTTGACGTGCAAAGTCCTACAATTTTATTTAGTTTTATGACTGTTTCGCGTTGAGTATCTGAGCTGAGTTGAACTACAGTTAGTAATCCCAAAAGTTCGTCACATTAAAACTTTGAGTGCTGATCGACGCGAGTAGTTGAGAAGTGTTAGCGACATCACTTATGCAAAGAGGCTCCAATTTTACATATTTCAAAGTGTAAGTGTTTGCTAAAAACATTGATGGAACTATGCTTCTTCAAACTTGCTAGTTTATAATACCAATAATCAAGGATGGTTCTTGCTTGGTTATTGGTTTTATGACGACAGCAATATGCGGACGAAGTTTTATTAAAATTTCAATGTTGTGCTAAAGCTTCAATGAAGTATTTGAAAATGATTTAGTTATGAGAGTCGCATATTTCTTTTCTACATACATATTTCTTCATTCATATTTAGGTCCGTCTTGTTGTTCTAGTGTTTACTAACTTGGTAAGCTGTAGGTCGTGGGTTCATTCCATTCTAGAAATATTTTTTTGTGATGAGCAGCAGCGATTGTACTGTGTTCATCATGTTTCTTTATATACAGCAATTACATATACCTATATTACTTCTGATTTATGTTTTGTCTAGGCACTATTAATCTGTGAATTATTTTTTAAGCATTAATATATCTACTTCAACAATTTTTGCTTTGAATGTTTTTCTAAGCGACTATTATTCGCATGCGTAAACAACTGCACATCTCAAACATTCTTTACACAAGTTATAATTCTGTGTGGGTCGCTCCACAGTGGCATATTTCTCGTTCTACCAATTCGTTGTCGATAGTAATTTGGTTACAATTGTAATCTGTAGCCGCTGGCATCAATCTTTTCATCTGCCCACAGTTGGTAGTCAATTGGCCGTCGCTTCACAACGCGACTAATTGATTGACAATCGTGCGGTTTACAATTGATTGGCTCTATATTGTGGGAGATTGAAGGATAATGAACGAGACACACAGCGTTACGTGCAGTCTGCTACGCCACTGGGCGATAAGGCTGGTCATCTACTGGAGATGTGCGCGCGAGATATCACGTGCGAAGCCAGCACCCCCAGTATATGTAGTTTATGAGTAAAACAATGAATGAGTTGATGATTTAAGCAGCCATTGCGCCTATAGTTGGGTTAACACTTGGTGTGATTTACGGCCATTTTCAATATTTGATCCATACATGGATTTTGAGATTCGAGATTCGTGTTTGACATATTTTGTATGGAGCTTATGTCAAAAACGAATCTAAAATCTACAGATCTATCTAAAGATCGAATATTGAATTCCATAGTTACTAATCGTTGTTTGAAATGAGTGTGTTCTTTGTGTGTCTGTTGATTCAATGTTTGTTACATCAATACGAAAAATAGCAAGTATTAAATTAAGCGCAGTCATTGTCTTTCTAAACGCAAACAGTATACGGTTCAGTGGATGATGAATATTTTCACACTCAAGTTCTGCTCTCCCACATGTCTGCAAAGTGCGCAGTCTAAAACTAGATAAGCTACGCCATAGTAGTATCAATACCTAGGAACGATCTGAGTGCAGTGATACGATATCTGATCTGCATCGCACAGCTTCCATGCGACCTCTATGTATGACGCGGAAATGTCTCAGACTTGGACCGGTGAGCATCGTTGTATTTATGCAGAAGATCTACTGTAACTGATGCAAGTTTCGCATGCTTAGGGACTGTGCACATATAGTGAAGCACTATCAAACGATTATTTATCGACATTGTTCTCATTTAGAAATAGCCCAAATTGTTTTGTTAATTGATTTTGTAAATTATTTTAAATGAGATAAATGTCCATAATAGCTTGATTGAGCTTCGCTATAGGAACGTGCGTCGGCCCTTCGACATGATTTTATCTTCTTATTAGACTTTAGTCATACATACATACAGATAGACTCACACCTGTTTCCCGGAGGGGTAGGCAGAGACTACGAAACGCCATCTGCAACGATCCTTGATTCATTCACTCCAATCAAGATTGTCATGCATTCTTTTCTGTGTTTTCGGGTAGGTACTTCTGACCTGTCCTGTTTTTACGATGTCTCCAATCTGGTCAGAGGACGTCTGCCTTGGTCTTCCCCTTTGTCCATTCACACTTACCTTGTATATCTTCTTTGTCAGTCTTTCGTCATCCATCCTCTCCATGTGCCCAAACCATCTTTACATGCCTTTCTCGATGCTTGTCACTACATCTTCTTTTACCCCATAACACTCTCTTGTCACACAATTCTTTACGCTGTCATTCAAAGATACACCTCACATGCTGTGCTCTCATTTCTACAGCATTTATTCTACTTTCAAGTCTCTTCTGCCATACCCAACTTTCACTACCATACATAAGGGTAGGCACCAACACACCTCTATGTACAGCCAAACGTGCCTTTTTGGACACGTTTTGACTGTTCATAAACGCCTTCAGAGCTCCATTCACTCTATTACCTGCATTAACACTTCTTTCAATATCTTCTTCAATCTTACCATCTCTAATAAACAATGTATACAAACTCATTCACTTGCTCCACTCGTTGTCCATCGATCATAACATTACAAGCCGTAACGCATTCCTCCTTTTCAAAACCCATAACTTTCGTTTTACTTACGTTTACTTTCATTCCCTTCTTCTCTAATGGGTGCATTATTAGTAATTCTAGAAACCTCGTACTTGTAAAGCCAAACAACGCAACACTCGTCAAACTCTATGTCAATATTCTACGTGAAAGCTTAGTTATTCTGATTGATAAAATGATAATATTAATGACTGATTTTGTAAAATCACTTAGTTCTATAGAATGCTGTAAGCAGGACCTATTATCCAGCACCTACACGACATACGAAGGCTGCAATAACTGTCGATTAAATAGGTAGTTATTTATGTGCTGAAATAAATCAAAATAATTTATTTCTCCTATGGAATGAAATGACCTTTTAATTCGAAATTCTGTTGCAATAAGTTAAGGTATAATTACAAGTCAGCTGCTATTACTGAATACGAGTATACTAGACCTTACACTCAGTTCCCTTCCTATTTTGTTTAACGTTTGGAAAGCTTATCTATACACCTAAACATATATAAATAAAATTGAAGTGTCTATATGTAATTTAAAAATAACTTATTTTCAAGTGCATATAATTACACGATGCCATATCCTAAGCAACCCTTTTTTAAATGTTTGTCCGTCTGTCGGTCTGTTTTTTTGTGCGCGATAATCTCTGGAATGACTACACCGACTTTAATACGATTTTCACTGGAAGGTAGAGAACTTTGCGGCTACTTATAAGCTTAATTGCGCGTAAATGCTCGTTTATCGCCAAAGGTAGTATTACACTCGAGCTGTGCATTTACCTCGCACGGCTATCTTTCTTCTATCATATCACAACACAGTTATTTCACTGCATAAAAATAGTGGATATGGTGATAGTACAGACATATTTTGATTTCAAACCCTATGTACATAGCTGCATAGTTCATTCCTGTTTGAAATACATCTTATATTCACTACAATTTAGAGTCTTTTCAATAAGCACAAAAAATCACACATATGTTCTAACTGCCTAAATGTATGTTTCCAGCCGCTCAGCATAAAGGCAGGTCCACTTTAATCCCAAATTATACGGTAACGTTGAGGCTTACGCGCGCCATTCCCGGCCTCTCCGCTCGTTCTTATTTGTTAGCACAAAGCGCCTCTACTGTAAATTCGCACCTAGAATTAAGTAAACGTTTTTACCGTTCTGTAAAGCTAGCGAATGTCTTTCTTACCAACTGTCGCTAAGGCTTTGGTAACTGCCAATAAACTAAGAGTGAAATAGCTTTATACAGATCTTAGTTCGTAAACAGGTATGTGTTATGTACTAGTTATTGCTCGTAGTTTAATATTATTATGTGAATGGCTATGGCGCTGTGCTTACGGGCTTTGGAGATTTCTTTTGCTCTCTGTTAGTACAAATTTATTTTATGAACAGAGCGGATATTCGAAGTGAGTGTTAAGCACAGGACGTAAACCTCGACAAAACCGTATTAGAATAAAATTTTGATGATATTTCGAGTGGTAACTTGTAAAAATACTACATAATAGAAAAACATCTATAAGCGTTATTCAATGTTGTCTTTGATATGAATCGAGTCTCTATGGGACCAACGGAAGTTAAAGAACTAAATCGATAGAAATTGTTCTTCTTTTAAGGGATAAATTGAATTTAAAAGAATTGAATTTAAAAGAAAGCAGCAGATAGCAAGCAGATTGCACCTGAACTCAAACAAGTACCTATATTTTTATTGTAAAATATTTTTGAATTGCGACTTATAAAATTGTGTAGTAACAAGTAAACAATACAAATATAAATGTAATAACAGTTAATTTATTTAGGCGAAGGTTGTACCAATAATAATTTGTCTTCGTCAGCTACTAGTCTACACGAAATCAATTTATCAGATAAACATCAAGATCTGTTCACTGCGGCAGCTGCAGACACCAGACAAAACAGTTCAACAAAGACTTGTCGATGCTTCACTTTAGATTAATAAATATTTGTTGAACATCTCGACTGCAATTATGTAACTACTAGATAAGCCCGCGGTTACACCCGCGTTATTTAGGTTTACTGCTCCGCTCCCATGGCTCATAGCATGATATTATTTAGCCTGTAGCCTTCCTCGATTAATAGGCTATCAAACACTGAATAGTTATTTGTGCAACAAGAGAGCAAGGTTGTTTTTTGTTTCGAGTGCTGATTTTGAGTCCCGAGCAAGCGAAGGATTCTATGATTGATTCACGAGCGTAGCGAGTGAATCAAAGTTAGAATCCTGAGCGTAGTGAGGGACTCAACAGCACGAGATGCAAAAAGCTTTGCTCTCGTGTAGCACACATAACTTTTCACCACAGCAGTGAGAACACATATTACTTAGGAGACATAGAAATGAACAGGAATAGATTGAATTCTGCATTAATCACTTGTTGTTTTAACTCTTCTGGTGTTAAAGTACAGTCATCATCGCTAGTTTCACTCATCTTTTTAGATTATTTTATATATTAATATAATTTAACACTTTACGCTATACTGTATCAGCATCAGCGAAATGTTTATTCCCGCTACTTTTTTAAATACTTTTTAATACCGCGTCCCTGGTGTTTATTTTTCAAATGTATCATTGTTGTAATTCCAAATAAAAATGTATTGGTTAAATACTAATTTCATACTATTAATTAGACTTATTTTTATATAAACAATAACATATTAAAAAAAAGTAATTTCTTTATTACAAATATCTTTTTTTATTTGCGTTTCCGAAGGTGTTTTATTTGAGGTTGAATTCCAAAATCGAATTTCGAATTCGAAGGGGTTTGTTTTTTCACTCACTTTTTAGGCATGTGAAAGAGACAGAGCACAGTAAAATTCGAATGTTTTTAAATTTATGGCTGAACAATGTCAATTCGTGGCACTGAAGATTGAAAAATTAAAAAGCTACTTTGCCTCACGCTCGAATCAAAATCGCGTTTTGTTCACTGTTGTCTCGCAGCAAAAGCGGCATGTTTGAGCTGCTGTGGTGAAAAGTTTTTTTTTTAATCGGGCTGGTGGTTTCTGAGATTAACGCGTTCAAGCAAACAAACAAACAAACTGTTCAGCTTTTAAATATTATTTTTATTTTATTTATTTTAATCTTTATGCACTAAGGTGTACATGGGTGGACTTAATGCCATTAGGCATTCTCTAACAGTCGACCTTTAGGTGGTGCAGAAATAAATGTGGTAGGTGCATTGGAAGCAGTGTAGAAAGTCGAATACTGAAAAAATAAATATAATATATAAACCAGATACCGAATTTATTAGGTAATACATAATTATATTTATACTTATAGTGGTCAGATAAATACTGCAACATATGAGTATATATAATAAATACATATTATAGATATCTAAATAAGTACTATACATATAAAAATACATAAATATATAATATATATACACATTTATATATAATATACTATAACTGATGCGAATGATGATGAATGAGTGCTGATTCCCTCAATCTACTAAATAGGAGCTCTCGGACTTTCATTTTGAATGCATAACGGTTGGTGGACATTCTGACTTCAGGAGGGAGCCTATTCCAAAGCAGTACAGCTTGAACTATGAAGGAGGAATTGACAAAACCAGAAGTGTGAGTAGGACAAGCAAGAAGTAAATTATGAGAAGAACGAAGTTCCCTTTCATGAGTAGAAGAGAGATATTGAAAGTATGTTTTTAGGTAATCAGGAGGAGAAGGGGCAGTAAGAATAGAAAAGAGAGTAGTAAGAGCACGCAAACTCCGGCGTTGACGTATGGGTAACCACTTGAGTTCAGAACGGAAAGCAGATACGTGATCATACTTGCGAAGATTATAAATGAATCGAATGCAGTTATTTAGAAGTCGGTCATATTTGTTGAGATGTTCTGCATTCAGGTCATAATAGCACATATCACCATAGTCGATTAAGGGAAAGATTAAGGTCTGCACAAGCATTGTCTTAGTTTTGGGAGGCAGAAAATTCTTGAGGCGATATAAGGCGCGGAGAGTACCGGTGACTCTCTGACTAACACTATTAACCTGGGCTTGCCAGTCGAGAGTGGAATCAATATGCAATCCTAGGTCTTTGACGACAGGACTTAATGGAATTATTAGCCCATTAAACGTAACAGGAGGCAGGGTTGTTAAGTCAAGTCTGCGTATCATGCATTGACTGCCTACGATTATGGCTTGACATTTGGCAGGATTGACATCGAGGCCGAAATCTTTGGACCATGCCAAAATCGTGTCCAAATCTCTGTTCACCTCTGCTATCGCCAAAGCCACGTTATCCACTCTCGCCTGGGAGTACAGCTGCAAGTCGTCGGCGTAAAGATGATACGAACATTGAAGTCTAGGGGTCAAGAGGTTAATAAAAATAGAGAAAAGTAAAGGAGAGAGTATGCCACCTTGAGGGACACCAGAGCTAAGATCACGCCAACTTGATGAAATTTCATCAACGCGGACCGCCTGCTGTCGTCCCTGAAGATACGTTGAGAACCATTCCAGTGAACCAGGCGAGATCAGAAGATGGGAAAGGATTGATAGAAGGATGTCATGACTAACGGTATTAAAGGCGTTCGAGAAGTCAACCAAGGCCAACACAGTGACCTTAGTCTCCTCCATACCCGCCCTAATATCGCCAGTCACTTTAAGGAGTGCGGAGGTAGTGCTATAGCTAGGTCTGAAGCCAAATTGCAAAGGACTCAAAAGCTTGTTTTGATGTACAAAACTGGATAGTTGCTTATGCACACTAGCTTCTAGCACTTTGGATAGGAAGGGAAGTATAGAGATAGGACGATAGAGTTTTGGAGAGAAGGACTCTGGATTTTAGGCAATGGGATTACAAATGCTTTGCGCCACAAGGAAGGGAAGGTACCACTGGCTAGTGAAAAGTTGACGATGTGGGATATAGGAAAGGTAAGGTGATCAAGGATAAGGGTGATCATACGACGGCTAATGCCATCATATCCCACCGCGTTGGACTTAATGGAAAGGACAATCTTCTTGATCTCACTCGGTGTCACTGGAGAAAAACTAAAGGGAGTTGTGTCAGGCCGGGGCAGGCCAGCCACATAATCAATAGTACGACGTCTGGTTTGGAGATCCAATTGAATAGTAGAGGAGAAATGTTGGTTTAAATCCTCCAAACCAACCGTCATCTGAAAATCTGTGTGACGTTGCTTGCCAATACCTAGAGTCCCGAGGAACTTCCAGATATTGGCAGGGGATGAGGAATTTATGTTGTCTAGAATATGGCGGCGTTTAGCGTTCCGCACCATCTGGTTACACCGATTTTTTGCAGCCTTGAAGAGGTTCCAGTTTTCGTCAGACCGATCCCGTCGGAACTGCCGAAATGCTCGATCCCTGCGCCTCATTGCCATCTGTATACCTCTAGTCATCCACGGAGCCGGAGGACGTTTTATTTTTATTTTCCTGACGGGGGCATGTTTGTCGAATAAATTCAGCACTATGTTATTGAACGTATATACCTTCTCATCCACAGTGGCAGCCGCCGTCACCTGATTCCAATTGACTTCAGAGGCATCCTTTTCCAAACAGTCACGATCTATACGTCCAAAACAACGCAAGTGCAGTACCTTAGGACGGGGTTTAGGTGGTTTAAGGTTATAGGAAAGGAAGAGGAGATCATGGTGAGAAAAACCGGGAGCAGGGAATTGGGCATGGGAATGGACTAGGGAGGGGTCTGAGGTAATAATTAAGTCTAGCGGTATGAGGTAATAAATAAGTGTCCAGACCTTCAATATTGTGGTGAGTAGGGCTAAGAGGAAGAGTGTGAAAACTGGCAGACTCAATTAATTTGAGGAGTCGAAGGGAACGAGGGGAATCGAGGGCGAGGTCAGTGTTGAAATCTCCCATGATGATATGATGTGCGTATTCAGACCCTAAAGATTCCAGAATCGATTCGAGACTGGAGAAATAATTAACAGTGGGAGGACCGTAAACGACACCAAGGAGGGTTTTGGCTCCATTGACTGAAACCTCGAGAAAAAGATACTCCGCTGAAGCAGAATAATTAGGTGGAGAAGACAGAAGAATTTTGAAAGGTAGCGAGCTGCGAAGATAAATAGCCACACCACCGCCTCTCCTGTCTACCCTGTCATTACGAATAAGAACAAAACCAGGGAGGGGGTAGGTGGTAGAAACAAGATGAGGTTTCAGCCAGCTCTCTGAAATCAGAATGGCATAAACGTTAGCATTACTGAAAGTGTCATACAAGGCACTGTAGTGACTAGGTACACTCTGCGCATTGATATGACAGACATTCAAGAACTTCGATGTAGGTTGATCAAATGAACGCCTGACAAAATCACCAAGAGACTCTGTAATTGAACAAAAACTATCGTTAGTTGAGGAACTAATGGATTCATGAGCTGAAAGGAAAGAATCATCATCAGATAACATATAATAAAAATAATATAAAATAAATAATAAAAATAGATAATAAAATATACATAGATATATACCTAACTAATATGCAAATAAACTAGATTATAAACCTACTATATGGAAAAGAGCACGCATACGTTTATATGCTGTCCTTTATTGCTGCACCACCTGCCAGCAGACTCATACACAAAACATAATAAAAGTGAAGTGATGAAACAAAACGCAAATAACAATAGCCAATTTTAAAAACATTTTTAGCGCGTTTCCGAACGCATTCTCTTATGTTAATACCATAAAATGTCATCGAAAAGTTGATAACTGTCAAAATATTAAAGTAAAACTTTTTGTAAACAAGACTTTAACATAAAAATAATTGAGGGTGCGTTGAGGAATAAGTAATGATGTTAGTAAACACAAGTATAACAGAGAAGCGAAAACATAAATATGTACAGAAAATACTATTTACGCGGCAAGTTCTTGGCATTCCCGGGTGCGCCAGAAGATGCAGGATGCCCCGCAATGCTCCTGGTCTCTGATGAAGTGCTGCTTGAAGCTTTGGAATACCTCTGCATCAGCCCACTGAGCTCGTTCTCTGCAACTATCTTGTGGCAACTACCATCCGACGCTTTTATGACGATATTGCCATCTTGAGTCCAACAATTTCTCAAGCCAAAATGTATCCGGGCCCTCCCAAATACAGCCTGCCGTGCTTTCGTAAGGAATTCCCTTACTGATACCGACGACCCCTTCAAAGCAGTCTTGGCATGCCATGCAGAAGGTCTAACGTCCACTCTGGCGAACCGCACTAGTGTAGGACGCTTGCTTTTTTTTTTGAGAGCGCCGATTCGGTAGCAGCTGCGGATGTCAGCGGCAGCGATGTCCTTCAGCTCCATTTTATTGTGCATAATACCCAGGATGGTGGCGACACAGTTCTCATTCTCGGCCTCGGGCACACCTAAAAAGAGGAGGTCCTTATGTCGATGTCTTGTCTCCACAATGTCAAGCTGCTTTTGACATTCCTGTATTTGCTGACGAAGTAAGCCCAGCATGTTGAAGACCAGCTCACGGAAAGTCCGGAACTCCTGGGCAACCCGTGCTACAGTGTCTTTGGACGAGTCACCACTGTGTAACTGCGCTTCAAGAGCTTCCATCCTCTTCATAAAACTCTCTTCTAGGCTTTTTTGTGCGGACTCAATGTCTTGTAGTTGAGACATAGTGGTTTATTTGTCACAATGTGTTTAGTGATAAGTGATATGTACAGCTGGCAGGTGGTGAGTAGTAACACTCAATTATTAGGTGTCATCAACACAGCTCAATATATATTATGATAACGGGGACTATTATAAACTATTTTTATGAAGTAAAATTTAAAAAATACTGATAATTAAAAATAAATTGAATTTATAAACTCGCAATGTTGTGTTCACTTTTTCGGCACCTACCGCCAAAAAAAAAAAATTTGTTTAGATTTTAAATAATCAGCACTGAACGTTGGTTTATCTGGGATCGGGTGCGTCAACAGTTGGCCGACTGCGGTGGGAACAGCCTTACTGCGTGCCCTATCGATGCCAACGATCGCAAGTCTGATCCCGGCCTTAGATTGCTCGCTTCGGGAAACTCTGCTATATTATGGGAGTACATATTTGCTTCCGTTATTGTTATTTTTTTGTTTGATATTATTTTTCGTATGCAAATATTTTTGGGTGAAGGTGGGGCTTTTTTGAAAGAAATAGAGATACTTACCTATCTCTATTAGGAATATGAAATAGGTACAAACTTAGGTATATATTTTAAATAACTTTTCAATACAATTCTTCTATAATTTTTTTTGTAATATAACTACTCCTGCTCTAGAAATAAATCTCGTACTGCAAGATGCAAAAAGCTTTCTTTTAATGTTAATAGGCGGCAAACGAGCAGACGGATTGCCTAATGGTAAGCAAATACCGCCGCCCATGGACACAAGCAACACTACAGGAATCACAAGAAAGTTGCCGCCCCTTGGGGTTGGGAAAAGGGATAGGATGAGGAGTGGGATGAGGGAGAAGGAATAGGGGATAGGGCCAAATGTTCATATAGCTTTTTTTTTTTTGTTTTTTTTTGTTTTTAAAAAGACAACTCCCGCACTAAGACTAAATCCTGTGTCGCGGGGGACTTTACAAACATACATCCAACGGACACAATGAACACCCAGACTCGAAACAACAATCTATGGATCACACAAAGTGTTGTCTCGTGTGGGGATCGAACCCACAACACTCGGCGCAGCGTCAAGCGGCGAGGCGACCGCTTAAACCATTACGCCAACCGTGCAGTCATAAATTACTTTTAAATAAGCTATTACGTAAATTGGCTGTGATCTTTGAATACTTAAGATTGTAAAGTTATGAGACTCGATTTAACATTAATTTCATAATTCCAATATTATCTCTGATTCCATCTATTTTTTCTTCATTTGTTTCATCTGCCGGAGAAGTGGAGAGCAGAGCTAGCCACACAAAGTTTTTTTATGGTAATAGGCGGCAAACGAGCAGACGGATCGCCTGATGGTAAGCAATTACCGCCGCCCATGGACACGAACAACACCACAGGAGTCACAAGTGCGTTGCCGCCCCTTGGGGTTGGGAAAAGGGATAGGATGAGGAGTGGGATGAGGGAGCAGGAATAGGGCCTCCGGCACCCTCACTCACCGAACGAAACGTAACAGTTTAGGTACTATTACTTTACGTCGAATTTCTGTGAGAGGGTAGTACTACCCTGGTCGAGCCGGCCCATTCATGCTGAAATCAGCAAGGCTACTGCCTATATCCATTGTATATAAATAAAAGTGTATGTATCTTAGCGGGCTTTTTAAGTACTCTGACGATAACATTACCTATTAGAGCAGTAATAATTATTAGTGTTTTTTTTACCACAAGATCCACTAGTTATCGAAGAAATCCAAACAATGTAGGTGTGTGAATACCACCCCATACTTTTATATGTATTTTCAGTATAAAGTTATACAAGTTGGAGTTCAATCTGAAGCTGGAAGAAAATTCGTGAAAATGAACTTCTATATATGTACGAGCTTACTCGGCGCAAAATTATGGTTCAAAACCATAATTTTGCGCCAAGTAAGCTCGTACATGTGCACGGAAACTTTGTTGAGTTTCGAACATACGCAGAATAATTATTTTTAGCGTATCTCTGATGTATGGTGCGAATTTTTATTTCAAAGTATTATTACTTAATAGTCTTACATGTACACATTAAAATCATCTTATCAATAATTATCTTATCAATCAGACCCCAATAAAATACTTTCTTCGCCCCTCTGCTGTGGCAAGTGTCCATGGGCCCGGTAATCACTTACCACTGGGCGATCCGTCTCCTCGTTTGCAGCCTATTATAAAAAGCAAAAAATTTTAACTAGAGAAAACGTAGAAGTGAAAGTCATTTAATCGCCATTTTTGTATGCGAATTAAACAAAATAGAACAATGTATAGGAGCACCAACGTACATGTATGTAAATCGTAACACCAACCGTGACGACACAGTGGCACACAAATGCGCAATAAAGCTTTAGGTCCTCTATTCCGAAGGCCTGGCTATCCCGTCATCCGTTTGGCAAAGTGCCGCATCGGACTTGAAGTGTGGAACGACCAGCCGCCTTAAAAACTGATGACCTGTGACCGAAGAAGCACTACTCGCTAGTATTGTGTCTTAAAGCGAATGATCCTGAAAGTGTATTGACTAAACAAGTACACTATAGTACGAATATAACTAAGATGAAGTGACCAGTGGTGAATTTTAATAAGTAAATTGATCTATTTTGGTTCCTCTGCTTCTGGAAGTGCCGACTAGCAAAACTTGGCAGTCAGCAGCGCATATACATACCTATAGTTTTTTGGTTAGACTAGATTAATACCAAAAATCGAAGCTTACTTTCCAAGTTCATATCACCATTTATAGTAGTGCACGAATCCTTTAAAATGTAGCGTGTATTAAATGCTTAAATGAGTTCGTTCGTCATCATATTATTATAGGGAGTTGGGCTAAGTCTCTCTACATCTTGGATATAAATAAAATAATAATAATGATGACTATTCAACATAATTATTATAATGATGTCAATTTCACACGTGAGTTACGGGACTTACCAAAAATAAATTTAGCTACAAGCTGACGAAAACTAAGAAATAAGATATAAAACTGGTCTTAAAATAACTCAATAGGCTTATTTATAAGTGGTTCCTTTGTAAAGCGGAGTGTCAGTGGCACTCAGCAGCAAGCCGTAATCTTTCCGTTTCTTTTCAATTATCCTTTATGAAAAGTTTTATTGTCCCGACCTCAAGTCCTCAACTAGGAAATAACTTGTTGAAGAATGCAGTGGAAGTTGATAAGCGAGCTTCAGTCTAATGAGACTAATTTGCAAAAGTCACGAAGTTCTAAGCGTCTATTGAGTTCTTCCGCAAATAGAACTTTGTCTAAGTATTGACGGTGATCGATTCGCTCATTAGCGACATTTTTAAATACCCTACTGATTGGAGTTCTAAAACTCGGTTTACTAATGTTTGCCATAATTTAAAATGCCATAATTTCATATGCCATACTGGTATTCGCCATAATTTCATTAGAAATAACGCTTCAGTTGTCATAATCGTGATATGACATAAACTGACTTTCACTAATTCCATTGGTCATAATCGATCAAGTGTCATAATAATTTAAATCCATAAATGTATGTGCTATAATTTTCGTTTTCAATCATATAAGAAAATAGAGAATAAACTGAAGTTGAACAACTTCAGTTTATTAAACTAGTGTGAAGAATGTGGACTAAGTTGACGGAGCCCTGCTTCGTAGGGCTCCTATTTTGGGGTTAAGGGTCAAAAGAGAACCCTAACCTAACCTATTCGAGTCGGATTGCTCTGAGTCGGGGTGTTAACGATAATTAAATCAACTTCAGTTTATTAAACTAGTGTGAAGAATGTGGACTAAGTTGACGGAGCCCTGCTTCGCAGGGCTCCTATTTTTGGGTTAAGGGTCAAAAGAGAACCCTAACCTAACCTATCCGAGTCGGATTGCACTGAGTCGGGGTGTTAACAATTATTAATTTCGACCTAACAATATTATGTTTTATTTTCATAATTATATCAAATTTTGATTATGACAAGAGTCGATTATGAGATGTGTTACTTATGGAAACTAATTATTATGATATATGTTGTTATAGAAAGTCATTTTATGGCAAATAAAAGTTATCACTGTTGAGTTGTTAAGACAAACGTTATTAGTATAAATGATAATAGTGCAAGTAAATATTATGATCGGGGATGATTATGGCAAACAATATTAGTGCAAATGAATTTATGGAAAACGAGAGAATACCCTAAAACTCTTTTAGAATAGTAAGCTAGAATGTTTAAAGCGGTTTTTCATGGAAAAGTTCACAGTCTAAGTGGATAAGTGCCATCGCGGGCGTAAATGCTAGGTACCACTTAGGTTACGTAGTTATGCTTAAATGTGAAGGAGCCTGACTAAAAATGGAATGATCTTTTGTGGGGCTTTTACATAAACTTATTGTATTACTGAATGTCTGACAGACAACCCACAGCCGGCAACTACTGTGTGTATGACGCTGAAATCTTGCTATGTTTGTTAGAGAGTGTAGGATTTTTAGCAATTCCCACCCTAAGAGGGTAAAATAGTCCCACGTGGGCGGACCGGTTGGTGCAGTCTAGTCTTATAGGTACATAAAATGATTGACTAAGGTCAAAGGCACTGTACCCAGGCAATACTTCACTGACAAAGGTACCATTGCTCTCTGGACTTTAGTTCGTAACTTTGCGAAAGCTTCTTTGTTAAGTGTACAATATTTAGGTCCTAAGTTCCATATATTGCAATCGTTATTCATTTACAATGCGTCTGTAAAAATAGAATTATAATTATTTCCTTATAGCATTGTATTAGTATTTAGAAATCACAAACAAAAACACTTTGATTTGAAACAGGCATTCATGACAAGTTCACAAATATTTGTTTCGTGGGAATATTTGAAACGTTGTTGTAGGTAAGCGACAGATAGGAGCTAGCGTGGGCAGCTACTCACATATTTGCGTTTTCAATGCACTTGCGACTCTTGTACTTTATTATCTGATAGTCTTTGTGGTTTTATACATAGCTTTGGCTTAAGTTTACGCAAATGACGTATATTTACATATACATATATTTACATATAGCATGGGTTCTTTGATTTATTGTCATCAATGTATAATAAATCACACGGATATATCATTTTTAAAATGTCAAATTTAGTGATAAAAATAATAAAGTTTATCTAATGTAATCTTTTCTGATACAGGTATGATGAATAAAACGAGATAATCCACCGATTTGCGTGAGTAATGAAGATAATGCACATTTATTTGTTATCCTGCACAAGTGCAAGAGAAGATTAGATGCTAATGTTGTTACGCTGATATGACGGATAGGTATAATAGGGTTGTTTCCAACTAGTCAAATCAAGCACTTTTAACGAAATGTCAGAAACGACCTTTGCTAAGGATTTTGTATGCAATAAGACGTAGTGACGTCATAGTGTTTTGCTGTCAAGTAGAATACTTATTATCAATAAATTGAAGACAAAAAAGTTAAGTAAAGTTTTAACATTAATTGATGAATGAAACTACTATTATTTTGACATGTTTCACTAGGATAAAAATACTTGTATAATTTATTTCACTTGCAAGAAACTTCCCTATTGTATGGACTGTATTAAAACCAAATAATTTCAATGTTTAGCTATGAAATTAAATTGCCAACCGTATTATTTGCAAAATCAGTCAACTGGCTAATTTACCAGCTTACAATATTATGAAATACAGATACCACAGTGAGATACCAAAATAGTTAGGTCCCACGTCCCACAAGCCACATCATGCATCTTATTTGACCTTTATACTTAGTCTGAATATGGTATAAATTTAAATTTAATGCACAAACGCCGGCAGTTCACAATACAACGGAAAGGTAGGCACGGGTTAATAATACTGATTTATTTTATGAGCGCTTGTCAAATACTGTTGTTTATATGGTCATAGGACACAGATATAATGTTCCACTGATATTTAAATATTTAGCATGGTGGCCGCTTATGAATATTTGAAAGCAGGCCTGTAATATCGTGGAGCTAATATCTAAATTAATCTTATATCGGCAACGTTCATCTCTCTTGAAATTTATTTCAACCATAGTCGTATAAAGATGTGATTCTTAAAATATATATCATGATACTGGCATATTTTAGCACCAGTGGTGAAAATGATTTAATGGTGTCATAAAATACGATACCAAGCGTCTTGCATCAGATCCTATAACCCTCATTAGTGCGTCAAAACTCATAAAATACTGCGTGCTTTGTCACTCTCATGCACAAATTACAAGCAATATAACTCCGTCCCCCTCCCCTTTCCTCCCATTTCGCCTCCAACACATGAAAACTGACCGCATGAACTCCTAGACGAATTAAGGATCAAACTGTAATGGTCGTTTTCAAACCCCATCCGCCAGTTTATTGTGACTCGAGACCGCTATCATCGCCTTTATAAGCCAAATTTACCCTTAAGTATTCCCATTAAGGTTGTAATTTGTTCGATTGGAGGTTTAGACGGGAAGCTATACAAATTGATCCCATCACGAGGATCCCGGGCTTAAGGAACGATACACAGTTTGCCGGAAATCACACTATTTATATATGAGTATTAAGTTAATAGCCGGCTTTGTTGTACTATCGGTTTGTTTGAAATAGACGCCATATTGGCTTAAAGTGGTACATGTAGGAAATGAGATTGACAGTTTAGATAGCTGCTCGGAATGGCCCGTTTTTCAGTCGACGATTTGCTTGACGCGCTCTAATTTCAATGGCTGCCAGTTACAGTAATGTGAAGGCTAAATTGATCTACTGCTGTCATTATTGTAATAGTTTCGCTTACTCAATGCTAGGACGATTCAAGGAATCATTTATTTTTTATTCTAAATCACTTATAGTTCATTGGCACTTAAGCTGGGACTATTCATCTTCAGGAAATAGAAAATTACTATATCTTCTACACAATATGTCTATAATATCTCTAACAGTAAATATGAATATTAATTGATAATATTGTGATAAATTTTATTAGGTAGAAGTCAAAACGACGAGTAACACGTGTTACTAATTAGAAATATGCAATAACAAGCAATCATATTGCATACCAATGTCTGATACAAAATAAAGCACGTATTATATGCCGTATTGAAACAAGTTAAGTTTATAACAAATAATTCGAAACGTTTCTCATAAAAGTTGAAACAAAACTAACATGAAACCAATCTCCATTCTTGAAACTTGTGGTCTTCTTCTGCAAATTCAGATATCTTCAGTGACCTACATTACTGACACAACCTTAAACATCTTAACCCTAATAAAAAGTCTTACGTAGCGAAAATCAGTCGTAGGTAGTCATTCACGTCTCAGTATACAGTTGGTAGTTCATTCCTCGGCGGTAACTTCAGCACATTTCAGCTTAGAGCCCACAAACTTTTCATACTGGTCCGTAAAAGTTAACAAGAGTACAGATAAAAATACAGCCGCCACGTTCGTGTGCAATAAAGCAACGTACGTTTATTGCGTAAATAAAGACAGCGCGCAGCGGTTTGTTACTGAGACGCAGACGGGCCACTTTTTGTTGTGTAAGCTGAAACATAAATTCTCCTGGAGCAAAAACAATCTTGATCTGGCTTGTGAACGCTTGGTACGATTATCAATTTGTATTGACTTGTTCGTTACATAAAGATCAGTCTTTAGAAGTCTTTTAGAAGCACCTTTGTATAAAATGAATATAAAAGGCTATTTACAAGGATTAGTTATTTGTGCAACAAGAGAGCAAAGTTGTTTTTTGTTTCGAGTGCTGATTTTGACTCCCGAGCAAGCGAAGGATTCTATGATTGATTCACGAGCGTAGCGAGTGAATCAAAGTTAGAATCCTGAGCGTGGTGAGGGACTCAACAGCACGAGATACAAAAAACTTTGCTCTCGTGTAGCACACATAACTTTTCACCACAGCAGTGAGAACACATATTACTTAGGAGACATAGAAATTAACAGGAATAGATTGAAAACAAAATTCTGCATTAATCACTTGTTGTTTTAACTCTTCTGTTGTTAAAGTACAGTCATCATCGCTAGTTTCACTCATCTTTTTAGATTAAGTACTTTATATTAATATATTATAGGTAACACGTTACGCTATACGCTACAGTATCAGCGAAATGTTTACCACAGACTATATGTTTACTTTATTCCCGCTATTTTTTTAAATCGCGTTTTGATACCGCGTCCCTGATGTTTATTTTTCAAATGTATCATTGTAGAAATTCCAAATAAAAATGTATTGGTTAAATACCAATTTTATACTATTAATTAGACTTATTTTTATTAAAATCCAATAATATATTAAACATATAAACAAAAACATTTAAAAAACAAAATAATTTCTTTATATATAAAGATATTTGTATATCTTTAAATTTTAGGGTATAACGCGTTTCCGAACGTGTTTTCTTTGAGGTCGAATTCCAAAATCGATTTCGAAGGAGTTTGTTTCTTTCACTCGCTTTTTTATATGCATGTGAAAGAGACAGAGCACAGTAAAATTCGAATGTTTCAAATTTATGGCTGAACAATGTCAATTCGTGGCACTGAAGATTGCAAAATTAAAAAGCTACTTTGCCTCACGCTCGAATCAAAATCGCGTTTTGTTCACTGTTGTCTCGCAGCAAAAGCGGCATGTTTGAGCTGCTGTGGTGAAAAAGTATTTTGTTGTATTGGGCTTTGAAACAAACATTAACTACCTAATATAGCCGAATGGGGATACCCACAGACAGCCATACAGATGTTATCGGATTCGAATCCACGGCGCGCACTACTGATTTTTGGAAGTTATGTGCATATTAAACATTTAATAATAGCTCGCCCCTTGTGTTTTGGAGTACACGGTAAGCCATCAGTCCCGGCTATCATGAAGATCTCTGATAATTGTTACAGTAAGCTGGTAACCCCGAATAAAACTGACATTGTTCTAAACCATGGGATATCGCTATTAACCATTTGGGTTGTGAAAGCTAGCGCGGAGTCGCTCTGTGATAAAGCTAATATTTTGTCCAATCTCGTTAGACTAGTAAGTGGAAACCGGGGTCCGAGGTGTGTTGTTCTCCAATGCAACTAGGATAACGCTAGGACGGTGATGATGAGTCATTATTAGACTAGTAAAGTAAAACTGTAGCATACGATTATGTACTTTTTCAGTCAACTGATAAGACATACACGATTAAAGGATATTCGCTTGCTAACATTTTAAGAAGATTTAATTTGAAGATCATACAGTTTACAAATAATTTAAAAAATATATTGGATTTTAAAAATCTTCGCTATTCTTTATACAGTAACCACTAGCCGTAAAAGAAAGCTACGTACGGTTGTACGATAAGACACTTTTCTCTATAACAATTATTACTTTAACAAAAGCTGTAACAGCTTGTTAACCCTTTTGCGTTTTCTTGAACCCGAAAAAATTAAATATTATAATTAAAATTATACCTATTCTAACCACACGTGCCTTTTTTAACTTAATTCTACGTACCAGCCACGTACCAATTTTAAACCTTTTTCTTAGTCGATAGCAGCGCCACAAAAAGTTGCTCGTCTACGCAGCCACATATTCACATTTACAGTAGGTCGTAGGTATTCGTATTGGTAATGGTCGGCGTGGTGCCAAACGTCGCAATGGCGTTCTACACGTGGATAACACTCCATTAACGGCACGTAGTTTATGTCCCCGCAATTATCAACACTATTTGGCTATCGGTTGTGGCCATAGTGTAGTTAGTCGAATAGGCCTATAGTTAGTCGAATAGTGCAATATTGTCTTATAAGTTGCGTAGTGTGCGCGGGCTTTATTCTGTTTGAAAAACGCAACGAACTGGTATCATTTTTTGTTGGTTGTAGACGGTAGCTGCTGCTTAGAGTAATGGTGCTATGAGCATCGTAAAGTCTTCGATACAGAGATGATTTTATGGTCTAACATAGAAGCTCATCGCACTTAGATGTGTCTTGTTTAAGATTTATTTTATAACATTATTATGTAACGTATTGGCTTAGTACTGTCCATTAAGATAACCAAAATGCATTGTTTGGAAATAAATTTATTGATAAATATTAAAAAAAGAATTGCGATTCTGTTGTATTATTAAGGATTTTTTATTTCTTTTGGCAGCGCATAGAAGTAAACGTTCTAGCGTCTAGCCACAGCATTACCAGCTTTAAGTAGGTACCATTTAAGATACATACTCGTATGTACTAATAAACGCGACAAATTCCAGTGCATTTCTCACGTGTTTACAACATCAATAGCCTTTTTTCTAAAGAAAAGTATTTTTTTACTAAATCTGCTTCATAGGGGAGAATAATTATTATGAAGTTCTTATTTTACTTACTTACGTTATTTTGTTCTTCCATGTCGGAGGTCTTCGGGCGGTCTGGAAATTCCGACACCAGAGTTGGCCACACACTCACACAAAAAACAAAACAAACATTATGAATTCCTCCTACACCAAAACTTAATATCTGAAATAAACAGCTTCTATTGATAGGGCGATCTTTGTATTTATTAAAGAAGGGAAGCATCTGTTAACTTAACTGTTACTACCCTATAATTTACTAATAACTTTCTATTATAGTAGACAGCATCAATATTTTTTTATGAATAAAATTTGAAAAACATCAAAATTATAATCGACCACAATTTCGATCCAACCAATTACGTATTCGGGATATAACACCACTCGTTATATTATAACACAAACATCGATTCTATTGTATTCGAAATTTAGTATAATAATGTATTCGAATACAATCAGCTATTGATAACGATCAGTGATCGTGTGACATCTCGATTGGATGCGGGTGTCACAGCACTTATCTACACATACATTTATTTACGGCTGTTTCGATCCACGATACACAGTGCTGGTAAATTGATGGGCAGTGAATCAAGTCCGGTTTGTCTTTGAAACCGCCGACTAAGCAATAAATTCGCAAACTCGCAAATAAATAAAACCGAATGGAATTGTTTTGCTGTTAGTTTTTTGACGTGAAAAGTGCTACAATTTTATTTAGTTTTATGACTGTTTCGCGTTGAGTATCTGAGCTGAGTTGAACTACAGTTAGTAATCCCAAAAGTTCGTCACATTACAAACTTTGAGTGGTGTTCGAAGCGTCGTAGTTGAGAAGTGTTAGCGACATCACTTATGCAAAGAGGCTCCAATTTTACATATTTCAAAGTTTAGTTAGTGTTTGCTCAAAACATTGATGGAGTTATGCTTCAAACTCGGTAGTTCATAATACCAATAATCAAGGACGGTTCTTTATGCTTGGTTATTGTTTTATGACGACAGCAATATGCGGACGAAGTTTTATTAAAATTTTAATGTTGTGCTAAAGCTTCAATGTAGTATATAAAATGATTTAGTCATGAGCGTCGCATATGTCTTTTCTACATAGGTACCTACATATGTCTTCATTCATATTTACTTCCTGCTGTTCTATTGACTTGGTAAGCTGTAATTCGTGGGTTCAGTCCATTCTAGAAATATTTTTTTGTGATGAGCACTATTATACTGTACTCATCATGTATATTTGTATACAGCAATTACATCTATATTACTTCTGATTTATGTTTTGTGTAGGCACTATTAATCGAAAAAGAGAAATAATTTTTTATGCACTAATATATCTACTTCAACAATTTTTGCTTTGAATGTTTTCCTAAGTGACTATTATCCATTCGCGCGCGTATACAACTGCACATCTCAAACATTCTTTACTCAAGTTATAATTCTGTGTGGGTCGCTCCACAGTGGCATGTTTCTCGTTCCATCAATTCTTTGTCGATAATAATTTGGTTACAATTGTAATCTGTAGCCGCTGGCATCAATCTTTTCATCTGGCCACAGTTGGTAGTTAATTGGCCGTCGCTTCACAACGCGATTAATTGATTGACAATCGTGCGGTTTACAATTGATTGGCTTTATGTTGTGGAAGATCGACGGATAATGCTCGAGACACACTGTGTTACGTGCAGTCTGCTACGCCACTGGGCGATAAGGCTGGTCATCTAATGGAGATGTGCGCGTGAGTTATGAATCTAACCATAAACGACTTGATGGTTAAAGCAGCCAGTGCGCCTATAGTTATGGGTTAACAGTTTGTGTGATTAAAATCGTTGTTTCAAATGAGTGTGTTCTTTGTATTTGTTGATTTAATGTCTGCCTCGTTGGTCTCGCGGCATAAATGTGCGCGTGGGACTGGGAGGTCTCAGGTTCGAATCCCGGGTCGGGCAAAGTGTTATTGAGTTTTTCCGTTAGGAAATTCTCAGTAGCAGCACGGAGTCTGGTAGTGTGCCCGGTACGGCAATAGGCTCGCCCCCTATTACGTGGGACTAAAATAAATCTGGCGAAAAGTGGGTGTAGCAATATACCTCTGCCTACCTCTTCGGGGATATAGGCGTGAGACTATGTGTATGTGATTCAATATTTGTGATATCAGTCCTCCGCAACATGAAAATAGCAAATATTATATTAAGCGCAGTCATTGTCTTTTCAAACGCAAAGAGGTTCGGTGGATGATGGATATTTCCACACTCATGCTCCGCTCTCCCACATTTCTGCAAAGTGCGCAGTCTAAAACTAGATAAGCTATGCTATAGTAGTATCAATACCTAGGAACGATCTGAGTGCAGTGATACCATATCTGATCTGCATCGCACAGCTTCCATGCGACCTTTATGTATCACGCGGAAATATCTCAGACTTGGACCGGTGAGCATCGTTTTATTTATGCAGAAGATCTACTGTAACTGATTCAAGTTACGCATGCATAGGGACTGTGCACATAATATAGTGAAGCACTATCAATATCGACATTATTCTCATTTAGAAATAGCCCTAATTGTTTTGTTAATTGATTTTGTAAATCATTTTAAATGAGATTAATGTCCATAATAGCTTGATTGAGCTTCGCTATAGGAACATGCGTCGCCCCTTCTATATGATTTTATCTTCTTATTTGACGATATACTTAAATCATACATACATACATACGTATACATAGATTCACGTCTGTTTCCCGGAGGGGTAGGCAGAGACTACGAAACGCCCTCTGTAACGATCCTGACATACCTCTCTTGATTTATTCACTCCCATCAAGACTCTCATGCATGCTCTTCTGTTTAGGGTACTTCTGACCTGTCCTTTTTTTTGGATGTCTCCAATCTGGTCAGAGAACGTCCGCCTAGGTCTTCCCCTTTGTCCTGTCCCATTCAGACTTGCCTTGTATATCTGCTTTGTCAGTCTTTCGTCATCCATCCTCTCCATGTGCCCAAACCATCTGGACATGCCTTTCTCGATGCTTGTCACTACATCACATCTTCTTTTACCCCACACCACTCTCTTGTCACACAATTCTTTACGCTGTCAGTCAAAGATACTCCACATATACTTCTCAGTGCTCGCATTTCTACAGCATTTATTATACTTTCAAGTCTCTTCTGCCATACCCAACTTTCACTACCATACATAAAGGTAGGCACTAATACCCCTCTATGCACAGCCAAACGTACCTTTTTGGACATGTTTTGGCTGTTCATAATCGCCTTCAGAGCTCCATTCACTCTATTACCTGCATTAACTCTTCTTCTCTCTTATATCTCTTATAAACAACGTAACTAAGTATACGAACTCATTCACTTGCTCCACTCGTTGTCCATCGATCAAAATATTACAAGCCGTAACGCATTCCTCCTTTTCAAAAAACATAACTTTAGTTTTACTTACATTCACTTTCATTCCTTTTCTCTCTAACGCAGCATTCATGATTGTTACCATCTCCTGCAACTCCTCCGCTGAAGACGCAAGTATTACCTGATCATCAGCATAAAAGAGACATTTGACAAGTAACCCATTCATCCCTAATCAGCAGTCACTATGTTTTAGATCTTGCAAACAACTGTCCATGAAGAGGATAAACAGCCACGGCGACGCCACACATCCCTGCCTAACACCTGTCTCGATGGTAAACCAGTCTGTGTATGGCCTGTTTATCCTCACACAAGCTCTAGAATCCTAATAAAGGGAAATTGATTATGCGCAATAGAACTTTTGACCTTTGGCCAAAAACTTTTCGGCTATGCTTCGCAAAGAAAAACTTGAACCGTACATCCCATACTACATACATATTTTCTTGTCGGTTACTTTCATGACTCTTTCAATCAGTACCTTTGCATACAATTTGCCAACAATGCTGAGGAGGCTCATGCCTCTATAGTTTTTGCAGGCTTGTTGCGAGCCTTTTCCTTTATAAAGGGGCACAACTACAGCTGTGGCCCAGTCATGCCGGAGTACCGGCCGAGTACCTACTCGGACGGTACTCCGGCATAAGTTATATAACCGCTGCAACTGGCCAACTATGATGCCCTGTCCCAGCCTTCAGCATTTCGACTGTAATCCTATCATATCCTGCAGCCTTACCTACTTTCATATTTCCCAGTGCCTTTACGATCGCATCCACGCAAATAACGCTTTCATCATTGCTATCATCACCATTCATTGCAGCCATGTGTCTCTATCGCCGTTCTTTCCAATAAACCTTCAAAATACTCTTTCCATCTCTTCAGCACGCACGATTCACCATGCACTATCCTTTCATTCTTGTCTCTGATCCGTGTGTATTCTGAGGATTGAGTTCTTCCTCGAACTGCACGAACGGATTTCCAGAAAAACTACATGTTTCTCCGGAAATCGTCAGATAATCTGCTATCAGAATATATATATAGACGGGAATTAACGCGAACATGCAAATTAGGTATTTACATACCTTATTTTGCTTGACGTTTCGAGACGGTTTCACGTCCCGTGGTCGCAAGCTGACTGGTGAAGCGATGTCATGTCTCCGAGTGCGAGGTAGAAGATTCTATTTCTAACCCCGGGTCGTTGATATTCGAAGTACCGGCGCAAAACACACTAACCGTATCTGTATATTGAACATTCGCCGACTGCGCATTAAAGTGGGGTGTTGTTAGCCGAATAACAGGGTTCCACGCCGATGACAATTTTTAGACACCTGGGGTTTTATAAATATATATATATATATACTAGCTGACCCAGCGAACTTCGTATCGCCTTTTTAAGAGTTTTTATTTAATTCCCCTTTTTTCCAAGCCCCTTTTCCAAAGTTACCATTGACTTAGCGCTTAATCTCTTATCATTTCAGATTCTATAAATGATGAACAAACAAACAAAAATTGTTATATACCTAATATTGAATTCCCCATTCCTTAAAATATCGGAGACGATACCCATATTGACTTTAAGAAAAATCCCGTCCGCCATCTTTGATTTCCAATCCGCCATCTTTGATCACGAAATAGATGTTGTATTTGGGTTCACCATGCCTTAAATCATCAGAGACGATACCCATATTGATTTTTTAAATTTTTTCCATCCGCCATCTTTGATTTCCCATCCACCATCTTGAATCACGAAATAGATGTTGTATTTGGATTCCCCATTCCTTTAAACATCGGAGACTATATTCATATTAATTTTTTTTAATTGCCCAACCGCCATCTTTGATCACGAAATAGATGGTGTTTTTGAATTCCCCATTCCTTAAAATATCGGAGACGATACTCAATCGACTTTAATAAAAATCCCGTCCACCGTTTTTGATTTCCTATCCGCCATCTTTGATCACGAAATAGATGTTGTATTTGGATTCTCCATCCCTTAAATCATCAGAGACGATACCCATATTGATTTTTTAAATTTTTCCCATCCGCCATCTTGGATTTCCCATCCACCATCTTGAATCACGAAACAGATGTTGTATTTGGATTCCCCATCCCTTTTAACATCGCAGACGATACCAATATTGACTTTTTTTAAATTTTCCCATCCGCCATCTTTGATTTCCCATCCACCATCTTTGATCACGAAATAGATGTTGTATTTCGATTCCCCACCCCTTAAAATATCAAAGGCGATATCCATATTGATTTTTAAAATTTTTACATCCGCCATCTTTGATTTCCCGTCCGCCATCTTGGATCACTAAATAAATTTCATATTATTAATCAGCGTCCCGAAAATCTCGAAAACGATACCCATATAGATTGTATCCTATTCGTTTAGCCTCTTTATGCCTTTGACCCAACCCTCCCCCTTCTCGTGTGACCATTTTATTATTTTTGTCAAGCCCCTAAAAGTTGTGGCGTAATTTTATATAGCCTATAGCCTTTCGGAATAATTGGGCTATCATAAGCATAACAATTTTTTAAATCCAACTGCTAGTTCCTCAGTTTAGCCGACATTATCTTTTAGCCTTTTTAGCCTTTTGACCGGCCCCAAAGGGTCGCTGCGTTACGGAATAACTGGGCTATCGTATACAAAAATAATTTTTCAGATCCGACCGGTAGGTTCTGAGATTAGCGCGTTCAAACAAACAAACAAACTCTTCCGCTTTATTATATTACTAGCTGACCCAGCGAACTCCGTATCGCCTTTTTAAGAGTTTTTATTTAATTCCCTTTTTTCCAAGCGCCTTTTCCAAAGTTACCATTGACTTGGCGCTTAATATCTTATCATTTCAGCTTCTATAAATGATGAACAAACAAACATAGATTTTTCTATAATATTGAATTCCCCATTCCTAAAAACATCATCTTTGATCTCAACGCCATCTTTGATTTCTTATCCACCATCCTTAATCACGAAATAGATGGTGTATTTGGATTCACCATCCCTTAAATCATTAGAGACGATGCCCATATTGATTTCTTAAATTGTTCCCATGCACCATTTTTGATTTCCCATCCGCCATCTAGAATCACGAAATAGATGTTGTATTTGGATTCCCCATCCCTTTAAACATCGGAGACGATACCAATATTAATTTAAAAAAATATCCCCATCCGCCATCTTTGATTGCCCATTCCCCATCTTTGATCATGAAATAGGTGTTGTATTTCGATTCTCCACCCCTTAAAATATCAAAGGCCATACCCATATTGATATTTAAAATTTTCTCAACCGCCATCTTTGATTTCCCATCCGCCATCTTGGATCACTAAATAAATTTCATATTATTAATCATCATGTAGATTGTATCCTATTCGTTTAGCCTTTTATTGCCTTTGACCCAACCCCCCCTCTTCTCGTTTGACCATTTTAATATTTTTGTCTGGCCCCTAAAAGTTGTGGCGTAATTTTATATAGCCTTTCGGAATAATTGGGCTATCATAAGCAATAACAATTTTTAAAATCCGATTGCTAGTTCCTGAGATTAGCCGACATTATGTTTTAGCCTTTTTAGCCTTTTGCCCGGCCCAAAAGGGTCGAAGTGTTATGTTATATAGCCTATAGCCTTCCGGAATAAGTGGGCTATAGTATACAAAAAGAATTTTTCAGATCCGACCGGTAGTTCCTGAGATTAGCTGAGATGACCTGAAAGTATATAAAAAATATAGATGTATTTTGGTATCGATTGCTGTAAATATGTATATGCTTAATATGTCATGATTGTTATGTGGACAATAAATTTATGTATATGTAAAGTTTGGTAACTGACACGATATATATTTTCTCGTTATGTTTGTGTTGCAATTTATGTTATTATTGTTAGCTCTTATAGACACTTACCTATGGATTGCGGCCATCGTGCTATGTCAGGTGTAGATTTCCTTACTTAATAAGCTTTTTGTACCGACCAATTGTGCAAGGAAATGAGATTGGATCGACTTACTCGTGGGTAACGCTTACTCTAAGGCAATAATGTAGGTACTGCGTTGTTTACAGTAATAATGTTACAAACTCGTTATTATAATTAACGTAATCTTTTGTTATTGCACTACGATCGTGTGACTGTACAGCGCAGTGCGTGTGCGCGCCGCGCGTGCGGTGAGCAGTCTGTCGGTTATCTCTTTTTGTCGCCGGATGATGCGACGTAGACTCCGCCCCAAATGCTGCCCGCGCCGCCCGCACCCGCGCTGCAGGCTGCTATGCGTGATGTTGTTTATTGTTACTGTGTACACTTTTTTAGTACTTACCTGCCTATATCGATACATAATTGTATTTGTCTAGTTTAGCTATCCTCTGTCTTGCGCCTTCGTGAGTCACTCAGGGCCCCGTAGAATATCAGTGCCAGCAGGTCTGGTGTTATGCTGAACGGGGTCCCATTACTGCTACGACCTGGCCTTAGTTGTTGCTAATGCTATTATTATGTAGATGTTTTTTTTATTATTATTATTTTATTTTTGTGTGCCTTTCTTTTATTATGTAATTTTTCTGGTTGTGGCAGCAATAAATCATTTTTCATTTCATTTTTTCATTTCATTTTATTAGCGCGTTCAAACAAACAAACAAACAAACTCTTCCGAGCCCCTTTTCCAAAGTTAACATTGACTTAGCGCTTAATTTCTTTTCATTCCAGGGTCTATAAATGATGCAAAAACAAACATAGATTTTTATATAATATTGAATTCCCCATTCCTTAAAATATCGGAGACGATACCCATCTCGACTTAAAAAAATCCTGTCTGATATCTTTGATTTCCTATCCGCCATCTTTGATCACGAAATAGATGTTGTATTTGGATTCACCATCCCTTAAATCATCAGAGACGATACCAATATAGATTTTTTTAATTTTTCCCATCCGCCATCTTTGATTTCCCATCCGCCATCTTGAATCACGAAATAGATGTTGTATTTGGATTCCCCATCGCTTCAGACATCGGAGACGATACTCATATTGATTTTTAGAAAAAATCCTATCCGCCATCTTTGATCACGAAATAGATGGTATTTTTGAATTCACTATTCCTTAAAATATCGAAGACGATACCCATATCGACTTTAAAAAAATCCCGTCCGCCATTTTTGATTTCGTATCCGCCATCTTTGATCACAAAATAGATGTTGTATTTCGATTCGCCCTCCCTTAAAACATCGGAGACGATAACCATATTGTTTTTTTTAAACTTTCTCATCCGCCATCTTTTATTTCTCATCCGCCATCTTTGATCACGAAATAGATGTCGGATTTGGATTCCCCATCCCTTTAAATATCGGCAACGATAACCATATCTACTTTAAAAAATAAAACCCGTCCGCCATCTTTGATCACGAAATAGATGTTGTATTTGGATTCACCATCCCTTAAATCATCAAAAACGATACCCATACTGATTTTTAAATTTTATCCCATCCGCCATTTTTGATTACCCATCCGCCATCTTGAATCACGAAATAAATGTTGTATTTGGATTTCCCATCCCTTTAAACATCGGAGACGATACCAATATTGATTTTTTTAAATTTTCCCATCCGCCATCTTTGATTGCCCATCCGCCATCTTTGATCACGAAATAGATGTAGTATTTCGATTCTCCACCCCTTAAAATATCGAAGGCGATACCCGTATTGATATTTAAAATTTTCTCATCCGCCATCTTTGATTTCCCGTCCGCCATCTTGGATCACTAAATAAATTTCATATTATTAATCAGCGTCCTGAAAATCTCGAAAACGATACCCATATAGATCATATCCTATTCGTTTAGCCTTTTTTTGCCTTTGACCCAACCCTCCCCCTTCTCATTTGACCATTTTATTATTTTTTCTGGCCCTTAAAAGTTTTGGCGTAATTTTATATAGCCTATAGCCTTTCGGAATAATTGGGCTATCATAAGCAATAACAATTTTTAAAATCCGACTGCTAGTTCCTGAGATTAGCCGACATTATGTTTTAGCCTTTTTAGCCTTTTGCCCGGCCCCAAAGGGTCGAAGCGTTATGTTATATAGCCTATAGCCTTCCGGAATAACTGGTCTATCGTATACAAAAAGAATTTTTCAGATCCGACCGGTAGTTCCTGAGATTAGCGCGTTCAAACAAACAAACAAACAAACAAACAAACTCTTCCGCTTTATTATATTAGTACTAGCTGACCCAGCGAACTCCGTATCGCCTTTTTAAGAGTTTTTATTGAATTCCCTTTTTTCCAAGCCCCTTTTCCAAAGTTACCATTGACTTAGCACTTAATCTCTTATCATTTCAGAGTCTATAAATGATGACCAAACAAACATAGATGTTTATATAATATTGAATTCCCCATTCCTTAAAATATCGGAGACGATACCCATATCGACTTAAAAAAAAAACCCGTTCGCCATCTTTGATTTCCTATCCGCCATCTTTGATCACGAAATAGATGTTGTGTTTAGATTCTCCATCCCTTTAATCATCAGAGACGATACCCATATATTTTTTAAATTTTTCCCTTCCGCCACCTTTGATTTCCCATCCGCCATCTTGAATCACGAAATAGATGTTGTATTTGGATTCCCCATCCCTTTAAACATCGGAGACGATACCCATATTGATTTATTTTTAAATTCCCATCCGCCATCTTTGATCACGAAATATATGGTGTTTTTGAATTCCCCATTCCTTAAAATATCGGAGACGATACCCATATTGATTTTTTTAATTTTTCCCATCCACCATCTTTGATCACGAAATAGATGTTGTATTTGGATTCACCATCCCTTAAATCATCAGAGACGATACCCATATTGATTTTTTTAATTTTTCCCATCCGCCATCTTTGATTTCCTATCCACCATCTTTGATCACGAAATAGATGTTGTATTTGGATTCACCATACCTTAAATCATCAGAGACGATACCCATATTGATTTTTTTAATTTTTCCCATCCGCCATGTTTGATTTCCCATCCGCCATCTTGAATCACAAAATAGATGTTGTATTTGGATTCCCCATCCCTTTAACCTTTAAACAGCATCGAGACCGCCGGCGTTCAAACTATTATTATTCTCGATATGCTCACAAAGCGTGGAGAACGCCGGCGTTCAGCCGGTGCGATGCATTTAAAACCCAATTTTCTAATTCATTGGGTTGATTTTTGTTCAACGATTTTTTTTTATTGAGACCATAGATAAATTTAGCTTGTGTTTTAAAACGAATATAAGCACTGGCACCTTTCTAAGAGCCAAAAAAAAAAAAACAAAATGCCACATTTCACTTGCGTACGAGGCGTGGCTGCGTCTAGTGCAGTGATACAGTTATGATCGTTACCACTATGGCAATATGGGTCATAATAGGGTGAACGTAGAAGAGCTTTGTAATTTGATCCATTGCTTAGTTTATTTATTTATTATACAAATTTCGTTCATTTATTATCAAAGAAGGTATTTGAAATGAATAAAGTGATATTTTACCTAGTCTTCCATAGCAATTCTGTAAGTTGTAAGCCATGTAAAAATTATTTTCATGGCTTATAACTTGCGACGTGTACACAGCCGTCGCGTCGGCTTATCTCGGTATCGTATTTCAAGGTCTGTTTATACAAAACTGTGAGACTGAACATACTTTATTGCTTTATTTATTGAAGAATATATCTTGTTCATGGTGTTATAATAAGTAGTTACGACATTTATGGATAAAACATTCATTTATAACGCCCTAACCTTTTAGAGACCTGAAAACACATTTACGAAATCTTATCAGATCTTGTTAGAAACTTATGACGATCCACTTGTCGTCTTATTGGTATTAGCAACTAGGAAAACTATTCATAAAAACAAAACAGCTTACAGAACAACGATAAGTGGTCTCGTTTGTTTTTTATGGATGTTTATCTGAAGTGAGTCATAAGTGCGCGATAACACGCGCCATGTTTACGATCAACGGATCAAAACATAAACACCATAAAAAGTGACGTAAGGAGTTAAAAGAGCTGATGGGTTAAACATCGGAGACGATACCCATATTGATTTTTTTAAATTTTCCCATCCGCCATCTTTGATTTCCTATCCGCCATCTTTGATCACGAAATAGATGTTGTATTTGGATTCACCATCCCTTAAATCATCAGAGACGATACCCATATTAATTTTTTTAATTTTTCCCATCCACCATGTTTGATTTCCCATCCACCATCTTGAATCACAAAATAGATGTTGTATTTGGATTCCCCATCCCTTTAAACATCGGAGACGATACCCATATTGATTTGTTTTTAAATTCCCATCCGCCATCTTTGATCACGAAATAGATGGTGTTTTTGAATTCCCCATTCCTTAAAATATCGGAGACGATACCCATATTGATTTTTTTAATTTTTCCCATCCGCCATGCTTGATTTCCTATCCGCCATCTTTGATCACGAAATAGATGTTGTATTTGGATTCACCATCCCTTAAATCATCAGAGACGATACCCATATTGATTTTTTAAATTTTCCCATCCGCCATCTTTGATTTCCTATCCGCCATCTTTGATCACGAAATAGATGTTGTATTTGGATTCCCCATCCCTTTAAGCATCGGAGACGATACCCATATTGATTTTTTTTAATTTTCCCATCCGCCATCTTTGATTTCCCATCCGCCATCTTTGATCACGAAATAGATGTTGTTTTGCGATTCCCCACCCCTTACAATATCGAAGGCGATACCCATATTGATTTTTTAAATTTTCTCATCCGCCATCTTTGATTTCCCGTCCGCCATCTTGGATCTCTAAATAAATTTCATTTTAATTATCAGCGTCCCGAAAATCTCGAAAACGATACTCATATAGATTGTATCCTATTCGTTTAGCCTTTTTTTGCCCTTGACCAAACACTCCCCCTTCTCGTTTGACCATTTTATTATTTTTGTCTGGCCTCTAAAAGTTTTGGGGTAATTTTATATAGCCTATAGCCTTTTGGCATAATTGGGCTATCATAGGCAATAACAATTTTTAAAATCCGACTGCTAGTTCCTGAGATAAGCCGACATTATCTTTTAGCCCTTTTAGCCTTTTGCCCGGCCCCAAAGAGTCGAAGCGTTATGTTATATAGCCTATAGCCTGCCGTAATAACTGGGCTATCGTATACAAAAAGAATTTTTCGGATCCGACCGGTAGTTCCTGAGGTTAGCGCGTTCAAACAAACAAACAAACAAACAAACTCTTCCGCTTTATTATATTAGTACTAGCTGACCCAGCGAACTCCGTATCGCCTTTTTAAGAGTTTTATTTAATTCCCTTTTTTCCAAGCCCCTTTTCCAAAGTTACCATTGACTTAGCGCTTAATCTCTTATCATTTCAGAGTCTATAAATTATAAACAAACAAACATAGATTTTTATATAATATTGAATTCCCCATTTCTTAAAATATCGGAGACGATATCCATAATTATCTTAATATATAAAATCCTTGCGTTACTGACTGACTGACAGACACGCTACAGCCGAAACTATTGGGCACAGGAAGCTGAAATTTAGCATGTATATTCCTTGGGGACCGTAGGGGTGCACTAAGAAGGGATTACCAGAAATTCCCACGGGATCGGCCAAAACGGGTAAATTTAAAAAAACATGCAAGCGTAGCTGCTGGCGTCCTCTAGTCGACTATAAAAAAAAACCCGTCCACCATCTTTGATTTCCTATCCGCCATCTTTGATCACGAAATAGATGTTGTATTTGGATTCCCCATCCCTTTAAACATCGGAGACGATACCCATATTGCTTTTTTTAAATTTATCCCATCCGCCATCTTTGATCACGAAATAGATGGAGTTTTTGAATTCCCTATTCCTTAAAATATCGGAGACGATGCCCATATCGACTTTAAAAAGGATCCAGTCCGCCATCTTTGATTTCCTATCCGCCATCTTTGATCACAAAATAGATGTTGTATTTGGATTCACCATCCCTTAAATCATCAGAGACGATACCCATATTGATTTTTTAAATTTATCCCATCCGCCATCTTTGATTTCCCATCCGCCATCTTGAATCACGAAATAGATGTTGTATTTAGATTCCCCGTCCCTTTAAACATCGGAGACGACACCCATATTGATTTTTTTTTAAATTCCCATCCGCCATCTTTGATCACGAAATAGATGGTGTTTTTGAATTCCCCATTCCTTAAAGTATCGGAGACGATACCCATATCGACTTTAAAAAAAATCCCGTCCGCCATCTTTGATTTCCTATCCGCCATCTTTGATCACGAAATAGATGTTGTATTTGGATTCTCCATCCCTTAAATCATCAGAGACGACACCCATATTGATTTTTTAAAATGTTTACCATCCGCCATCTTTGATTTCCCATCCACAATCTTGAATCACGAAACAGATGTTGTATTTGGATTCCCCATCCCTTTATACATCGGAGACGACACCCATATTGATTTTTTTTTAAATTCCCATCCGCCATCTTTGATCACGAAATAGATGGTGTTTTTGAATTCCCCATTCCTTAAAGTATCGAAGACGATACCCATATCGACTTTAAAAAAAATCCCGTCCGCCATCTTTGATTTCCTATCCGCCATCTTTGATCACGAAATAGATGTTGTATTTGGATTCTCCATCCCTTAAATCATCAGAGACGACACACATATTGATTTTTTAAAATTTTTACCATCCGCCATCTTTGATTTCCCATCCACCATCTTGAATCACGAAACAGATGTTGTATTTGGATTCCCCATCCCTTTAAACATCGGAGACGACACCCATATTGATTTTTTATTAAATTCCCATCCGCCATCTTTGATCACGAAATAGATGGTGTTTTTGAATTCCCCATTCCTTAAAGTATCGGAGACGATACCCATATCGACTTTAAAAAAAATCCCGTCCGCTATCTTTGATTTCCTATCCGCCATCTTTGATCACGAAATAGATGTTGTATTTGGATTCTCCATCCCTTAAATGATCAGAGACGATACCCAAATTGATTTTTTTTAATTTTTACCATCCGCCATCTTTGATTTCCCATCCACCATCTTGAATCACGAAACAGATGTTGTATTTGGATTCCCCATCCCTTTTAACATCGCCACGATACCAATATTGATTTTTTTTTATTTTCCCATCCGCCATCTTTGATTTCCTGTCCGCCATCCTTGATCACGAAATAGATGTTGTATTTCGATTCCCCACCCCTTAAAATATCGAAGGCGATACCCATATTGATTTTTTAAATTTTCTCATCCGCCATCTTTGATTTCCCGTCCGCCATCTTGGATCACTAAATAAATTTCATATTATTAATCAGCGTTCCGAAAATCTCGAAAACGATACCCATATAGTTTGTATCCTATTCGTTTAGCCTTTTTTAGCCTTTGACCCAACCCTCCACCTTCTCGTTTGACCATTTTATTATTTTTTTCTGGCCCCTAAAAGTTGTGGCGTAATTTTATATAGCCTATAGCCTTTTGGAATAATTGGGCTATCATAGGCAATAACAATATTTAAAATCAAACTGCTAGTTCCTGAGATTGGCTGACATTATCTTTTAGCCTTTTTAGCCTTGTACGGTATAACCGTACAATTCTGTTTGTCAGCAATATTACGCCGCGCCGCGTGCATTACATATTAAGTAAAATCCTAAGTTAGTTCGCGTTCGAACATCGTCGCGTGTACTCATTTTCTATCATTTTATCATAAGCAATTATTAATCATCTTGTTAATCATTTTATATCAATAAACTTAATTTCTATCAACTCATATCAATCGTATCATTTCAAGTTGTCCCGTACAACTTCATGGTCCTTCGTGAACCGTCAGAACTGGACCATTGCCGCGAGTGTTAAATACAGACGTTGTGATAATTCGTGTGAGTGGTTCCGGACTAGCAACTGTGGACTTTATCGTTCTATCAGCATATTGAAAGTGCGATTCAAGGAGGAGCACAGCAGCGTACCAGCCTTGGGAGCACTGTCAGCAGTAAGCAGTCAAATCAAGTAAGATCTTTCCTTTTTATTTCTCACTTCATCATGAGCCAAACGATGGAAGACCTTTTAGCAAACCAAAATCAAATCATGGTAGCCATGAAGCAGCTTTTAGTCAACTTTAAGAAGACTGGGCATGAGCGCCGGACTCCCGATTACATAAAGCGGCGGGTTGAAAACCTTGACGCCTACTGGAATGAGTTCCAGAATAATCATATAACAATGAGTGGTTGTGCTGATCAATCTCATGAATATTTTACGGCGAACCACTATATGCAAGCGAAAGAATTCTACATCTCTACACGTGAGGCTATGAAGCAAGCAACAGCTGCTCCGATCCTGAGACCAGCAACGCCTTTGGCGGGGACATCCAGTTCGGACGTCGAAGGCCAGCCTCGCGATGATGTTCAATTGCCTAAATTAAGGTGCCAGGGTACAAACAGCAAAACAGATGAATTGTTGAAAAAACAAGCCATCAACTTCAAAGCATTTACGCGGACTATCAATAGTATCGACGTAATTGCCATATCCGAGAAGTGGGAATTCGAAGACACCTTGAAGAGATTAGAAGCTCGTTGGTCGGTCATAGACTCGCTTCATTGGGAGTTGGAAGGCGAGCTCGACGGTAAAGACGACTCATACGAAGAGACGTTTTCAGCTTACGAAATGGCTTACATCAATATGAAAAGGTCGCTCAACAGCAAAATGTGGTCGGTCAGCCATCGCGAAAAAAGCACGCCGAAAATGGACATACCCGTATTTAGCGGAAACTATCATCAATGGGTTCCTTTTAAGGATTTGTTCATTGAGTCCATACACAATAACAGATCACTCTCCAATGCTCAAAAACTACAGTTTCTGAAGAGCAAACTTAAGGGCGAAGCTGAGAGATTAATTCAGCACTTAAACATAAGTACTGAAAACTATCAAGTATGCTGGGACATATTAAATCACAGATACAACAATACAAAGTTAATATTTAGCTCGCACATGAACAATCTTTTCTCGCTGCCTACTTTACAACAACAGTCTGCAGCACCTATCAAGAAAATGTATGACACTACTAACGAGTGTCTGAATGCAGTTAAAAATCTCGGAGTGGATATATCAAGCTGGGATCCAATAGTGGTATACATACTAGCTCAAAAGCTAGATGCGCAGAGTCATAATGACTATATCGACTTATTAAAGAATCCCCGAGATTTGCCGAAATTGTGTGATTTCATGGAGTTTTTGGAAAACAAATTTACCTCCCTAGAGTCCTCTCGGCGTAAGCAAGACACATCTAAACAAGAACAGAGCAAGTCGGTTCAGGAATCATACCCTAAAAAGCATTTTTTCAAGAATAATGCATATAACAAATCATTTAGCAATAATTCCGCCACTAAAAAACATCAACCGGGGCCGCAAAGGTGCCCACTTTGTAATGAAAATCATCGCATATTTAGTTGCAACAAATTTCTAGAATCGCCGCCGGCAAAGAAACTTGAAACTGTTCATAAATTAAATTTATGTAAAAACTGTCTTTATGACCATAGAAACAAGGCATGTTTTTCTGAGAAAACCTGTAAGCAGTGTCAAGGAAATCATAATTCGCTGCTACACGATAGTTGCACCTTGAATTACAATAGCGCCGATGCCGGCCCTAGCTCATCAAATAAAAAGGAATTATGTAAAAGTGTCACACACGTGTCTAATGAAAATGTTCTAGAAACTTTATTAGCAACTGCGCAAATAAAAATCAAGGCCGCAAACGGCTCGTATCAATATTTGCGAGCATTAATTGACCAAGGATCACAAATGTCCCTGATTTCCGAAAATGCCGCCCAAAGACTAGGCCTCCCTCGTCAAGCATGCAAAGGAGTTATTTTCGGAGTAGGTGCTAAGCAAAGCAACTGCAAGGGCGTGATAAAAGTTGATGCATCAGCAATTCAAAACGACTTCAAATTCCATGGCGAATTATTCATAATGAAAAGTTTAATAGGCAATTTACCAAATCAATCATTCCCGAAGCCAACTTGGGATTGCCTCGAAGGCATCCAATTAGCAGATCCCGAATACAATATCAGTCGTCCGGTCGATGTTCTATTAGGTGCCGATGTTTACTCTTTGATCATCATGAGCGGCATCATCAAAGATTACGATTCACAGCTAGTGGCTCAGCAAACACGCCTAGGCTGGATCCTGTGCGGCAATGTTCGCTCCTATCAGTGTAATGTTGTCCTAAACAACATAGACAACATTCAGAGGTTTTGGGCGATTGAGGATATCTCTGAGAACAATACTGAACTGTCAGAAGAAGACTACATGTGCGTGCTACAGTACAAGAAAGAAACAAAAAGAAGAGAAGATGGTCGTTATGTTGTCAAATTGCCCTTGAAACCAGATATCAAAGAAAAATTAGGAGAGTCTAAGCAAAAGGCCCTAGCGCAGTTTTATCATTTGGAGAAAAAATTATCAAAACATCCTAACATACAGACAAACTATAAATCATTTATAAACGAATACATTACATTAGGTCATATGCAAGAAAGTACGAATAAACATTCATTAAGTTGTTACTTGCCACACCATTGTGTAGTAAGATCGGATTCAAGTACTACCGCGTTGCGCGTGGTATTCAACGCGTCAGCGAAAACATCAAGTGGGTTTAGTTTAAACGATCTTATGTACAGCGGTCCTAATTTACAACAGGATTTATTCAAATTAATTTTAAAGTGGAGAAGATATCAATTCGCCTTTACAGCAGATTTGGAAAAAATGTTTAGGCAAATATTCTGTCACAAAGAAGATTTGCAATATCAAAAGATCATTTGGCGTGACACGCCTGATCAGAATATACGTGAATATGAACTCACAACCGTCACTTACGGTACCAAAGCGGCGCCATTTCTAGCAATGATGACGCTGAAACAACTAGCAAACGATGAGCGGGTCAAATATCCAGAAGCAGCAGAAGCCCTGGAAGAAGCCTTCTACACTGATGACTATTTAGGGGGTCATTTCAGTTTACATGGAGCAAAGCAGCTACAGAAGGACTTGATAGCACTTTTGAGGTCCGGGGGTTTTAACCTTAGAAAATGGTCGTCAAACAGAGAAGAATTACTTGAGGATGTCAGCTGTTCAAGCAAAGCATTTGATTTTAAGCATCATGAGTCCACGAAAACTCTTGGATTACGTTGGCATCCAAAAGAAGATCAATTTACGTTCCAAAGTAAAATCGATATACCATCTTCAAAACCGGTTACTAAAAGAACACTTTTGTCAGAGATATCAAAAATCTTTGATCCCTTAGGATGGTTGTCTCCGGTAACAACGAAGCTAAAACTTTTATTTCAAAGAGTCTGGGAGCTGCAATTACAATGGGACGATCAAGTGCCCGAAAATATATTAAAGGATTGGTTGGCAATTACACAAGACTTACAGGGAATACATAGTTTTAAGATACCTAGATGGCTGGAAACAAACTATAACGCAGATATCGAATTACACGGGTTTTGTGACTCGTCGATAAAGGCCTATGCATGTGTAATTTATTGTAAAATCAAAAACCAAAACGACAGTCAAAAGTCATCTGTAATATTAGTGGCAGGCAAAACAAGACTCGTTCCAATTAGCAAAAGCATTACCCTACCCAGATTGGAGTTAAGCGCCGCCTTATTACTCTCAAAACTAATCAGCAAGGTTACACAATGTTTTATCGGGCACAATATTACGATATTTGCATGGTCGGACTCAACAGCAGTACTTGGATGGCTCCAGGGCGACCCCAACCGCTGGAAGCCATTTGTGGCAAACAGAGTCAAGCAAGTGACCGAAATCATACCACCAGGAAGCTGGCGTTATATAAAATCCGCTGAGAACCCAGCTGATTGTGCTAGCCGAGGCATGTCCGTAGAGCAGCTAAAGGATCATTCGCTTTGGTGGCACGGACCGAATCAGTTATCATCATTTAACCCAGTCGAAAATTCGGAGACCCAACCGGTATATAACACAAGCGAAGAATTAAGAAAATCTGCACAAATTAACGTCGCCATACAAAAACAATCAAATGACGTAATTGACAACCTATTGAACAAGTATAGCAATATAACAAAACTTACTCGTGTTCTTGCCTGGATACTACGAGCACTATCAATATCAAAGCATAAGCCGTCATATCTTACAATCAGTGAATTAAGAAAAGCAAAGTACATTCTTATCAAGCACTATCAGTATTGTGAGTTCCCTGAGGATATCAAAAATCTACAAAAGCATGGCCGAGTTGAAGCAAGAAGCAAGCTACTAAATTTAAATCCGTATTTAGATAAAAACGGACTGTTAAGAGTAGGCGGTAGATTAAGCAATGCGAGGATAAATCAAAACATGCAGCAACCTCTTATCATACCGCATAGCGGTCATCTTACTGATCTGCTAATCGATCAAGGCCACAAAATGACTTACCATGGCGGAGCTCGTTTAACATTGGCGTGGCTGCGTCAAGAGTATTGGATCATAGGAGGAACTCGAGCTGTAAAGAAGCGCGTTCGCAATTGTGTGACTTGCAGGCGACATAACCCTATTAAGCATACACAAATGATGGGTGACCTACCTATGTCTCGAAGCAATCCAGCACGACCATTCCAGCATACAGGCGTTGACTTCACGGGCTACGTCGATGTGAAAGCAAGTAAGGGACGAGGCATTAAGACCACTAAGGGTTATATCGCTGTATTTGTGTGTATGGCGACTAAGGCTGTGCACCTTGAACTAGTTTCAGATCTTAGTTCAGCCTCCTTTTTAGCAGCCCTAAAGCGAATGGCCGCCCGAAGAGGGTCTCCTAACCATATTTACAGTGACAATGGCACAAATTTTGTAGGTGCAAATAGAGCATTGCAAGAGGAATACATCAACATTCACAAAACCCTTGACAATGACTTCTACACAGCAATAACTGATATGCAAATCCAGTGGCACTTCAATGCGCCTTCCTGGCCACACGCAGGCGGACTCTGGGAGGCTGCTGTAAAGAGCCTCAAACATCACATCAAACGCGTAGTAGGCGATCAGAAATTGACCTACGAAGAGTACTCGACGCTATTAGCACAATTAGAAGCGTGCCTAAATTCTAGGCCGTTATGCGCATTAAGTGATGACCCGAATGACATGGATTACCTAACTCCGTCTCATTTTCTAGCGAGTGGGCCAACTCTTACTATCATAGAAACTGAAAGAGATGCAAGAACAAGGTGGCAGCTCGTACAAAAAACGTTCGATGACATTTGGAAACGGTGGAAATCTGAATACCTGTGTCAATTGTCCGCGCGTAGTAAATGGCGACAAAAGCAACTTAACCTGAAAATCAACGACATAGTTATCATTAACGATGCGAATCTACCGTCCGGAAAATGGGCCCTCGGAAGGATTATTGAACAGCATCCTGGCAAAGACGGCCTAGTACGTGTAGTGTCGTTAAAAACTAAAAACGGCATTATAAAAAGACCAATAAACAAGTTATCACTACTGCCGGTCACAGAAAATGAACCTGTAAATGGCAACAGTAACGTTAAGACCCAAATGTCAACACAAGACAATCAATTACCTACAACTGAAGCATCAAATAACATATCAAATCGCCAAAAATGTCGAAAATCCCATGCATGCAATTTTATTTACTTGGCTCTTCTATGCTTATTGTTTATCATAACACCCGCAAGATGTGCTTACAAGATAACAAGTTTGAGTTCAAATCAAAGCATTTATTTTGATAAATTTTCGGACATGCGCTTGGAAAGAGATGAGTGGAATCTAATCGTATATCAGGACATGCAACCATACTGGCAGGGATTCGATTTACTCAAAAAATATGTTAGTCATTTAGAAAACATATGTTCAAAGACAACAAACATATCACAATGTGACGTAATCCTTACACAGCTACGTCACGGGTGTGCTGAACTTGACCATTACAATGGAATGTTACTCGATCAGCAATTTACACTACGCGTAAGACGTAAGCGTGGCCTTATCAATGGCATAGGTAACATCGCGCACAGTTTGTTTGGTGTACTGGATGAGGAGTTTGCTCAGCAATATCAGAAGGATATCGAACTGGTCAGAAGCAATCAAAAACACCTACTATCCTTATGGAAAAATCAAACGTCAATAATTGAAGCCGAAAACAATATCATACAGCGAATGGGAAACGCAATGGATAAGCATCATAAAATATTTAATCAACACCTTAACAACTTAGAAAAGGGATTGAACACACTAAAGGACGAAATACGAGAGTCAAATATGCAAAGCAGCTTCAGTATATCGTCTATCATTGCCAATAACGCCCTAATAAATCTTAAAGGTATCCAGGAGACGTTAGTAGACACTATCATAACCATTTACGACAGAAGATTCAACTTCCATTTGTTAACACCTGCATAGCTGAAGGAAGAACTGAACATAATAAGCAGCCAGATATCAAAAGATTTGACTCTTCCAATAGACAGTTTACAGTCGGATCTATCAAAAATGTATCATTTACTCAAGGTCAAAGCGAGAGTCATACAAAGGTTTATAATTTTTGAAGTAAAGATTCCTTTAGTAAGCAGAGATAATTACGAATTATACAATTTAATTCCAATTCCGCGAGAAGTTGGCAGAAATATGATCCGCATCATTCCTATCGCAAGTCGTCTTGCACTAAACATACGGAAAGACTCCTACATACCTATATCAGATAATGACTTGCAGACTTGTATACTCTATGATAGTGAATCCCAAATATGTCCCTTAAAACATCCAATTTATCAAATGCAAACAGATGAAAATCTTTGTGTTAAAGATCAGCATTCGAACCAATGTAAAACCGATTCCACGATCTGTTTAAACACTTGGACCGCACTTAATAAGTTGAATACTTATTTATATTTCTGCTGTGGACAATGCACCGTGCGAGTGATATGTGGCTATCAAGTTACGGCGGAGCAATTAACTAACGCCGGTATTATTACACTTAGTGACGAGTGTGTTATCAAAGGCGGTGTTTATACAATTTATTTACATAAACAACTGACAAATTCTCTAAAAGCTAAGGCAGATATTATCAATATAGACATTCCACCAATCAATAACATCATCAACTTGTCAATACCAATAAGTTCAATCGACAAACAGACCGACCACGACCGCGTGGAGCGACAACACCTGATCGGTCGAGTCGAAAAGCAGTTAGAGCAACTGAAAGCGAAGGAGGTTCTAGCGGACTCTATCTCCTATCATGACGTACATCACTACACAGTGATATACTTGATGTTGGGAGCAGCAGCGGCAGCAGCCGTGGTGTATGCGTGGCGGCGCGCCAGACGCGTGCGCAGCGCACCAGTCTGCGCACCGAGGCAGGACCACCAGCTACAGAGTGCTATGAGTGTTCAATCAGTTCAGTGTGTCAGTGAGCAACCGGATGCTATAAATGCGCGTGCAATGTGTTTAAGTGAGCAATCGAATGCTATGAGTGCGTGTAAACAAAACAAAGCCACGTCGCCTATTTTACGTAAAATCATTATCGATGAAAAACTTTAATAGTGACAAATCTAGAGACACTAGGCTTTCATTAGTTCTTTCAATTTAAATTTAATTTCATTTAAACTTTATTATGATACTTATTAATGTTATCATTTTATCTCATTAGCATTTAAGTATCTTCATCTCCCGTGCCCGGGAGCATGTACGGTATAACCGTACAATTCTGTTTGTCAGCAATATTACGCCGCGCCGCGTGCATTACATATTAAGTAAAATCCTAAGTTAGTTCGCGTTCGAACATCGTCGCGTGTACTCATTTTCTATCATTTTATCATAAGCAATTATTAATCATCTTGTTAATCATTTTATATCAATAAACTTAATTTCTATCAACTCATATCAATCGTATCATTTCAAGTTGTCCCGTACAAGCCTTTTGCCCGGCCTCAAAGGGTCGAAGCGTTATGTTATATAGCCTATAGCCTGCCGAATTAACTGGGCTATCGTATACAAAAAGATTTTTTCAGATCCGACCAGTAGTTCCTGAGATTAGCGCGTTCAAACAAACAAACAAACAAACAAAAAAACAAACAAACAAACAAACAAACAAACTCTTCCGCTTTATTATATTAGTATGGATAGATAGATAGTATAGGTAGATAGATAACAAATCTCCTTTATTGCGCGGATACTATATAACTGTAAAAAGTATTTACACATACAAACTACTTAGTACAAAGCAAACTTGGGCCAATATCATAGAGCCAATATGGCGACTGTGATTTGTCTGTCAGAACCATTAGAATTTAACAAAATACTCGACAATCCGAATTTTGCGGATATATGTTGTCGACTCGAAATCTTTATTTTTTAATGTTTTATTATTCAGGTAAGGTTTCGATGTACTCCTTGACGAAATTATTAATATAAGATTATCGACATCTGTGAGAATCTTTTGGAGTTAACAGATAATTGTGACTGTCAATTAATTATAGACAAATAATTTGCAATAAAATAAAATTGCGACTATAATTAAAGATCTAAGCTATCCTATCTCTCAAGTTGGACCAGCCTGTTCACGGTGTGCCAATTTAATTTAAAATCGGTTAAGTAGTTTAGGTATCCATCGCGAACAAACATCGTGACAGGAGATTTATATATATGAGATATATATATATATATATATATAATATATATATATATATAAACAACCCTTTTTAAAATGTTTGTCCGTCTGACGGTCTGTCTTTTTGTGCGCGATAATTTCTGGAATGGCTACACCGATTTTAATACGATTTTCACTGGAAGATAGAGAACTTTGCGGCTACTTATAAGCTTAATTGCGCGTAAATGCTCCTTTATCGCCAAAAGTAGTCGAGCTGTGCATTTACCTCGCACGGCTATCTTTCTTCTATCATATCTCATCACAGTTATTTCACTGCATAAAAATAGTGGATATGGTGATAGTACAGCCATACTTTGCTTTCAAACCCTATGTACATAACTGCATAGTAAATTCCTGTTTGAAATACACCTTATATTCACTACAATTTAGTCTTTTCAATAAGCACAAAAAATCACACATATGCTCTAACTACCTAAACGTATGTTTCATGCCAGCATAAAGGCAGGTCCACTTTAATCGCAAATTATACGGTAACGTTGAGGCTTACGCACGCCATTCCCGGCCTCTCCGCTCGTTCTTATTTGTTAGCACAAAGCTACTGCAAATTCGCACCTAGAATTAAGCAAACGTTTTTACCGTTTTGTAAAGCTAGCGAATGTCTTTCTTACCAACTGTCGCTAAGCCTTTGGTAACTGCCAATAAACTGAGAGTGAAATAGCTTTATACAGATCCTAGTTCGTAAACAGGTATGTGTTGTGCACTAGTTATTGCTCGTAGTTTCATATTATTATGTGAATGGCTATGGAGCTGTGCTTACGGGCTTTGGAGATTTCTTTTGCTCTCTGTTAGTACAAATTTATTTTATAAACAGAGTGGATATTCGAGGTATAAGCACAGGACATAAACCTTGACAAAACCGTATTACAATATCATTTTGATTATATTTCAAGTGGTAACTTCTAAAAATGCTACATAATGGAAAAACATCTATAAGCGTTATTCAATGTTGTCTTTGATATGAATCGAGTCTCTATGGGACCAACGGAAGTTAAAGAACGAAATCGTTAGAAATTGTTATTTTTTAGGTATATAGATTTCAATACTTTTAAGCTTATGAGATAAACTGAATTTAAAAAAACAGCAGATAGCAAGCAGATTGCAGTGACCTGAACTCAAACAAGTATCTATATTTCTTTTGTAAAATATTTTTGAATCGCGACTTATAAAATTGTGTAGTATATCAATAAATTTATTTAGGCGAAGGTTGTACCAATATTAATTTGTCTTCGTCAGCTACTAGTCTACACGAAACCAATTTATCAGATAAACATCAAGATCTGTTCACTGTGGCAGCTGCAGTCACCAGACAACAGACAAAACAGTTCAACAAAGACTTGTCGATGAATCACTTTAGATTAATAAATATTTGTTGAACATCTCGACTGCAATTATGTAACTACTAGATAAGCCCGCGGTTACACCCGCGTTATTTAGGTTTACTGCTCCACTCCCATGGCTCATAGCGTGATATTATTTAGCCTGTAGCCTTCCTCAATTAATAGGCTATCAAACACTGAAAGTATTTTTTTTATCGGGCTGCTAGTTTCTGAGATTAGCGCGTTCAAACAAACAAACAAACTCTTCAGCTTTTTAATATTGGTTTATATTTTAAACAATCAGCACTGAACGTTCGTTTATCTGGGATCGGGTGCGTCAACAGTTGGCCGACTGCGGTGGGAACAGCCTCACTGCGTGCCCTATCAATGCCAACGATCGCAAGTCTGATCCCGGCCTTAGATTGCTCGCTTCGGGAAACTCCGCTATATGAGAGTACATATTTGCTTGTGTTATTGTAATATTTTGATTGATATTCTTTTTCGTATGCAAATATTTTTGGGTGGGATCTTATAGTGCTTTTTTGAAATAAATAGAGATACTTACCTATATCTATTAGGAATATGAAATAGGTACAAACTTAGGTATATATTTTAAATTACTTTTCAATACAATTCTTATATAATTTTTTTTGTAATATAACTACTCCTGCTCTAGAAATAAATCTCGTACTGCAAGATGCAAAAAGCTTTTTTTATGTTAATAGGCGGCAAACGAGCAGACGGATCGCCTGATGGTAAGCAATTACCGCCGCCCATGGACACGAACAACACCACAGGAGTCACAAGTGCGTTGCCGCCCCTTGGGGTTGGGAAAATGGATAGGATGAGGAGTGGAATGAGGGAGCAGGAATAGGGCCTGCGGCACTCTCACTCGCCGAACGAAACGCAACAGTTTAGGTACTGTTACTTTACGTCGATTTTCTGTGAGAGGGTAATACTACCCTGGTCGAGCCGGACCATTCATGCTGAAATCAGCAAGGCTACTGCCTATATCCATTGTAGGTATATAAATAAAAGTGTATGTATCTTAGCCGGCTTTTTAAGTACTCTGACGATAACATTACCTATTAGAGCAGTAATCATTATTAGTGTTTTTTTTTACCACAAGATCCACTAGTTATCGAAGAAATCCAAACAATATAGGTATGTGAATACCACCTCATACTTTTAGGTATACGTATTTTCAGTATAAAGTTATACAAGTTGGAGTTCAACCTGAAGCTGGAAGAAAATTCGTGAAAATGAACTTCAATATATGTACAATCTAACTCGGCGCAAAATTATGGCTTTGAAGTGCACGGAAACTTTGGTCAGTTTCGAACATGCGCAGAATAATGATTTTTAGCGTATCTTTGATGTATGGTGCGCATTTTTATTCCAAAGTATTATAATAGTCTTTTACATATATGTACACATTAAAATCATTTTATCAATAATTATCTTACCAATCAGACCCCAATAAAACACTTTCTTGGCTCCTCTGCTGTGGCAAGTGTCCATGGGCCCGGTTATCACTTACCACCAGCCGATCCGTCTACTCGTTTGCCACCTATTACAAAAAGCAAAGAATTTGAACTTAAGAAAACGTAGAAATCAAAGTATTCCATCGCTTTACTTGTACACGAATAAAACAAATATAACAATGAATAGGAAGCACTTATACATATGTATGTAAATCGTAACACCATCCGTGACGACACAGTAACACACAAATGCACAATAAAGCTTTAGGTCCTCTATTCCGAAGGCCTGGCTGTCCCGTCATCCGTTTGGCAAAGTGCCGCATCGGACTCGAAGTGTGGAACGACCAGCCGCCTTAAAAACTGATGACCGGTGACCACTACCTGCTTGTGCTTAAAAGCAAATGATCCTGAAAGTGTATTGACTTAACAAGTATATAATGCAATTGTTATTAAGTTGAACTGAAAATTACTGAATTTTGTAAATAGATTCAATTTAGTTAGATTAAATTAATTCCAAAAATCGAAGCATAATTTCTTAGCTTATATTTTACAGTCCTAATCCTAAAAATATAGCGTGTAAATTAATTAAATGCTTAAATAAGTTTATCCGTCATCACATAAACCCATAAAACTAAACCTCTGCACATCTTGGAAGTAAATAAAATAATGTTCAACATAATTATTATAATGATGTTAATTTCACTCGTGAGTTACGGGACTTACCAAAAATAAATTTAGTTACAAGCTGACTAAAACTAAGAAAGAAGATATACTTAAAACAGATGTTAAAATAACTCAATAGGCTTATTTATAAGTGGTTCCTTTGTAAAGCGGAGTGTCAGTGGCACTCAGCAGCAAGCCGTAATCTTTCCGTTTCTTTTCAATTATCCTTTATGAAAAGTTTTTATTGTCCCGACCTCAACTAGGAAATAACTTGTTGAAGTATGCAGTGGAAGTTGATAAGCGAGCTCCCGTCTAATGAGACTAATTTGCAAAAGTCACGAAGTTCTAAGAGTCTATTGAGTTCTTCCGCAAATAGAACTTTGTCTAAGTATTGACGGTGATCGATTCGCTCATTAGCGACATTTTTAAATACCCTACTGATTGGAGTTTTAAAACTCTTTTAGAATAGTGCGCTAGAATGTTTAAAGCTGTTTTTCATGGAAAACTTCACAGTCTAAGTGGATAAGTGCCATCGCGCGCGTCAATTCTTGGTACCACTTAGGTTACGTAGTTATGCTTATATGTGAAGGAGCCTGACTAAAAATGGAATGATCTTTTGTGGGGCTTTTACATAAAATTATTTTGTTACTGAATGTCTGACAGACAACCCAAAGCCGGCAACTACTATGTGTATGACGCTGAAATCTTGCTATGTTTGTAAGAGAGTATAGGGGTACATTAAGAGAGGATCTTTAGCAAATCCCATCCTCATCATTGTCTTGCCCTGGTCCCAATTTATTTGGGGTCGGCGCAGTATGTCCTTCTCTTCCATACTTCTCTGTCACCAGTCATCCGATCATATACCCTTTTCTCTTTCATATCCATCCTCACACAGTCCATCCATCTCTTCCTTGGCCGTCCTCTCCCTTTTCGTCCTTCTACATGCATATTCATCACTTTTTTACCTACATACATCTCATCTCTCCGCATAACATGTCCATACCAGCAATTCCCAAGCAAGCAATTCCCACCCTAAGGGGGTAAAATAGTCCCACGTGGGCGGACCGGTTGGGGCAGTCTAGTCCTATAGGTACATCAAATATTTGACTAAGGTCAAAGGCACTGTACCCAGGCAAATACTTAACGTGCAAAGGTACCACTGCTCTCTGGCCTTTAGTTCGTAACTTTGAGAAAGCTTCTTTGTTAAGCGGACAATATGTAGGTCCCAAGATCCATAGATTGCAATCGTCATTCATTTACATACATACATACATACATAGACTCACGCCTGTTTCCCGGAGGGGTAGGCAGAGACTACGGAACGCCATTTGCAACGATCCTGTCATACCTCACTTGCTTCACTCACTCCCATCAAGTTTCTCATGCATGCTCTTCTGTTAAGGGTACTTCTGACTTGTCCTTTTTTCAGGATGTCTCCAATCTGGTCAGAGAACGTTCTCCTAGGTCTTCCCCTTTGTCCTGTCCCATTCACACTAGCCTGATATATCTTCTTTGTCAGTCTATCGTCATCCATCCTCTCCATGTGCCCAAACCATCTTAACATGCCTTTCTCAATGCTTGTCACTACATCTTCTTTTACCCCACACCACTCTCGTATCACACAATTCTTTACCCTGTCGGTCAAAGACACACCACACATACTTCTCAGTGCTCTCATTTCTACAGCATTTATTCTACTTTCAAATCTCTTCTGCCATACCCAACTTTCACTACCATACATAAGGGTAGGCACTAACACACCTCTATGTACAGCCAAACGTGCCTTTTTGGACACGTTTTGACTGTTCATAAACGCCTTCAGAGTTCCATTCACACAATTACCTGCATTAACTCTCCTTTCAATATCTTTTTCATTCTTACCATCTCTTGTAAACAACGTACCTAAGTAAACAAACTCATTCACTTGTTCCACTCGCTGTCCATCGATCAAAACATTACAAGCCGTAACGCATTCCTCCTTTTCAAAAACCATAACTTTCGTTTTACTTACATTCACTTTCATTCCTTTCCTTTCTAACGCACGATGCATGATTGTTACCATCTCCTGCAACTCCTCCGTTGAAGATGCAAGTATAACCTGATCATCAGCATAAAGAAGGCATTTGACGAGTAACCCATTCATCCTTAATCCGCAGTCACTATGTTTTAAATCTTGCAAACAACTGTCCATGAAGAGGTTAAACAGCCACGGCGACGCTACACATCCTTGTCTAACACCTTTATCGATGGTAAACCAGTCAGTGTATGCCCCGTTTATCCTCACACAAGCTCTAAAATCCTCATAAAGGGATTTCAGAGCTCGAATGAGGCTGCTGTCCACCCCATTCATTGACAGCACCGACCACATTTCATTCCTCACCACTTTATCGTAAGCCTTTTCCAAATCCACGAATGCGCAATAGACCTTTTGACCTTTGGCCAAAAATTTTCCGGCTATGCTTCGCAAGGAAAAAACCTGATCCGTGCATCCCATACCCTTTCGGAATCCCGCTTGTACATCCCATATTTTCTTGTCGGTTACTTCCATAACTCTTTCAATAAGTACCTTTGCATACAATTTGCCAACAATGCTGAGAAGGCTAATGCCTCTATAGTTTTTGCAGTCTTGTTGCGAGCCTTTTCCTTTATAAAGAGGCACAACTACAGCTGTGGTCCAGTCATTAGGTACTCGGCCGGTGTTCCAACACAAGTTATATAACCGCTGCAACTGACCAACTATGATGCCCTGTCCAGCCTTCAGCATTTCGACTGTAATCCTATCATATCCTGCAGCCTTACCTACTTTCATACTTCCCAGTGCCTTCACGATCTCATCCACGCCAATAACGCTTTCATCATTGCTATCATTACAATGCACTTCAGCTATCGGTGTCTCTATCGCCGTTCTTTCGAATAAACTTTCAAAATACTCTTTCCATCTCTTCAGCACGCACAATTCACCATTTACTATACTTCCATTCTCGTCTCTGATGGATGTGTGTTCTGAAGATTGAGTTCTTCCTCGAACTGCACGAACGGATTTCCAGAAAAACTTAATGTTCCTCTGGAAATCGTCAGATAATCTGCTATCAAACTCATCTTTCTTTTCCTCTTTTTTCCTTTTAACCATTTCTTTCACTATTCTTTTTGACCTAACAAACTCCTTTTTTGCTTCATCTATGTCTACACTCGTTGCTTTTCCCATTCTTTCATTTGCTCTGGCAGCCAACCAATCTGACCAAGCTTTCTTCTTCTCTGACACTGCTGATTGTACATCCTTATCCCACCATGTATTCTTAACCTTTCGTATTTTCCTTCTCTTGATCATACCACATACTTCAGACGCTACACATACTACCTCTTCTTTAAAGGCCTGCCATAATTCTTCCATATCATTTATGCCATCGAATCTCTCAAATCTTGCTATCAATCTTCGTTTATACTCATCTTTCACATCTTTCTCTTGTAGATTTTCTACTTTTATTCTTTCCAAGACCCTATTTTCATTACGCTCTCGGTGTCGCCATCCTTTAAAGAGCCCACTTATCCGGCTCAACACCAAGAAGTGGTCTGTGTGGATGCCGATCCCTCGATATACTCTTGTATCCAACACATTCTTTCTCAATCGTTCATCTACTATCACAAAATCAATCATACTTTTTCTAACATTTTTCGCCTCTCGCGTATACATATGTATCCTTTTATGATCAAACATGGTGTTTGTCACACAAAGGCTACACTCCAAACAAATCTCAAGCAGTGCTTTTCCATTTTCGTTCACACTCTCATCACCAAATGCACCTAACACCCTTTCAAATCCATCTCGCTTTACTCCCACCCATCCATTGAAATCCCCTAACAAGATCAATCTTTCATTATCCTTGCAGTTCCTCAAAATCTCTCTTAAACTCTCCCAAAACTCCTGCCTTTCGTCTTGCTCATGTTGTAACATACCCGTAACTATATTGACCGGGGCGTACACCCCCACAATAAAGAGACGAGTAAGTCCTACTTTCATTCTCATCCACAGTAGCCTAGCATTTACACATTCAAACTCTTTTACGCACTCATTCATTCGCGCAGACAGTACTACACCAACTCCCTTACAGGCTCTGGTGGTACTATCTACCCCAGACCAATACGCCGTATATGCACCATGCTTGGTGGTGTCACACCCTTTTCTTTTTGTTTCATTCACACAAAGAACATCAATCTTTCTATCATCCATCATCTGACATACTTCATCCAATTTGCCGTTCATTCCTCGTCCAACATTCAATGTTGCAAACCTGCTTTCCGTAGGCCGCTTTTCGCCCTCGCGGGAAACGAGACGTGACGGGTTGCGAACCGCGTCGCCGCCGTATGGAGAAGAATAAGTTTTTGTTCCCATAGCGTTCCCACGAGATTTAGGGATCTAGACGGTCCATCCCCGCAGAGCCCTTTACGGGGGTAAGGCAGAATATCAGCTGTGCCCTGTGACCACGAACACAGGCACCCTCCGTTTACGACCAGCTTGCCCTCTGGCCACGAATCCCTCGGCACGGGTCGGTTCACACCTTAGATCGGGGTTTTGTTTCGGGTATGCTCCCTGAAAGTTGGTTTAAATTCGGAGTTTTCCTTCTCCTAGACAGGTTGCCAACCAAGGCTAACGAGGCCCATCTCCCCGAACGTTTGGTTTAATTTCGGAGTTTTCCTTCTCCTAGACAGGTTGCCAACCAAGGCTAACGAGGCCCATCTCCCCGAACATTTACAACGCGTCTGTAAAAAAAGTAATTATAATTATTTCCTTATAGCACTGTATTAGTATTTAGTACTCACAAACAAACACACTTTGATTTGAAACAGGCATTCTAAAAACGTTCACAAATATTTGTTTCGTGGGAATATTTAAACAGTGGTTGTATGCGACAAATAGGAGCTAGCGTGGGCAGTTACTTACATATTTGTGTTTTCAATGCAGTTGCGACTCTTGTACTTTATTATCTGATAGTCTTTGGGGTTTTATACATAGCTTTGGCTTAGGTTTACGCAAATGATGTATGTATATTTACAGATATATGTATATATACAGCATGGGTTGGTATATTTACAGATAGATGTATGTATATATACTGCATGGGTTCTTTGATTTATTGATATCAATGTAATATTATATAGTGTAAATATTGACTCATTTTAATAAATCACACGGATATAGGTATCATTTTTAAAATGTCATATTTAGTGATAAAAATAATAAAGTTTAATGTAATCTTTTCTGTTACAGGTATGATGAATAAAACGAGATAATCCACCGATTTGTGTGAGTAATGAAGATAATGCATATTTATTTGTTTTCCTGGTGCACAAATGCTGATGCCGTACTGATTAACCAATACAAGAGAAGATTAGATGCTATTGACTAATTTTGTTACTCTGATATGACGGATAGGTATAATTGTATAGACTGTATTAAAGTCAAAGTCAAAGTCAAAACCCTTTATCCATTTGGGTTACAATGTGACGCTTATGAACGTCAAAATAACAAATTTATAATTTCATTTACATTTATATACATTTACATTTATACATTCACACTTACATTTATAATTACATTTACATTTATATTTATTATATATTACATTTACATTTACTGCCACGTTCGCAAAGCAAGGGCGTAGAACCACGAGAAAGAACGGGCAATAAAACTCACGGTCACTCTTTTTCATCGCCAGGTTTTGCATAATACACAATTTACATTTTGTAAGGTGCTGCAACTGTTACACCTTCCATATCACTTGTATATATTTACTGTACATAATAATTCTAAAAAACCTATGCTAGTGATATTTGCTAAATAATTCCAATGTTAGGCTATGAAATTAAGTTGCCAATCGTATTATTTGCAAAATCAGTCATTTAACCAATTTACCAACCTTACAATATTATGAAATACAGATACCACAAAGAGATACCAAAATAGTCAGGTCCTACGTCCCACAAGCCACACCAATTCACACCATGCATCTTATTTGACCTTTATACTTATTCTGAATATGATATAAATTTAAATTTAATGCACAAACGCCGGCAGTTCACAATACAACGGAAAGGTAGGCAAGGGTTAATAATGCTGATTTATTTTATGAGCGCTTGTCAAATACTGTTGCTTATATGGTCATAGGACACAGGTATAATGTTCAACTGATATTCAAATATTCAGCATGGTGGTCGCTTATGAATATTTGAAAGCAGGCCTGTAATATCTTAGGTGGAGCTAATATCTAAATAAATCTAATTTCTGCAACGTTCATCTCTGTTGAAATTTATTTCACCCATAGTCGTATAAAGATGTGATTCTAAAAATATATATCGTGATAATGAAATATTTTAGCACCAATGGTGAAAATCATTTGATGGTCTCATAAAATACGTTACCAAGTGTATCAGATCCTATAACCCTCATTAGTGCGTCAAAACTCATAAAATACTGCGTGCTTTGTCACTCTTATGCACAAATTACAAGCAATATAACTCCGTCCCCCTCCCCCTTCCTCCCATTTCGCCTCCAACACATGAAAACTGACCGCATGAACTCCTAGACGAATTAAGGATCAAACTGTAATGGTCGTTTTCAAACCCCATCCGCCAGTTTATTGTGACTCGAGACCGCTATCATCGCCTTTATAAGCCAAATTTACCCTTAAGTATTCCCATTAAGGTTGTAATTTGTTCGATTGGAGGTTTAGACGGGAAGCTATACAAATTGATCCCATCACGAGGATCCCGGGCTTAAGGAACGATACACAGTTTGCCGGAAATCACACTACTTATATGAGTATTAAGTTAATAGCTGGCTTTGTTGTACTATCGGTTTGTTTGAAATAGACGCCATATTGGCTTAAAGTGGTACATGTAGGAAATGAGATTGACAGTTTAGATAGCTGCTTAGAATGGCATGTTTTTCAGTCGACGATTTGCTTGATGCGCTCTAACTTCAATGGCTGCCAGTTACAGTAATGTGAAGGCTAAATTGATCTACTGCTGTCATTATTGTAATAGTTTCGCTTACTCAACGCTAGGACGATTCAAGGAATCATTTATTTTTTATTCTAAATCACTTATAGTCCATTGCCACTTAAGCTGGGACTATTCATCTTCAGCAAATAGAAAATTACTATATCTTCTACACAATATGCCTATATCTCTAACAGTAAATATGGATATTAATTGATAATATTGTGAGAAAATTTATTAGGTAGAAGTCAAAACGACAAGTAACACGTGTTACTAATTAGAAATGTGCAATAACAAGCAATCATATTGGATAGCAATGTCTGATACGAATTTATAAAGCACGTATTATATGTCGTATTGGAACAAGTTAAGTATATAACAAATAATTCGAAACGTTTCTCATAAAAGTTGAAACAAAACTAACATGAAACCAATCTCCATTCTTGAAACTTGTGGTCTTCTTCTGCGAATTCAGATATCTTCAGTGACCTACATTGCTGACACAACCTTAAACATCTTAACCCTAATAAAAAAGTCTTACGTAGCGAAAATCAGTCGTAGGTAGTCATTCACGTCTCAGTATACCGTTGGTAGTTCATTCCTCGGCGGTAACTTCAGCACATTTCAGCTTAGAGCCCACAAACTTTTCATACTGGTCCGTAAAAGCTAGGAACAAGAGTACAGATAAAAAATACAGCCGCCACGTTCGTGTGCTATGAAGCAACGTACGTTTATTGCGTAAATAAAGACAGCGGTTTGTTACTGAGACGCAGACGTGACACTTTTTGTCGTGTAAGCTGGAACATAAATTCTTATGGAGCAAAAACAATCTTGATCTGGCTTGTGGACGCTTGGTATGATTATCAATTTGTATTGACTTGTTCGTTACATAAAGATTAATGTTCAGAAGTCTTTGATCAGTCTTTGTATAAAATAAATATAAAGAGAATAAGTATTTGTTGTGAATTGGTTTTTGAAACCAAAAATAACATTTGTGATTTTGAATATTATCTGAACTATTATAGCACTTGCCTTACATGACAGTTCAAACAGACTAAGAATTCTTAAATTTATCCTTAATTTTTCCATTAGGTATTTGTCAAATTATATGAAATGAAATGCCAACAACTATTTTAATTATTTCATTAACAGTTTTATTTTAATAGGCATATTAGTACCGGAGTTTGAAGATTTTACCAAAAGTATTAATTAACTGACGTATGTATGTTTATTCAATTCATAACCATTCTGACCGCATGGAGGTCTTTCACAATATATATTTATTTTGACTCAAACGTCAGACAGACAAACGAAGTGTTGTGCTCTATTTTATCATATACTTAACTATACAAGAATTAACTATCTCATAATTATTGAAACAAAATAGCTAAATATTCAAGTAAAACCTATTGCCAAAAATCACATTATTTTACATCAAATTTAGCACAGTGGCTCTTCACAAGTGTTACGCACAATTGAATTCTACATAATGACTTCAAACCTTCTACTAAGTCAACAGCAACGCCACAAAAAGTTACTCGTCTACGCAGCCACATATTCACATTTACAGTAGGTCGTAGATATTCGTATCGGTAATGGTCGGCGCGGTGCCAAACGTCGCAATGGCGTCCGACACGTGGATAACACTCCATTAACAGCACGTAGTTTATGTGGCCGCAATTATCAACACTATTTGGCTATCGGTTGTGACCATGACCAGTGTAGTTAGTCGAATAGGCCTGTAGTTAGTCGAATAGTGCAATATTGTCTTATAAGTTGCGTAGTGTGCGCGGGCTTTATTCTGTTTGAAATACGCAACAAACTGGTATCGTTTTTTATCTGGTTGTAGACGGAAGCTGCTGCTTAAGAGTAATGGTGCTATGGGCATCGTAAAGTCTTGGATACAGGGATGATTTTATGGTCTAACACAGAAGCTCATCGCACTGAGAGGTGTCTTGTTTAAGCCTTGTTTTATAACATTAAATTATGTAACGTATCGGCTTAGTACTGTCCATTAAGTTAACCAAAATACATTGTTTGGAAAGAAATTTATTGATAAATATTAAAAATAAATATTGTGATTCTGTTGTATTATTATTATGAAGGATTTTTTATGTCTTTTGGTAGCGCATAGAAACGTAAAAAACGTTCTAGCGTCTCGCTACAGCACTACGAGCTTTAAGTAGGTATAAGATACATACTCGAATGTACATACTAATAAACGCGAAAAATTCCAGTGCATTTCTCACGTGTTTACAACATCAGTAGCCTTTTATCTAAAGAAAAAGTATTTTTTTTACTAGATCTGCTTCATATTGGAGAATAATTATGAAGTTCTTATCTAAGTAATCATAAGGATCGTTAGGCCATGTCGGAGGTCTGCGGGCGGTCTGAAAATTCTGACACTAGAGTTGGCCACACACTCACATGAAAAACAAAACAAACATTATGAATTACAACACCAAAACTTACCTTAATATCTGTTTTAACTTATATTTTTTTAAGTACACAGCTTATATATTGATAGGGCGATCTTTATTTTTATTCAAAAAGGGAAGCATCTGTTAACTTAACTGTAACTACCCTATAATTTACTCATAACTTTCTATTATAGTAGACAGCATCAATCACTTTTTATGAATAAAATTCGAAAAACATCAAAATTATAATCGACCACAATTTCGATCCAACCAATTACGTATTCGGGATATAACACCACTCGTTATAACACAAACATCGATTCTATTGTATTCGAAATTTAGTATAATAATGTATTCGAATACAATCAGCTGTTGATAACGATCAGTGATCGTGTGACATCTCGATTGGATGCGGGTGTCACAGCACTTATCTACACATGAATTTATTTACGGCTGTTTCGATCAACAATACACAGTGCTGGTAAATTGATGGGCAGTGAATCAAGTCCGGTTTGTCTTTGAAACCGCCGACTAAGCAATAAATTCGCGAACGCGCAAATAAATAAAACCGAATGGAATTGTTTTGCTGTTAGCTTTTTGACGTGAAAAGTCCTACAATTTTATTTAGCTTTATGACTGTTTCGCGTTGAGTATCTGAGCTGAGTTGAACTACAGTTAGTAATCCCAAAAGTTCATCACATTACAAACTTTGAGTGGTGTTCGAAGCGACGTAGTTGAGAAGTGTTAGCGACATCACTTATGCAAAGAGGCTCCAATTTTACATATTTAAAAGTGTAAGTGTTTGCTCAAAACATTGATGGAACTATGCTTCAAACTCGGTAGTTTATAATACCAATAATCAAGGATAGTTCTTGCTTGGTTATTGGTTTTATGACGACAGCAATATGCGGACGAAGTTTTATTAAAATTTTAATGTTGTGCTTAAGCGTCAATGTAGTATATAAAATGATTTAGTTATGAGCGTCGCATATTTCTTTTCTACATAGGTACCTACATATGTCTTCATTCATATTTACTTTCTGCTGTTCTAGTGTTTATTGACTTGGTAAGCTGTAATTCGTGGGTTCAGTCCATTCTAGAAATATTTTTTTGTGATGAGCACTATTATACTGTACTCATCATGTATATTTGTATACAGCAATTACATCTATATTACTTCTGATTTATGTTTTGTGTAGGCACTATTAATCGAAAAAGAGAAATAATTTTTTATGCACTAATATATCTACTTCAACAATTTTTGCTTTGAATGTTTTCCTAAGTGACTATTATCCATTCGCGCGCGTATACAACTGCACATCTCAAACATTCTTTACTCAAGTTATAATTCTGTGTGGGTCGCTCCACAGTGGCATGTTTCTCGTTCCATCAATTCGTTGTCGATAATAATTTGGTTACAATTGTAATCTGTAGCCGCTGGCATCAATCTTTTCATCTGGCCACAGTTGGTAGTTAATTGGCCGTCGCTTCACAACGCGATTAATTGATTGACAATCGTGCGGTTTACAATTGATTGGCTTTATGTTGTGGGAGATCGACGGATAATGCTCGAGACACACTGTGTTACGTGCAGTCTGCTACGCCACTGGGCGATAAGGCTGGTCATCTAATGGAGATGTGCGCGTGAGTTATGAATCTAACCATAAACGACTTGATGGTTTAAGCAGCCAGTGCGCCTATAGTTATGGGTTAACAGTTTGTGTGATTAAAATCGTTGTTTCAAATGAGTGTGTTCTTTGTATTTGTTGATTTAATGTCTGCCTCGTTGGTCTCGCGGCATAAATGTGCACGTGGGACTGGGAGGTCTCAGGTTCGAATCCCGGGTCGGGCAAAGTGTTATTGAGTTTTTCCGTTTGGAAATTCTCAGTAGTCTGGTAGTGTGCCCGGTACGGCAATAGGCTCGCCCCCTATTACGTGGGACTAGAATAAATCTGGCGAAAAGTGGGTGTAACAATATAGCTTTACCTACCTCTTCGGGAATATAGGCATGAGACTATGTGTATGTCTATGCGATTCAATGTTTTTCATATCAGTCCTCCGCAACGTGAAAATAGCAAGTATTAAATTAAGCGCAGTCATTGTCTTTTCAAACGCAAACAGTATACGGTTCAGTGGATGATGGATAATTTCACACTCAAGTTCTGCTCTCCCACATGTCTGCAAAGTGCGCAGTCTAAAACTAGATAAGCTACGCCATAGTAGTATCAATACGTAGGAACGATCTGAGTGCAGTGATACGATATCTGATCTGCATCGCACAGCTTCCATGCGACCTCTATGTATGACGCGGAAATGTCTCTGACTTGGACCGGTGAGCATCGTTTTATTTATGCAGAAGATCTACTGTAACTGATGCAAGTTACGCACATGCTTAGGGACTGTGCACATATAGTGAAGCACTATCAAACGATTATTTATCGACATTGTTCTCATTTAGAAATAGCCCTAATTGTTTTGTTAATTGATTTTGTAAATCATTTTACATGAGATTAATGTCCATAATAGCTTGATTGAGCTTCGCTATAGGAACGTGCGTCGGCCCTTCGACATGATTTTATCTTCTTATTAGACGATATACTTTAGTCATACATACATACAGATAGACTCACACCTGTTTCCCGGAGGGGTAGGCAGAGACTACGAAACGCCATCTGCAACGATCCTTGATTCATTCACTCCAATCAAGATTGTCATGCATTCTCTTCTGTGTTTTCGGGTAGGTACTTCTGACCTGTCCTGTTTTTACGATGTCTCCAATCTGGTCAGAGGACGTCTGCCTTTGTCTTCCCCTTTGTCCATTCACACTTACCTTGTATATCTTCTTTGTCAGTCTTTCGTCATCCATCCTCTCCATGTGCCCAAACCATCTTTACATGCCTTTCTCGATGCTTGTCACTACATCTTCTTTTACCCCATAACACTCTCTTGTCACACAATTCTTTACGCTGTCGGTCAAAGATACACCTCACATACTGTGCTCTCATTTCTACAGCATTTATTCTACTTTCAAGTCTCTTCTGCCATACTCTATGCACAGCCAAAGGTACCTTTTTGGACACGTTTAGGCAGTTCATAAACGCCTTCAGAGCTCCATTCACTCTGCAATTACCTGCATTAACACTTCTTTCAATATCTTCTTTATTCTTACCATCTCTAATAAACAATGTATACAAAGTCATTCACTTGCTCCACTCGTTGTCCATCGATCATAACATTACAAGCCGTAACGCATTCCTCCTTTTCAAAAACCATAACTTTCGTTTTACTTACATTTACTTTCATTCCCTTCTACTCTAATGGGTGCATTATTAGTAATTCTAGAAACCTCGTACTTGGAAAGCCAAACAACGCAACACTCGTCAAACTCTATGTCAATAATCTACGTGAAAGCTTAGTTATTCTGATTGATAAAATGATAATATTAATGACTGATTTTGTAAAATCACTTAGTTCTATAGAATGCTGTAAGTAGGACCTATTATTCAGCACCTACACGACATACGAAGGCTGCAATAACTGTCGATTAAATAGGTAGTTATTTATGTGCTGAAATAAATCAAAATAATTTATTTCGCCTATGGAATGAAATGACCTTTTAATTCGAAATTCTGTTGCAATAAGTTAAGGTATAATTACAAGTCAGCTGCTATTACTGAATACGAGTATACTAGACCTTACACTCAGTTCCCTTTCTATTTTGTTTAACGTTTGGAAAGCTTATCTATACACCTAAACATATATAAATAAAATTGAAGTGTCTATATGTAATTTAAAAATAACTTATTTTCAAGTGCATATAATTACACGATGCCATATCCTAAGCAACCCTTTTTAAAATGTTTGTCCGTCTGTCGGTCTGTTTTTTGTGCGCGATAATCTCTGGAATGACTACACCGACTTTAATACGATTTTCACTGGAAGGTAGAGAACTTTGCGGCTACTTATAAGCTTAATTGTGCGTAAATGCTCGTTTATCGCCAAAAGTAGTATTACACTCGAGTTGTGCATTTACCTCGCACGGCTATCTTTCTTCTATCATATCACAACACAGTTATTTCACTGCATAAAAATAGTGGATATGGTGATAGTACAGACATACTTTGCTTTCAAACCCTATGTACCTACATAGCTGCATAGTACATTCCTGTTTGAAATACACCTTATATTCACTACAATATAGAGTCTTTTCAATAAGCACAAAAAATCACACATATGCTCTAACTACCTAAATATACATTTCCAGCCGCGTAGCATAAAGGCAGGTCCACTTTAATCGCAAATTATACGGTAACGTTGAGGCTTACGCGCGCCATTCCCGGCCTCTCCGCTCGTTCTTATTTGTTAGCACAAAGCGCCTCTACCTACTGCAAATTCGCACCTAGAATTAAGTAAACGTTTTTACCGTTTTGTAAAGCTAGCGAATGTCTTTCTTACCAACTGTCGCTAAGCCTTTGGTAACTGCCAATAAACTAAGAGTGAAATAGCTTTATAGAGATCTTAGTTCGTAAACAGGTATGTGTTATGTACTAGTTATTGCTCGTAGTTTCATATTATTATGTGAATGGCTATGGCGCTGTGCTTACGGGCTTTGGAGATTTCTTTTGCTCTCTGTTAGTACAAATTTATTTTATGAACAGAGCGGATATTCGAGGTGAGTGTTAAGCACAGGACGTAAACCTCGACAAAACCGTATTAGAATATAATTTTCACCACTGCAGCTCAAACATGCCGCTTTTGCTGCGAGACAACAGTGAACAAAACGCGATTTTGATTCGAGCGTGAGTAAAAGTAGCTTTTTAATTTTTCAATCTTCAGTGTCACGAATTGACATTGTTCAGCCATAAATTTGAAACATTCGAATGTTACTGTGCTCTGTCTCTTTCACATGCATATAAAAAGTGAGTGAAAAAACAAACCCCTTCGAATTCGAAATTCGATTTTGGAATTCGACCTCAAAGAAAACACTACGGCAACGCAAAAAAAAGATATTTGTAATAAAGAAATTACTTTTTTTGTATGTTATGGTTTACATGTTTAATTTATTATTGTATTTTAATAAAAATAAGTCTAATTAATAGTATAAAATTAGTATTTAACCAATACATTTTTATTTAGAATTACAACAATGATACATTTGAAAAATAAACATCAGGGACGCGGTATTAAAACGTTATTTAAAAAAGTAGCGGGAATAAAAATTTCGCTGAAGCTGATACAGTAGGTATAGCGTAACGTATTAAATTATAAAATAATCTAAAAAGATGAGTGAAACTAGCGATGATGACTGTACTTTAACACCAGAAGAGTTAAATCAACAAGTGATTATACAGAATTCAATCTATTCCTATTCATTTCTATGTCTCCTAAGTAATATGTGTTCTCACTGCTGTGGTGAAAAGTAATGTGTGCTACACGAGAGCAAAAATTTTTGTATCTCGTGCTGTTGAGTCCCTCACCACGCTCAGGATTCTAACTTTGATTCACTCGCTACGCTCGTGAATCAATCATAGAATCCCTCGCTTGCTCGGGACTCAAAATCAGCACTCGAAACAAAAAACAACTTTGCTCTCTTGTTGCACAAATAACTATTTGATGATATTTCGAGTGGTAACTTGTAAAAATACTACATAATAGAAAAACATCTATAAGCGTTATTCCATGTTGTCTTTGATATGAATCGAGTCTCTATGGGACCAATGGAAGTTAAAGAACTTAATCGATAGAAATTGTTCTTTTTTGGGTATATAAAGGCTTTTTTTAGGGATAAATTGAATTTAAAAATAGCAGCAGATAGCAAGCAGATTGCACCTGAAATCAAACAAGTACCTATATTTTTATTGTAAAATATTTTTGAATCGCGGCTCATAAAACTGTCTCTTTCAGTAACAAGTAAACAATACAAAAATGAATGTAATAACAGTAAATTTATTTAGGCGAAGGTTGTACCAATTATAATTTGTCTTCGTCAGTTACTTGTCTACACGAAATCAATTTATCAGATAAACATCAAGATCTGTTCACTGCGGCAGCTGCAGACACCAGACAAAACAGTTCAACAAAGACTTGTCGATGCTTCACTTTAGATTAATAAATATTTGTCGAACATCTCGACTGCAATAAGCCTGCGGCTTCACCCGCGGTCTTTAGGTCTACTGCTCCGCTCCCATGACTCATAGCGTGATGTTATATAGCCTGTAGCTTTCCTCGATGAATAGGCTAACAAACACTGCAAGTTTTTTTTTAATCGGATTGGTAGTTCTTGAGATTAGCGCGTTCAAGCAAACAAACAATCTCTTCAGCTTTTTAATATTAGTTTAGAATTTAAACAATCAGCACTGAACGTTCGTTTATCTGGGATCGGGTGCGTCAACAGTTGGCCGACTGCGGTGGGAACAGCCTTACTGCGTGCCTTATCGATAGTATCGATGCCAACGATCGCAAGTCTGATTCCGGCCTTAGATTGCTCGCTTCGGGTAACTCCGCTGTATGAGAGTACATATTTGCTTGTGTTATTGTAATTTTTTTATCTGTTTTTATTTTTCGTTTAAATATATTTTTGAGTTCAGGATCTTCTTGGAAATTTTCTTGAAAGAAATAGGTACATACTTACATACATATATGTTGTGTAAGTATTTACCTATTTCTTCTCTCTCTGTAATGAATGACTTTGCAAAATAATTATTCCAAAAGGTCGACCAACGCCACAATAGACAACCAGACTTGTCCTGTTTGAGGATGGAAGTCACAATATTCGGCACGGTATGAATGCACGACACGAGTCTACTTCAGTCGGTAATGTCATGCGCAATAAAAGATAGACTGCCAAAAACTGTTTTGCCTATTAGGAAAAGATTTTAGTGTTATTTATCAATTTATGTCACAATACTCAATCTGTCGCATTTACACCATATTACCTGTGATATTACTTTCCCCAGATAAGTCATGTCGATTGACCAATAAGTATCCTAGCTTACGACTTTTGATTAGCTTTCCTCACTACAGGACATTTGCTTTTTTAAATGCATAGATACCTGGGCAGTCCCAGAAGTATCCGACCTGACACACTCAAAGAGGTTTTTATCTCAAATAAATACTCTTTTTAAAAATAATATACTTCATAAAGTTTAAATTTGAAATTGGAACACGTAGCGTCGTTTGTCTTTTGTTTAGTAGCCATCAATAGTTGACGCTGTGAACAAATTTTCAGACATGGAGAAAATTGGCCATCGTTATGTGATACAATACTTTCATTTGAAAGGTTTTAGTCCAACTGATATTAAAGCTGAGCTAGATTCTACTTTGGGGGAGTCTGCTCCATCGTTTACAACAGTAAAATATTGGGTGGCAGAGTTTAAACGAGGTCGCTTGAGCTGCGAAGATGAACATCGATGTGGTCGACCAAATGAAGTGACAATACCAGAAACCATAGAAAAAATCCACAAAATGGTATTAGATGACCGGCGATTGAAAGTACGCGAGTTAGCAGACATGGCAGGGATTTCAAAAAGTGCTGTACATCGCATATTAACCGAAAATTTGGATATGAAAAAGATGTGCGCAAGGTGGGTGCCGCGATTGCTCACAGAGGACCAAAAACGACGTCGCGAAGATATTTCGACCGAGTGTTTGGCAAAATTTCACAATAATAAAGCGCAGTTTTTGCGGCGTTTTATTACTATGGATGAAACTGGGGTGCATTATTTCACACCAGAGACTAAAGAACAGTCGAAGCAATGGACTCGTAGAGGAGAACCAGCCCCAAAGAAGGCGAAAACCGTTCCATCAGCGGGAAAGGTCATGGCCTCCGTTTTTTGGGACTGTCGTGGGATAATCTTTATAGATTATCTTCAGAAAGGACGGACTATCAATGGCGAGTATTATGCTAACCTGTTGCATCAATTAAGTGAACAAATCCGTCAAAAACGACCGCACCTGGCGAAAAAAAAAATGTTGTTTCACCAAGACAATGCACCAGTACACACGTGTGCCAAGGCCATGACCAAAATCCGCGAGTTAAAGTTCGAACTACTTCCTCATGCACCCTATTCGCCCGACTTGGCCCCTTCGGATTATTTTTTGTTTCCAAATTTAAAAGAATGGCTTACTGGTAATAGATTTGCCAGCAATGATGAAGTGGAGGCAGCGGTTGATGAGTATTTTCACGAGCTCGACAAATCTCATTACAAACAAGGTGTTGAAGCTATCGAACATCGCTGGGCCAAGTGCATAGAACTAAAAGGAGATTATGTAGAAAAATAATAAAAAAAATAATTTGATTTTCTTTTGTTTCCCTTGTCAGGTCGGGTACTTTTGGGACTACCCTCGTATGACTAGCAGTCCTTACACTTGGACAATAATTCATATTACAAGGCATTTTAAAAAATTGCAGCATACCTGCGCTGCGGACATTATTCCAGACGCCAAAAATACTTTATGAATAAAAAGAAAGTCCCAGAAATATCCCTCATATCTCCTTAACTAAAATATTGTCCAGCTATTAATTTATAGCGCCGCACCAATTATCTCCGAGCATATCAAACAGAACTGCAAGCAACAAGAGCGTAATTATCACATATAAATATGTATGACATGGCAGGACATTGGCCAGCAGATTTACAATACAACACCGATTTGTTCGCAGATTTATGCGCCGAGATCTGATAGATATCTGGTAGATAAAAGCCGCCGCATAAATACGAGCTTGTTAAACACCGAGTGCGTTGTTAGACTACGCTTCCTGTAGAGACAAAGGATTTCTATGGCGCATACAATGAATGGATATGATCGACGTTAGGACACAATGCTTCTATACACGGTCTTATGATTCGATTCAGTGTTGAAGATTTGGTTTAGTTTATTCCGATGCAACGTATGGATAATAAATTCTACGTACGTATGCATGTTCTAAACTTACATAAAGTACTCGGATATAGGTGGACAAATGATCATAAAATTGGCTAAGTAAAAGTGGAAATTCAGTGTCATGGCGAAAATTTTTAGACGCCTGAAAGTGTGCTTCAAGACGATTGATTACTTAAAACATACATAACATCTATAATGGTAATATGGCCCGTCGCTCTAATGGTTCGTAACCCTGACTGCTAAGCCGCAGGCCGATTTGAAATAATAATATATTAGTATATAGTGACTGCCTCGTTGGTCTCGCGGCATAAATGTGCGCGTGGGATTGGGAGGTTTCGGGTTCGATTCCCGGGTCGGGCAAAGTGTTATTGAGTTTTTCCGTTAGGAAATTCTCAGTAGCAGCACGGAGTTTGGTAATGTGCCCGGTACGGCAATAGGCTCGCCCCTATTATGTGGGACCTAAAAATTCATGCCGAAATGTGGGTGTAATATTACACTTCTGCCTACCCCTTCGGGGATACAGGCGTGAGTCTATAAAAAAATATATTAGTATGTTTGTCAGAGGTGTGTTTGTATAACACCAGTGTGCCGGATATCTCAAAATATTATTCATTATCAGCTATCACGTCCCCCGCTGGGTGTAGGCCTCCTACAGATTCGCACGGACCAATTTAGAGCCTGCTGCCAAAGCTGCCAAGCGCTTTCCGCAATCTTAGCTCGTTAAGATCGTAGTTAAAATAATAATATAATAATTTTATAGTATACTGAGAATGTGGAACAAACTAACTGGAAGTTTAGCTCAAATATCTCTATGCCTTGTCTACAGCATGTCTGGTCCATAACATTATTGACAGGAGAAAGACGGCAACACGTTTAGCGCTATAATTTCTTCCGAGAGTTTATTACCCAAGCAATAGACATCTGTGTCAACTACGACTGGGTAATTAAGAAATAGACACGAAACTGTTAGCGGAATATTGTTTATTATTAGGCCATAACTATATTACGTTTTTCATAGGTCTGTTATTTAATTCTACGCTATTACTGTATTACGTTCTTCATAAATTTATTAAAGCATACATAATAGTGTAACAAATAACGTATATACAACAGAATAAATTACTTATATAACTAAACTATCCTAAACTAAACCAATAAAACTAAATAAATAATAATATCAAAATTGGTCTAAGGAGACTAATCTATTTGCGCTTCTAAGAACAATGGCCACTTCTCATACATTGAATGACCTGATAATTAATTATTGCGTATATAGATAAAATGTACGAAAACAAGTAGCTCTATGATCAAGAAATTATACTGTAAAGACAATTTTTCTTCTAAAGGTCTAGGAATTGCATAATACACCGAAATTAGTTCGTATTAATTTGACAGATTCTCCCATGTCTGCTTTAGTTATTCTTCTGTGCCCATGTCCAATGTCACCGGCGGCGTCTTTACGTCAAAAACGTTCCGTTGCATCCTTATCAAATGTTTTCAACGGCAGAAATACATTTATATCTATCTTTTTATATCTCTTAACATACAAAATACATTCATTTATGATCAGCTTTTAACAAGTTGATTCAATTTATATACTTATAAAATTAAGTTTTCTAGAAAACCAGTTGTTAAAGATGTGGTATAAGTGAAATGAATCGTAGCTAAACAAGGAAGTATTATCGGGCACAGATAATATAACAATGCAGCGAATAAAAATTTTTTTGATAAGGATGCGTTCACGAGTTCTAGAACATATTTACAACCCAAAACTTTTCTTTTTACCTAGACTTCTATAAAATATAATTGTTAGTGAAATCATTACACAAAAAAATAACTTTAATTTTAAAATAAGTTTTATCTTTATACATGTTTAGGTCAGAAATGGCCATTCTTCTATATCGTACTACAACCCATTAACAAGGATGGCTCGGCAGTGTAACGATATGATGAAAAATAAGATGAAAGAGTTAGACATAGTTAATCCCAATTTCAACATATTTATTAATAACATTAAGGACATCCTCCATAGTAAGCAGATTGAGCTTGGTTGCTTCAGACATCGGAGATGTCAGAGGCATCTAATGCTAGTCTGATTCTGTATGCATAACATTAAAAATGTATGTAGCGTCCAATTAAGCTTCGATTCTTTGTTCCATTTTCTATAATAATTGAGCCCCTGTATTATTTGTAACTTTGATTTTGATGTATGCAATTTTTGTTACGGTGCAATGCAGAACAGAAATATCTAGTTTAATATGTATTTTTGTAAAATGATTGTAATGTGTTTTGGGCATCTAAATAAATTTAAAAAAATAGAAGAGCATAAGCAAAATACCAACTAAGCCGCGTCAAAAAATTCCTCCGCAACGCTGTCGGCTGGTAGCGTGCCCAGAAGGCTGGCAGCATTGCCACGTTGCATGGCAATCCTTATTCTCTCTGCAAAATACAAACCAGCCCTCTGGTCACGGGAAGCGTCGAGGAGCCTCTTGGCGATTTCTTTGTACAGAGCGCGTGCATTAGGGCCCCATGACCCCAGCGTCTCGACTCCGAACAGTTCAAAAACGTAATTACCAGAAAGGTTTGAGGGTCTCCGCTGATGAAGCAGCAGTGCCAGCCGATCCATAAGACTGATTATATATTCGTTTTTTCTGAAGAATGCATTGGTAGTCCATCGGTTGTGGAGACAAACGTAGATAGTGTGGTCTTGAGTTCGATTCTCTTTTGGTCCAGATTTGAAAGATAACTAACCTTCGCTTTAACAGAAATATTGCAATGTTAACTCTATCTATAATCTGGTGAATCCGATAACATTTATAATATTTAGAAAATAACCATTACAATGAAACAGGCAACAATAGCATGTAATTTTGATGATGTGCTTAACTACATATGCTGCTACTTTTATCATATGCCTATGCCAGTCTGTCTATAAAAGCGTGCCTATGTGAATCTTTGATAGATGAAGAAATAAATTATATTATTTCCATTTTGAATATTACATGTTCGAAGAAGCAAAGCAAGTCAATACAACCCAATCTTATATTGTACAATGTGTTATTAGTGTACTCTTTATATTATAAATATCTTGTAGAAAAAAGCTTATCCAAAAGATAAACTCGACAATACTACGAAGAAAACTTTAAAGGAACCAGCTTACAGGATTATTCCGTTTATCATTTAATTGTTCTGCCTTTCGCTTTCGCGATCTGTTCAGTACCAAAAACTGATTATTAATCATCTTAGTAAGACTACCAAGGCCTCCCTTTTCCGAAGAGGAGACAATAAAATTGTCTGCTGTTTTGGTATATTATTGAAAAGATATTAAGCTAAAACGTAATTTATCAAAATTGTATTTATTGAGTTTTGGACTTAAATTTTAAAGTAAGTATTTTTTGTATAAAAACGTTATTATTTTTGTACTTACTGTACTGTTCTTAATAAACTATAAATACATAAAGATACAAAGATATTATGCATTAAAATACGTACTTAATTATGTTTATACTGAACGAAATGTGCAGTGTCAGGTTCATTCTTTTTTTTGAAAAAGTCACGGAGTATGCTATAGTGTAGTACCTACCTACACCGTACGTTTCATTAAATCAACCGTAACAAGAGTTTAACCCACAACACAGCCATAAATAACTCCATAAATGTCTGGAACAATCCATCAACTGCCATGATTCATTGCTCCTCAATAACCATTGGTTTCAATAGGCTAAACATTTTCAATCGTCGTAACACACCGTCGGTCTAACTACCTCTGTAATCGAGCGAAAATCAATCAAACTGTGCGTGAGCTTTACATATTATACACGGTAAAATGAAACGAAGGGATAACTCCTACACGTCACTATAACCACATACGGGGCATGTCATATATGACGACCCGATGGAAGGATATTGGTGGCTTAAGAACTTATAGGAAAAAGTTGTTTGCTGAGTAAACATTGGGCATTAAGGTTAGGTGCTGGCTGGACGTTTTCTTAGATGTTGTTGGTCCCGATCTATCTAGTTGCTCTCTCTATCTATCTCTGATTTGTGTCGTAGCGTACCCCGGTCTCCAAGGTGGTCTTGGATGAAACCTATTACCAGTACGGTGATGGTGAGTAGCTACATGCATTGTGTCAGTTGGCTCGCAGTTTGTCCTCGTTCAATGAACCGTAATCTATAAATAAGTGTATATATTTTACTCAATTTTTATCCTTTGTCTACTGCTAACTTATGTTGCACAAGAAAAACTGACTGTAAGACAATTTAGAAACAAGCAATTAATAGTTTGTTTGACAGTAGTTACTTTTGTTAACAAATGCTATACACATTGGCAGCCTAAATTCATCAAAACCTTCTTACATAGCTGCTGTTTCTAGCCCTGCCTTGATTTCTTGTTATACTAATTTCTCTTTACGCACTGCACCTATATTACGATTAGACCGCCCAATTGGTGGACTTTATTAAGTTCATAAATTAATAAACTAGTACCAGTGGAACCAATTCCTTACCGACACGCAGATCTAGTTTGGCCTAGGAAATATTTACCAATACGGATAACAAGCTATTAATTGTCAACTATTGTAGCAGGTTTTACGGAAAAAGTATTTTTGTGCTTTTGCATGAAAATACATGGTTGACTCAGCATTTTTCTGCCGAGGATTTCTCCACAGCGCAGCGGTATAATCCAAGTATAGTGAGAGGCCTAAGGGTCTGTTGCCTATAGCATAAGGCGTGAAAAACGTTTTGTTAAGTCTCATGCTAAGATTTATAAGGCACACGTGCTGTTTCTCACATTCAAAATTCAAATCTGCTGCATTACATTTTATTCAATCTTTTCCGCTTTATATTATTTAGTAATAATACGGAGTTCGCTGGGTCAGCTAGTACTGACGCAGCGAACTCCGTATCGCCTTTTTAAGAATTTTTATTTAATTACCTTTTTCCAAGCCCCCTTTCCAAAGTTACCATTGACTTCGCACTTAATTTCTTATCATTGCCGAGTCTATAAATGATGAACAAAAAAAAATAGATTTTTATATAATATTGAATTCCCCATTCCTTAAAATATCGGAGACGATACCCATATCGACTTAAAAAAAACCGGTCTGCCATCTTTGATTTCCTATCCGCCTATCTTTGATCACGAAATAGATGTTGTATTTGGATTCACCATCCCTTAAATCATCAGAGACGATACCCATATTAATTTTTTTCCATCCGCCATCTTTGATTTCCCATCCGCCATCTTGAATCACGAAATAGATGTTGTATTTGGATTCCCCATCCCTTTAAACATCGCAGACGATACCAATATTGATTTTTTTAAATTTTCCCAGCCGCCATCTTTGATTTCCCGTCCGCCATCATGGATCACTAAATAAATTTCATATTTTTAATCAGCGTCCCGAAAATCTTGAAAACTATACCCATATAGATTGTATCCTATTCGTTTAGCCTTTTTTGTCTTTGACCCAACCCTCCCCCTTCTCGTTTGACCATTTTACTATTTTTGTCTGGCCCCTAAAAGTTGTGGCGTAATTTTATATAGCCCATAGCCTTTCGGAATAATTGGGCTATCATAGGCAATAACAATTTTTAAAATCCGACAGCTAGTTCCTGAGATTAGCCGACATTATCTTTTAGCCTTTTTAGCCTTTTGCCCGGCCCCAAAGGGTCGAAGCGTTATGTTATATAGCCTATAGCCTGCCGGAATAACTGGGCTATCGTATACAAAAAGAATTTTTCAGATCCGACCGGTAGTTCCTGAGATTAGCGCGTTGAAACAAACAAACAAACTCTTCCGCTTTATTATATTAGTATAGATAGAATAATTAAATCTATATTGACTATTTTTGAAAAAAAAGTCGTCTTCATCTGCAATGTCGATAATACATCGATGAGAACATTCGTCATTCCTCATCGTGGCGTGATCGGAATCGTACTCTTGTATCGTGTCGACGTCTTGTCGTGTAGTATCAAAAGACCGCAAACTATAACTCACCCTATTTAAGAAGGGTTGTATCGTGTTTGCAGTAAGTAATGTAGATTCGAAGACAAACGTCTCAATATCTAGTTGTTTGCGGTGCTGTGCCATTGTTACCATGTTAGTCTGTTTGTATCCGCGCACCATCACTCACCAAGTATTGTGTTTGGCTACTCGACTATCCGGATTGTTTTTGTTCCGCGTACGGAGACGACTATTAATTTTGCTTGCAAGGGTGCGTGTGGATTGGATGTTACATGTCTGACTAAATTGTTTGTAAATTGGTTTGGGCAGAGAGTAGTATGTGACAAGATTCTTTATATCACTTGCAAATGTCTTACATTACATAATGTAGGTTCACAGTATTATTGGCAGGTGTTTAGGTTTTGTATGCTGGTTATGCATACCCTAAGTGCATACCCAAGTTTATATTCAAAGGCATACACCGAGTTGGTCGTGATGTTAAGTTTTTTTATAAAAGATGACAAAGAGGTGGGGTTCTATTTGTAGCTTATAAAGAGGCTTATAAATACTATTTGGGAAAAGGCATCGAAATATGTTTATCTAGATTGAAGACAGTCTGTCAAAGTAAATGTGATACACATTTCACCCGCGTCCTGAGAGAACCAGTTAATTTATAGCTAAGGTAAGGTACTCCTTGGTATATCAGGTATCTGCCGGTGAACGTCCCGTGAAAATCGGTCCACCTGTTTCAGAGATTAGCGAGAGCAAACAGACAGACAGATAGACAGACAGACCGACAGACAGACAGACAGACAGACAGACAGACAGACAGACAGACAGACAGACCGACAGACAGACAGACAGAAAATGTCATTTCGGTTTATGTACTATGTATACATCCATATGCATTAAGTAAAAAGCAGTTATTTTAATATCACAAACAGACACTCCAATTTTATTTATATGTATAGATGTATAGATTTATCCGTTCGAAGTCACCAACTTCGGGATAAAATTAGTATAATGGTTAAAAAGTATAATGAACATCATATCTCAAGTGCAATTGCTAAGAAAAAAATGACTAGATTGCTCAATTACCACAAGACTCTGCACTGCATGTCAAAATTTTTACTCAGAGTCTCTCTGTTCTGATAAGCACTTGTATAAAGGCAACATGATCAAACAAACATACACTAATTGCGCAATCACTAACATACACAAAATACACACAGTTACTCAACCAGATATCAATAATTACTCTATTATTAACATAAAATACCTAAAACACACATTCCAGCAACCACACAAGAACACCTTAACAACACATATCCCAATATATCTAATAAAAATATTTTTTAATGTACTCGTGGAAGAATTAGCATGGTATAACATCTTCAATTTAGAAGTCTATGGACTATCAAAAGCTTTCAGGATATGCTTTGCTGATCACCCTCACACATACTACAATAGCTAATGGACAACAGACAATTATTCAAGGAAATCGACAGTTGCTATCCGAAAACATGTAAAGTCATTGAAAACCCCAGTCATCTTGCGCGAGAACTGAATAACACTAATAAATTGAACATAATTTCATTTAATATTAGGAGCGTAAACAAAAATTTAGACAATTTCTTGATATATGTAACCAGACTGAACACCAACGTTGATATTATTGTCCTTACGGAATGCTGGTGCGATGAAAACTCGAATCCCCCCCAAATAGACGGCTTTTCTATGTACTTTACCAAACGTAGCTTCAACCAGAACGACGGAGTCATTATGTACATAAACACAGATATTAAAGCATCGGTACAAGAAGTTGATCTCGATGAGGCCAACTGTTTATTGGCAAAAGTAGGTAACTTATCGGTTGTGGGTATTTATCGCCCCTATTGTTTCAAAAATCTAAATATATTCCTTGATGCTTTAGACACTTTGTTAACAACTACTAAATCCAGAAACATCGTACTGACAGGGGACATAAATATAGACACCTTGGATACCAACAACAACACCGTCAGAGACTATCTTGAAATAGTGGGCTCACATGGCCTACAACAAGGTATCGACATTCCTACTCACGGTAATACCTGTCTGGATCACTTTATGTGCAAACTAAGCGGCCACCACCAATGTTTTGTACTAGCAACAGATATCACCGATCACTGTCCGCTGTTTCTAACATATGATAGTTCACTTTCACAGAAACCAACCTCTTTAAATCGGATTACCAGAACCAAAATAAATTATGATGCATTGGCAGAAGCTATAAATTCAAAAGATTGGGCGCCTTTCTTTGAAATTACGGACCCAAATACAGCCGCAAAAATGCTTATCGAAGCCCTTCAGGAGCTCATAATCCAAAATACAAACACAACTACCTTTGCTAAACGTCGACAGCCGCTAAAACCCTGGATTACAGTAAGTATTATTAAATGTTTCAAAATAAGAGATCGCCTGCACATTGTTTCGAAGTTGGATCCGAATAATAATGAAACAAAAACAAAGTACTTAAACTAACGTAATATATGTAACCAAATCGCAAAAAAATTAAAAGTCAACTATTACAAGGAAAAGTTTAGTAAAAATTACAAAAATATTAAGGGGACTTGGGATACAGTTAAGGAGTTATGTAGTATCAAGAAGAATCGCATACAAGCCTCAGCATTACTAAATCTGGTCCCATCGTCACCGAATGAATCTCTCGACGTTGTCAATCGATACTTCACCTCGATTGGTAGAGAACTAGCTTCCAATATTCTAAATAGAAATAATACATCTGAATCCCGCTTGGCAGATAAAATTACAACATCAAATAACCATAATTCCATATTCCTATACCCAACAGACTATATTGAAATAAACAAAATTATCTCCAATTTGAAAAATAATAGTGCATCAGGCTTGGACTCAATTCCAAACATTATACTTAAAAACTCTCGTGTGACCTTATGTACCATAATTGCACATCTGTGCAATCTAAGCATTTCAACGGGTGTTTTCCCAGATATATTTAAAAAAGCCGTGGTGGTGCCTGTTTTCAAGAGTGGTGAGGCAGATACAGTGACTAATTATAGACCCATATCACTATTAAGTTCCATTAGTAAAATCCTAGAAAAAGTTGTTAATATCCGGCTAACAAAGTTCTTGGATAACGGTGATCTCCTAGCGTCCACTCAATATGGTTTCCGCACGGGCAAAAGTACTGAAGATGCAGTTGCAAGGCTGTCAGAGATTGTTACAAAATCAGTGGACAATGGCGAAAAATGTGTAGCGATATTTTTGGACCTCCAAAAAGCTTTCGACACCGTCTCCAGCACAATCCTTTTGAGCAATCTAGAGAGCATGGGTATACGTGGAACAGCGCTTGAGTGGCTTCGTAGCTACTTAAAGGGTCGAAGTCAAGTTGTTAAGGTAGCAGACACTTATAGTACTAGTCTACCGGTGACTTACGGCATTCCGCAAGGTAGTACGCTCGGTCCGACTCTATTTTTAGCTTACATTAACAGTGTTTGTAAGTTACAGATAGACAATGGAGATGTACTAGCTTTTGCTGACGATACTGCTCTCATTTTTCGAGGAAATACGTGGCCACAAGTCCAAAAGTTTGCTGAGAATGGATTAAGACGGGTGATGCAGTGGCTTGACAATCACCTGTTAACTATTAATGTTTCCAAAACCAAGTACATTTGTTTCAGAATTGCAAGTGTAAAAAATTCAATAACCGACTTTAGTATAAAAGCGCACTCATCGCAATGTAAACCCGACCAAGACAACAACTGCAATTGTACTCTTATTGGCCAAACGGATTCACACAAATATCTGGGCGTTATTATAGATAGTCATTTAAACTGGAAACCGCACATATCAGCTCTCAGTAAAAGATTACGAAAACTACTTCCAATTTTTAAAAACCTACGAGACTCAGCAGATAGCGATCTTTTAATTAAGGTTTACTATGCACTATGTCAATCTCTTTTGACATACTGCATTCCGATATGGGGTGGAGCTGCCTCCTCTCATCTTCTCGGCTTGGAAAGAGCACAGCGAGCGGTGATCAAAGTCATGTTCCGCAAGCCTAGGAAATACTCCACACAAAAAATTTATGAAGAATCGCGTTTGCTCACCGTACGCCAATTATTTATCCACAACTCAGTCTTGCGTATTCATAAATTTATTGACCCCTCCAAAATAGCTCAAGGAAAAAGGCGAATCCGCACACCTGTTCCTTCCTTCAAGACAATGTTCGCTCGACGCCAGTTATTTTACTTGAGTCCATTTATATACCGGTTCTTCAATGACTTGAATCAAATTTATAAAATGAACAGTAATTGTCTAAAATCATTTCTTAAAAAATATTTAACAGCACTTGATTACTGTGCCACAGAAAATATTCTACGAGTATGAGCGATTAAGTATGTTTATTTTATAACTTGGACCACACGCAGATTCATAGATACTCTACATGCACACAATTACTCACATACTTACACACACTCTCTCACATTACACCCACACTCACACACACACTCACTCATAGACACCCACACCCACGCACGCACGCGCGTGCGCATACATACCCACACACTATGTAAAAAATAATACTTATTGTTATACTTGCCAGGGGTGGAGGGTTGATAGCCTGAGACACAGGATTCTCCTAGTTCAGGTATCAACCCACCATAATTTTAACTAGCCCAATGATGCTATAAAAAATGTCCATTGTTTTTTGTACTTAGTTTCTAAGACCTTTGCGTGTACTTACTTACCTTGTTTGGCGAGAAATAAATGTTATTATTATTATTATATTCTGAAATCATATTGTTTGCATTAAAATATAAGGTTCTTTTAGGAATTTATACCTAAACGTGCAATTATTATATTAAGCTTTGCTGCAGGTAATTGTTGCTTCCGTAAACATAGTGTTTTAGTGAGATATCAGATTTACCAGTTCCTCTTAACTTTTGTAGACATTAGCCAGTAACCTAGGACATAAAAAACGACATGCTAGAGTGTTAACTATTAATCATAACCAAACAATTGGTAGATATTGAAGTATTGGCCGGAACATGAAGTAGTTTCTGATTCACGTGAAACTATTCATGTCATTTTGTACGCACGAGTGTAGTACGCATAGATTATACAGTTATACTGGTATAGATGCGCAACTCCCTCTAAGGAAAAAGTTCAATTGGCATCCTCGGCTCTAGATGGCGTACAAACAATTTTATTTTTATTCCGATCGTATAGATGGCGTTAGTAGTGGATTCATTTTCAAAATAAATGTTAATAAATAAGTAAATGACAACTATTATGTAAAATATGCAATTAGAAATAAAAAAATATAAAAATCACAAAAAGTATTTCTAGATAAGCGTGGAATCGATCCACGGACGATTTACGAGCAGAGCACGCTCCCACTGCGCCACGCAGATCTTAATAAAGTTGGCGAAATGACCGTTCAGTTGTCGCTTTTTGTTTAGTTCTTGCCATCATCGGTAGATGGCGCTGATTATATGAAATTTATCCATGTATGGAACTTTCACGGCCCTGGTAGTACGTATAGGTTTCTCATTGTCGGAGGACAAAGCCTCGTTTTGATATACAGCCATGCAACAATATGACTTATTTGTTCACGTCGCCGTCGCTCGCCAATAGAGTCGCTGGAGGTTAGTTCCTAGATATCAAGATATATTTCTGTCTGTCGCAGACCGGGCACGAAAATATATCATGTTGCAAGTCGCGTATGCATTGCGGTCACGAATTGAGCTCGATACCAATCTAGCTTGAGACAGCAATAACGAATCGTCACTCTTTAAAATTCATACATTGGACTATTACTCAAAGTTTTGTTCAAATACACCACGGATACAGCAGAGAAACGAAACCGTTCCGATATTGATCTCAGCTCTACATACATACATATCGTCACGCCTTTTATCCCCGAAGGGGTAGGCAGAGGTGTATTTCTACACCCACTTTTCGCCAGATATACTTTAGTCCCACGTAATAAGGGGCGAGCCTAGTGCCGTACCGGGCACATTTCCAGACTTCGTGCTGCTACTAAGAATTTCGTGACAGAAAGACCCAATAACACTGCCCGACCCAGGAATCGAACCCGGGACCTCCCGATCCCACGCGCACATTTATGCCGCGAGACCAACGAGGCAGTCGTATAAGGTTTGATGTCGAGTTTTCCATCTCTATGCAAAGATGGTATTTGCATCGTGCTATCCCTTAGTCGCCTCTTACGACACCCACGGGAAGATAGGAGGTGGTGACACTTGTATTCTATGCCGTCAACCACACGGCGAAACGAGATCTCAGCTCTATTAAACTGAATTTGGGAAATAGATGGGTGCTTGCTTTTTGTCGCACGGCCTACGGCTAAAAATAGAATCCATCCATTTCTCGACGTGGGCGCCGGCCGAAGGGATAATCCACGGGATGAGCCTTCCACGTGTCTGCTTTCTCAACTTATTCCTATCAATCCATCTGCTCAACTTGTCTCATAAAATTCTCCTTAAGAACAACCTTTTTATGACTGAGTAGTATAATATTACATGACAACGTCTTCTCAAAATAACAAAATAATCTTTGAGCGCCAGCTGCCGCGTAACAATCCATAAGCTCAAATAATACTGTCGGTGAGCACTAAATTTTCCTTTATCATAAAGCTCACAAATAACAGGAAAGCGTGTATATTTAAAGTTCAATGTAGTAACATCAATTCAGTGGGAACATTCCACAAATTACAAGGACCGAGCGCTGAGCCTACAATTTAGTGGCACGCCGGCACAATACCAATATCAACAAAGGTACGAATGTGCTGAAAGAAGTTAAGTCCGCAGTTATATTTGCCGCTTCAAGTAATCCCCGAGTTTTTATTCCCAGCTTTATACGGCAACTGGAAGTAAAACTGTGCACAGAATAAAAACACTCACACCGCCAACTGTACATACTTCGCTGCACATTTAAATATTTGTCTGCGATATTTTATGCTGTGGCAGGAAAGGTCCATAGTGGAGCAGTGTGAACGGGGCGCTTTCGCAATTCGCATACAATTTCCCCCGTATTAGGGGCCGGGATGGGTCATACGCAAACATTTGCCCAAACATTACCCGGCTGTACCTTCACGACACACCCCAGGCTTCGCTGAATTATTGAGACGTCCCGGTTTAACACCAGATGCTATTTAGATGTACTCATGTTTATTAGTTTGTCCCTCGTAATTTGTCATAGGACCCGTTGATGGCTGTAATCTAGAACATGCCCATGTAGCGTTGATAGAATTATGCAGGGAAGTTTGTCCACCAATGTGTTTTGAACAGCATGAATCTTGCGGAATATTACGGCGCATGTTTAATCCAGGCTGAGGTCTCGGTCACACAGGCATACCCTAAGAAATCACAGAGAAACCGTACCGTAAAGTTTTATTATAAGTATCGATTGCTGATCCAACATCAGTCGTTTAAAGAATGGTCTGAGCGGCTCCGCTATCGTGAATGAGTCTACCTGATAAAGGGAAATACCTGTAGAGATCAAACGGCGGGAAATAAATGTGGCCGGGTGGCGGGAACAAGGAATCGTTCGCTAAATCGGATCGGTGCGCGGATTTGTCGCTCCGCGATGACATTTGTTACCGCCACCGTCGCTACTTTATTTGTCATTGTCACTGCGAACGTACCGCTATCGGTTTCCACGCTTTTTGTTACTGTATTTTAAATCAGTATTTTCCCGCTGAGATTTGGTTTACTCGTATTACTCGGGACAGAAATCGAAGTCACTTGTATTTATGACACAGTGTTTGAAATAGCAGAATGTTATCACAAAACGAATTATCGAGATAGCATTGACTACCTATTGATAATTGTTGTGTCAGGCGACTATAATTTTATCATGAATAAACATTAAGTTCATAATTACTACATACAAAGTTTAACATATCAAGTCATGGACTTTTGTTTAGTCGCGACGATTTTACCAAACAACTAACTGAATTTGATATTTGTATAAGTATATTCTTATGGATATTTGCAATGTCCAAATTAGATTCAAACTCGGCATCGCCATCACGAAACATTTCAAGTTATCGATTGTTAAAATATGTACAAATTTAGACGCAAATGTTACAGCCGAGATTCGTCAAAAACAAATTGAATTTTTAAAAATAAATGAACAAGCTGACATTAAAGCGAAAAAGAAGATTACTAGCCAAATGAAAGCAATTTATTTAGATACATAAACAGGCTAGTATAAATGAAATAGGGGAGCCTGTATCTTTTTACACAGCTCAATGAGTGCGAACAAAGTGTGATACGCGCGAGGCGGCCGCGCGGCTCGTCCGAGCGCTCCCGCCAAACGCCGCCATGTCCGTCCCTTTTACTTCCTTATCTTGATTCATTTTCTCTGCTAATATTAATTGCTCTGCTGTGTACTATTTACCACAAGCTGATACACATAAATCTGATTGTTGCCATCCCCGAATATTATTTTTGATAGATTGTTTATCAGACTCCATTGCGATGTAACAACGGTCAATTCTCTTTTCTTAATATATCATCATCAACCCTGTATATATACTGTCCCACTACTGGGCACGGGTCTCTTCTCACTATGAGAACGGTAAGGCCATAGTCCACCACGTTGGCCAAGTGCGGATTGGCAGACTTCGAATGCCTTTCGAGAACATTATGGAGAAATCTCTGACATGTACGTTTCCTCACGATGTTTTCCTACACCGTTAAGCAAGCGATAATTAACAATTTAATACGATGCCGTGGCTTCGAACCCGAGACCCTCTGCGTAGCAGTCCGTCGGTATCTCAACTAGGCTATCGCTGCATAGCATTTTAATATATGGCTTCGAATAATTCACCTATTCTCAACCCTGATTTGTTCATATCTGATATCAAATATCAATAAATAGAATTTTGCACGACCGAAGGTTTACGAGGCGTTCTCACCCGCCGCGAGCAAATTCAATACGCAAAGGTTGAGTATAATGAATATAATTTTAAAGCCTATTAGCCGATCTATTCAGTTAAGTGAGCTTGTTGGAGTTGTAGATAATATTGACATTAATAATCATTAAATTCTGTGATAGATTACACAGAAATTTCAACTTGGCATTTGTTGTACAAATTTTAAAGTGCCTACGCATAGCCGCAGTGTAAATTTGGTTACAAAGGTTAAAAAGATTTCTTGGTCACAGTCAGTTATTAACTTAGACAATTATTTTAGTAATGACTATTTGTTGTTTGAAATTTAGATAAATAATAAAAATAAATTAAATGCTCGAACAAAATACATACATACATACATAGACTCACGCCTGTTTCCCCGAAGGGGTAGGCAGAGGCATATTAAACGCCTACTTTTCGTCAGTGTTTTGATCCCACGTAATAGGTGGCGAGCCTATTGCCGCTTATCGGGATATTTAAAAAAAGAAGTTTATTTCTTCGAACAAAATAAATTACTACAAAGAACCATAAGCATGTTATATAATACGCACATAGTTTATGATGTTTTTAAATTATAATAATGCTGACTAGTTCAGATGTTCTAGCTACCGCGTGAATTATCCGATGTTACTACCTCACTAACCTACTGAAGATTCACTTAAACTAGCAGTATTCATACTGAAGCGTTTTGATTGGTTAGTAAAATTGGCACTAGCAACTATGTAAGTGCTAGAGTTATCACGATCATAGCAAGATCATAGCTTGGTTGTCACCTTTTTAGTATAAATATATATATAACGATATTTTTTGAAATTACTTACCTTACGGTACGCTTCAATAAATAAACAATGATAAGAAGAAAATAACATAATATTACTTCACGCCTTTTATCCCCGAAAGGGTAGGCAGAGGCGTATTACACACCCACATTTCGTCAGTTATGTTTAGGTCCCAATGTAATAGGAGGCGAGCCTATAGCCCTAGCCTATCTACCGGTCACATTCTTAAGCGAGCGATTATTAACATTTTTATACACACATAACTTCGAAAAGTTAGAGGTGTGCGCCCGGGGTACCTGGGGATCGAACCCGAGACCATCGTCTCGGCAGTCCGTTACGTACACCACTGGGCTATCGCTGCTTTTTCATCGCTTTGCTCTTTAAAAAAAAAGGGCAAAGCGATGTGACGTCGCTGTGACGTCGAGACGACACCGCCTCCCGGCTGCCTGCATGTTCCACCCCCCACCGCACCGCGAGCTTCTTTAAAAGCGGACGCACTAGCTGCGGGCTTTCTTTTTGGGCTGCATTCGACGACGTCGCCACGAGTGAAAAGCTAAGTACATCAACTGCGACTCCTGAGCGACCATCGACAGCGGGATTCTCAACATCAATCTCTCCCATCGCCGACCCATCTCTCATGCGACCCTGTGTAATTTTTTATTAATTCCTAATTTTTTCGCTTGCTAAATGATGTCTAAAATTAATTGAGAATTAAATCAATTTTTATTGTAACATTTAACCACGTTTCTCATTTAAACGCACCCTAGTAGGGATAACGTAACAGAGGACACCTGAAAGGCCATTTTACGTTACAGCGATGATAAAAAAATGAGGTGACCGTGCCTAATCAAAGGCAAGTTTAAAATTTCTATGCAATTCCACTAACAAGTCAGTAGTTAAATGCAACCAACCCTATTAATTTAAAATGACTTTTTTTAAATTCATATTTATGGGAAGTGAAGAATATTATTACAGTAATAATCATAAACGTTTTAAATTACATTAAAAATGAGATATAAAAAGCAGTTTCCGTCACGTTCAAATCAAGAAGCTATAACTCGAAGCTTTCATAACTTGATCATTGTAAAGATATAAATTACATAGGCAGTCATTAAAATGCCCACTTGAAACTTAACGATATATCACAATATACAATTATCTACGATCTTAATGACGCCGATATTGTTTATATATCTAAATACTAATCGCTACATCTAAACGCAATAAATTTTCAAAGCAATGAAAGTAAATAAGATTAACTCGAAATAATATCACGACTTATAAAGGAGACGGTTTATGAACACGACGCGCTACAAATCAGTAATAACCGACTTGATGATAAATTTAACTAAATGAGTCAACGAAGCGTGGGCCTCACTTCGAGAACTTGGACAATTTCAGGACTCCGTATCAATCAAACTTGAATCGAGATTGACGATTGATAAAATAATTTATGTTAAATGTAAGATTTGTAGCACTGATGGAGTCGGATTTGGATTCGGTAATAAATCTTTGAATGCTCAATTGGAATTTTGAGTATTGAGTGATACGATCTAATGAAATTATGGACGTAATATCTCATTCTGATCGCCGGTATACGCTTGAGATCAATATTACAACAGCTAGCAAAATGTGTCTCTGAAATGTTGACGTGTATCTCAGCTACTTTTGTGTCAAATAGAGAAATATGTTTGTGTAAATATACTTAGTGTAATATTAACATAAAAATATCAGTTAGCCACCAAAGGTACAAGCCTGTATAGAAATGCTGAAATGCGTAGATATCATCCGTAATTTACTTGCGAGGTATGGTTTTAAAGTGCCCACCATAATAAGGGATGCAGATAGGTACTCTTTATATTATAAATATCATGTTGTAGAAAAAAGCTTATCCACAAGATAAACTCGACAATACTTCGAAGAAAAAGAAAACTTTGAAGGAACCAGCTTACAGGATTATTCCGTTTATCATTTAATTGTTTTGCCTTACGCTTTCGCGATCTGTTCAGTATCAAAAAGCGATTATTAATAATCTTAATAAGACTACCAAGGCCTCCCTTTTCCGAAGAGGAGAAAATAAAATTATCTGCTGTTTTGGTGTATTATTAAAAAGAGCTATTAGCTATTTTTATTGCTAAAACGTAATTAATAAAAATGTTATACATAATTACATAGACTCACGCCTGTTTCCCGAATGGGTAGGCAGAGACTACGGAGCACCATTTACAACGATCCTGACATACCTCTCTTGCTTCATTCACTGCCATCAAGTTTCTCATGCATGCTCTTCTGTTAAGGGTACTTCTGACCTGTCCTTTTTTTAGGATGTCTCCAATCTGGTCAGAGAACGTCCGCCTAGGTCTTCCCCTTTGTCCTGTCCCATTCACACTCGCCTTATATATCTTCTTTGTCAGTCTTATTTTCTTTGAAAAAATCACGGAGTATGCTATAGTGTAATACCTATACCTGTCATTATCTATACTAGTTGTACTATAATTTCATAAACACCGTCCATTTCGTTAAATCAACAAACACCATAACAAGAGTTTAACCCACAACACAGTCATAAATAACGCCATAAATGGCTGGAACAATCCATCAACTGCCATGATTCATTGCTCTTCAATAACCATTGGTTTCAATAGGCTAAACATTTTCAATCGTCGTAACACATCGTCGGTCTAACTACCTCTGTAATCGAGCGAAAATCAATCAAACTGTGCGTGAGCTTTACTTATTATACACGGTAAAATGAAACGAAGGGATAACCCCTACACGTCACTATAACCACATACGGGTCATTTCATATATGATGACCCGATGGACGGATATTGGTGGCTTAAGAACTTATAGGCAAAAGTTGTTTGCTGAGTAAACATTGGGCATTAAGGTTAGGTGCTGGCTAGACGTTTTCTTAGATGTTGTTGGTCCCGGCTATCATAGCGATCTCTGATTTGTGTCGTAGCGTACCCCGGTCTCCAAGGCGGTCTTGGATGAAACCTAATACCAGTACGGTGATGGTGAGTAGCTAGATGCATTGTGGCATTTGGCTCGCAGTTTGTCCTCGTTCAATAAACGGTAAACTATAAATAAGTGCATAATTATATTTTGCTCAATTTTTATCCCATCTCTACTGCTTACTTATGTTGCACAAGAAAAACTGACTGTAAAATAATTTAGAAACAAGCAATTAATAACTTGTTTAACAGTAGTAGCTTTTGTTAACAAATGCTATACAGATTGGCAGCCTAAATTCATCAATACCTTCTGTACATACATAGCTGCTGTTTCTAGCCCTGCGTTGATTTCTTGTTGTACCAATTTCTCTTTACGCACTGCACCTATAATATGATAAGGCCGCCCAATGGGTGGGCTTTATTAAGTTCATAAATTAATAAACTGGTACCAGTGGAACCAATTCCTTACCGACACGGAGATCTAGTTTGTGCCTAGGAAATACATGTATTGACCGATATCGTTAACAAGCTATTAATTGTCAACTACTGAAGCAGGTTTTAGGTAAAAGCAATTTTTGCGTATTCATGCTTTTGTGCGTAGTTTTCTCCTTTCTTCGAGTATAACGTCTTAATCAGAGGATCCTGGGTGAATCAGGATTTTTCCTCTGAGGGTTTTTCCAGCTGCCAGCCAAAAGTATTGTCTATCACACATGAAGTATTCACACGGTTGTTAAAATCCCAAACTATTACATAAATTGCTTTTTACACAAATTGTCGATGTATCAACTAAGCCATACTTGGAATATGTCACAGCCAGACAAAGACAATTCAAACTGTTGAATGCGATTTTATTCAAACTTTTCTCTTTGAATAAAAGCATTTGCAATGTCATAAATAAATCGATAAAAACATTCGTCATTCCTTATCGTGGCGTGATTGATAGTCGTACTCTTGTATCGTGTCGTCGTCTTGTCGTGTAGTATCAAAAGACCACAAACTATAACTCACCCTATTTAAGTAGAGGGGTTGTATCGTGTTTGCAGTAAGTAATGTAGATTCGAAGACAAACGTCTCAATATCTAGTTGTTTGCGGTGCTGTGCCATTGTTACCATGTAAGTCTGTTTGTATCCGGGCACCATCACTCACCAAGTATTGTGTTTGGCTACTCAACTATCCGGATTGTTTTTGTTCTGCGTACGGAGACGACTATTATTTTTGCTTGCAAGGGTGCGTGTGGATTGGATGTTACATGTCTGACTAAATTGTTTGTACATTGGTTTGAGCAGAGAGTAGTATGTGACAAGATTCTTTATATCACTTGCAAATATCTTACTTTAGGTTTTGTAGGCTGGTTATGCATACTCAAGTTACTATTCAAAGGCATACCCCAAGTTGCTCGTGATGCTAAGTTTTTTATAAAAGATAACAAACAGGTAGGGTTCTATTTGCGTTTAAGCTTATAATGAGGCTAATAAATACTATTTGGGAAAAGGCATCGAAATATGTTTATCTAGATTGAAGACAGTCTGTCAAAGTAAATGTGATACTCATAATTTTATATTCTCTATTTATCCGTTGGAAGTCACCAACTTCAGAATAAAATTAGTATAATGGTTACAAAATATAATGAACATCATATTCTGCAATCATATTGTTTGCATTTAAATACAAGGTTCTTTTAGGAATTTATACCTAAACGTGCAATTATTATATTAAGCTTTGCTGCAGGTAATTGTTGCTTCCGTAAACATAGTGTTTTAGTGAGATATCAGATTTACCAGTTCCTCTTAACTTTTGTAGACATTAGCCAGTAACCTAGGACATAAAAAACGACATGCTAGAGTGGTTACTATTAATCATAACCAAACAATTGGTAGATATTGAAGTATTGGCCGGAACATGAAGTAGTTTCTGATTCACGTGAAACTATTCATGTCATTTTGAACGCACGAGTGTAGTACGTATAGGTTTCTCATTGTCGGAGGACAAAGCCTCGTTTTGATATACAGCCATGCAACAATATGACTTATTTGTTCACGTCGCCGTCGCCAATAGAGTCGCAGGAGGTTAGTTCCTACATATCAAGATATACATATTTCTGTCTATCGTAGACCGGACACGAAAATATATCATGTTGCAAGTCGCGTATGCATTTCGGTCACGAATTGAGCTGGATACCAATCTAGCTTGAGACAGCAATAACGAATCGACTTTAAAATTCATACATTGGACTATTACTCAAAGTTTAGTTCAAATATACCACGGATACAGCAGAGACACCAAACCGTTCCGATATTGATCTCAGCTCTATTAAACTGAATTTGGGAAATATATGAGTGTTTGCTTTTTGTCGCACGGCTTACGGCTAAAAATAGAATCCATCCATTTCTCGACGTGGGCGCCGGCCAAAGGGATAATCCACGGGATAAGCCTTCCACGTGTCTGCTTTCTCAACTTATTCCTATCAATCCATCTGCTCAACTTGTCTAATAAAATTCTCCTTAGGGACAACCTTTTTATAACTGAGTAGTATAAAATTACATGACAACGTCTTCTCAAAAGTAACAAAATAATCTTGGAGTGCCAGCTGCCGTGGAACAATCCATAAACTCAAATAATACTGTCGGTGAGCACTAAATTTTCTTTTATCATAAAGCTCACAAATAACAGGAAAGCGTATATATTTAAAGTTCAATGTAGTAACATCAATTCAGTGGGAACATTCCACAAATTACAAGGACCGAGCGCTGAGCCTACAATTTAGTGGCACGCCGGCGCAATACCAATATCAACAAAGGTACGAATGTGCTGAAAGAAGTTAAGTCCGCAGTTATATTTGCCGCTTTAAGTAATCCCCGAGTTTTTATTCCCAGCTTTATACGGCAACTTTATGCTGTGGCAGGAAAGGTCCATAGTGGAGCAGTGTGAACGGGGCGCTTTCGCAATTCGCATACAATTTCCCCCGTATTAGGGGCCGGGATGGGTCAAACGCAAACATTTGCCCAAACATTACCCGGCTGTACCTTCACGACACACCCCAGGCTTCGCTGAATTATTGAGACGTCCCGGTTTAACACCAGATGCTATTTAGATGTTCTCATGTTTATTAGTTTGTCCCTCGTAATTTGTCATAGGACCCGTTGATGGCTGTAATTTAGAACATGCCCATGAAGCGTTGATAGAATTATGCAGGGAAGTTTGTCCACCAATGTGTTTTGAACAGCATTAATCTTGCGGAATATTACGGAGCGTGTTTAATGCCGCCTGAGGTCCCGTTCATACAGCCGTACCCTAAGAAATCACAGAGAAACCGTACCGTAAAGTTTTATTATAAGTATCGATTGCTGATCCAACATCGGTCGTTTAAAGAATGGTCTGAGCGGCTCCGCTATCGTGAATGAGTCTACCTGATAAAGGGAAATACCTGTAGAGATCAAACGGCGGGAAATAAATGTGGCCGGGTGGCGGGAACAAGGAATCGTTCGCTAAATCGGATCGGTGCGCGGATTTGTCGCTCCGCGATGACATTTGTTACCGCTGCCGTTGCTACTTTATTTGTCATTGTCACTGCGAACGTACCGCTATCGGCTTCCACGCTTTTTGTTACTGTATTTTAAATCAATTTTTTCCCGCTGAGATTTGGTTTACTCGTATTACTCGGGACAAAAATCGAAGCCACTTGTATTTATGACACAGTGCTTGAAATAGCAGAGTGTTATCATAAAAAGAATGATCGAGATAGCATTGACTACCCATTGATAATTGTTGTCTCAGGCGACTATAATTTTATCATAAATAAACATTAAGTTCATCATTACCTACTACATACAAAGTTTAACATATCAAGTCTTGGACTTTTGTTTAGTCGCGACGATTTTACCAAACAACTAACTGAATATAATATTAGTATAAGTATATTCTTATGGATATTTGCAATGTGCAAATTAGATACAAACTCGGCATCGCCATCACGAAACATTTTAAGTTATCGATTGTTTAAATATGTACAAATTTAGACGCAAATGTTACAGCCGAGATTCGTCAAAAACAAATTGAATTTAAAAAAAAATATGAACAAGCTGACATCAAAGCGAAAAATAAGATTACCAGCCAAATGAAAGCAATTTATTTAGATACATAAACAGGCTAGTATAAATGAGATAGGGGAGCCTGTATCTTTTTACACAGCTCAATGAGTGCGAACAAAGTGTGATACGCGCGAGGCGGCCGCGCGGCTCGTCCGAGCGCTCCCGCCAAACGCCGCCATGTCCGTCCCATTTGCTTCCTTATCTTGATTCATTTTCTCTGCTAATATTTATTACTCTGGTGTGTACTATTTACCACAAGCTGATACACATAAATCTGATTGTCTCCATCCCCGAGCATTACTTTTGATAGAATGTTTATCAGACTCCATTGCGACATTACAATGGTCAATTCTCTGTTCTTAATACATCATCATCAGCCCTGTATATATACTGTCCCATTACTGGGCACGGGCCTCTTCTCATTATGAGAACGGTAAGGCCATAGTCTACCACGTTGGCCAAGTGCGGATTGGCAGACTTCACATGTCTTTCAAGAACATTATGGAGAAATCTCTGACATGTACGTTTCCTCACGATGTTTTCCTACACCGTTAAGCAAGCGATAATTAACAATTTAATACGTACATAACTTCGAAATGTCAGTGGTGCACGCCGTGGCTTCGAACCCGAGACCCTCTGCGTAGCAGTCCGTCGGTATCTCCACTAGGCTATCGCTGCATAGCATTTTAATATATGGCTCCGAATAATTTACCTATTCTCAAGCCTGATTTGTTCATATCTGATATCAAATATCAATAAATAGAATTTTGCACGACCGAAGGTTTACGAGGCGTTCTCACCCGCCGCGGGCAAATTCAATATGCAAATGTTGAGTATAATGAATATAATTTTAAAGCCTATTAGCCGATCTATTCAGTTAAGTAAGCTTGTTGGAGTTGTAGATAATTTTGGCATTAATAATCATTAAATTCTGTGATAGATTACACAGAAATTTCAACTTGGCATTTGTTGTACAAATTTTAAAGTGCCTACGCATAGCCGCAGTGTAAATTTGGTTACAAAGGTTAAAAAGATTTCTTGGTCACGGTCAGTTATTAACTTAGACAAATATTTTAGTAATGACTATTTGTTTTTCGAAATTTAGATAAATAATAAAAATAAATTAAATGCTCGAACAAAATACATACATGCATACATAGACTCACGCCTGTTTCCCCGAAGGGGTAGGCAGAGGCATATTAAACGCCCACTTTTCGCCAGTGTTTTGATCCCACGTAATAGGTGGCGAGCCTATTGCCGCTTATCGGGATATTTAAAAAAAAATGTTTATTTTTTCGAACAAAATAAATTACCACAAAGAATCATAAGCATGTTATATAATACGCACATAGTTTATGATGTTTTTAAATAATAATAATGCTGACTAGTTCAGATGTTCTAGCTACCGCGTGAATTATCCGACGTTACTACCTCACTTACTGAAGATTCACTTTAACTAGCAGTATTCCTACTGAGGCGTTTTCATTGGTTAGTAAAATCGGCACTGGCATGCTAGAGTTAGCCGCACGTACAATTGCAACATCATAGCTTGTTTGTCACCTTTTTAGTTTAAATATATCACGATATTTTTTAGAAATTACTGAGGTCCGCATAACATAACATAACTTCATGCCTTTTATCCCCGAAGAGGTAGGCAGAGGTGTATTACACACCTACATTTCGCCAGTTATGTTTTGGTCCCAATGTAATAGGGGGCGAGCCTATTGCCCTCTACCGGGCACATTTTTAAGCGGGCGATAATTAACATTTTTAAATATACACATAACTTCGAAAAGTCAGAGGTGTGTGATCGGGGTACCTGGGGATCGAACCCGAGACTATCGTCTCGGCAGTCCTACACCACTAGGCTACCGCTGCTTTTTCATCTCTTTGCTCTTTTAAAAAAAAAAGAGCAAAGCGATGATAAAAGAAAAGAGGTGACCGAGCCTCTAACTAATCAAAGGCAAGTTTAAAATGTCGATGCAATTCCACTAACGAATCAGTAGTTAAATGTAACCAACCCTATTAATTTGAAATGACTTTTTTAAATTCATATTTATGGGAAGTGAAGAATATTATTACAGTAATAATCATAAACGTTTTAAATTACATTAAAATGAGATATAAAAAGCAGTTTCCGTCAAGTTCAAATCAAGAAGCTATAACTCGAAGCTTTCATAACTTGATCATTGTAAAGATATAAATTACATAGCTAGTCATTAAAATGCCCACTTGAAACTTAACGATATATCACAATATACAATTATCTACGATCTTAATGACGCCGATATTGTTTATATATCTAAATACTAATCGCTACATCTAAACGCAATAAATTTTCAAAGCAATGAAAGTAAATAAGATTAACTCGAAATAATATCACGACTTATAAAGGAGACGGTTTATGAACACGACGCGCTACAAATCAGTAATAACCGACTTGATGATAAATTTAACTAAATGAGTCAACGAAGCGTGGGCCTCACTTCGAGAACTTGGACAATTTCAGGACTTCGTATCAATCAAACTTGAATCGAGATTGACGATTGATAAAATTATTTATGTTGGATGTAAGATTTGTAGTACTGATGGAGTCGGATTTGGATTCGGTAATAAATCTTTGAATGCTCAATTGGAATTTTGAGTATTGAGTGATACGATCTAATGGAATTATGAACGTAATAACTCGTTCTGATCGCCGGTATACGCTTGAGATCGATATTACAACAGCTAGCAAAATGTGTGTCTGAAATGTTGACGTGTATCTCAACTACTTCTGAGTTAAACACAGAAGTGTATGTTTGTGTAAATATACTTAGTATAATATTAACATAAAAATATCAGTTAGCCACACAAAGGTACAAGCTAGTATAGAAATGCTCAAATGCGTAGATATCATCCCAACCGTAATTTACTTGCAAAGTATGGTTTTTAATTGCCCACCATTATAAGGAATGCAGATAGGTACTCTTTATAGTATAAATATCTTGTTGTAGAAAAAAGCTTATCCACAAGAAAAACTCGACAATACTTCGAAGAAAACTTTGAAGCTGGTTAGCTTACAGGATTATTCCGTTTATCATTTAATTGTTTTGCCTTTAGCTTTCACGATCTGTTCAGTATTATAGACCGATTATTAATAATCTTAATAAGACTACCAAGGCCTTCCTTTTCCGAAGAGGAGAAAATAAAATTATCTGCTGTTTTGGTGTATTATTAAAAAGAGCTATTAGCTATTTTTATTGCTAAAACGTAATTAATAAAAATTTTATACATAAATACATAGACTCACTCCTGTTTCCCGAAGGGGTAGGCAGAGACTACGGAGCACCATTTACAACGATCCTGACATACCTCTCTTGCTTCATTCACTGCTATCAAGTTTCTCATGCATGCTCTTCTGTTAAGGGTACTTCTGACCTGTCCGTTTTTAGGGTTCCGTACCTAAAAGGTAAAAAACGGAACCCTATTACTAAGCCTCCGCTGTCTGTCTGTCTGTCTGTCTGTCTGTCTGTCTGTCACCAGGCTGTATCTCATAAACCATGATAGCTAGAAAGCTGAAATTTTCTCAAATTATGTATTTCGGTTGCCGCTATAATAACAAATACTAAAAATAAAAAAAATAAAAATATTAAGGGGGGGTCTCATACAAAAAACGTGCTTTTTTTCGTATTTTTTGCTCAAAATTACTAACTGTAACAGGCAGACGCTTTAAATTTTCACAGAATATGTAGTTGTATATTACCTTTCAAAATAAATAATAAAATTAAAAAAAAGTAAATAATAAAGGGGGGCTCCCATACAACAAACGTAATTTTTAAGCAATTTGTTACTTGATGTTAATAAACAGGTAGAAACTTATAAAGTATTTAAGTATGCATACAACGAACGTGATTTTCTTTTATAGATGATGGTACGGAACCCTTCGTGCGCGAGTCCGACTCGCACTTGCCCAATTATTTTAGGATATCTCCAATCTGCGGGGCGATTCAGAATCGTTCGATATCTCATTTGACATTCGATTCCGTTAATTGTCGAACAGGCTACCTAATTTTTTGTCAATACTATCGCATTTCCTATCAATTTTATGCATTCAGTATGAAGTAAATTGATAAATAAACCGAATTCAATGACTATTTGTTCAAAATATCTCTGATAGGCGGCTAAAAGACGAGGACAATAATTTGACATATCGTACGATTACTTGTCGTGACATTCTGAATCGGCCTGCTGGTCAGAGAACGTCCGCCTAGGTCTGCCTCTTTGTCCTGTACCATTCACACTTGCCTTATATATCTTCTTTGTCAGTCTTATTTTCTTTGAAAAAATCACGGAGTATTCTATAGTGTTGTACCTAGGTACACCTGTCTTACCTATACTAGTTGTACTATAATTTCATAAACACTGTCCGTTTCGTTAAATCAACAAACACCGTAACTAGAGTTTAACCCACAACACAGCCATAAATAACTCCATAAATGGCTGCAACAATCCATCAACTGCCATGATTCATTGCTCCTCAATAACCATTGGTTTCAATAGGCTAAACATTTTCAATCGTCGTAACACACCGTCGGTCTAACTACCTCTGTAATCGAGCGAAAATCAATCAAACTGTGCGTGAGCTTTACATATTACACACGGTAAAATGAAACGAAGGGATAACTTCTACACGTCACTATAACCACATACGGGGCATTTCAAATACGACGACCCGATGGAAGGATATTGGTGGCTTAAGAACTTATAGCCAAAAGTTGTTTGCTGAGTAAACATTGGGCATTAAGGTTAGGTGCTGGCTGGACGTTTTCTTAGATGTTGTTGGTCCCGATCTATCTAGTTGCTCTCTCTATCTATCTATCTCTGATTAGTGTCGCAGCGGACCCCGGTCTCCAAGGCGGTCTTGGATGAAACCTAATACCAGAACGGTGATGGTGACTAGCTAGATGCTTTGTGTCATTTGGCTCGCAGTTTGTCCTCGTTCAATGAACGGTAATCTATAAAAAGTGTATATATTTTACTCAATTTTTATCCTATCTCTACTGCTAACTTATGTTGCACAAGAAAAACTGACTGTAAAACAATTTAGAAACAAGCAATAATTAATAGCTTGTGTAACAGCTGTAGTAGCTTTTGTTAACAATTGCTATACAGATTGGCAGCCTAAATTCATCAAAACCTTCTGTACATACATAGCTGCTGTTTCTAACCCTGCGTTGATTTCTTGTTGTACCAATTTCTCTTTATGCACTGCACCTATATTACGATTAGACCCCCAATGGGTGGGCTATATTAATAGTTCATAAATTAATAAACTGGTACCAGTGGAACCCATTCCTTACCGACCAGGAGATCTAGTTTGTGCCTAGGAAAAATTTACCAATACCGATAACAAGCTATTAATTGTCAACTATTGTAGCAGGTTTTACGGAAAAAGATTTTTCTTTTTGTGCTTTTGCATAGTTAGTTGTCTACTTTATTTTAATACAATGTTGTAAGCACGAAAATACATGGTTGACTCAGCATTTTTCTGCCGAGGATTTCTCCACAGCGCAGCGGTATAATCCAAGTATAGTGAGAGGCCTAAGGGTCTATTGCCTATAGCATAAGGCGTGAAAAACGTTTTGTTAAGTCTCGTGCTAAGATTTATAAGGCACACATGCAGTTTCTCACATAAAAAATTCAAATCTGCTGCATTACATTTTATTCAATCTTTTCCGCTTTATATTTTTATGGAATAACTTGAGGACGCCAGCAGCTACGCCTGCATTTTTTTTAATTTACCCGTTTTGGCCGATCCCGTAGGAGTTTCAGGAAATCCCTTCTTAGTGCACCCCTATAGTCCCCAAGGAACATGCCAAATTTCAGCTTACTGCGCCCAATAGTTTCGGCTGTAGCGTGTCTGTCAGTCAGTCAGTAATGCAAGGATTTTATATATTAAGATTAAATCAATATTGACTATTTTTGAAAAATAAATTCATCTTCATCTGCAATGTCGATAATACATCGATAAGAACATGCGTAATTCCTCATCGTGGCGTGATCGGCATCGTACAATACTATATCGTGTCGTCGTCTTGTCGTGTAGTATCAAAAGCGCAACGAAACTATAACTCACCCTATTTAAGTAGAGGGGTTGTATCGTGTTTGCAGTAAGTAATGTAGATTCGAAGACAAACGTCTCAATATCTAGTTGTTTGCGGTGCTGTGCCATTGTTACCATGTTAGTCTGTTTGTATCCGCTCACCATCACTCACCAAGTATTGTGTTTGGCTACTCAACATTGTTTTTGTTCTGCGTACGGAGACGATTATTAATTTTGCTTGCACGGGTGCGTGTGGATTGGATGTAACATGTCTGACTAAATTGTTTGTACATTGGTTTGAGCAGAGAGTAGTATGTGACAAGATTCTTTATATCACTTGCAAATATCTTACTTTAGGTTCACAGTATTATTGGCATGTGTTGAGGTTTTGTAGGCTGGTTATGCATACTCAAGTTAATATTCAAAGGCATACCCCAAGTTGCCCGTGATGCTAAGTTTTTTATAAAAGATAACAAACAGGTAGGGTTCTATTTACGTTTAAGCTTATAAAGAGGCTTATAAATACTATTTGGGAAAAGGCATCGAAATATGTTTATCTAGATTGAAGACAGTCTGTCAAAGTAAATGTGATACTCATAATTTTATATTCTCTATTTATCCGTTGGAAGTCACCAACTTCAGAATAAAATTAGTATAATGGTTACAAAATATAATGAACATCATATTCTGAAATCATATTGTTTGCATTTAAATACAAGGTTTTTTAGGAATGTATACCTAAACGTGCAATTATTATATTAAGCTTTGCTGCAGGTAATTGTTGCTTCCGTAAACATAGTGTTTTAGTGAGATATCAGATTTACCAGTTCCTCTTAACTTTTGTAGACATTAGCCAGTAACCTAGGACATAAAAAACGACATGCTAGAGTGGTTACTATTAATCATAACCAAACAATTGGTAGATATTGAAGTATTGGCCGGAACATGAAGTAGTTTCTGATTCACGTGAAACTATTCATGTCATTTTGAACGCACGAGTGTAGTACGTATAGGTTTCTCATTGTCGGAGGACAAAGCCTCGTTTTGATATACAGCCATGCAACAATATGACTTATTTGTTCACGTCGCCGTCGCCAATAGAGTCGCAGGAGGTTAGTTCCTAGATATCAGGATATATTTCTGTCTATCGCAGACCGGACACGAACATATATCATGTTGCAAGTCGCGTATGTACTTCGGTCACGAATTGAGCTGGATACCAATCTAGCTTGAGACAGCAATAACGAATCGACTTTAAAATTCATACATTGGACTATTACTCAAAGTTTAGTTCAAATACACCACGGATACAGCAGAGACACCAAACCGTTCCGATATTGATCTCAGCTCTATTAAACTGAATTTGGGAAATAGATGGGTGTTTACTTTTTGTCGCACGGCTTACGGTTACAAATAGAATCCATCCATTTCTCGACGTGGGCGCCGGCCGAAGGGATAATCCACGGGATAAGCCTTCCACGTGTCTGCTTTCTCAACTTATTCCTATCAATCCATCTGCTCAACTTGTCTAATAAAATTCTCCTTAAGGACAACCTTTTTATGACTGAGTAGTATAAAATTACATGACAACGTCTTCTCAAAAGTAACAAAGTAATCTTGGAGTGCCAGCTGCCGCGTAACAATCCATAAGCTCAAATAATACTGTCGGTGAGCACTAAATTTTCCTTTATCATAAAGCTCACAAATAACAGGAAAGCGTATATATTTAAAGTTCAATGTAGTAACATCAATTCAGTGGGAACATTCCACAAATTACAAGGACCGAGCGCTGAGCCTACAATTTAGTGGCACGCTGGCGCAATACCAATATCAACAAAGGTACGAATGTGCTGAAAGAAGTTAAGTCCGCAGTTATATTTGCCGCTTCAAGTAATCCCCGAGTTTTTATTCCCAGCTTTATACGGCAACTGGAAGTAAAACTGTACACAGAATAAAAACACTCACACCGCCAACTGTACATACTTCGCTGCACATTTAAATATTTGTCTGCGATATTTTATGCTGTGGCAGGAAAGGTCCATAGTGGAGCAGTGTGAACGGGGCGCTTTCGCAATTCGCATACAATTTCCCCCGTATTAGGGGCCGGGATGGGTCATACGCAAACATTTGCCCAAACATGACAGAACATGGCTTCGCTGAATTATTGAGACGTCCCGGTTTAACACCAGATGCTATTTAGATGTTCTCATGTTTATTAGTTTGTCCCTCGTAATTTGTCATAGGACCCGTTGATGGCTGTAATTTAGAACATTCCCATGTAGCGTTGATAGAATTATGCAGGGAAGTTTGTCCACCAATGTGTTTTGAACAGCATTAATCTTGCGGAATATTACGGAGCGTGTTTAATGCCGTATGTCCCGGTCATACAGCCGTACCCTAAGAAATCACAGAGAAACCGTGCCGTAAAGTTTTATTATAAGTATCGATTGCTGATCCAACATCAGTCGTTTAAAGAATGGTCTGAGCGGCTCCGCTATCGTGAATGAGTCTACCTGATAAAGGGAAATACCTGTAGAGATCAAACGGCGGGAAATAAATGTGGTCGGGTGGCGGGAACAAGGAGTCGTTCGCTAAATCGGATCGGTGCGCGAATTTGTCGCTCCGCGATGACATTTGTTACCGCTGCCGTCGCTACTTTATTTGTCATTGTCACTGCGAACGTACCGCTATCGGCTTCCACACTTTTTGTTACTGTATTTTAAATCAGTTTTTTTCGCTGAGATTTGTTTTACTCGTATTACTCGGGACAGAAATCGAAACCACTTGTATTTATGACACAGTGTTTGAAATAGCAGAATGTTATCACGAAACGAATGATCGAGATAGCATTGACTACCTATGATATATATGATGATAATTGTTGTCTCAGGCGACTATAATTTTATCATGAATAAACATTAAGTTCATCATTACTACATACAAAGTTTAACATAAATATCAAGTCATGGACTTTTGTTTAGTCGCGACGATTTTACCAAACAACTAACTGAATATGGTATTTGTATAAGTATATTCTTATGGATATTTGCAATGTCCAAATTAGATACAAACTCGGCATCGCCATCACGAAACATTTCAAGTTATTGATTGTTAAAATATGTACAAATTTAGACGCAAATGTTACAGCCGAGATTCGTCAAAAACAAATTGAATTTTTAAAAATAAATGAACAAGCTGACATCAAAGCGAAAAAGAAGATTACTAGCCAAATGAAAGCAATTTATTTAGATACATAAACAGGCTAGTATAAATGAAATAGGGGAGCCTGTATCTTTTTACACAGCTCAATGAGTGCGAACAAAGTGTGATACGCGCGAGGCGGCCGCGCGGCTCGTCCGAGCGCTCCCGCCAAACGCCGCCATGTCCGTCCCTTTTACTTCCTTATCTTGATTCATTTTCTCTGCTAATATTTATTGCTCTGCTGTGTACTATTTACCACAAGCTGATACACATAAATCTGATTGTTTCAATCCCCGAACATTATTTTTGATAGAATGTTTATCAGACTCCATTGCGACATTACAACGGTCAATTCTCTGTTCTTAATACATTATCATCAGCCCTGTATATATACGTCCTGTCCCACTGCTGGACACAGGCTTCTTCTCATTATGAGAAGGGTAAGGCCATAGTCCACCACGCTGGCCAAGTGCGGGTTGGCAGACTTCAAATGCCTTTCGAGAACATTATGGAGAAATCTCAGACATGCAGGTTTCCTCACGATGTTTTCCTTTACCGTCTAGCAAGCGATAATTAACAACTTAATACGCACATAACTTCGAAAAGTCAGAGGCGCGCGCCTTGGATTGGAACCCGAGACCCTCTGAGTAGCAGTCCGTCGGTCTCTCCACTAGGCTATCGCTGCATAGCATTTTAATATATGGCTTCGAATAATTTACCTATTCTTAACCCTGATTTGTTCGTATCTGATATCAAATATCAATAAATAGAATTTTAAACGACCGAAGGTTTACGAGGCGTTCTCACCCGCCGCGGGCAAATTCAATACGCAAAGGTTGAGTATAATGAATATAATTTTAAAGCCTATTAGCCGATCTATTCAGTTAACGGCCATTTTCAATATTCGAACTATAGATAGATCTGTAGATTTCAGATACGTGTTTGACATATTTTGTATAGAGCTTATGTCAAAAACTGTCAAAAACGAATCTAAAATCTACAGATCTATCTAAAATTCGAATATTGAATTCCGCAGTATGTGAGCTTGTTGGAGTTGTAGATAATATTGGCATTAATAATCATTAAATCCTGTGATAGATTACACAGACATTTCGACTTGGCATTTGTTGTACAAATTTTAAAGCGCCTACGTATAGCCGCAGTGTAAATTCGGTTACAAAGGTTAAAAAAAAACTTGGTTACAGTCAGTTATTAGCTTAGACAATTATTTTAGAAATGACTATAGGTTTTTTGAAATTTAGATAAATAACAAAAATAAATCAAATAATCGAACAAAATAAATTACCACAAAGAACCATAAGCTTGTTATATATACGCACATAGTTTATGATGTTTTTAAATTATAATAATGCTAGCTCTGATGTTCTAGCGACCGCGTGAATTATCCGACGTTCCTACCTCACTTACTGAAGATTCACTTCAACTAGCAATATTCCTACTGGGGCGTTTTGATTGGTTAGTAAAATTGGCACTAGCATCTATGTAAGTGCTACAGTTATCACGATCATAGCAAAATCATAGCTTGTTTGTCACCTATTTAGTATAAATATATAACGATATATTTTAGAAATTACTTTCTTTACGGTACGCTCCAATAAATAAACAATGATAAAAAAGAGCATAACATAACATAACTTCACGCCTTTTATCCCCGAAGGGGTAGGCAGAGGTGTATTATTCACATTTCGCCAGTTATGTTTAGATCCCAATGTACCTAATAGTGGGCGAGCCTATTGCCATCTACCAGGCACATTCTTAAGCGAGCGATTATTATTTTTTACACACATAACTTCGAAAAGTCAGAGGTGTGTGCCCGGGATACCTGGAGATCGAACCCGGGACCATCGTCTCGGCAGTCCGTACGTACACTACTGGGCTATCGCTGCTTTTTCACCGCTTTGCTCTTTTAAAAAAAAAGAGCAAAGCTATGATAAAAGAAAAGACCGAGCCTCTTACTAATCAAAGGCAAGTTTAAAATCTCGATGCAATTCCACTAACGAGTCAGTAGTTAAATGCAACCAACCCTATTAATTTGAAATGACTTTTTAAATTCATATTTATGAGAAGTGAAGAATATTATTACAGTAATAATCATAAACGTTTTAAATAACATTAAAAATGAGATATAAAAATCAGTTTCCGTCACGTTCAAATCAAGAAGCTATAACTCGAACCTTTCATAACTTGATCATTGTAAAGATATAAATTACATAGCTAGTCATTAAAATGCCCACTTGAAACTTAACGATATATCACAATATACAATTATCTACGATGTTAATGACGCCGATATTGTTTATATATCTAAATACTAATCGCTACATCTAAACGCAATAAATTTTCAAAGCAATGAAAGTAAATAAGATTAACTCGAAATAATATCACGACTTATAAAGGAGACGGTTTATGAACACGACGCGTTACAAATCAGTAATAACCGACTTGATGATAAATTTAACTAAATGAGTCAACGAAGCGTGGGCCTCACTTCGAGAACTTGGACAATTTCAGGACTCCGTATCAATCAAACTTGAATCGAGATTGACGATTGATAAAATAATTTATGTTAGATGTAAGATTTGTAGTACTGATGGAGTCAGATTCGGATTCGGTAATAAATCTTTGAATGCTCAATTGGTATTTTGAGTATTGAGTGATACGATCTAATGAAATTATGGACGTAATAACTCGTTCTGATCGCCGGTATACGGTTGAGATTAATATTACAACAGCTAGCAAAATGTGTGTCTGAAAAGTTGACGTGTATCTCAACTACTTCTGTGTCAAACACAGAAGCATGTTTGTGTAAATATACTTAGTGTAATATTAACATAAAAATATCAGTTAGCCACACAAAGGTACAAGCTAGTATAGAAATGCTGAAATGCGGAGATATCATCCCAACCGTAATTTACTTGCAAAGTATGGTTTTAAATTGCCCACCATTATAAGGGATGCAGATAGGTACTCTTTACAGTATAAATATCTTGTTGTAGAAAAAAGCTTATCCACAAGATAAAATCGACAATACTTCGAAGAAAACTTTGAATGAACCAGCTTACATGATTATTCCGTTTATCATTTAATTGTTTTGCCTTTAGCTTTCACGATCTGTTCGGTATCAAAAACCGATTATTAATAATCTTAATAAGACTACCAAGGCCTCCCTTTTCCGAAGAGGAGAAAATAAAATTATCTGCTGTTTTGGTACATACATACACATACATACATAGACTCACGCCTGTTTTCCCGAAGGGGTAGGCAGAGGCATATTAAACGCCCACTTTTCGCCAGTGTTTTGATCCCACGTAATAGGTGGCGAGCCTATTGCCGCTTATTGGGACATTTTGTTTGCCAGAGCCTCGTCCGTTGATCGGCAGGTGCACCACTTGCAGGTGAGGTTGGCTTGGGACCCTAAGTTCTTGGTGGGAACCCTATGCTGTTTTGGTGTATTAATAAAAAGAGCTATTAGCTATTTTTATTGCTAAAACGTAATTAATAAAAATTTTATACATAAATACATAGACTCACTCCTGTTTCCCGAAAGGGTAGGCAGAGACTACGGAGCACCATTTACAACGATCCTGACATACCTCTCTTGCTTCATTCACTGCTACCAAGTTTCTCATGCATGCTCTTCTGTTAAGGGTACTTCTGACCTGTCCGTTTTTTTAGGATGTCTCCAATCTGCGGGGCGATTCAGAATCGTTCGATATCTCATTTGACATTCGATTCCGTTAATTGTCGAACAGGCTACCTCATTTTTTGTCAATACTATCGCATTTCCTATCAATTTTATGCATTCAGTATGAAGTAAATTAATAAATAAACCGAATTCAATGACTATTTGTTCAAAATATCTCTGATAGGCGGCTAAAAGACGAGGACAATAATTTGACATATCGTACGATTACTTGTCGTGACATTCTCAATCGGCCTGCTGGTCAGAGAACGTCCGCCTAGGTCTGCCTCTTTGTCCTGTCCTATTCACACTTGCCTTATATATCTTCTTTGTCAGTCTTATTTTCTTTGAAAAATCACGGAGTATGCTATAGTGTAGTACCTAGGTACACCTGTCATTACCTATACTAGTTGTACTATAATTTCATAAACACCGTCCGTTTCGTTAAATCAACTAACACCGTAACTAGAGTTTAACCCACAACACAGCCATAAATAACTCCATAAATGGCTGGAACAATCCATCAACTGCTATGATTCATTGCTCCTCAATAACCATTGGTTTCAATAGGCTAAACATTTTCAATCGGCGTAACACAGCGCTCGGTCTAACTACCTCTGTAATCGAGCGAAAATCAATCAAACTGTGCGTGAGCTTTACATATTATACATGGTAAAATGAAACGAAAGAATAACCCCTACACGTCACTATAGCCACATACGGGGCATTTCATATATGACAAACCGATGGTAGGATATTGGTGGCTTAAGAACTTACTTATAGGCAAAACTTGTTTGCTGCGTAAATATTGGACATTAAGGTTGGGTGCTGGCTGGACGTTTTCTTAGATGTTGTTGGTCCCGATCTGTCTAGTTGCTCTCTCTATCTATCTATCTCTGATTTGTGTCGTAACGGACCCCGGTCTCCAAGGTGGTCTTGGATGAAACCTAATACCAGTACGGTGATGGTGACTGGCGTGATGCATTGTGTCATTTGGCTCGCAGTTTGTCCTCGTTCAATGAAAGGTAATCTATAAATAAGTGTATATATTTTACTCAATTTTTATCCTTTCTCTACTGCTAACTTATGTTGCACAAGAAAAACTGACTGTAAAACAATTTAGAAACAATCAATTAATAGCTTTTTTAACAGTAGTAGCTTTTGCTTCACAAATGCTATACAGATTGGCAGCCTAAATTCATCAAAACCTTCTTACATAGCTGCTGTTTCTAGCCCAGCGTTGATTTCTTGTTGTACCAATTTCTCTTTACGCACTGCACCTTTATTACGATTAGACCGCCCAAAGGGTGGGCTTTATTAAGTTCATAAATTAATAAACTGGTACCAGTGGAACCAATTCCTTACCGATCTAGTTTGGCCTAGGAAATACATATATACCAATATTGTTAACAAGCTATTATTTGTCAACTACTGAAGCAGGTTTTAGGTAAAAGCAATTTTTGCGTATTCCTGCTTTTGTGCGTAGTTGTCTCCTTTCTTCGAGTATAACGTCTTAATCAGAGGATCCTGCGTGAATCAGGATTTTTCCTCTGAGGGTTTTGCCAGCTGCAAGCCAAAAGTATTGTCTATCATACACATGAAGTATTCACATGGTTGTTAACATCTCATACTATTACATAAATGCTAATATGCTTTTTACACAAATTGTCGATGTATCAATTAAGTTATACTTGGAATATGTCACAGCCAGACACAGACAATTCAAACTGTTGAATGCGATTTTATTCAAACTTTTCCCTTTGAATAAAAGCATTTGCAATGATGAAAACATTAGTCATTCCTCATCGTGGCGTGATCGGAGTCGTACTCTTGTATCGTGTCGACGTCTTGTCGTGTTGTTTCAAAAGACCACAAACTATAACTCACCCTATTTAAGTAGAGGGGTTGTATCGTGTTTGCAGTAAGTAGATAGATAGATAGATAAATCTTTATTGTGCAAATACAGTTGGTACAATAACTTAAAATGTAGGTAATTGGTATACAAATAGTAAATGCACAAAGGCGGCCTTATCGCAAAGTGCGATCTCTTCCAGGCAACCTTACGTAAGTAATGTAGATTCGACGACAAACGTCTCAATATCTAGTTGTTTGCGGTGCTGTGCCATTGTTACCATGTTAGTCTGTTTGTATCCGCGCACCCATCACTCACCAAGTATTGTGTTTGGCTACTCGGCTATCCGGATTGTTTTCGTACTGCGTACGGAGACGACTATTAATTTTGCTTGCAAGGGTGCGTGTGGATTGGATGTTACATGTCTGACTAAATTGTTTGTATATCAATAGAAGCATATTATATTAGTATATCTGGCAAGCTTCTGTATATTACAAACAAATTTCTTGCATGTTGTATATTAACAGTATCATTAGCAGCTATCTCAGATGGGGAGATGAGAGAGTGCTACCATTGGCTTTATGCCTCATATAAATCTATTATAGCATATAATATCGAGCAAAAAAATATACCTTACCTGACTACCTTGCAATTAATAGTACAGTTAAGCAGTCAGTGAGTGAAAAGCATTCATTATAATTTTTTAAATTGTGCTCTACTCATATTCCGTAATATCAACTGAATATATGTAAGTACAACGACGCGGCGGGCTATGGTCGTCACTATATATCATTGCCAAACAATTGGTAGATATTGAAGTATTGGCCGGACCATGAAGTAGTTTCTGATTCACGTGAAACTATTCATGCCATTTTGTACGTACGAGTGTAGTACGTATAGGTTTCTCATTGTCGGAGGACAAAGCCTCGTTTTGATATACAGCCATGCAACAATATGACTTATTTGTTCACGTCTGATATCAAGATATATATGGAGTCGCAGGAGGTTAGTTCCTAGATAACAAGATATATTTCTGTGTATCGCAGACCGGACACGAAAATATATCATGTTGCAAGTCGCGTATGTATTTCGGTCACGAATTGAGCTGGATACCAATATAGCTTGAGACAGCAATAACGAATCGACTTTAAAATTCATACATTGGACTATTACTCAAAGTTTGGTTCAAATATACCACGGATACAGCAGAGATACGACACCGTTCCGATATTGATCTCAGCTCTATTAAACTGAATTTGGGAAATAGATGGGGGTTTGCTTTTTGTCGCACGGCTTACGGCTAAAAATAGAATCCATCCATTTCTCGACGTGGGCGCCGGCCGAAGGGATAATCCATGGGATGAGCCTTCCACGTGTCTGCTTTCTCAACTTATTCCTATCAATCCATCTGCTCAACTTGTCTAATAAAATTCTCCTTAAGGACAACCTTTTTATGACTGAGTAGTATAAAATTACATGACAACGTCTTCTCAAAAGGAACAAAATAATCTTTGAGCGCCAGCTGCCGCGTAACAATCCGTAAGCTCAAATAATACTGTCGGTGAGCACTAAATTTTCCTTTATCATAAAGCTCACAAATAACAGGAAAGCGTATATATTTAAAGTTCAATGTAGTAACATCAATTCAGTGGGAACATTCCACAAATTACAAGGACCGAGCGCTGAGCCTACAATTTAGTGGCACGCCGGCGCAATACCAATATCAACAAAGGTACGAATGTGCTGAAAGAAGTTAAGTCCGCAGTTATATTTGCCGCTTCAAGTAATCCCCGAGTTTTTATTCCCAGCTTTATACGGCAACTGGAAGTAAAACTGTGCACAGAATAAAAACACTCACACCGCCAACTGTACATACTTCGCTGCACATTTAAGTATTTGTCTGCGATATTTTATGCTGTGGCAGGAAAGGTCCATAGTGGAGCAGTGTGAACGGGGCGCTTTCGCAATTCGCATACAATTTCCCCCGTATTAGGGGCCGGGATGGGTCATACGCAAACATTTGCCCAAACATTACCCGGCTGTACCTTCACGACACACCCCAGGCTTCGCTGAATTATTGAGACGTCCCGGTTTAACACCAGATGCTATTTAGATGTTCTCATGTTTATTAGTTTGTCCCTCGTAATTTGTCATAGGACCCGTTGATGGCTGTAATTTAGAACATGCCCATGTAGCGTTGATAGAATTATGCAGCGAAGTTTGTCCACCAATGTGTTTTGAACAGCATTAATCTTGCGGAATATTACGGAGCGTGTTTAATGCCGCCTGAGGTCCCGGCTATACAGCCGTACCCTAAGAAATCACAGAGAAACCGTGCCGTAATGTTTTATTATAAGTATCGATTGCTGATCCAACATCAGTCGTTTAAAGAATGGTTTGAGCGGCTCCGCTATCGTGAATGAGTCTACCTGATAAAGGGAAATACCTGTAGAGATCAAACGGCGGGAAATAAATGTGGCCGGGTGGCGGGAACAAGGAATCGTTCGCTAAATCGGATCGGTGCGCGGATTTGTCGCTCCGCGATGACATTTGTTACCGCTGCCGTCGCTACTTTATTTGTCATTGTCACTGCGAACGTACCGCTATCGGCTTCCACGCTTTTTGTTACTGTATTTTAAATCAGTTTTTTTCCGCTGAGATTTGTTTTACTCGTATTACTCGAGACAGAAATCGAAGCCACTTGTATTTATGACACAGTGTTTGTAATCGCAGAATGTTATCACGAAACGAATGATCGAGATAGCATTGACTACCTATTGACAATCTTAGTGTTAGGCGACTATCATTTTATCATGAATAAACATTAAGTTCATCATTACTACATACAAAGTTTAACATATCAAGTCATGGACTTTTGTTTAGTCGCGACGATTTTACCAAACAACTAACTGAATATGGTATTTGTATAAGTATATTCTTATGGATATTTGCAATGTCCAAATTAGATACAAACTCGACTTCGCCATCACGAAACATTTCAAGTTATCGATTATTAAAATATGTACAAATTTAAACGCAAATGTTACAGCCGAGATTCGTCTGAAACAAATTGAATTTTTAAAAATAAATGAACAAGCTGACATCAAAGCGAAAAAGAAGATTACTAGCCAAATGAAAGCAATTTATTTAGATACATAAACAGGCTAGTATAAATGAAATAGGGGAGCCTGTATCTTTTTACACAGCTCAATGAGTGCGAACAAAGTGTGATACGCGCGAGGCGGCCGCGCGGCTCGTCCGAGCGCTCCCGCCAAACGCCGCCATGTCCGTCCCTTTTGCTTCCTTATCTTGATTCATTTTCTCTGCTAATATTTATTGCTCTGCTGTTTACTATTTACCACAAGCTGATACACATAAATCTGATTGTTTCCATCCCCGAACATTATTTTTGATAGAATGTTTATCAGACTCCATTGCGAAATTACAATGGTCAATTGTCTGTTCTTAATATATCATCATCAGCCCTGTATATATACGTCCTGTCCCACTGCTGGGCACGGGCCTCTTCTCACTATGAGAAGGGTAAGGCCATAGTCCACCACGCTGGCCAAGTGCGGGTTGGCAGACTTCAAATGCCTTTCGAGAACATTATGGAGAAATCTCAGACATGCAGGTTTCCTCACGATGTTTTCCTTTACCGTCTAGCAAGCGATAATTAACAACTTAATACGCACATAACTTCGAAAAGTCAGAGGCGCGTGCCGTGGATTGGAACCCGAGACCCTCTGAGTAGCAGTCCGTCGGTATCTCCACTAGGCTATCGCTGCATAGCATTTTAATATATGGCTTCGAATAATTTACCTATTCTCAACCGATATTTGTTCATATCTGATATCAAATATCAATAAATAGAATTTTGCACGACCGAAGGTTTACGAGGTGTTTTCACCCACCGCGGGCAAATTCAATCCGCAAAGGTTGATTATCTAATATATAAAATTCTCGTGTCACAGTTTTCGTTGCCATACTCCTCCGAAACGGCTTGACCGATTTTGATGAATTTTTTTGTGCTTATCCGGTATCTATGAGAATCGGCCAACATCTATTTTTCAAAAAAAAAAAAAAAATTGCAAAACAACGTTTGCCGGGTCAGCTAGTAATGAATATAATTTTAAAGCCCATTAGCCGATCCATTCAGTTAAGTGAGCTTGTTGGAGTTGTAGATAATATTGGGATTAATAATCTTAAATTCTGTGATAGATTACACAGAAATTTCAACTTGGCATTTGTTGTACAAATTTTAAAGTGCCTACGCATAGCCGCAGTGTAAATTCGGTTACAAAGGTTAAAAAAAAAATGGTTACAGTCAGTTATTAGCTTAGACAATTATTTTAGAATTGACTATAGGTTTTTTAAAATTTAGATAAATACCTGACAAAAATAAATTAAATGCTCGGACAAAATAAATTACCACAAAGAACCATAAGCATGTTATATAATACGCACATAGTTTATATACTGACTAGTTCAGTTGTTCTAGCTACCGCGTGAATTATCCGACGTTATTAGCTACCTCACTTACTGATGATTCTCTTAAACTAGCAGTATTCCTACTGGGGCGTTTTGATTGGTTAGTAAAATTGGCACTGGCATCTAAGTGCTAGAGTTTGCTGCACGTGCAATCGTAACATCATAGGTTATTTGTCACCTTTTTAGTATAAATATAACGATATTTTTTTAGAAAGTACTTTGGTACGCTCCAATATAAATCAAAATCAAAATCATTTATTCATCTAGGCCACAAAGTGACGCTTATGAACGTCAAAATTTATGTTAATTACGTTATTTAATGATTCTACATTTACATTTACTGCCACGTTCGCAATGCAATAGGTAGAACCACGAGAAAGAACGGGCAATAAAACTCATGGCCACTCTTTTCAAACAAATATAATGGTGGTACATTTTATTTTTGTAAGGAGCTGCAACTGTTTCACATTGTAGACATCTACTAGTAAAATTTTTAGTAGCTATTGATATCATACTCAAGCAGTAAACGATGTTCATATGGTAAGCCTCCCAAAGTAAATATGGTGAAACAGGAGCATCCACTTACGTCTTTTTAATGTAGGCAACTCGCGAACATGGTCAGAACTATGGTAGAAGTGAATGAAGCAGAAAGTAACGGTATTATGAAACCAAAGCAATCGACAACCTATTAGTTAGCCCATGACCACGAGTTACCCACATTTAACAAATCCGCAAAGTTATAATGAAAGTGTGGAACATGAATGCAAAATATAGTATGAAATGAGAATATCGTAATTAACTACACTATAAAATAAAACTACTAATTATTGACCTAGTCAAAAGCGAACAACTACTTCCAAGCGCTCCTGTCATCAAAATAATCCTTCAAACTGTAATATGCCTTATTTATAAGATTCTTTTTAACTTCTGCCTGAAACGAACTTAATGGCAAGTCTAAAATATTAGTTGGTAATTTATTGTATATGCGAATACTGAGCCCAATAAAAGAGCTATGCGTTTTGTGCAAACGAAAATACGGAACACATAATTTATGTCTATTTCTAGTATTGATATTGTGTCTGTCACTATTCATTTTATAAGAATTTATGTTTAGTCTTACATGCATAACACTGGCATAAATATATTGTGACGCTACAGTAAGAATACCAATAGTTTTAAATTTTTCTTTGAGTGAGACTCTTGTCTTTAACTGGTAAATGGCCCTAACTGCCCGTTTCTGCAATATAAAAATATTTTGGATATCAGCAGCTCTACCCCATAACAATATGCCATATGACATAACACTATGAAAATAACTAAAATAAACCAATCTAGCCGTATCGACATCGGTCAACCTACGAACCTTCTTAACGGCATAAGCAGCTGAGCTAGCTAGTTTCCCTGAGAGATATGTAACATGCGCACCCCACTGTAACTTCGAATCAAGTGTTAATCCTAGAAATAATGTGGATTCAGTTGTTTCGAGTACATCGTCATTTAAAACTATGTTAGGACCAAGGTTTCTGACATTAGGCAGAGCAAACTTAACACATTTTGTTTTTTTGGCGTTCAGTACTAGATTGTTTACATTAAACCATTTAGTCACTTGAATGAGTGCACTGTTTATTTCGTTAAAGTGTTCCTTATTTCTATCTTCTTTATATATCAAAGAAGTATCGTCAGCAAACAGTACAACGTCACAAATGTTTCTCAAGTAAAAAGGTAAATCGTTTATGTAAACAAGAAACAAGAAAGGCCCTAGGATGCTGCCCTGTGGCACTCCTAAATCAACAGGTAAGCCACTGGATTTTGAGCCATTTATTTCAACACATTGGATCCTGTCACTTAAGTACGACTTAATGACATCCAATGCTTTGGTCTGGACGCCGTAATGTCTAAGCTTGCACAAGAGCGTCTCATGGCAGACACAATCGAATGCTTTCGAAAGGTCGCAGAACACACCAACAGCATTTTGGGAATTCTCCCAAGCACTGTAGATATGTTTGGGTAACGCTACTCCTGCATCTGTTGTCGAAAGACCCTTGGTAAAACCATATTGCTCACCATGAAGGAGGCTGTTTTGATTAAAATGTCTTAGTAGTTGCTTGAGTATGATCTTTTCAAAAATCTTACTAAAAGCAGGTAGTATCGACATTGGCCTATAATTACTAGGATCAGTCTTATTGCCGGATTTGAACAGAGGTATTATTCTACTATGTTTCATAAGATCTGGAAAACTGCCAGATTTAATACACTTATTGAATAAGTTGCTTAAATAAGGAGCCACTACATCAATTATACTTGTCAAAACCTTAACAGAAATGCCCCAGAGATCACCTGTATTTTTAGACTCTAAAGACTTAAAAGTATTTATAATATCGGTAGAACTAATACTATGAAATTTAAATATTACTTCACATTTTCCTACACTAGACTCTAATAGGTTTTCTGCGACTAAAGCTGATGATTTTAATTCTCTAGTAGTAGTAAGTGGTATGCTAGCAAAAAAGTTATTAAATGTGTGTGCGACTTCTTCGTCATTATGAATTAATTTATCATTATCAAGAAGACTAAAACTATTACTTCTTAATGTTGTCTTACCTGTTGTTTCATTAATAGCTCGCCAGGTTGCCTTAACTTTATTCGAAGATTGTTTAATTTTATTCCTAACGAATATAGCTTTAGCTGTATTGCACACTCTTTTAAATATTTTAGAATAATTCCTAACATACTCAGTGAAGTTTAAATCAGAATTGTATTTTTTCATACCATACAACTCATACATTTTTGCTCTGCTTTTGTAAATACCCGCAGTAGCCCACTCATTAAAAGCTCGAGATTCCTTAATTACTTTCTCCTTAGTCTTAAAAGTATTCTGAAACGTTTTAACTATATTAAATAAATTGTTAAAATTCTTATTTGGAGAATCTATTTCTATTAAGTCAGGATTCATAGTATTCATTCCAATCAATACTTTATTCCGGAATTCATTAAACTTATGCCTAGGTAATGGCCTAACCAACACTCTCTGTACGATGCTATCATTGTAATATGGAAACCTAGCTAATTGACCACAGTGATCCGAAGTTAATTCAGAAGTAACTACTCTATCTGAAACAATACAATTACTAAATATGTTATCAAGACAGGTGAAAGATGTTGCTGTGATTCTAGTTGGTTCAAGAAATAAATTTTTCAAATTAAATGATCTAAAAAGGTTTAAAAATCTACAAGTCATTATTGAATTTTCAAGAATGTTAACATTAAAATCACCACAAACTATAATCCCTTTCTTATTGCTCCTAATTTTGCTAATTGCATCTTCCATAACAGATTCAAACAAATTAAAGTCACTTAATGGAGGACGATATACACATATAATAATATGCTGCTCAAGCTCAATGCATGACAGTTCCACCGTGCGTTCTATAGACAAGCTAGCTATGTCTTTCCGTTCTTTACATGTTAAACTGTTTGAAACAATAATCAATGATCCACCATGAATAGCTTGTTTCCTAGAGAAGGCACTGTGTACTGTGTATTGTGTGTTATTTATGAATTTAATCTGGTATTCTTTAAGCCAGTGTTCCGTAATGGACATAACTTTAATACTATGATTTTCTAAATATAAACCTAATTCTAAATCCTTGCCAGATAGACCTTGTATGTTTTGATGTGCTACAGTCAGTTCAATATGTCTACCCTTTGTCCTGTTCTTAAGTTTAAAGAACTTGTGTCAGTATTCTCAATAGAAGAATTATAAGGATAGGAACTATTTACAGAAACTAAATTCTTGGATACCCTACATGTACCTGTGTCATTTTGTATATTATATGCTAATAATTTAGCAACTTGTCTTTTATAAAATAGTGGCAGATACATAGTATCTTTGGTCAATGTAAAATTATTAATAAAATTATTGATGTCAAAAAATAAAATAAAATCCTTATATTGCCATGTCAAATTGTATAACATCAAGTTATGTTTATGAATATGTCTATTCATCATAGCATTTAAACTATAAGCATAAGGCAAAGTCATACTAATAAATTTGCAATCATATGTTCTGTGAAGCGATAACATAACTTCTGTTAAATTAATTATATAAACTAGGATAAGAAAAAAGAGCATAACACAACATAACTTCACACCTTTTATCCCCGAAGGGGTAGGCAGAGGTGTAGTTACACCTACATTTCGCCAGTTATGTTTAGGTCCCAAAGTAATAGGAGGTGAGCCTATATATAGCCCTAGCCTATCTACCGGCCACATTCTTAAGCGACCGATTACTAACATTTTTATACACACATAACTTCGAAAAGTCAGAGGTGTGTGCCCGAGGTACCTGGGGATCTAACCCGAGACCATCGTCTCGGCAGTCCGTTACGTACACCACTGGGCTATCGTAGCGGTTTCATCGCTTTGCTCTTTTTCAAAAAATGAGCAAAGCGATGATAAAAGAAAAGAGGTGACTGCGCCTCTAACTAATCAAAGCCAAGTTTAAAATCTCGATGCAATTCCACCAACGAGTCAGCAGTTAAATGCAACCAACCCTATTAATTTGAAATTACTTTTTTAAATTCATATTTATTGGAAGTGAAGAATATTATTACAGTAATAATCATAAACGTTTTAAATTACATTAAAAATGAGATATAAAAAACTGTTTCCGTCACGTTCAAATCAAGAAGCTATAACTCGAACCTTTCATAACTTGATCATTGTAAAGATATAAATAACATAGTTAGTCATTAAAATGCCCACTTGAAACTTGACGATATATCACAATATACAATTATCTACGATGTTAATGACGCCGATATTGTTTATATATCTAAATACTAATCGCTACATCTAAACGCAATAAATTTTCAAAGCAATGAAAGTAAATAAGATTAACTCGAAATAATATCACGACTTATAAAGGAGACGGTTTATGAACACGACGCGCTACAAATCAGTAATAACCGACTTGATGATAAATTTAACTAAATGAGTCAACGAAGCGTGGGCATCACTTCGAGAACTTGGACAATTTCAGGACTCCGTATCAATCAAACTTGAATCGAGATTGACGATTGATAAAATAATTTATGTTAGATGTAAGATTTGTAGTACTGATGGAGTCAGATTTGGATTCGGTAATAAATCTTTGAATGCTCAATTGGAATGTTGAGTATTGAGTGATACGATCTAATGAAATTATGATCGTAATAACTCGTTCTGATCGCCGGTATACGCTTGAGATCGATATTACAACAGCTAGCAAAATGTGTGTGAAATGTTGACGTGTACCTATCTCAACTCAACTACTTCTGTGTCAAACACAGAAGTGTGTTTGTGTAAATATACTTAGTATAATATTAACATAAAAATATCAGTAAGCCACACAAAGGTACAAGTTAGTATAGAAATGCTGAAATGCGTAGATATCATCCCAACCGTAATTTACTTGCAAAGTATGGTTTTATATTACCCACCATTATAAGGGATACAGATAGTCCTTTTTGAAAATCTGTTACCGCGGTAAACCTGACGCAATCGTGAAACACGAAATCATCAAAACATATGCGTGTATAAATTCAGCAAACGACAACAAGCGACTCAGGAAAATTAAAGGGCGGCCCGCAAATGTCGCATGCAAGTGTTGACGGAACCATTTCAAGTTGATCCCTCACATATTTCCACGTTTCAGCGGCGTCAACCATTAGTGACGACGCCTAATGAACGACCGGAGATCTTTTCAGATTGGTTGAGGTAAATTTTCTTAACAGCCCAGTTGTTGGCACACGCCTCGTCCTAAACACACACACCCTTCGTTGCGGACAGATAATTTGTCCAAACTTCGGCGGTGTTAAAGTTTCCGCTTGCATAGTTTCTTTATCAGTTTATATCACAGGCCGAGTTTAGTTGTTGACGAGCCGAGGGATCGCCGCTCTGTTATTGTTTGACTGTTGAAAGCGTTACGGTTACTTTAATAATTACAAAGTTAAGGGGAATATTTTCTTTGTCCGTTGTTATCACAATTTGAGAAAGAGTTCATTGACGAGTCAATAAAACCCGTAATAAACAGTGGTGCGGTGCTGAGGCATCAGCATCGGTCGCGGGCGCGGCGATCACGATCGCTCGCCCGACGGAACTATGCTCGCCGCACTATTTCGGTGAGAATTGACACAAGGACGAAGTTACCCGTTTATGTCCCTCGGCCCTGGGAGCTGAATAATTTTATTACGTTACTTGTTGTTCCAACGCTTATTTTGCGTGTAGTTGGTAATCTGTTGTGAATTTACACGTTGTACAGAAAGTTTTCCGTGTGTGCCGGACGAGAAGTTTAACTTTATGTAAAGTAGGGCCTTTTCTGTAATTAGCTAACAAAGTGGGACGAGAAAACTTGTACAATTTGTAGACCCTTTCTCCTTGAAGTATGACAGACTGTATTTTCACTTCGCTGATAATATTTCCAGTTTACAACACAAACATCGGCGCTGGTGGATTTATAAATTAGAACAATTTATTTTGAGAATATGAGTGTGTGTAGTTAAACGTTTGACGAACACAATAATGGTTGCAACTTCACGATCGCGTCGCGATGCGTTGCTTGATTTACGGCGGCGCGTTCGTCCGCGGCGCGTGGCACCCCTGGCTGCGTTATATCTTTATTGTTCTAATCTTCCACTGTTTACAAACTATTGTACCATTTTAAAATTGTAAATTGCTTAGATAGCACTCCCCTTTCATATCGTTCTCATAAATATCAAGTTTTCTTGATAAATCTCAACTTTATGGCAGCTTTTAAAGTTTAATAGCTGTTTCAGAATCTGTTTAGTAAGGAAAATAATTCTACAAAACGGTACGACTGTTCGTGACTGCGAACGATATAAAGTATGATAAGCAGGTCACTGCGACACTATCTGATACTTTGATTAACAATTATGAAACGAGGCTTTCACTTTCTCTGTCTTGTTTACGCCGCGCAAAAGGGTAGCTGTTCTGTAAGTAATTATGAGTTGTATGGCCACCTGGAGTGAGGGTGGCGATAATATCAATATTGCTCTTGTTCCTTGCTTTTTGCTGGCTTGAGAAACAAAACAGAGGCTAATATAACAGTAGACGACCCTAATAATTCACAAATACAATTTGCAAAATCACACAGATCGAAGTTTGGTCGTAAGCTGCGAATTGGAGCGGAGCGCTGCCGCTGGTCGAAGTGCGGGCGCGGAGTGATTACATTAGAACATCACGCGTCACCTCGACACCAATTTGAAGGGTCCAAACTATTTGTCCCAATCGAAACCCATTTGGAATTCAGATGGAATCGAAACGTCTAATTGCTTTCGGTTCAGCTCTTCGCATACTAATCTGCGGCTGCGGTTGGTCGCTCTCCATATACTATTTGTAGTTTTGTCGACTCCTCCTACATATACGTGCCACTCACTCCCGGATTGATATTGTTAGCGCCCAAATCTGACGAGCTTTCAGAACTTACTAACTAATCTGTTCAATTTTGGGATCAAGCCTTAAAATATTTTCCCAAGTTGGTGAATTAAGAACTGGTGTTGAGAATAAATGGAATTGAGGGTTTTAATCAGTGGCACGGCACAAACAAGAAATAACAGTAAACACGACGACCGCAGTGCGGGGCGCCATTTTTCCAAGTTCAATATTTACGAGCGCGAAACATCGGAACTCGGCATCGGTGTCGCCAACTCGCAAGTAGGTGACCGCTCGACAATTCATAAAGTAGAGGTAGTGGCTGGATTCTCACCCCATCTCCCCTCACACCTCGCCCCTTCACAACTTTTCCCAATTTCACCACAAACTGTAAATAAAGCAAACGATCCGATAACGTGGCTGGCTCAATTTGGTGCACGGACGAAGGGATATTTCACTTTCGTTTCGCCGATACTAAGCTATGTATTTACATTTCGCGCCACTGGTAATATTTACGCCTCCGTTCGAAATTGGAATAGATTTAACAAGGTCACGGCGATTCTGATTGCTCCGTGGAAATTGAATGTTCCTACAAACAATTATAACGCCCTCTGAGAATATCCGCCACACTGATTAATTGGCTTGAATTGATTTTGCAATCTGTCAGCAATAAACGATAAAATCTGAGTTAGGGCCTTTAAATCTTTGGACCAAGAGACTCTTAATATCATATTATTATTAAACGACCCCACAACTTATGACCAAAACTTGTAGGAAATTAAATTTCTACATAAAACATTTTTGAAAACCTAAAGACATATTTGGTAAAGAAAATTATAATGTAGCTGAAGATTCACTTCATAATATTGCGTCTAAATATTTAAATTGAGAGAAATAAAATGGAACAAGAAAATGAAGAGCAAAAGCCGTCGCAAAGTTAACTCCCAGCAGAAGTGTAAAATCTGTTGTTCGTAAAGTCAAGTTGGCGAACTTAACCTAAACTCAGTTTGGGTTAAGCCCTTAAAGTTGTTCTTTAGCTGTATCGTTACCTATTTATAACTTTTCTATTAAATATTATGAAAGAGTTAAACTTTGTCAATTTCTGAGCGAAGTTACTAAACAAACATTCACCAACATTTTAATTCACCTCCGAAGATTTCCCTTGACACTGGTGGACCTCCCGTAATAATTAGAGGAACTTTTAGTTCTCAAAGAATGTTGTGCGGACTCGAGTCGGCTGGGAGGGGACCATGGTGCTGCTCAATTATTCAAAAGAGTACGAGATTAAATTAAAAAAATATAAACTGTCAGCGCGGGAGGGTATCTTAAACTCAACGTTGACGAAGTACAAAAGTTTAAATTAAATTTATAGTGTCGGGAGCTGTGAGATGGATCGCGCTCTCGGCGTCGCGCGGCGCCCTCGAGCGCTTGGCATACACGTCCCACCGACGCTACAGCGCTGAGCTGCACTGCTGCTAAATAACGACAATCTAGTTTTAATTGCAGCTATTTGTCTCCGCCCCGATGTTGCAGATTGCGTCGCCGATGGACCAATTTTACATTCTCTTAACGCATTAATTATAGCACTTACGAAAAATAATCTGGTCGACTCGACTCTTTTTGATGATCGACGCGAAGTTGTAATTTGTAAAGTAATCACGTCGCCTGCACCTCTGTGATCCGTGTTTAAATATTCACAGAGGCGGGCTCAGATGGGCATTTAAACCACTCGAACGACGCATCAAAAATCATGCCGTTATTAAACTTCAAAACGCTTTTTTCAATCCTGTAAATATTGTATTAAAATTTTATGAAATCCAATTATGGAGTCGTAACTTTAAACCGAATTGTAACGGCGTCGTAAATAACATTAATAAAATTTTTGAAATGACCATTTAGATGTGTCGGGCATTGATAACGTTGGACATTAGTGGCGCACAGCCTTATTAGATCGGTATGCGCGGATGACTCGTTATCAGGATTATCTTTTAATGTTATTATGAGTGCTTTATTACAAAGGCTCGCAGCATGTCAGGGCTCAAGTGGCGTGGCGTTTTTTGTATCGGTCGGCGCTTGTGGCCGCCACTCCGTTTTTAATGACTCTATTAAAGAGATTAATAGCGTCTATCGTTTAAAAAACAACCGTCCTTACTTTTTTCATTCTTTACAAATTTAATTAATGTCGATATGGATCTCTGCTATGGTCCTGTGAATAGCCTACCAGGATTATCACGGAAGGGGTATTTTTTGTCGGATAGTTTATCCCATTTTTTGTCGATTGCCTTATAGGAACCACACAATTAGTTTAAATAATAATAGGTGAGCGGTGTTACGCACTTGTTGACGTGACAACGTCTTATAAATTGGTTTGCCGGGTGACACTTCAAGAAACTGCGTTACGCTCCGCTCACGTTATGCGCTCACAATGAGAGCGAGTGAGAGGCACGCGTCCCGCCTAAGAGCGAGAGAGACAGACATAAAAAGTGAAAGGCACGCGTCTTTCATCCTTCTTCCTACTATACGAATGAATATTCACATTAAAATTATTTTACCACTCAAAGTCGTTGTCACGTAAAACTTTCGCCCGTATACCGACTTTACAGGCAACCAATTTTTTTATTGTTGAACTATAGAAGAAATCTTATAGGTATTTCTTGCAGTATAAATTCTTGAAGATCATTCATTATGTCAAGCCGTGACTCGTGCCAAAAATTTTTATTAGACAGCGATTGAACGAGCACTTAAAATATATCATCATTCAGAATGTTAAACAGTCATCTCCGATCATTAACAACGTTCAACGTTTTATCAAAATTACATTAACAAACAGTATCACGTCTACAAATTGAAAGCTCTCTCGCATCAATTTACATTTGTTTAGTTTAAATTACGCAGTACAATACTTTGTCTCCGTACTAGGAATGTAAATTCATCGTTAGCTGGAGGTTGTATCGTATTAAAAGATGAGACAGCGTAAGTAGAAGTTAGACCGGTGTTGGTCGCTGCGGTATCTGGGTACGGGGGTGAGCGACTAACTGGATTGGCCCCCTCGGTTCTTCCGCGCGAGCTGGCGCCCAATTTGGCAGCTCCACAACTCGCTCGGCCCTACACGTTTTTGCACGCATCCCCTTAATATGGACCTGCCGACGAACTCCCCGCTATAAAACATGCCTCGGCATGCCGTGTAACTTGATTGCGATGAAAAAAACTTCGCCAATAAAAGCGGCAGTTCGATTCGCGAAATCGTTTCCGAACCATGGAAAAGGTTAATGATCTACAACTTTCTGTTCAGTTGTCCTTTCAGTACCGTTAATTAAATTTTCATTCGCTACAGAATACGATTTTGCCTTTTCCCATCATTAATTTCATTAGATGTTACTGAAGTTTGTAGAGCCGCAGTAACTTTTTTACTCGATCTGATATCTATGTATAAATAAATTAAGAAATGTATATAAACTTTAAGGAAATTATACATTCAAAAGAAAAAGCAGATGTAGAGCAAAGGACACATTGTTGGAGAATTCCCAAACGTAGTCGGTGTGGGTTGCGGGCGGCGGCGGCTCGGTGCGGCGCACGCCTCGTTGTCTCGCGGAGCCGCAGCGACTTGATCCTCCGATCAGCCCGTCAGCGGAGTCAGTCCTCAGTGGCGTTCCGCCTGCCGACGCGAACACACGTGTCTACGCCCCGTGCGCGCACACACTACGAATTCAAACACGATCGCAACCTCGCCAACCACGTCTGCTACATTACGATCTTACATTTTCCGTGTTCCTTTCATTTTCGATAATTTTTTCCTTAGTGCGTTTTTTCATTTCATTGTGTTTTTGTATTTCTAATGTCTTCGATTCAATTTTGTAAAGGATAGAGAAGATTGTTACCGTGAAAAGCTCGGGGCCGGACGCTTTATTGTGAGTACAATGTATCGCTTTAACAGAGATAGGGTTGGACATTAACGATGGGAATATCGGAGAAGATGTCGGTGACATTGATGGTAAATAGATGCGATTCATGAGAGATAGAATTGTGAGGAAAGAAAAATGATACTGAAGATGGGAGGCAAGTCGCCTCCGAAGGTTCAGACGGGGAAAGTGGAGAATACGGAAGTAAAGAAGGAGGAGAAGAAAGATGGGAAGAAGAAGTGGGAGAAATGTGATGAGAGATGTCCGGGGGATCCATGGGCGTACTGTGCGGTGTTATGGTGCGCGTGTGCGATGTCGCTGGTGTCGAGCGGGTTCAGCCTGTACCGCGGACAGGGGCTCCAGGCGCGCCTCTCACTGCTGGAGGAGCAGCATCTGGCACTGCGCTCGGCTGTGCTGGAGCCGCAGCAACCGCTCGTCGAGAGGCTCCGCAGGGAGGTGCTCTCGCCCATGTACTGGCGCTCCAGGAGGAGCATCCGGGACTACGGAGACTGCGTCTGTCCACCAGGCAAGTTTACTCACACTTGTGCTTTGCCAATCATTATTTGCTTTTAGTTGTTTTTATTTATTTCTAAAGGCTATTAGAGAATTAAGCAAGATAATGAATCTCAAGAAAAAATCTAAAAATATTGGAATTCAGAAGTGTTTTCTTTTTATTCATGGAATTTGGTTTGTTTAATTGTATTAAACTACCTATTAGTATTCAACTAATGAAAATACTGACACGTCAGCTAAAACCAAAAGAAGCCTTCAAAGCATAATATTAGTTAAAATATTAGTCAAACATTTATAACAAGTTGGTTTGTTTGCAAGCACGCCGCCGTATTTACTTCATCCGTCCCACTGTCAACATCAAACTGATCAGCTTCATCAATATTGACTCGACAAAAGCATACCCAGATTTAATCGTCATTTCATTCGACTAAACTTTTGCGCCTCACGCTTGTTCATTCACTCGCCGTCATTAATATACGTTGTTACATCGACGACATCCCGTTCATCACAATTATTATTTATGATGATTACGTTATTAACAGCTCGATTGAAATAACTAGCAGGTCACTCACCGTCTAAATTAGGCAGGTAATAAATTATTAAACACATTTTATTGATGCGTCATTGTTATTAAACGTACAAATAACATGAGATGATCGTATTAGGTGCACGGATTGGCAATTATACGTATAGTTTTTAAATCGTAGGGTCGGAAGGGTCGGCAGTAACTAACACTTCGTAAGAGGGGCTGCGAGGCAATCTTCTCGACGCTATTAAATTTTTTCTCTCGGCCGCAATACGAAGTTAATCCGGAGTTGAAAGCTGTCACTAACCCCATGGTTATCAAGCTCTGCGGCGCTCGAGATGGAAAAAATGATAAACGCCGGATGGCGCGAATACGTGTGCGGGGCTTTAGGGTGACAGACTGAGCGCCCCAAACTCGGATAATAAAGGAGTTGAGCTTTTATTACGAGTTGTTGTTTGGCCCGATATTACTGTTGAATTTGAATTATGTCGTTAGTATGCCGTCCGCGGACCACCAGTTTATTTTGATGATTACGAATCTCTTGTTTTTTGTTTTATATCTTATAATTTACATTGAGAATTTTAGCTTTCGAAGCAAATATTTGTCCGGTTAGGATCTCGGCCGTAGAGCAAACACGCAGTATGTTTTGTCTGGACGCGGCTCCGTTTTATAATAAAGGGCAATGAGGCGTACGAACAATATTTGTGCTTACGCGACGGAACTCGTAATGTTGTTGAGTTAGCGCGGTAATATGGGAACCAACAACCAATGGTCCAATCAATAAAACATAGCCGGGGGTGGCGGAGCGGAGTGGAGTACAGCGATAAAAGTGTCGCGTGCCTGTGACAGCTAGCTCGTGTTTATTTGGATTATTGGGTGGTGTCGAGTGGCCGGTGGACGGCCATTGACGGCCCAATGGCCCGGCTCACCGAACGAGCCGTTTTGTCCGAACCTACTTGTATTGTGATCACGCCTTTGTTGCACGCGGGTTAGTCCTCGTAATTGATTCGATTCGGCTCGTTTAAATATGTGCAATCGTTGGAAAATTGGGAATATTGTTAATAGTAGTTCACATAATGACTACCGAGGCTGTCGAAACCGACTAATATATTACCTACTAAATGGAACAAAATGAAGGCATTACTGCTCATAGTATGGAGTTGCCCTAAGGCAAAGGTAAACCAAGCCGATGTTATCATTCTAAACAATAATATTATCGTAACAGCGGAACGGTATTTCAAAACAATATCGCATAACACATTGTAATTAGTCGATAATAGTTGTTCCGGAAGTTTAGGCTATTGAACTGAAAACAATACTTTGAGGTAATTTTAAGTGAAACCTAGATACGTATAATACCACGGGAAAGAGAGCTAAAGAAACAAGGCAAAAAATCCTTCTAGCGACAAAACAAAAAAATGCAGGTTCAATCGCCATAACAGACAATAATTTACGTCATTCGTAATATACTGCCAACGTGTAAAGGACAAGGTTCAAAAGAGCAAAAGAACCTTAGGGAACTTTCCCTGATCCAATCAGACACATTCCGGCGAAAGGTCAGGTACATACTAGTTTTATCTAGCGATCGTACATGAAGAATGTGATGAGAGGGAATGTAGCAACAACGCTAACATAGCAATATCCAGTGAATACAAGAAGAAAAGCTTCGGTAGTCTTTCGACTTATGGCCAACTCGGATGTTCACTGAATTCGAAATGCCGATAGATTTGAAACATTGCCCGTCGCTCTATTCATAGGAATCGACTTCTAAAACAAACTTTTATCAGAATTAAAATTAACATAAAGTATTCTGTTAGTAATCAAATGTTAATAATCATAAACTAAACGTAGGTAAGTATCTATTTGCAAATACTTACTTAAACTTTTTGTTGGACTTGCGTGTTCTATCAAAAAGCAAAGGATCTCTTAATAATATCCAATCCTTTGTTGTACATATACAAATGTGGCCAAATGACAAATGCAATTGTATACAAAAGCCACGACAAATATTTTCTTGGCAACATTATCTCCGGTACTTAGTACTGAGTTCAACTTTCTAGTTCAACAGCAGCGCAATTTAAACCTCACGATATCTCAATTATCGATCGAATACACTATCTGCTATACATTTTTCATTCTAAAATATCGTAGCGCAAGTCAATTTGATTTAATAAACAAACTATTAGGAACTAAATTAAATTCTAGGGAAGATTAATTATAAGTCTTCAGGACACAACAATACAATAAGTCTAAATGAGTTATCTGAAGAATTTGAAAGCTTGGCTACACTTCGGTAAAATAAAAATATTTCTTCTGAAATAACTCAGTTTTTTTATAGAGTCACGCCTGTAGGTATGTCCGAAGGGGTAGGCAGAGGTATAATATTACACCCACATTTTGCCATGAATTTTTAGGTCCCACGTAATAGGGGGCGAGCCTGTCGCCATACCGGGCACATTACCAGACTCCGTGCTGCTACTGAGAATTTCCTAACGGAAAAATCCAATAACACTTTGCCCGATCTGGGAATCGAACCCTAGACCTCCCAATCTCACATTTATGCCGCGAGACCAACGAGGCAGAATTTAGTTTATTATATAAATAAAGTGAAACTAAACACGACGCAGTTGTAGATCACATACGTGCCCACATTCGTTTGTGAACCCACCGTGACATGTTATGCTTTTAATACTTTACCCCAACAACGTTTATTCGCATTATTATGCATACGAAATTATACGCTTGAAATACGTGCGTGCGATTCGTATTAAACTATGTTTTTAAATATAACGCCTGATAAAGAAACGTGTGTGCCTGTTAAAAATTTGGAAATTACATACTTTGATAATGGACGTAGATGGCAGATAAATATATCCTTTTTTTCGCATTTTGGTTAAGCCTAATTTTTACCCTCGTAATTATCGAATCTACAATGCGGTAGTATACTTGCGATGTGTACTTCAACTCAAACACTACAACTCAAAAGCAAGACAGCAAAGAACGGAAAGAACAGCAACAACTCGTTTCTGTAATTCCATACACTCAATGGGATTTTGTGATGATTATATTTCTGAACAGTTTGTCAGATTATAGCTCTGAACAGTCATGTTCCACTTACGTCTTTTGATGTTGCCTACATCAAAAGATGTAAGTGGATGCTCCTGTTTCACCATATTTACTTTGGGAGGCTTACCAAAAATGAACATAGTTTATTGCTTGAGTATGATATCAATAACTATAAAATTTTGCATTAGTAGATAACTCACAATGTGAAACAGTTGCAGCTCCTTACAAAGATAACATGTAAAACCATTATACTGGCAGTTAAAAAGAGTGGCCACGAGTTTTATTGCCCGTTCTTTCTCGTGGTTCTACCTATTGCATTGCGAACGTGGCAGTAAATGTAAATGTAGAATCATCTAGTTATTACCTTAAATTTTTGACGTTCATAAGCGTCACTTTGTGGCCTAAATGAATAAATGATTTTGACTGTGACTTTTACTTTAAATAATACCAAAGTTCTTTTTAGTTTCGGGATGATTTAGGACAACTCACAATCTAATAATAAAGTCAAAGACCATCAATCAAAGCCAACAAACAAAAATCTAACTATATTTAAAAATAGTTCTTTCCCCGAATACCGAACATAACGTTGGGATGAGCAGATTATAGATACGCACTCCCTAACTCCTAAATAAACGGGGGTGTTTAGTAAGGCCTGTGTCAACGTTATATTGTAAAGTTTAATCCACCCGACGATTTATAAGGTGCCGCATAAATACTGACTAAACTGTAATAATGAAGGGTTTACACGGCATTAACTGTACTCAGCCGGTCGCTGATATTGATAGAGACAAATATTTATGAACTATTTGAACGAACTAGACATTTGATTCAATATATAAATTTAGTTGGAAAATAAATTCACGACTAGAATGTTCGGAGTGGAAATACGTTAATACATTTTATTTGACCTGTAAAAAGACATTTATAGTCAGTAAAAGTACGTGCTATCTTGTAATCTAAAGGCTCCAGTTTTGATTCTAGAGTCGGTCAACTCAATAACGCATATTGAGTTTTTGGTAAATAATAGCCTCCCTGGTCTCGAGGCCTCGGTAGTCTCGCGGCATAAATATGCGCGTGGGATTGGGAGGTCTCGGGTTCGATTCCCGGGTCGGGCAAAGTGTTATTGGGTTTGTCCGTTGGGAAATTCTCAGTAACAGCACGGAGTCTGGTAATGTGCCCGGTACGGCAATAGGCTCGCCCCCTATTACATGGGACCCAAAAATCATGGCGAAATGTGGGTATAATATTACACCTCTGCCTACCCCTTCGGGGATACAGGCGTGAGTCTATAAAAAAAGTAAACAGACATTTATAGTCAGTGAAGGTAAGTGCTATCTTGTACCTAATCTTGAGGCTCCAGTTTCGATTCTTGAGTCAGGCAAAAGCGTCATTGAGTTTTCGGTAAATTATATTGTCAATACCAAGAGAGCTTGTAAGTTTCGTCCTTGATGTACGATTTCATCCCAAACATAAGGGACAAAGATACAGCTAATAAAATGTAGGTTGTAATAACGCCTATGTCTACTCCTTAAGGGACATACAACCTTAATTCTGTATAGAGAATGTAGTACAGAGCGACTAGATATACTTGTCTTATTATATTGTGACATGTTAATATAGTCGGCAATGAGTGGGCGGGTACCCTCTGCCTGACCCCTATTATTACATCCGTAATTATATGTTATTGATACGATGGTAGTATTTTATTGAAAGCACTAAATGTTTTAATTTACATTTTATGATTGAATAATAAAAGATCGTGCGTCGTTTTTTTATTTAAACTTAGATTGTAAAGTTGTAAACGATAGCGTGGGTCTCTGATTACGTGGCTTAATTTTATTAATTTATTTTTCATAAAATTTCCAAATTCTCAGTAGCAGCACGGAGTCTGGTGATGTGCCCGGTAACGGCAATAGGCTCGCCTCCTATTGCGTGGGACTTAAAAAAACATGGCGAAATGTGGGTGTAATATTACACCTCTGCCTATTCCTTCGGGGATACAGGCGTGAGTCTATAAATAAATATTTTTCATAGTGAAAGACATAACTGTTTAATATATTCAAAATATTCGCAATTATGATGAAAATTGGGCTTAGCTGTTTTCTTGAGAGAGGTCTTTGTAAATCAAGTAATCGCCTAAGGTCAGTTAATAAAAAAAAAAGTTTATTAGTTAAAGCATCAGCAAGATGAAAGTCTGGGATTCGAATTTAATTCAATACACTTTTGACGAAAGCTCACACTTTACAAAAGCATTCAAATAACAAACCAAATCAAAAAGATTGGCAGTAATTTGTAAAAGTAAACAAGCAACAAAGTAAACAAACGAAATTTAAAAAAGATATAACAGAAAAATAAGACCAGTATAATAATAATCAGATAGATGCGGAGAGCCTTTAGCCTACGTTCTGTAGTGGACGCTTTTCGGCTGATGATGATGATGATGAACAACACTAAATCCTGGATTTGGATCGAATCAACTACACGACTAAGATGAGGACATTTTTTAGGGTTCCGTACCTAAAAGGTAAAAAACGGAACCCTATTACTAAGCCTCCACTGTCTGTCTGTCTGTCCGTCTGTCTGTCTGTCACCAGGCTGTATCTCATAAACCGTGATAGCTAGAAAGCAGAAATTTTCATAAATTATGTATTTCGGTTTCCGCTATAACAACAAATACTAAAAATAAAAAAATTAAAATATTAAGGGGTCCCATACAAAAAACGTGTCCTTTTCGTATTTTTTGCTCAAAATTACTAACTGTAACAGGTAGACGCTTTAAATTTTCACAGAATATGTAGTTGTATATTACTTTTGAAAATAAATAATGAAATTAAAAGAAAGTAAATAATAAAGGGGGGCTCCCATACAACAACCGTAATTTTTAAGCAATTTGTTACTCAATCTTAAAAAACAGGTAGAAACTAAAAAAGTATTTAAGTATACATACAACGAGAGTGATTTTCTTTTATAGATGATAGTACGGAACCCTTCGTGCGCGAGTCCGAATCGCACTTGACCAAAACCCTTATAAGATCACTTTCTTGTCCGTCTGTCTGTCTGTCTGTCTATCTGTCTGTCTGTCTGTCCGTGTGTCACCACCAATTTTCTCAGGAACGGGTGGACCTAGCAAATTTAAATTTATACCAGATACTAAGGTCTATGATTCCTATTAGGTGTATAAAAATCAGGGTCCTGGGTCAACCCGATAAAAAGATATGGTCAAAATTAGATTTTTGCGAAAACTTGTAAGTACCAAAATTAACCTTAATTTTCAACTTTTTTTATTTTCGGAATTTTTCCTTTACTTGTGCTGTAAGGCCTTGGTTTGACCAAAATTGACAATTCTAGGTCAACCGTAAGTACCCTATAGGTTTTGGGTCGAAAACCTATATGGTAGTTCCCATTGAACTAGAATCACGAAATTTGGCCAAAAGCAGGGTCTTACAGCACAAATGAAGGAAAAATTACAAAAAATAAAAAAGTGGAAAATTTAAGGGTGTCCCCATACATATATAATAGACTCCATTTAAGATAGTCCTCTAAGTTGTATGGGCGCTCATACAGATTTAGAGGACTAGCGTAATTAGCACCAACCACAAAATTAAATAAGGTAAAATGCGTACGGAACCCTCGGTGCGCGGGTCAGACTCGCACTTGCCCGAATTTTCTTTTCATTTACTGAGAAATTAAAATATTTACTTATTCTTATCTGTAACGACATTCTAAAACGAATTAGGATTATTCTAAGTTACTTAGTGCCCGTATCGAATGCCGTAGCTCCTGAACAGTGCCCACTTAAATCGACAGCTTTCTACTTAAATTCCCTAGAATAACATTCAAGCACCTCATTACACAGACTAAAATATATTCAGCGTAATGATATCGTTAAATAGTCTAGTTAGTTCCTCCTAAGCCTGGCCAGGCTTTAGTAAAAAGTGCTAGTTAGCGTAACGGTGGAAAGCGACGCGTTGCCGTCGCATGGCGTAATTACCGCGGTTTTTTTTCGAGTCGCACTCGAGTCGGAGTCGTAATCCGGTTAGTGCGACTCTATTGTGCACGCCTGTTGGGCTGGATGCACCGGCCTGGATGCTCTTATGAAGCGGTTACTCTGTGTCTGTTTCATTGTCTCAGTTGCAGATGCACACCCTGCCTAATAGTTCATACGTGTACAAACGATGCTACTGGAATTATGTATGTAAGTCTCTGATGCTGTTGGTACATTAATTCTATGGACGTCTTTAACAGCGTATTCTATGTGCTTTAAATGATTCTATAGTTTATGAGTGTAATACAATATGAATATTCATAAGGGAAGGTTAATTCGTAGTCTCTAAGCACAACAATGAACAAAGAAATTAAGTCATTATTTTTTCTAATTACAAAACTTAAAAGCCTTGATAATTCGACACGGCATTATAATAGAACTACCGCGTCTAAGCGTGTCTAAAGAAAATTGTGTACAAGAAATTAGTGGTAATCTTATTAGATAATTGAAATTAACGATAATCGCGCAATTACTGCGTTATCGTCGCATCTCGGCCGGCGGCGGCCACCGCTCGCTCTAAGAACCGGTTGATAGTTGTAATCGCTATCGCTAGCTTACATGCGTTTTACATACATGCATGTTAACTAACCTCAATGATAAAGATCTTAAATACTTTATTTTACGTCGACTTATTGAAGAAAAAACGTAATGATTGATTAAGGTCGTGTAAAAATCCCTTGGGGAAACGGTAATTGAGTTCGCAGCCGGTGGTCTTACGAGCTTATATTATTTAATCATCGCTGCAATATTTAAGCTTCCAGCTGCGTAATGCAAAGCACAGGTAATAAATTATATTCCTACGCTCGCAATATGTTATTTGATGTCGAATGAAAGTTACCTGCCATTTCCTGCGGATATTAATACTTACTGTATGAGTAGCGCAATTCTTTAACTTACTCTCTTTTTCCAATGTGCAGATAAGTGCGGATTTGATCCACGTAGTAGATTCATAGTTACTTTAACGGCTTCTTTACGATAAATATTTTAGAAATCTTTTTCCTCAAAAACATCCTTATTTATGGGCCTCAGACACAGCAACGAAAATACGACAAACAGTAACAAATTATTAACACATAATTTACACGGCGTCCTTATACGTAACATGACATGAATCTTCCAAAATTAAATTACTAAATCCTTAGCGGCAAGTCTCCAGAGACGCGGGGCGTTTCCACGCTGTCAGTTCTCATTAACACCGAGTTGCATTGCAATTGATTGCTACCTACAGTTATATCATACTGCCGAACCACAGGCACAATATTATACGGTTTCACTGGAAAAATGAAATGTTGACTCTATGCCTTTTGCTCTAGTAAGTTTATACGTATTCAAGATTGATTTGGGTACGACACTGAATTCGTTTCTTTGTTCAATATTTCTTTCATTTCCTCTGTTGAACGGACATCGAGAGCTCTCGAATAAGATGTTATTTTTTTTAGAATAAAGAAGATATTTAAAATCAATTTTAGAATACGACTTTACTGTCGAAGTTAAAATAAAATGGCCTTTAAAATGCTTTAAAGGGTTGTAAAAGTTGGTCTCTTCTTCAAACATAAGTTAATGAATAAACTCGTAAAGTCCACTTAAGTGCAAATTAACGATTATTTTAAAGGGACCTTTCTTCAATAGGCTTTAGGTTTGTGTGTAAATTTTAGGGTAGGTTTGAGTTTGCAAGTTCTCTAAAAGTGTTAGGCTTGGCTCCTTGGCTACTTATAGTACTTAGATAAGAAGTAAGAACACTAAGGGGTAACTTCATCACCTCTTATAGGGTTTTAGAATGGCTTGTGGTATTAGAAAATCCAGATATTATAAACATTTAATACTTTTTATGGTCGGTTATTTTAACGTCTTAGCTCTACATTTATCAACGTAACAAATTCTTCAAGCAATAATAATATTTTACCTGATGATTTCGATGTAACAATTGAAAGAAACAGAAATTCAATTACCTATATAAGATTATTTTGGTCTTATTATTGGCAACTGGTGAAAGAGATTAAAAAGCCAAACAGCTGAATGGAGAGGAAGTCAGGCCTTCTAAATATATTTTAAAATGAATCCCGCTCTACGAATTCCGTACTGCGGAGGAATTTATAAACATCAAATCGGTGGAAACAAATAATGTGAAACTTTTACCTGCGTTATGTTAAATAGTTGTTCCCGTAAGCGCAGTGAGTGTACTCCGTGGCGTCTCAAATGATCGGTTTGTAGCGGTTCCATCGAAATGAGATGTCTTTGTTTCCATTCCATCTTGGTTGTCTCATTAGTGTGCCTAACAAGGTCCACCAGACTCCTCTCACTACCATTGTTTCCATCTTTCCGTGTTCTACAATACTTATTTCTATTATCTATAGAAAAAAATATCGTAGTTAGTTTCATATATTGGGCGAATTGGCCGCATGTTACTTGTTTGTATATTAGAGTATACTTCTACAAAAATGTATTATCATAAGCCTTATTTTGTGAACACCGATTAAGCTTACAAACATTGAAGTCTACAACTAACTCGTAGAACTTTTTAATTGTTTATTTTATTTTTTTATAGACTCACGCCTGTATCCCCGAAGGGGTAGGCAGAGGTGTAGTACTACACCCACATTTCACCATGAATTTTTCTTTTAGGTGCCACGTTATAGGGGGTGAGCCTATTGCCGTACCGAGCACATCACCAGACTCCGTGCTGCTACTGAGAATTTCCCAACGGAAAACCGCAATATCACTTTGCCCGAACCGGGGAATCAAACCCCAGACCTCCCAATCCCACGCGCACATTTATGCCGCGAGACCAACGAGGCAGTCACTTTTTAATTGTAAATCAAATTATCCGTAATCTAGTCTATGAGCCTAATCCACAACACTCAAAAGGGGTGTTATTGGGTCAACAGAGTAACTATCAACCATGACGCTATTTAAATTATCTTTGCCATTTGGTGTAAACAGTCCTTGAATGGATCACATTATAGAATAAACATCAGCTTCAAAATCAATATAATATCATTACATAATCAGTTTGGTCTCTCTGACGAGACTCCGTCAGCATTCGTCCCCGTACCGCTCTTCTCACAGACGCATCTAATTGAATATTTACCCAGCTATACGATTACATGTGAATTGACATCAAGGAAATTCCCCCTATGTACGAAATGTTTGAGCTCTAATCAAATCCATTCCCGTCTGATTTGCTTCGTAAATATTATATGATTTAGTACTTTCGTAAATGTCAGCGGTAATTTATTGATTGTGTACCGCGGTGTGTGTATGACGGGTGTTCAGAAATGGTACTAATTGTGTGGGACAGTCGACACATCAGTATTGTTCAAAGACATTACGATATATTGATTATAACATACGTCGGGTTTCTACGCATTGTTTTTCTATAGACTATAGGTATGAAACGCTTTGAAGATTGTATTTTCTATTCGCTTAATATTATGAAATAATAAAAACAGTTAATCGTTTTTTTTTCAATATAGACTACAAAACTACAATAATACTTACATTCAGGTAGGCTTCCCTTCTTCTACGCAATCGGCGCAATTTCTGCATAATAAATTCTTTCAGAAATCTATAATCTAAAATAAGGTGCTAAGGATTACTTGATATTGTACTAAATTGGCAAAGTATATTCAATATAATATAACGGTCTATTTTATTTATTTATTTTTACAATTCTGCAAAAGGAATGCAAATGCGGACTTAATGCTATATAGCATTTTCTGCCTGTCAACCTTAGGGTGTTGCAGAGAAGACTGTGGCAGGTGTATAAAATATATAAAACGTGATATTTATTTTCAATCATATTATAAAAACATTATGATATATATAATAATAAATATGGCAAATTGATCACTCTCACAAGATATACTAGAGTCATCTAGAGTAGCGACAATACTAGTAGAGTGACGTCAGGAAGTTTTCTAATACTATCAAGATTTCTTAAGATACAGCTTAAAACACTAAACACGATGCAGATATTATTTATCTATTATTTTCAAGGAAATACTTAAAATACTTAGGAGTTACATAACGATTATTATACTCGAACAGGTTCTCGGTATGAAATAATAAACAGGAACCACAGTTGTGACCTATTCCAGATATACTTGGTATGTACTCGATATTAATACGCATGATACACCTCACAGAGAACGCATCTGCTCGTAATTACACATGCTCGTGTAAGTTGTTTTGGCGTCTATAAAGTACGCCTGTCACTACTGGTCTGCTGAATGCAAAAGGAAATACAGTTATTAGTTTCCTTTTAATCGTACATCACGCTGATTTTCTAGGAGGTATGGCAGAGAACGATCGCCTCTATCATTTAGTCGTTATTCCTGGTTTTCGTATTTTGCTTCATTTACTTAGAATTTGTTAAGCTGGCTGTTACACTGTCTTGGATTTATTGACACCGACACATACCAGTAATATTAGAATTTATATTAAGACGTTTTATGCAAACAAGCTTTCTTTTTAAGCCTTATTTTAAGGTAGTAAATCCCGTTACTAACTAATAATAAACAGTATATTTATTTTTTCTAACTGATGTCTGCAGTTTCAAGATCAATCAGGTTTTATACCATTTTTAACTCTTATTTTACTATTTTCCGTATGGAATATCATAAATTTTTTTTCTTATAGAGCTTATTAAAAGGAACCGACTGTCAGAGTTGTATGTTATTTTTATCTCCAGTGGTTTAAGTTTTTCTATGATATGTCAGTCATGGAAATAGTATGGGTGTAGAAATACACCTCTGCCTACCTCTTCGGGGTTATAGGCGTAAGACTATATATGTATGTATGTCAGTCATGGTATGATGAATTGATGTTAATTAAACTTGGTAGAGTCTGATATGATTTCAAACTCTTGCAAAAATTACATGATATCAGCTCATGAGTCCCAATCGCGTAGAAACACAAGTCATAAATTGATATAATATGTAGATGTGCAGAAACGTATGAATACATCTTGTTACCCCGAAGCTCAGGACGTCTTACCAAATAAGATGTCCAAAAAGTCGAGGCATCCGCAACGTCCATCGGCAGCTGAATACCGTATAGGTATCATTTTGTTTCAATTTATACCCATGTAACGCCTATTTATCGTATTATACCATCCTTTCTCTTTGAAGATATCCGTCACACGTAATAAACCTTTTGATTAGCTGATCGAGCAATGAAAGAGACGTAGCGAGTTAACCTCTAATCACCCGCCGCGCGACGCAACGAACCGACACGAATTGTTCAAATACGGGCACAAATATATGCTACACAATTATCACCACTTGAGCTGCCTCCCCCTTGAAGTACTGTCTACTTAGGATTCGTCACTAATTATAATGTTACGGGTGATAACGTTGAAAACATATGGCAACGGGGAAAAATTACGTGCCACGTTGGCAAGTTTTGACACTGAAGTTATACTGACTTGCTGCTAATGACACTGATTTAGGTAGTAAGTATTTAAGAAAGCTTCTATTTACTTACATAAACTTTTATAAAGTATTCTTCGTTTAGGTTAATTGTAATGAGGAGTGAATACCCTTAAATACGCTGTCACAGGTCGAGTCATGGAATATCGCTATCCCTTTGGGTTACGGAGGTCAGACGACAGCTCTCAGGTAATAATTATGCCGTCAAATCTACGGAGTTAGACTAGAAAATTTAGCCTATGCAACCGACATAACGCTAAGACTATGATAATAACTTCAAATACGTTAACAATTCGTTAGCGTAATGTAAATGTACTTAGCCGTCTTTTTGAAGAAATAGATGTAGTAATTTTTCTCTAAATGCAAGTATGCATAGGCTTCGAAAATTGGTTTCCATTAAGCGGTTGTCCTCATTTATATTAAAAATCAAGACATCTTTTTTTTCAAACTTTCATATATTTACAAAACCAATATATATTTAAAAAAGGACGAAACTGTAATGGTTTGTAACATTTACGTGAACGTTATACGTAAACCGAATGTCCCCGCGCGCCAATGAGAGCGATGAAAGGGTTCGAATATCAAGTAAAGTTAAATCAATCGCATCAGATGTGGAAAAACGGCACCGCACTTGGAATCATTATTTTGAGAACATTATTGTATATGTAACGGTTAGAAGCGATTGCGATTTTGACGAATATGATGCTCTGTTCCGACTGGTTACAGGTTTGGTTGGTCTCCATGTCGGGCGGTCTGAACGCTGACACTAGAGTTACTCGCTCACGCCAACAAGAAAAAAAATGGTTACAAAATTCAAAATTCAAAAATCCTTTATTCATTTGGGTCACAATGTGATGCTTATGAACGTCAAAATAATAAATTCATAAAATAATTACTTAAAGACTCTACATTTACATTTACTGCCACGTTCGCAAAGCAATAGGTAGAACCATGAGAAAGAACGGGCAATAAAACTCACGGTCACTCTTTTTCATCGCCAGGTTTTGCATAATACACATAATTTACATTTTGTAAGGTGCTGCAACTGTAACACCTTCTATATCACTTGTATATACCTATTTACTGTACATAATAATACTCAAGCATAATACTTTTGATGTTCATTTGGTTATATGGTGATTATAAACCTACAATTATAAATACACTCCGCAAAACTAGTCAATAAGATGCTGAGAGCTCAGCTTAAACCATTAGTTACCAAGACAAGCGCATTCAAAACTATTCCGTTACATGTTTAGATTAAAATATTTTGCTCAATACAAATAAATAATACTACTGGTGTATTGCATAGTATTCCCATTAACCTCATTGAACTAAGCTAAACGTTTCCCTTCAATAATTCAAGGGGTGGGATTAGAACCCACAAAATTGCGTCCGCCAGCCCGCTGCGATCCGTGGGTTGCCGCGTAATTTGTATTATGACCCAAATTTTCATTGAATTTCAATCGGTTGAATCTGTATGTTCTCTGTGTTTATAACGCTGGCAATACTGGGCCATCCCTTGAACTTATAATTGTACAACCCTATCTAAATTCCTGTTAAATTAATTCTAACAATCAATCAAACTATGTTTCGCTACAGCCTTTCACAGTCCAATGGACTTAAGACTATTCTGATATGTTTCACAGTAGGTAGCACTATGAGTGAATAAGAGGTTGTTGAAGAAGGATCTATTTTACAGCAAGATTTTTTTTTATATTTCTTATTGTGACATTTCGGTGCTTTGTTTTCACATCTTTCCTAAAGATAAAAATTAACCATGTATTTATGTACTTGAGTTATATAAGCAAAAGATTTTTCTTTTAATCAGGTTCAAGTCATTAATTACTGCGCAGTGTATTCATTAAAGTCATACTTCAGCACATGAACGACAACTTTCTAAATAAACTATTGTACAATAATTTAACTTTCCTTTTTATACATGTCCTACAATTAATATCAAAAGTTCATTGAATCCTCCGGAATAACAAATACTTCCCCTTTTAGACCGCAGGCGCAACCAAAACAAATGTAGCTATTCTGCGAAGGAATCCTCGTATGCAGTGGTGTAGTGATTAATAAGTACCGCCTGTTGATTGCACGTGCAACGAATTCGGTTCGCGCTGCTCCGAACGGGAATCGAACCGCGGTTCCGTCGGAGCAGCCGCACGCCTGAGTTATGTGCGATGAAGGAGATAACATGCCATCCGTTGTAAGCGGAAGCGGTTATGGATCGCTTCCTTTTTGCTAATTCTTTCATATTTACTGGATTCTTACCTAACCTGTATTGTGGGTATATCATTTTAACAAATTTCAAACATAATAAGACTACGGTTAGGAATATCTTATCTAACAAGAGACTGATTTTGGAAATTAAAAATCGGTTTTTTGAATTCGGATGAAAAGAACAAGTATACATTGAATTTGAATATGTAGTTACATAGTTTGTACATTGTAATACGCTAATATCATCTAGAATGACCACCTTTGATTGCTTCTAGTACTTATTCATACATTGTGATTTTCTAGCCATTATGGATGAATAGCAAAGCTTTGGCAATACTAATATGTAATATCTATTCTATCCCCTATTTGGTTATTTCATTTAACCGTTCCAAAGGCTTGTTGGTTTAATAACAGTAGTAATGGCTTAATTCAAATTGCTATTGTCGACATGCTTTCTCCGTGAAGATTAATTCTAAGTAATATTTATGCGACGCACACACAACAGTATTTGATAATTTGTAAGATATAGGTATTAAGGACATAATAGTTGTTTTCCGTTGATGGCTTAAGTTATAATTTGCTTCGTATATACTTGTCCTGACTGAAAAATCATCTCAAAGCTAATGAAAAAATGCTAGAACTTAATATTTAGACAGTGGGCTACTTTTATGACGATACCTGCACCGGCAGGCGAAGCCGCGACCGACTGCGTGTGTTATATACAGGATGTCACAAGACCCGTCACCAAGCCGAAGTCTACACGTTTTGGACATCATATCAAGTCATACTAAGCAAAAATAAAACTTGGGAAATTATTATTTTTTTCAAATAGACACATTTTTAAACCGCAATAAACAAAGCGCGCGTGCAATTTTCGAAATACGTACTTGTCCGTGGGTGCATAGGACATCCTTAGAACAGGTTGGCGCGGTAATTGCATCGATTTTGTACTTAATTAGAAAAATTCCATACTAACTTTGAGCCTCAATAACTCCTGAACCAGTAATTTCCCAGGTATGGCGCCGAAGTAAAAAATGTTCGTAGTGATTGGCACAACATGGGATGTTAGTTTTCGTTAAGGGTCTTTTTACACCCTGTAGCGTAAATGTGCACGTGCAGGAGCACTGTAATATAGCAGGTCAAATGCATACATATACTACGTTTTACACACTGCAGTAATGACTGTAGTGGGTCGTTTAAGAGTGAAACGTGTAATACAATAGAGAGACAATACGTACATGAATATGCACGACTCTTACATATTGTGTGAGTCACAGTGACACTGAGTGAAAAGACACTCGTGTCTGACCTGTGATTGGCGTGACAATGGCTTGACAAGTTTTAACCTCCAACGAAATTCTAAAAGCCTACTTCTTGGGATGTTACTTTGGTTATAATTTTTACTGTCACACTTTAACTCGGCCAGATTCTGTAGAATGTTAATTATTTTAATAGTAAACATAACTTCACGCCTTTAATCCCGAAGGGGTAGGCAGAGGTGTAATACACAACACACTTCGCCAGTTATGTCTCGGTCCCAATGTAATAGTGGGCGAGCCTATTGCCATCTACCGGGCACATTGTTATGCGAGCGATAATTAACATTTTGAATACACACAGTACTTCAAAAAGTCAGATTAATAGTAATAATTATTTGAATGGTAATGGCTACATTTCTATTTATAATAAGAAGTAACACAGGAATACGAATATAACAAGCATCTATATTAAATACTAGTGGATGCCCGCGGTAACACCCGCGTTATTTAAGGCTACTGCTCCGCTCCCGTGGCTCATAGCGTGATGTTATATAGCCTTTAGCCTTCCTCGATGAAAGAATTTTTGAAATCGGTCCAGTAGTTCCTGTGATTAGCGCGTTCAACCAAACAAACAAACAAACTCTTCAGCCTTATGTATTAGTATAAGATAGTATAAGATAAGATAGAAAAAAAGGGCCTTCTATATTAAATATAGTATTGCTTAAATTTTCGCCATCTCAAACCAGCTTCTTTGAAGCCTAGGCGAGGAAGGAGAAACTCAAAGTTCTAAACAAAATTTAAAGCTCTATTCATGGATTCCGCTGTTCTCCCGTCACCTGCGTCGCATACACACGGAATCTCCAGGCGACGTTAATGGTGGCGCGGTGTCGAACTAATTGATTCGTCCGCGCCACGCCGCGTCGCCTCACCGTGCCACCGTGTAGCACCGTGCCCTTTGTGCCCCGAGCCTCCAAGTGCCGCGGGCTTAGGATGCCATCACATTGTCTGCTACGTGCCGCGGGGACGCGCTTCATTAGAATACATAGTGATCAAGAATTTATATTTCTTGCCTATTGGCAGCGACTAGATCGTCTGCATCAGTTACTCTTTGAACTTGGTTTGTCTGCTACCGATAACATGAAAATAAAAGCAATGTGATTTTTTTTATTATCAGTGTTGTTATAAAATGAAAGTCTTACAAAATTAATACTAGAATTTATTGACACAATTTTGATTCGTAAAAGACAGAAAAGGTCTTCGAACTTGTGGTGTGTACAGTGCAGTTTCAACATCTCAGACACACACCAAGGCCTCCAAAAGTAACGGCAATACAATCTATTCAACTTAAAGCTTTTGTAGAGCAAATTCCTTTCAAGAACCATAATCTAGTCATCAACAGCAATTCACATTGCAAATCACTGAAAAACGTATCGATTACCTTTTTACCGTTCACACAACAGCACAAAAAGTAACCGACATCATGATTATAGTCATCAATATAAGCAAATGTGGTAGCACCTTAAGGCCGACCTCACATTGGACGTGCGCGTTCCCCGAGCGGGTGCCCGGCGTGCGCTCAGTGTTCACTATGTAGTACAAAGAAAACGTCGGGCACACGCCAATCGGACGCCGGACGCACGCCGGGCGTACGTCGAACCGACGCCAGATTCATGCCGAGCGAACGCTAGCGGCTAGAGGAACGCGCTTACCCAGTGTGAGGAAGGCCTAATAGCTGCACAGAATTCGACACAGTGTAACACGGAGTACGTGGAAAACTCGGCTTGGCTTGTGAGATAATAAGGAGTTGATTATTTTATGAAGTTATATTAGTTAGTAGTAAGTGATTGTGTCAGGTTACCGCTAATGGAGTCTTCACTGTGTTATCACAGTGTTACATCGCTGTACGCTGTGCCCTTACGAGTGGAACGGGACTGCCGACGTATGTTTGATTTATTTAGTGAGTTTAATAGCCTGTACTATATTCATGCGGTATTTTGTTATGTTTTCTTGATTGCTAGATGTTGAAATTTTCTTTATTTCGCGCTTATTTCTGTGATAGTTTTGAATCAAATTCTTAGACCTTTAACAAAAATCCAATACTTATACTGTAATCAAATTACAGGGTGTAAAAAGACCCTTAACGAAAACTGAAATCACATGTTGTACCAATCACTACGAACATTTTTTTCTTCAGCACCATACCTGGGAAATTACTGGTTCAGGAGGTATTGAGGCTCAAAGTTACTATGAATTTTTTGTAATTAGGTACAAAATCGATGCATTTACCCCGCCAACCTTTTCTATTGATGTCCTATGCCATGGGTGCCTGGCTAAGTAGGGTTTTCAAAAATGGCACAAGCGCACTTTTAGTGCGCGCGTGCAATTTTCGAAAACCCTACTATTGCGGATTAAAAAAATGTGTCTCCTTAAAAAAATATCGTTTCCCAGGATTTATTTTTGCTTAGTATGACTTGCCATGATGTCCATAACGAGTAGACTTCGGCTTGGTGATGGGTCTTGTGACACCCTGTATGTATGTGGTAAGAAAATTACTAAAAAGTTATATAATTATTCTTCAAAAAAAAATGAAACAACTCATTCTGTCTTTCGTGTTAGTTTGTCATGTTTGTATAGTTTTCTAGTGTACAATAGTTTTGCCTAGCGCCAAAGCGTTCTCAAGGAAAATATAAATCCTTTACTTAAGAAGACTATTGTCATAGTAACTGTAGGTATATAGACTATACACGCGTGTCTGACTGGGTACAGTTTAAATGTTGTGTGTTTACTTATCTGTATTCTTCATCTCCAGACATCTTGATCTAACTGTATCTTATGCGGCCGTTATTTAGTTTGGTGCACTTTTCTTTTTCTCTAGATTTATCTCTCTACCGAAGAAAAACTGTTCAGTTGTTATATATGTATGAACATTATTATTTGGATGGGCTGGGAAAAGGCCGGGTATAAGCACCGTTATTATATAAACCTTACTTTGAAATCACTCTATCCTATAGGTATATTCTTAGCCGTACAAAACTCCTACGGTAGTTATAGAACTTATCGCGTTCATATAGACAGACAGGAAGAAAAGGGTACTTCACTTTAGAATATGTATATTTTACCGTCCTTTTCAGATCCTTCAGGATATGCAATTCGGTTTACTCCATGAACTAATTAGCTTAGACTTATATTTAGCTGTGACTGTCCAGTACTAGTAAAGATCTAGGCAGTGATATTTCCGTGAGGCAGGCCCGCTAATAGCTGTGATGTAGAAATGATTCAGACGTCGACACTCGCGTTCGTCGTGTGGTGTCGTGTAAATTGCTGTGACCTTTGCTAGTAATGGAGATCTGTCTTGGAGACGTAATTTATTGTTTGAAATTCATCAGGCTTGCCGCATCATGTGTGTAAATATGCAAGATACTGCAGTTATATTAATACTGTATATGAACTGTCCTAATGCTGGGCACGGGCCTCTCACTACGAGGTTATGCCTAACCATCATGCAGGTCAAGTGCTGACTGGCAGGCGCTTGCGCTGGTCCAAAAAGTGATGTCATATCAAAAATATATCGAATAACGTAACAGCCTTCTATAAATTGTCCAATCTTGTATTATTTTCATAATTAGTTGTAATCTACAGTAATATATTTCAGTTCACTGGCGACACCTTACTCATTGCAGTAACACAAGTTCTCAAGGAGACACTTGCCAGGCGTACGGCGTCATTTGAGTAAAGTTTAATATAAACGTATAAGTCGTTACGTTGTTATTAAAGATAGATTACTTAAGCAAATAATTACATTTATTCTTGAGTGATGGTTATCTGAGCACAAAATACTGAAAATACCAAAAAAAACCGATTTGATTACCTTTTCATGCTTTTCCGCAGAACGACCGCAGTAATTATAACCTACGCAAACCTAAATGCTAGTCTTTTTTTTTATAGTAATAGGTGGCAAACGAACAGACGGATTGCCTGATGGTAAGCAATTACCGCCGCCCATGGACACAAGCAACACCACAGGAGTCACAAGTGCGTTGCCACCCCTTAGGGTTGCGAAAAGGGATAGGATAAGGAGTGGGATAGGGGAGAAAGAATTGGGGATAGGGCCTCCGGCACTCTCTCATCATAGTCTCAGGATATTTGCACGTGCCTCGTCCGCAAGAACTATCCGAGATCTTCATGAGACATGATTTTTCTTACTATTTTCGAAGCACGGAGTGAGCTTTAATTAAAAATTCAATAAGTAAAATGTCGAAAAGTAATGGTGCAAGACTTGGACTTGCACTAAAGACTTAGTAAGTACTTGGAGTTGTACCTAGCAGAAATAAGTTACTTTTGTAACAAAACCTTACCGTACCGTATCGTAATCTTTTATCCGGATATAATGGGACGTTCTATTATTCAGCAAAATTTATTTCGCCTACAAAAACAATTACAAAAATACCGCTTCGAGGTAAAGTTTGAATTTATGGTAGCAAATAAAAGTAAACAATGCGATGTTATTGAATAAGTTTTAATGTGGTTTTATTAAACATACTATACACGATTTTATGTTGGTAGTACGAAGAAGATATCAAATAAAAGGTGCGATCGCTGCCAAGACGTTCTGTGAATGTCTTACAACTAACACGTCTGCGAAACGTATTATCTACTTATCTTCGAAGTGGAGTACTGATTTGCTTACACCTTGTGTATATCTGATCGGTTGTATAGTTGGGTAACGCTGCACAAGTTCGATTGCGTCTAGTATAGTAAATATTATATATTCTCCGTGCTGTGACGAATGTGTTGGGTGCAACGGGACAACGATTTGTGTGAAAATGTTGTTTTTGTGTGTTCTGATTTTATGTGTTTCCCTGCAATACTGTATAAATGCTAGTACGTGAGTAGATTAAAAGAATATTTCCTGTTACAGATAAAAAAAAAAAAACACGCAAATGTTCACTGGTTTTGTGGAACTCCCTTTTCTACAAATATGGCAAAGCAACTACACAAACTAATCTCAGGTATGGCGGTATAAGACATTAAGCCCTGTTCTTACTAATCTACATAGCCATAATTTGTAATTAAATGTAAGTGTTTAAACTATTAAACTAACTGTGTAATTTAATATTTTGTCATAGATTTGTACATGTTTAATTTGCCAACCGGCATCTTTAGAACAACATCGATTTTTCAACGTGGCTTGCTTTTTTCGTTCAGTGGTTATCTAACGGCCATTTTCAATATTCGATCCATACATGGATTTTGAGATTCGAAATTCGTGTTTGACATATTTTGTATGGAGCTTATGTCAAAATAGAATCTAAAATCTACAGATCTATCTATACTTCGAATATTGAATTCCGGAGTTAATCGTGTGATAGCAACACATCGCGTAAAAAATCAACTTGATCAGCGCGACTGAGAATTGTACTATACTCCTATTACCACTACAGCACAGCATTACCTATGTAGCCAGCTTATCAACACAGCAAATTTTGTTACTACTAAACTTCCGACAAAAGTTAAACTGTCTTAGAACCTGCAAAGAATTTAATCAGAAGTAGGTATATTGCAGGAGTTAGGAAAATTATTAATCCACTTCACAAAAATACAAAGTTCTGAATGCTTACAGATAGAAAGATAAACCTATCGAAAATATTGTGCTTTCTAACTGATAACATCTTTGTAAATGGTTACAGTTCAAGAAATGGTCTGACACTGACATACACGCAAGTATATAGATCCTTGCGTGTGTTCACAAGTAATATAATATACGATAGATCTATCAACAGTTTCACCGTTTTCACTTCGGCGTGCAGCCAGCGAATAAAGTCACAGGCCAGATACTATCTAACGTAGTGCGCTGTGAGAAAATATAGTAACCGCGTTTAATTAACATTTAAAACTAGCGAGAGACTGGGAGTAACGGTTGAGGTTAACTAATTGATTCGTGGCTGCGTACGAGACTGATTTACTAAGTGTGCGGTCGCAGGTATATTGAGAGGAAAATAGGGCGCATTTTATAACATTATTATTATCTTTTATTTTGCAGTCATTTAGACTTAGAAAATAAAGTTGAAATAGCAACGACGTTTCAGCGTGTGTTACAGCGTTACCTACCCTGGGGTAGGTAACTATACAACTGTTTAAGCTATCTCACGAACAGATAACAATGTTTCAAACATATTCTTACGTCACAAAAGCCTTGGCGAATTTTGGTTTGAGCTGTTGACTTGTGAAGAGTTTAATCTTTGCTTGCAGGTTGATTTTACTTATACATATAATGGTCATATTAAGATAACAATAATATAATAATAATTTATTTATTCATCTTTCTACAATAATAGTATATGTACTTCTAAGGGTAAGTATAGTCTAGATTAGAATGGGTGCCTATACTAGGATAAACCTGTGCCACAGGCGGTAAGAGCACTATCATAGGTGTATTATGTTGATAACAAATTAAAATTATATACCAATACCTATTACTGCTTATAGTATTTATAAAGTTACATAACAAAGATAAATACCTTAAAAAAATGCATAGCTCGATGTTATTTATATAATGTATAGTAACAATGTCAAGACAGGTCCAATTTATTTTAGCACTGCTGGCAAATCTTCGGTCTGTTTATAATTCAACGATTGCAAATACTTGTAAAGTAATTTAAGATTCGTTTTATAATTTTAGGCCATAAACAATTAAAACGATTCAATAATTTGTATTCGACAACGTGTTATTATTCGTGCCAGTGCAAAAATATGCAACTGCCGAGCCAGCCAATCTATAATTATCCATATACGCGCTCAAAATGAACCGAGCAATGATGTTGTCTTAATCAATTATTCCCATACGTGAAGACTCAACTCTCTGTTGAGCGATAATTGAGTGCTCAACATTCGTGAGACTGTAATTAATGCGTTTCGTTCCTTTACTTAACATTCTTAATGTTTACTTTATTACTTGAATATTGTTTCCGATTTCGGTTTGGATGTAAAGGTATAAATATTTATTTTATTGAATGGGTGGCTTGAAGTTAATGTATGCTAATGTTAAGGTTTTAAAGGCAATGTTTAAATCTTAATTTAAAAGGATTTTGGTGTAGTTAAGGTTACTGCGGTTTAATTAGAAATTAAATGAATATCAAATAATCAGAATCTGCTGGCCTTAGTATTGACGAATTACAGAAATTGAAAGTATTGAATCTATACTTCGATGATAGTTTAGCAAGCCAATACGAATGTTCGCACTATTGTTTTAAAATTCCAAAACGAATTTCAAGGGGAAAATACACGTAAAAGGTTTCGAAAAATTCTTCAGCTTCATATGATCAGATGTCGCTAAAAAGGCTGGCAATATTCCAGCGTTTGAAATTGCAATGCAATGCTTACTGTCTCTTCAACGAGTAGACCAATCTTTCAGTCAGGATTCAGGAAGCGCTGGGTAAACTACAGTTATTAAATCTTTCATAGTGTTTGTTTATAAGCAGAATATGAGGCCAGCCGTGTGTGGTCGTAGTACATATATGTTCCTAAATGTTAGACACATCATATCAGCCAAAAGACGTCCACTGCTGGACATAGGCCTCCCCCAAGGCTCTCCACATAGACCGATCCTGACCCACCCGCATCCACCCGCTGCCCGCGACCCCAACAAGATCGTCAGTCCACCTTGCGGGAGGCTTGCCTCTGCTACGACGTCTTGTGCGTGGCTGCCACTCCAGAACCTTTCTGCTCCAACGGCTATGTGCCCTGCCCACTGTCACTTCAGCATTACTATTCGGAGAGCTATGTCGATGTCTTTGGTTCTCCTGCGGATCTCCTCATTTCTAATTCGATCTCGCAGCGAAATTCCGAGCATAGCTTTCTCCATCGCCCTCTGAGTGACCCTGAGCTTCCACAGTTAGACACATCATGTTTTATTTTATAGTTTTTTTTACAATAGATATCTCAATGCGTGTTGAATACAAAAGTTCCTTTTGTATACTGTTGCGAAGAAATCCTAACAAAAACAAACCCAATAAAATGACTAAAACGGACATCCTCTATCCTTCCTGCGAGTACCTCGTTCCATTTTAGCGAGCTTCTAAACGTAAGAGCAAACATCGTAATCACGATGTTTGTCTACCGGAGTACTATCGATTGCGCGTTGTGTATAAACAAGGTATTGGTGCTAATGAAGGGACCGCGCGATGGGTGGCGTATACTTCGATAGAGTCATTAGCCCTTTATGTTGGCATAAACAGTTAGAAGGTAATGGTTATGAATTTAAAGGGAAAGTAGTTAAAGCTCTGTAAGGGGCGCGTGTTGGCTTTTGTTTAGTATGTGAGATTACGAACTGACTCTCAGTAGTTTAGTTAAAGTACGGCTTAGGACTTCAGGCGTTGTCTTACTTAATCTCTCTTTTAATTAACGCGTGCCTACCACATTCCTGTTCTCTTTATTGAAATAATAGGGTGCTTAAATGTTCATTTCTTGTTTTGATCGAAATAGGGTAGTATATTATATGAGTAATTTTACTTTAGGATATGAGTGACATTTTCGATTCCTATTTTTATAATCAACGAACTTCACGTGTTTTTTTCAGCAGAAAATTTCATACGAAGTTTATAGCTATTACACGCAATCTAAGGTATTTTCAGATGCATTCAATCTTATATATTATACTAATATATAAAGCTGAAGAGTTTGTTTGTTTATTTTTTAGGGTTCCGTACCTAAAAGGTAAAAATCGGAACCCTATTACTAAGCCTCCGCTGTCTGTCTGTCTGTCTGTCACCAGGCTGTATCTCATAAGCCGTGATAGCTAGAAAGCTGAAATTTTCACAAATTATGTATTTCGGTTGCCGCTATAACAACTAAAAATAAAAAAAAATAAAATATTAAGGGGGGATCCCATACAATAAACGTGTTTTTTTTTCGTATTTTTGCTCAAAATTACTAACGGTAACAGGTAGACGCTTAAAATTTTCACGGAATATGTAGTTGTATATTACCTTTAATAAATAAATAATTAAATTAAAAAAAGTAAATAATAAAGGGGGGCTCCCATACAACAAACGTAATTTTTAAGCAATTTGTTACTCGATCTTAATAAACAAGTAGAAACTTAAAAAATATTTAAGTACTAGCTGACCCAGCGAACTCCGTATCGCCTTTTTAAGAGTTTTTATTTAATTCCCTTTTTTCCAAGTCCCTTTTCCAAAGTTACCATTGACTTAGCTCTTAATCTCTTATCATTTCAGAGTCTATAAATGATGAACAAACAAACATAGATTTTTATATAATATTGAATTCCCCATTCCTTAAAATATCGGAGACGATACCCATATAGACTTTTAAAAAAAAACCCGTCTGCCATCTTTGATTTCCTATCCGCCATCTTTGATCACGAAATAGATGTTGTGTTTAGATTCTTCATCCCTTTAATCATCAGAGACGATACCCATATTGATTTTTAAAATTTTTCCCTTCCGCCACCTTTGATTTCCCATCCGCCATCTTGAATTACGAAATAGATGTTGTATTTGGATTTCCCATCCCTTTAAACATCGGAGACGATACCCATATTGTTTTTTTTTTAATTCCCATCCGCCATCTTTGATCACGAAATATATGATGTTTTTGAATTTCCCATTCCTTAAAATATCGGAGACGATACCCATATTGATTTTTTAAAATTTGCCCATCCGCCATCTTTGATTTTCTATCCGCCATCTTTGATCACGAAATAGATGTTGTATTTGGATTCACCCATCCCTTAAATCATCAGAGACGATACCCATATCGTTTTTTTTTTTAAATTACTATCCGCACTCTTTGATCATGAAATATATGGTGTTTTTGAATTCCCCATTCCTTAAAATATCGGAGACGATACCCATATTGATTTTTTAAAATTTTCCCATCCACCATCTTTGATTTCCTATCCGCCATCTTTGATCACGAAATAGATGTTGTATTTGGATTCACCATCCCTTAAATCATCAGAGACGATACCCATATTGATTTTTTTTATTTTTCCCATCCGCCATGTTTGATTTCCCATCCGCCATATTGAATCACAAAATAGATGTTGTATTTGGATTCCCCATCCCTTTAAACATCGGAGACGATACCCATATCGTTTTTTTTTTTAAATTACTATCCGCACTCTTTGATCATGAAATATATGGTGTTTTTGAATTCCCCATTCCTTAAAATATCGGAGACGATACCCATATTGATTTTTTAAAATTTTCCCATCCACCATCTTTGATTTCCTATCCGCCATCTTTGATCACGAAATAGATGTTGTATTTGGATTCACCATCCCTTAAATCATCAGAGACGATACCCATATTGATTTTTTTTATTTTTCCCATCCGCCATGTTTGATTTCCCATCCGCCATCTTGAATCATAAAATAGATGTTGTATTTGGTTTCCCCATCCCTTTAATCATCGGAGACGATACCCATATTGATTTTTTTTTAAATTACCATCCGCCATCTTTGATCACGAAATAGATGGTGTTTTTGAATTCCCCATTCCTTAAAATATCGGAGACGATACCCATATTGATTTTTTTAATTTTTCCCATCCGCCATGTTTGATTTCCCATCCGCCATCTTGAATCACAAAATAGATGTTGTATTTGGATTCCCCATTCCTTTAAACATCGGAGACGATACCCATATTGATTTTTTAAAATTTTCCCATCCGCCATCTTTGATTTCCCATCCGCCATCTTTGATCACGAAATAGATGTTGTATTGCGATTCGCCACCCCTTAAAATATCGGAGACGATACCCATATTGATTTTTTTAAATTTTCCCATCCGCCATCTTTGATTTCCTATCCGCCATCTTTGATCACGAAATAGATGTTGTATTTGGATTCACCATCCCTTAAATCATCAGAGACGATACCCATGTTGATTTTTTTAATATTTCCCATCCGCCATGTTTGATTTCCCATCCACCTTCTTGAATCACAAAATAGATGTTGTATTTGGATTCCCCATCCCTTTAAATATCGGAGACGATACCCATATTGATTTTTTAAAATTTTCCCATTCGCCATCTATGATTTCCCATCCGCCATCTTTGATCACGAAATAGATGTTGTATTGCGATTCCCCACCCCTTAAAATATCGAAGGCGATACCCATATTGATTTTTTAAATTTTCTCATCCGCCATCTTTGATTTCCCGTCCGCCATCTTGGATCACTAAATAAATTTCATTTTATTAATCAGCGTCCCGAAAATCTCGAAAACGATACTCATATAGATTGTATCCTATTCGTTTAGCCTTTTTTTGCCCTTGACCAAACCCTCCCCCTTCTCGTTTGCTTATTTTATTATTTTTGTCTGGCCTCTAAAAGTTGTGGGGTAATTTTATATAGCCTATAGCCTTTTGGTATAATTGGGCTATCATAGGCAATAACAATTTTTAAAATCCGACTGCTAGTTCCTGAGATAGGCCGACATTATCTTTTAGCCTTTTTAGCCTTTTGCCCGGCCCCAAAGGGTCGAAGCGTTATGTTATATAGCCTATAGCCTGCCGGAATAACTGGGCTATCGTATACAAAAAGAATTTTTCAGATCCGACCGGTAGTTCCTGAGATTAGCGCGTTCAAACAAACAAACAAACAAACAAACAAACAAACAAACAAACAAACTCTTCCGCTTTATTATATTAGTATAGATATATACAACAAACGTGATTTTCTTTTATAGATGATGGTGCGGAACCCTTCGTGCGCGAGTCCGACTCGCCCTTGCCCAATTTTTTGGTTGAACGCGCTAACGTCAGGAATTACTGGACCTATTTCAAAATTCTTCTAGTCCATTTATCGAGGAAGGCTAAAGGCTATATAACATTACACTACTTATGAGCCACGGGAGCTGAGCAGTAGCCTTAAATAACGCGGGGGTAACCGCGGGCTCATCTAGTTATTTTATTTAACAGACCGTTATTTTTTATTATTGACATAGAGCTGAGGATACTAAAAGTTATTTTTTTCATTTCATTGTTAGATCTAATACATTGTCATTGCAGAAATAAAGTAATGGTTTAGTCTGCCTCGTTGGTCTCACGGCATAAATGTGCGCATTGGATTTGGAGGTCTCGGGTTCGATCCCCGGGTCGGACAAAGTGTTATTGGGTTTTTCCTTTAGGAAATTCTCAGTAGCAGCACGAAGTCTGGTGATGTGCCCGGTACGGCAATAGGCTCGCCCCCTATTACGTGGGACTAAAATAAATCTGGCGAAAAGTGGGTGTAGCAATATACCTTTGCCTACCTCTTCGGGGATAAAGGCGTGAGACTATGTATGTATGGTTTAGAACTACTCAAAGTGCATTGGATTCGATGCCTCGATGTGACAATATCATGTGAGATCTACATATTGGTGCCTCCAGTCATAATTTCTTTGTATCCGTTGTTTGAATGTTCATAAATTTTACCACAACAGAATTTATTCCTGGTGCGGAAATCTTCTAAATAAAAATATTCTCATTTTTATTTTAGTCTGGTTTGTATTTAGTAATTTTCCTTAGCAGAATTAAAGCATCCAGGTCGAGCGGGCAATTTTACTAAAATGGAAATATTTTGTTCTTTCGGTTTAGTAGAATATTTTCGTCATTAGTAAAATATTCTCATTTCGTATCTGCAATATAAAAATGCAGCATATTTTTCAGATAAGTACTAATAATGCATATATATACAGAGTGTCACAAGACCCATCACCAAGCCGAAGTCTACTCGTTGTGAACATCATGCCAAGTCATAATAAACAAAAATAATACCTGGGAAACGTTTTTTTTTTTAAGTTTTCACAATTTTTAAACCGCAATTAAAACTGCGCGCGTGCAGTGCTCGAAATACCTACTTGTCCATGGGGTCATAGGACATCTAAAGAACATATTGGCGGGGTAAATGCATCGATTTTGTACCTAATTAGAAAAAAACCATACTAACTTTGAGCCTCAATATCTCCTGAACCAGTAATTTCCGAGGTATGGTGCCGAAGTAAAAAATTTTCATAGTGATTGGCACAACATGGGATTTCAGTTTTCGTTAAGGGTCTTTTTACACCCTGTATATATTTAGGTCTCCTTTGTAGCTTCATATTTCGGTTTATCAGAGATATGTAATTTGTACCTAGTCTATCGGTTATAATTTTTAACTTTGGATTATCTTCTGAAGCGATTACATAACATAAAGCCTTATATTTTGACCAAGGTGTCTTCGTAGACCTTATGCTACTGGATTGGAAACTTGGTTCTACATGAGATCGATAGCTTTTCGCAGTGCGAGTTTCGCCTTGGAATTTTTTTTATGAAAATGTTTCTGCGATTTATACGACAAAAATCTATGCTTACAGAAATAAAAACATCGTCTGATAACTCAATATAATCATTCCTATAGTCAATCACATTCGAAAACTAATAAAAACACAAGATCTCGACCACATCTCAAGATTTAATACGATCATCAGTGGTTTCATTACATTCGTATTGCATGCGTGTATTACTTACAACGTATGTGGGACTGCGGCGCAAATTGCGATATCATACATGTATCTATTCGCGGTTCTAACCGCAGCATCGCAATCATTGAGGTTACAGACGTTTATTATCTGAGGCGGTGTAATGGTAGATTACCAGTGTTCTGCACAGCCGACTGCCAACGTTCTGAATTGTCTAGCCTTTCATATCTGTACCTCGTTGGTCTCGCGGTATAAATGTGCGCGTGGGATTGGGAGGTCTCGGGTTCGATTCCCGGGTCGTGCAAAAGTGTTATTGGGTTTTGCCGTTAGGAAATTCTCAGTAGCAGCAGGGAGACTGGTAATGTGCCCGGTACGGCAATAGGCTCGCTATTACGTGGGACTAAAATAAATCTGGCGAAAAGTGGGTGTAGTAATATACCTCTGCCTGCCTCTTCGGGGATATAGACGTGAGACTATGTATGTATGTATATATGTCATATCTGTAAAGTTAAGCAACGTTTGCACAGGCCACTATTTGGATGGGTGGCCGCTTGTTATGTTTTTTATATCAGAGAACTTCTGTGCTTTGGGCCCTTAAAGGCTTCGGTCTCGGATCTTGTTCAGAACAAAAATTTACAAGCAATCACGGTCCGATTTTTTACAGTCCGATATGGCGTGAAAAAAACGAATGATTGACTTGTGCACTTGTCCGTCTTTTCTCGGATCGGCAAGGCGCAGTTAAGGGTAGGCTCTCCTTAAAACTACACGTCACGCACGCGTAATTACGCTAGGAACAATAGTTTCTTGGAATGTCGGCAGTTGCATGCTTTATTACTTTACGTACCAAGACGTAGAAGACAAAAATAATTTTGGATTCATCCCCTTATAAGTGAAAGGTACCTGACGGCTCATGAATAATACTGATCGCGGATGCAGTGCACAAGCGTATACACGTTTTACATTGATGTCATCTCGGACCGGAAAAAACGGCCCGGAATGGAGAAAAGTAAAATAACGGACGGTAAAATTACGTATAGTGCACAAAACATACCCCTAAATGTATGGCCCGCCATCTCGGACCGTAAAAAGTCGGACTGCCGGACAGTAAAATTCCTTGTAGTGCACAAACGCCGTAACTCCCTGTAGCTATAATTCAACTCTGTACAATACACTTGTTATTCACACACGGCGATACCACAAGTCTAAACGTACACCTTGCTCTGTTGTACACGATACAAGCGTAAATAAAATTGTTAGCGCGAAACCGTTCTATTTAAGGCATCGGCAAGTCTGTTTAGACGTGGAGTATCCTTTGTTACTATCACAATGTTTGTTTTGCTTTGGCTACACACGGGATGAACTCAAGTTGGTCTGTTTAAAGAAACGTACGTGCATTTCCTTCATAGTTACGTTACGAAGCAGATTAACTATTTATAAACTCTTCTGTTTGTAGCGTACTTTTAGCATCAGCTAAATATAATAAAATGGCTGTGTCCTACTGGATAGACAAACAGACTGTCACACCGATGGTTTCGGGTTCAAATCCACGCATCAGCGTATTACATTTTCGATTTTCACTTTATAAATGGTAAAGTAAATCATTCATCGTGAGGAAATCTGCTTGTCTGAGAATTCCCTATAATTATATTGTCAGCAAAGACATTTAAAGCATCTCAATCCGCAGTTGGCCGGCGTGATGAACTATGGCCTGAACTTTCTCGGTATGAAAAGCGGCCCGTGCCCGTTTATGTATTGAATTGATATTATCTGTGTGTATAACATTCTTGCGTTACTGACAGATAGACAACGCACACTAAAACGATTGGGCGCAAGAAGCTGAAATTTGGCATGTACTTTGGATGTAATTTGAACTGTAGTTGTGTACTAAGACAGGATTTGGGAAATTCCCATGAGATCGTTCAGAAATAGTTATTTGTGCAACAAGAGAGCAAAGTTGTTTTTTGTTTCGAGTGCTGCTTTTGAGACCCGAGCAAGCGAAGGATTCTATGATTGATTCACGAGCGTAGCGAGTGAATCAAAGTTAGAATCCTGAGCGTAGTGAGGGACTCAACAGCACGAGATACAAAAAACTTTGCTCTCGTGTAGCACACATAATTTTTCACCGCAGCAGTGAGAACACATATTACTTAGGAGACAGAAATGAAGAGGAATAGATTGAATTCTGTATAAATCACTTGTTGATTTAATTCTACTGGTGTTAAAGTACAGTCATCATCGCTAGTTTCACTCATCTTTTTAGATTATTTTATATTTCAATATAATTTAACACGTTACGCTATACTGTATCAGCATCAGCGAATTTTTTATTCCCGCTACTTTTTTAAATCGTATTTTAATCCCGCGTCCCTGATGTTTATTTTTCAAATGTATCATTGTTGTAATTCGAAATAAAAATGTATTGGTTAAATACTAATTTTATACTATTAATTAGACTTATTTTTATTAAAATCCAATATTAAATTAAACATGTAAACCATAACATATAAAAAAAGTAATTTCTTTATTACAAATATCTTTTTTTATTTGCGTTTCCGAAGGTGTTTTCTTTGAGGTCGAATTCCAAAACTGAATTTCGAATTCGAAGGGGTTTGTTTTTTCACTCACTTTTTATATGCATGTGAAAGAGACAGAGCACAGTAAAATTCGAATGTTTCAAATTTACGGCTGAACAATGTCAATTCGTGACACTGAAGATGGAAAAATTAAAAAGCTACTTTTACTCACGCTCGAATCAAAATCGCGTTTTGTTCACTGTTGTCTCGCAGCAAAAGTGGCATGTTTGAGCTGCTGTGGTGAAAAAGTTTTTTTTTTTCATAGGCTCACGCCTGAATCCCCGAAGGGGTAGGCAGAGGTGTAATATTACACCCACATTTCGCCATGAATTTACAGAAAAAGTTAAGTAAAAAATATTCATGCGAGCGTACCCTCTAGTTAAATATAGGTAAAATTATAAAGCATATATCAAATCCTTTTGCACTATCAGCCAGAATTAATTCGACAATGTTTCAAAGAGTACACAGTAATATGTAACTTTTAGTACCTACTAAGCATACTTAAGAAACATTCGCTATAAAGGGTGTAAAAAAGACCCTATTTTAACTTTACTTCGATGGTAAATCAGAATAAACTGTTGAAAGCGGTATGTTGGCAGAGGCGCTACGATTTTGCAGTGACATAAACATGCTCGCCGAAGCGCGATTCTCATGCTTTAACCAGAGGGGCAGAGTGCAGAAGGCATGCCAACAGCATCTTGACGACTCTATGATAAATGGCATGCCCGCTACCGGGTTACCGCGTACAACTTCACTTACAACGTATTGTCCTAGTTTTGACACCGGTAGCACAACCGATAACAGTTGGTTAACACTTAAGTTTCAGGTTGTATCACTGCATAAATCTTAATTGCTTTAATGTAGGGTTGATACAGATAAAGAGAAAATTTATTTAGGTTTATATTTAGCTAGACGTCGGCTGCAGCTCTACTTGCGTGGGTGTCGGTTATCGAGACAAATGGTAGCCTATGTGATTTTATTATATTTATGCAACAAGCTGCTAAGCTAGCTAGCAAAGCTTTATGAAAATCCGTCCGGGAGCTTTTGCATGAAAGAAGGACAAACATACACAATTACGCATTTATAATATTAGTTTGGATTACGGTTAAATCTAACTCTTGTTCACACGTAGCAGAAATCACGTTTGATTGTGCAATAGTGTCTTACTACAAGCTTGGCTACGGAGACGGTTACTTACGACATGGCATCGCTAGACCCTGGTCAGTAATTATCCTTGGACAAGCTCACACGTTGTTCTACGACGGGGCGAGCTTACCGTAGCGATAGCAGAGGTAATGGAATTGTAACACAGCAATAAGAATTCCAAAAAAATGTCTTGTCATTTTGTTATGCCTCTGAATTTTTCTCATTAATATTTTACGAGGACGCTTCCACCTATCCATATGTAACCTAGTTTCACCTACATTACTTATAGTCATGACCATAGATATATTTAACTGTTCTGTGGTCATGACTCATGAAACTGAACTTTCTATCGGCGCTTTCATACGAGCGAGTTATATTGAACAATCACATCAAATTCATAATTTGTGCCGCAGGCTGAAAACCAGTTGTTGAAGCTTCCGGATAGCCTAGCTCGCAGTCTATCACTAGATATTTATGGCATAACCGAATGAATATTGAAAGCACTAAATCAGCTCATACTTGCCGGGTTCCGTCATGTTTAATTAATTAATTTACGGGTTGTTTCGCGATAGTGTTATCTCTTTATCTAGAGGTCCGAGGGCTGCACGTGTCCGGCGCTTATGTTACCGGTTCGACACGTGCAATGTTGTTGTAATCATTGCTAAACAATCTTACAAACACACTCAATTAGTACCTAAAATTTTTGAGTATGTAGTATAGAATATATACATAGTACAGAATGTGTGCTTAAACTTTAACAGATTAGGTAATTACTATTTACTTTTATCCTTTGTTTTCCAACTTATCTGGGACCATAGAATTTGTATTTTTTTAATTTGATAGTATTCTGCCATTTACACACAACACCGTCTTGTCCCAAACTCAGCAGATTTAAGATAAACTTGTTCATTTTGCGAAGAATGTTTCTTGTTTTCACACTCCTAAACGTAGCTTATATATTGCTAATATCTTGCGGCACTACCACTTACAAGCAACTTAAACACCCAGCTTCACCTTTTAAAGGTAGACAATGTGTAGAGTGACATCACTTGCATAACAAAACGTCACAGCATCCTAACAGTACGTTTATCACGTGCCAGCGATCCTTCCAGCGAGCACTCGTAAAGCGATCATAAAATAAAACCACCAGACGCCATCAGTCGCAGGGCTGCCGAATTCTCACATTTATACAGATTTACATTTTATACCCATGTCCGGAGTCTGTCTGGTCTTCTTAAATCGGATATAATCAATGCTCTAGGGTGTTTAACTTCCAACTGTCTACAGAATAATACTTTTCATTGCTGGCAATCTTTACATAAGATTTTACTGATATCATTTTGATTTATATCCTTTATTTGTAAAGATCTTAGTTTTTATTACGGTTTTTCCATACCATCAATACCACGAAAACATCTAAGGGTTTTTATTCTTCTGTAAATAGGTACTTCTCTTATAACGCTGAATCGATGTCGATAAAATATTGTGTAAATAGATTCGCAAACGCTTAAATTGGTTTCCAATTTATAATAATTGGAACCGATAGATGGCATTCCGATCAAGTTCTTAAAAAAATTATATTTTAAGACGAAAGTATAAGTTTCAAACAAGACGACGTCTGACGTGTGTTGATACCGGTTTATTATTGTCAAACGATTGTACAAATCATTTAACCAACAACTGTCTTAAATCTGACGAAATAATAGGCGAGCCCGTTCCTGATTGCTAAAGCATTATAAGGCTGTACCTCAATTGATAATTTAATTATAGAAATAAGTATAAAAGTTCAAACAAGTGATATGCCACCCAAATCTCAAGCGAAAACGATATTACAACAATATCTACAATTTAAGCCGATTCTTACGAAGACAATAATATTTTGGTTTACTAATGTTTGCCATAATTTAAAATGCCATAATTTCATATGCCATACTTTCATTAGAAATAACGCTTCAGTTGTCATAATCGTGAAATGACTTTCACTAATTCCATTGGTCATAATCGATCAAGTGTCATAATAATTTAAATTCATAAATGTATTTGCTATAATTTTCGTTTTCAATAATCTAAGAAGAAAATAGATAATAAACTGAAGTTGAACAACTTCAGATTATTAAACTAGTGTGAAGAATGTGGAGTAAGTTGACGGAGCCCTGCTTCGCAGGGCTCCTATTTTTGGGTTAAGGGTCAAAGGAGAACCCTAACCTAACCTATCCGAGTCGGATTGCACTGAGTCGGAGTGTTAACGATAATTAATTCAACTTCAGTTTATTAAACTAGTGTGAAGAATGTGGAATAAGTATCCTATTTTTGGGTTAAGGGTCAAAAGAGAACCCTAACCTAACCTTTTTTTTTTTTTTTTTTTGGTGTCGGGTTGGAAAATCCTCATGGAGTCCCTCCGCCCCGGGGGAAGGACGAAGGGGACTGTCAGACTCTTACTGACTAAAAACCAACCCGTGTTCCTCATGTACCCGTGTGTCGGAGGGTAGGGATTCGCATAAGCATTCGTCACTACCCCCCGACGGGTATTGGCCCGCCAGATGGTCAGGCGGGCCCCGAACAAAACCCCCTTGGCGGCGGATGAAGGTGTTGGGCTCCGCCGCCAAAACACTCAGCGGCCGCAGAGGATAGGGAGGACGGCAACGCAACACCGCATCTCCTCTTCCTCTGCGGCCCCACCGCGACGCAACGATGGTGCGCCTCCATTTGGTCGCGGGAGATAGGGCGCGCGGCAACGCAACACCGACACGCCTCTCCTCCCGCGACCGCACCCGACTGCGAGGGACAGAAGAACTGTCCCTCGCACCCGCCCCTTTGGACGCATCCTGCGCAGGCCTCCGTCAAGCCCACGCGGAGCGTCCCCTCCTGGATCCCTCTTAGCTTCACCGCGGGTCACCAATCCACGGTTACTAAGCCCCCCCACCACGACAAGGTGGAGATCCCACGGGGGGGGCCCTAACCTAACCTAACCTAACCTATCCGAGTCGGATTGCACTGAGTCGGGGTGTTAACGATAATTAATTTCGACCTAACAATATTATGTATTATTTTCATAATTATATCAAATTTTGATTATGCCAAGAGTCGATTATGATATGTGTTACTTATGGAAACTAATTATTATGATATATGTTGTTATAGAAAGTCATTTTATGGCAAATAAATGTTATCACTGTTGAGTTGTTAGGGCAAACGTTATTAGTATAAATGATAATAGTGCAAGTAAATATTATGATCGGGGATGATTATGGCAAACAATATTAGTGCAAATGAATTTATGGAAAACGAGAGAATACCTAATATTTTCATATGACTACTTCTAAACCTTTTGTAAACACACAATGATGGTAACAAACCGCTTTGAACTTCAACAGAAAACTGCTTTCATTCCGTTTCGGTCACTGAATCCGTGGCCACGGCGGTCATTGCAACCCGACCCGACATACACCTTCAAATTTACACGCACAACCGCTAGCTTTAAAAATGTACAATACTGGCTAGACACAATAACAAAAGGTAACACAATCCTTTATGAAGCCGTTTTGGCCCTCATAGCGTGCCTTGACTTGCTATTCATGCCGATTGGTAACGTTAAGCAACGCTTGCGAGAGTAATTATTTTGGATGGGTGACCGCCTGTGGCAATTGCGTTAGGGCGTCACCGTGCATCGGAGGGCACGTAGAGTCTTCAGTCCTAATTTTTGATAGCCGTCGGTCCTGACTGTCGTGCAGATCGTTGACAGTCGTTATAAGGAGTTCAAGGTAGTAGAGCCTTGCTGATTTCAGCATGAATGGGCGAACTCGACCGGGGAAGTACTACCCTTTCACAGAAAATTGACCTAAACTGTTGCGTTTCGTTCGGTGAGTGAGAGTGCCGGAGGCCCTATCCCATATTCCTTTTCCCTAATCCAACTCCTCATCCTATCCCTTTTCCCAACAGGGCCGGCAATGCACTTGTGACTCGTGTGGTGTTGCTTGTATCCATAGGCGGCGGTAATTGCTTACCATCAGGCGATCCGTCTGCTCGTTTGCCACGTATTACGATAAAAAGAGAAACAGGGAGTCAGAACCTCTGAATAAAATGACACTAGTCTTAACAATGGATCAAGAATTGTAAGACCATATCGGCGTCGCGGCTAGAAACTCCGACACTAGACATACATACATACATTGACTCACGCCTGTTTCTCGGAGGGGTAGGCAGAGACTACGGAACGCCATTTGCAACGATCCTGACATACCTCTCTTGCTTCATCCACTCCCATCAAGTTTCTCATGCATGCTCTTCTGTTTAGGGTACTTCTGACCTGTCCTTATTATAGGATGTCTCCAATCTTGCCAGAGAACGTCCGCCTAGGTCTCCCCTTCGTCCTGTCCCATTCACACTTGCCTTATATATATTCTTTGTCAGTCTTTCGTCATCCATCCTCTCCATGTGTCCAAACCACTGATACCTACTAGAGTTGACCACAATCACACAAAAAAGGAAGTTCAATCCAAAATGCATTGTCTGTTTCTATTTTTGTATTTTTTGTTGGTAACATTTTCAAATTTTCCGTATGGTAACCCTGATAGAGGTTCCGGTGAGACGCATTGATAGGCGCGACACGCTCGACCACATCTGTTTGTTTTATTTTTGCACACTGATTGCTTGTTTGCACAGCGCTTCTGCTAACGACGTCTATGTAACTACGCAATGGTTGCAGATTACACTTAGTTGGATGGCTCGTCGTTTGGGGTTGGATTGTTGTTTAATTGCTTTTTATTTATTACCATTGTTTGAGTGTAGGGAGAGTGGGAATAGTTGACGAGACGTACTAGCTAAACGACCACAGATTTAGGCAATTACTTTATAGACATGACTGGTGCTCGAACAGTTTCAATTTTTGTAGTGACGAATTAAGAATACAAAATGACACCACCCACTTTATCCCAAAGGCATGGTAAGAGGCGAGTCAGGAAAATACACGCAGTAAATTGTATATTTGCGAAGAGACGGAAAACCCAGTACCAAGCCGTCAGTAGGCGGTTTCGTACTATTAACTGACATCATCATCGCACTAGCGTTATCCCGGTTGCATCCAAGACTGACACGCCTTGGAGTCCGTGGTCCGCTTACTGGTCTAACCAGATGTGACAGAATATCAACTTTTCCACAGAGCGACTGCCGTCTGACCTCCGCAACCCAAAGGGCTAGCGATATTCCATGGTTTAGACCAGTATCAGTTTACTTCAGGTAACTGACTGCCCGTAACGAGTGTCAAAGATCTTCATGACAGCCGGGACCGACGGTTTAAAGTGCTCTCCGAGGCACGGGACAAGCTATAATTAACAATTCAATACGCACATAACTCCGAAAAGTCATTGGTGCGCGCCGTGGATTCGAACTCGATACCCTCTGCATGGCAGTCCGTTGGTATCTCCACTAGGCTATCGCTGCCTCGACTATTAACTGACAATGCTACTGTAAAGTAAATCAAGAGAGGGTTAAGCCCGTCTGTGAACTGCGAGAAGCTGTAAACCTTTAATAATAAAGTTACAATTCTTGTTATCAGAAGACAGCAACTACTTTAAGCAACTGTTACACTAAGTTGAGCTCCAGACACTTTTCCATTTTACTTTACGAGTAGTGTCCGAGAGTTCTATGATGGTTCTTAAATTTGTGTAAAGGCTACTAACTCCCAGTGTACTAATATACAATATCATCATCATCATCATCATCATCATCAGCCTTTAACAGTCCACTGCTGGACCAGGCCTCTCCTTTGAAAGGAGAAATTGGCCTACTATACCCCACTGGCCAAACGGGTTGGTATAGGGTTTGTATCAAGTTTTCCTTCTTTACAGTGCTGGTCTCTGCATAATATGCTCCCTCTGTCGGCTCTTAAGACACCCATGGGATAATATGGGGTGGTGACATTCCGTATTCTTAATCGGTCACCACACAGACCTACAATATAGTATAACCTTAATGAGCAGCCATTGTGAATAGACACCAGTGTTCAGCACACTGCGACCGCGTCAACAAAAACTTAGTAAATGATACTGTAATGTATATCAAATGTATTGTTTCGTTCTTTCGGTACGAGCGAGATTAACTCTAAGCTTCCGACTCTCGGAGGTGAAATCTCTAAATAATGGAGATGGATGTCCGAGACTTTATGCGTACTTAACGTTTGAAACCTCTACCTACTATTATTGCTATTTCTTCTTACTTGTTTTTACTGAGTTCAAAAATATGTCTTGTTTTCGTTTGCGAGATGTATAAAATCGACTTAAATATGCATTAAGGCATATCACACGACTTGTTAAACCCAAAAAACCAGTATGTAAATGAACCCTATACAATAAACTTAATCGAAATTTTAATGAAAACAAATAAAAGCACTTCTCACGCACATCAACAATTCTGAATGCCAACTGGTTTGGCACACATTGTCCGGTTGCCAGTGTTTGGCAACTGCCCTCTGGCATCCCCTACCCCTCTGGCATGGCGCACAATGACCTCAAATCACGCCCCTTTTTATAACGCCTGCAGGGGGACACTTTAACCCTTCGCTAGGGTTTTGTTTTCATCATGCATTGTGTCAATAGTTTTGTCCGATTTGGAATGGTTATGTTTTTAAATGTTTGTAACCCTTCAAAGTATTCGTTTTGAATTGTTTGTTGTTGTATCCCACCCAATAACGTTCTAAAGTTATTTCTTTTGACACCGCGAACTCAATGTTATTTCACAACACAAGCGCAGCGGTTAAGCGTTAACATCGCCACCTGAATTTGCATTTCTAGTTTCAGTTCTTTGTATTTTTGTTTGTGAATGCGTCTTGAGATGCAACGAGTTTAAATAGAATATACATTAGTGTCTTTGTCTCTGTCGTTTATCAATTTTTATTATACAGCGTTACTGAGAGCGTTTTGTAAAACAACATGTAGTCAAATAAAGCTTTGTTTACAAGTTTTAGGAATGGAACGATTCCTATAATGTTTACAAAGAATGTGTGTTGTTCTCAGAGAATGCAGTAAAGTTTAAAAGTGTTATATGTCAGTGTGTGTTCCCACAGCATTTTCCATACTGATCGGAGTCGTTTATCAGCACCTGTATCGTATAATAAGTAGGGAACAAGGTGTACGCTTGGTCTCGGCTCATCGCGCGCGTCACAAAGCGCGTGCGCAGGGCAGCTGCGTGCGGTAAACGCATGCATGGACACGCGTCATACCAGCTCCAAAACGAAATAAAAAATATTATACTATCTCCACTATTGAACCTTAAATTGTCTCATATTAAGGCGAGGTTGCAGTACTTTTTAAGATTTTTGAACGTCTGAAAGTCCCATGAACTATGATATTTTTAATGAATAAAAAATAAAGTATAAAAGTTAAACATATCTTCTAGTAAATCGTAAAGATAGAAACACGATTTGGAATGATTGGCTCGATAAAAAAAAATGTCAAACATGGCACTAACTCACAATTTTAAACGTGTACTGCTTAGAGATTCCATAATGAATTTATATGAAAGTATTATCAATAGAAACAGCTCTTTATTTTAAAATAAATGGTAAAAACAGATTTCGTAATTTCGTTATCATTTTTCTCCAAGAAAAAAAATAGTCAAAATGTTGGCATTATATCGCTCGCCGGCCGTTCATCAGTGCCTGTCTAGGCGTGATTGAGGGCGGACGTACGTCGTTGCTCCGCAAAATCCCCCTCCACCCCCGCATGTACGTTTTCGCAAAAGTACAAAGTAATTAAAAAGGAAGAAATCAATACATTAACAACTTGCAATGACACATATTCCTGGTCTGTAAGTCGTATTACTGAACTCGAAAGCGATCTAGAACAGGCATTATTAAAGATAAAATCTTTAGAGCAAACTGTGCAGGTACTTAACAGTGATGCAACACAGAACCTTTATTCAGAGGTTATAGGTGATAAATTATGCTTAGGGCCAAATAGACATAGGATACAACTAAAAAGTAGTATCAAAAAGCTTAAACAACAAAGGAAGTTATATAAAATAAATAAAAATATTACTAAACTGGTACTGAACTTAAAACAATATAATAAAATGAAAATGACAACAAAGCAATACAAAACATTAGTCTCTGAACATACAGAATTGTTACAGGACCTAGAAAATTATAATATTGAATTAATTAATGGTAGGATGTTGTATGATCAGCATACAAGGGACCTTAAATCACAAATCAGTGCTTTAGAATCTCAACTAAATAGGATGAATACCCAGTATGAGAAAGAGGTTCAGGTATATATAAATAAATATGATGAGATTGCACGAATTGGAAAGAGTAATTTGGAATATGTAAAGGCGTTGACAAACACAAATAGTTACTCAAATTGTTTAAAATCTACCTTGTTAGCTAACGAGTCTGGTGATAGTGATTCAGGTCTCTGTTCAAGTTCTAGTTCCAGTACAACCAGTAGTACAAAGGATAGGACACCCTTAGTTGACAACTCTGGCACAAAAAAAGTTTACATGTTTTCAGATAGGTTAGGTGTAGGTTTAGGTAGCTTAATGAATAGTCATTTAAAACAACACAATATCATTAATTATTGTTATCCAGGGTCATCTTTTACAAACTTAATAGATATTTTAAAAATAACCACATTTGATAGACAGTCAACAATAGTAATTGTGTATGGTGACAGTCAAATGGTGACCAAAAAAGATATTTATAACTTAACAGAAGTAATTTTATCACTTCATAAAAAAATTGGATGTCAATTTATTACTTGTGCGTTACCTTATTCAGGTACACTAGATGGAAAGGTGAATCAACATATCTATGACCTCAATTTGTGTTTTTACAATATGACATGGCAATATAAAGATATTATTTTATATTTTGACATAAATAAATTTATTAATAAATATAACTTCACATTGACCAAAGATACTATGTATCTTTCGCTATCTTATAAACGACAAATTGCTAAATTATTAGCATATAATATACAAAGTGACACAGGTACATGTAGGGTATCCAAGGAAATGATTTCTGTAAATAATTCTGTCTTTACCATGTCTTCTATTTTAAATACTGACACGAGTTCTTTAAACTTAAGAATTGGACAAAGGATAGACATTGTCAATTAAATATAGGACATCAAAATATACAGGGTCTATCTGGCAAACATTTAGAATTAAGTTTATATTTAGAAAGTCATAATATAAAAGTTATGTGCATAACGGAGCACTGGTTGAAGGATTATCAAATATCTTTTTTAAATAACATGCATTACACTGTGCAAAGTGCTTTCGCTAGGAGTCAAGCCATCCATGGTGGATCCTTGATACTAGTTTCAAATACCATACTGTGTAAGGAACGAAAGGACATAAGCACCTTGTCTGTAGAACGCACTGTAGAAATTACCTGTATTGAACTGGAACAGTATGTTGTTATATGTGTGTATCGCCCTCCTTTAAGTAACTTTAATATGTTCGAATCTATTATGGAAGATGCAATTGGTAAAATTAGGACCAATAAAAAAGGGATCATAGTTTGTGGAGATTTCAATATTAATATACTGGATAGTTCACCAATGACTAGTAGGCTTTTAAATCTTTTTAAATCATTTAATTTGACAAATTTATTTCTTGAACCTACTAGAATAACTGCATTATCTTCCACTTGTCTTGACAATATATTTAGTAATCATACTGTATCACATAAATTAGTTACTACTGACTTAACTTCGGATCACTGTGGTCAATTGGCAGGATTTTCATATATAAATGATAATGCAGTACGTAAGGTGACAGTTAGGCCATTACCTAGGTATAAATTTAATGAGTTTAGGAACAAAATTTTAATAGGTATGAATCCTGATATGATGGAGCTTAAGTCACCAAATAAGATTTATGAAACTATGTTTAATTTAGTTCACAACGAATTTAGAAGTACTTTTAAAACCAAGGAAAAAGTAATCAAGGAGTCTAGAGCATTTAGTGAGTGGGCTACTGTAGGTATTTATAAAAGCAGAGCAAGGATGTATGAGTTGTATGGTATGAAGAAATACAATTTTGATGCGAGCTTCACTGAGTATGTCAGAAATTATTCAAAAATATTTAAAAAGGTATGCAATATAGCTAAGGCACGTTTTGTAAGTGATAAAATTAGAAACTCTTCTAATAAAGTTAAGGCCACATGGCAAGCTATTAACGAAGCAACGGGCAAGGCAACCTTTAGGAATACCAATTTTAACTTGCTAGATAATAATAAAATGATTAATAATGACGAGGAAGTCGCACTCGCATTCAATAATTTTTTTGCTAGCATACCTATTGCTACTACTATAGGTCTAAACTCATCAGCTTCAGTCGCAGTAAATTTATTAGAATCTAGTGTAGAAAAATGTAATGTATTATTTAAATTCAGTCCTATTAGTTCTACTGACATTATAAACACTTTCCAATCTCTAGAATCTAAGAATACGGGTGATCTCTGGGGAATATCTGTGAAGATTCTGAAAAGTATAATAGATATAGTAGCACCTTATCTAAGTAACTTGTTCAATAAGTGTATAGAATCAGGCGATTTTCCAGATTTAATGAAACATAGTAGGATAATACCTCTGTTTAAATCCGGCAGTAAGACTGATCCTAGTAATTATAGGCCAATTTCAATACTACCTACTTTTAGTAAAATCTTTGAAAAGATAATACTCAAGCAACTTCTGAAGCACTTTAATTTAAACAGCCTCCTTCATACTGAGCAATATGGTTTTACTAAGGGTCACTCGACGACGGATGCAGGAGTAGCTTTACTCAAACACATCTACAATGCATGGGAGAACTCTCAGAATGCTATTGGTGTGTTTTGCGACCTTTCGAAAGCATTCGATTGTGTCTGCCATGATACGCTCTTATGCAAACTTAAACATTACGGTGTCCAGACTAAAGCATTGGATGTTATTAAGGCATATTTAAATAACAGAATCCAATGTGTAGAAATAAATGGCTCAAAATCCAGTGGCGTACCAGTACAATTGGGAGTGCCGCAGGGTAGTATCCTAGGGCCTTTCCTGTTTCTAGTTTACATAAATGATTTGCCATTTTACCTGAGAAATATTTGTGACGTGGTATTGTTTGCTGACGATACTTCATTGATATTTAAAGTAGATAGAAATAAGGAAAACTTTACCGAAATAAACAGTGCTCTTATTCAGGTGACTAAATGGTTTACTGTAAATAACTTAGTACTGAACGCCAGAAAAACCAAATGTGTTAAGTTTGCTTTGCCCAACGTCAGAAACCTTGGTCCTAACATAGTTTTGAATGGTGATGTACTGGAAACAACTGAATCTACATTGTTTCTAGGAATAACACTTGATTCGAAGTTACAATGGGGCGCACACATTACATATCTGTCAGCGAAACTTAGTTCGGCTGCTTATGCCATTAAGAAGGTGCGCAATTTAACAGATGTCGATACGGCTAGATTGGTATATTTTGGCTATTTTCATAGTGTTATGTCTTATAGCATATTACTTTGGGGTAGAGCTGCTGATATCGAAAGTATTTTTATATTGCAAAAAAGGGCAGTTCGGGCCATTTACCAATTACGGACAAGAGTTTCGCTCAAAGAAAGATTCAAGGAAATCGGTATTCTAACAGTAGCGTCTCAGTATATTTATGCTAGTGTTATGCATGTACGTAAAAATATAAATTCATATTCAAAGAATAGTGATACACACTCTATAAATACAAGAAATAGACATAAATTATGTGTTCCGTATTTTCGTTTGTGCAAAACTCATAGTTCTTTTATAGGACTTAGTATACGTATCTACAACAAGATACCGATAAGTATTTTGGACCTGCCTTTTAACGCATTTCAGATAAAGATTAAAAATGACCTAATGCAAAAGCCATATTATAATTTAAATGAATATCTGAATGACAAATGCGCTTGGAAATAATGTTTCATAATTCATATATTATACAGTAAATAGGTAGATGATAAGTTTCTTGACATGTAATTAAATATTATTCCATTCCAATTAAAATCATGTAAATGATAGTTTTTGGAATCGCCACCACATTACTAAATGTCACTCATCTCGTTAGATACTTTTATTTGTTATTTTTATTTTATAATGTATTATAATCATGTAGCCCATCAGTTCGATCGGTGGTTATATTTCAAAAAGTATCATGTCAATCAATCAAATATAGGTACTACATTTGCATTTTGCACGCGTTCCACATATTTATGATAATATTAACGATCTGGAAAATGCAGGTAATTCGTGTTCATGGTCAGTATACCAACAGATTGTTAATTACTGCCGGTTCGTGTACCGTTGTCGTCATGCTCACTAAAATGTCATTTCTTGTGGTGGCGTCGTGTGTCGGGTCATCCCTGTCCCTCTGATATGGCGAGAGGGATGATGGCTGGCCCATGCGTCATACTCGTGAACGGGTGCTACTTGCGATGACTGGTCGATGTCGGTCTTACGGGCTGGTATTACATTTTTAATATTAAACTGTATCATTTCTATCATGGTTCTGAACATTTGCGCGGATTGCCTGCATTGTTAGGTACTTAATGTAAGTGGATGCTCCTGTTTCACCATGTCAATTCTCAGGAGGCTAATTAAATGAACATCAAAATTTTACTACATTATGCTTGAGTATTAAGTAGAGTAAATATATACAAATGACATAGAAGGTGAAACAGTTGCAGCACCTTACAAAATTTAAATTTGTATGTATTATGCAAAACCTGGCGATGAAAAAGAGTGACCTTGAGTTTTATTGCCCGTTCTTTCTCATGGTTCTACCTATTGCTTTGCGAACGTGGCAGTAAATGTAAATGTAGAAGCTTTAAGTAATTATTTTTTTTAATTGACGTTCATAAGTGTCACTTTGTGATTTAAATGAATAAAGGATTTTGACTTTGACTTTGACTTTGATTCATATTCCAAACTCAATCGTTCAAACCATAGACATACACTAGTAAGAAACCGTAGACAGGTTACTGACAAGGTAACATGACGGAGCTTACGAGTGGCACGTATCGCGAAAAGCGTATGCACACTAATATAAATATGTCAAAACGACACACTAAGAATTAGACAAGAAGTGTAAGTGAGAGAGCACATCTAATCGCAAGCGCGAAATAGAGATAAACATATAGTCTCTGGACCGATGCGCATTGTGACATCGTGCTGACCGTTTCACAAACAATAATTTGACTCAGATGCGACATGATCACTTTGTCTGTCTTGAGTAAATTCAATTCGCCTCAAAGTAAATTTGATTAATTCATTTAAGGTAGGGAAATAAAAAGTCGATGTGATTTATTTATAACATTTATTAAACAAGTACATTTTATTCTTCTCATTTCATTCAATGGAAACCTAAAACAGTACGTTAATATAAAAACTGTGCGCTGCGGACCCACCGTAGCCCTGACAATACCCCTGGGGGTATGGTGGGTCTTTTAAAGCTTAACCGTACTCCTGGCTGAAATGCTCGTAGTGTTATACCAACGTGCTACGTGGACATTAAACTGAACAGTGTTATCTCTCGTATGATAATGACTTACAACTTACGTTTTTGTATTTTTAGACAAGCGAAGACAAGCGCTAGTACGATGATATAGTGCAACAAGGAGATAAATTAGAGAATAAAACGTTTAGGTATTACTGCTAATGGTTATAATTCTTTGTGTATCATAGGTATAATCTGTGGTACTGTTGAAGACCCGTCTTCATCATCATCCTTGCGCTGTTGGATCATTCCCACTAGTTCTATTGAACAGTTCTATGATAGAACTAGTGATACTTTTTTCCCACTAGTTCTATTAGCACAACTTGATGAGAAGAATAGAACTAATGGGAAACAGTTATAGAAAAATTACCACTACTTCTATGTATGTTTTACAAGGGTAGTGTCACAACATCGCGCTCACATATCCGAATAAATATGTATATAAAAAAATGTGTTAAACGAATGAACGTCTACAAAACAATTGAACGTCTACAAAACAAATGAACGTCTACAAAACAAATGAACGTCTACATAACAAATTACTACCAGAAAGTGATCAGCTATCGATAGTGATTGCAAAAAACAGGTGCATGTGATTTTCGACCTTATTGACAATTCATGACTAACTTCTTTTTTTTTTTTCTCGCTTTCTGGCAATATTAGGATATTAAAATTATAAATTCTGACTAATGTCAATTAGGTTGAAAATCGCATGCACCTGTTTTCTGCAATCACTATCGATAGCTGATCACTTAATGTAAGTCATTTGTTTTGTAGACGTTCATTTGTTTTGTAGGCGTTCATTTGTTTTGTAGACGTTCATTTGTTTTACACATTAAACAAATGAACGTCTACAAAACATATTCATTCGGATATATGAGCGCGATGTCGTGACACTACGAATCATTCCCAGTAGTTCTATTGAATACCCTTATAAAAACATACATAGAACTAGACTGGAACATTTCCTATTACTTATCCCATTAGTTCTGTTCTCCTCATCAATTTGTGCTAATAGAATTAGGACAGTTCTATCATAGAATTGTTCAATACTACTACTATACTGGGAATGATCCCACAAAATAGTAGAACTTGAAATTAACGAACTGAAATTAATAAACTAATTACACAACAATATTATCTGGGAGTACGGTTAAGCTTTGAAAGACCCACCATACCCCCAGGGGTACTGCCAGGGGTACGGTGGGTCGGCAGCGAAAACTGTGCAGTACAATCTACTTAGTTGTTTAATACTAAAAGGAGAAAAACAAGAACAAGTGAATGGACTTTGATCATCCGTCAATGTTTGTAACTTACGTATGATTTTGTATTTCTATAATAATAATATATTGTGTTGATTCAGCCTCAAATCACTTTTTTATTACTTGACAAAAACACACATCAGTATTTTATTATTACGAATGTCCCATCTGGATATTTTGTTTTTTAGTCTTTGAACACGCACAATACTGCTTCTCTTTTACACTCGCTAAATGCCAATTTTTTTATTCACTCTATTATTTGTGATACTGAATTTATTATAAATTGTAAATAAAACGTGGTAATATTGTAATACTCATGAATGAGAAGTGATTCCATAACTTTTAGTCATTTTCCTACTATAGTTTGTGCAAAATCTCATTACACACGACGGCATTTTCAAATGTAACGTACACACACGCGAGTAAAAGAGCGAGCGCTTCCGACCGCAGCGCGTACGCGACTAAAGCCAAATGAGACATTTAGCCTGTTTTTAATGTGCCACTTTTGAAGTTCGCATAACTCATCTACGGTTTTTTTACGCTGCGCAGTGGCACACGCACACACGAAACCCCCCCCCCCTCCCCGCCCCCCGCTCACTCGCTGACGCCACCGCCGTGTTTTTGTTTTTGCGGGGGGTGAGGTCGAGCTACGCACTGTACTGCAACCTCGCCTTAAGGTTCAATTTTGATAATCAGGCAAATATCGGCTACTACGTTTTGGAGTCGGTACATTTGTATACGTAGCCTCGCACATATTACCATTACAAAATCGTCTACTATGCACCATTGTACTATAATACCTACTGTATATACGTATGTATGTTGTTTTGTTGCCACTTCTATACTTTTTAAACATTCATTGAGCAACCCATTTGTGAATAACATTTAAATTAAATTGTGTTGTTGTCTGCAAATATGGGGTCTGTTTAAGAGTTCGAGCTTAATAAACATTTCAATTCTGTCTTTAATATGATCAGATATTAAGAGAATTTTAAATATACACAATTGAAGCAATTACCTAGTCTAAAATTGTTATCTTGAAAAGTGTACCCACACCAACATTGTGACGTATATACATACCAGGCAATAAACGTATAGAACTTCTTCTTCATTTAATTCTAGAACCCGTTACAACTTTTAGACGTAACATCTCGTACTTATTGCATAGGTGTGAAACCCTAAATTCGAAAGGTTTTCTAGTACTTTCTGTTTTTTCTTTTTATTGTACATCAATTACGGGATTGAGTGCATTTGAAACGAGCTCGAGATTATAAAAATAAATAAACAAACGTTCAGCTGGTACGTTAACTAGTATTTAATTATTCAAACTGATTTAATTGGTAAATATTTAGTTTGAACTTACATGAGCACGTTTTCTTTTTATATTGTATGCTTTAAAGTAAACACAATAAATATTATTCTACTAATAAATGGGTAAGTACTGTAGAGAGTAAATCGTAAATTAGATAGAGAAGTCAGAAATATGTGGTGTGTCTTTCAAAGTTGGGAATAGTTTGAGAAGATTAAGTTGTAGTCTGAAAGATGTAACTTATACAAGAACGAACTCCGTATGGTAAACGTCTTTCAAACGTTATCATTAATTTTATTAATTTAACACAACTTTTCTTACAATAATAATTAAATAATAATATTAATAATTAAATACTTATTTTCTAAAATATACATTATTTTAAAATTATTTAATACGTAAGTCAAAAACGGTGATTTTACCAAACGATTGTCGCGTATAAATAATGTTGTGGTGAAGATCACATTGATTTACAACGGCGCGATCTGGACCGGCCTAAAACCGTAGAAAACGATACCATGGAAAAGTGCCCTTACCGCGGTGTGTGACGTCATACTCCCCTAGCTTTTGCAAGTCTGTAGAACAATTTACATATCTGCACTCTTGCCTTTGTTGGCTGGCCGGATCTTAGCGCATGCAAATAGACCCTTGAATACACACTAACTGTTTATTTAATCTGTGTTGACGGAGAGCGCTTCGAAATTATTTTAATGGGGCTTGAAACCCCTTTATTGTTTCATTTGTGAGATATAGCCTGAGATAAATTATTATGTCTCCCTTTAGCAACGTTCAGCTTTATGACTACATTCAGTAGCTAAGAATAATTATGTTTTAAAATAAGAGGTGATGATATATGATAGTATTGTGTGTATAAGAGTATCATACACATGTGTTATCGTAATAACTCGAGGCGCGAGGCCACTATGTAGTTGGTTAACGGTCGGTTTTTTGCCAAGAGATCTTTTTCGGTTAAAATTATAGACGGGTACCTACCTGTCATATGTCAGCGCAAGGACTTGATTTTCATCGCTATCAGTGGCAAGCGAACTAGCCACCTTCCTAGTCGTAACCCAGATAACAATAAACTTGCAGCAAGTTTAAATCAAACTTCCTAGTTTCACTGTGATAAACTTGCATGAAGTTTGTTTTTCAAAGGATTTGGCTGACGACGAGCACAGGTTGGTTGTCGGTCGACCTCCTAGATACAGCACGAGATACTCGACGACCAGCTGTTGTCGGACCACCAAACTGTGCTCGTCGTCATCCAAATCCTTTGGAAAACAAACTTCATGCAAGTTTGATGCAAGTTTGTCACAGTGAAACTAGGAAGTTTGATTTAAACTTGCTGCAGGTTTATTGTTATCTGGGAAGTAGTTACACTGACTAACAAAGACGGCTATAACAGCATCACAGAAGACAGTTCACAAGCCTCTAATTAATGTTGGTCTTAATTCGTTTTGTTTTAGAAAATATTTGGCAAGACAACTGAAATATTTTCGGACGATTACGATAGTACGGGCTATATTTACTGTTCAAAATCTAGTTACCAAAAGTTCTGACGTAAAATTTAACGGTGAAAGAATTAAATCGACAATGGTTTATAAATCTCAGCTTATGAAACATTTTAAACCATCAATCTTTAATGGTGAATCTAGCAAAGTTTTACTGGGTCATGCCAGACTAGTCGTGTAAAAAGACATATCGCTACTATGCTTTCCTCTGACCATCGATAGCAGAGAAGCAATAGCTGCAGGCCTGAATTATTGGCACGAAGGAAATGTAACGGTACATGCATTTCTGCCGCAGAACTTTATGAATGACTCTACGAAGTAGTGGTTTAAGCTTCATTATATCTATTTTTGCTCTTTGAGTTGAAGGTTAGATTTTTGCACGCGACCACATTTTGTGATCCACATTTTTTTATATTATTATAGTTATCGGCAGCAAACAAGCAGACGGATCGCCTGATGGTTAGCATTTACCGCCGCCCATGGACACAAGCAACACCACAGGAGTCACAAGTGCGTTGCCGCCCCTTGAAGTTGGGAAACGGGATAGGATGAGGAGTGAGATGAGGTTGAAGGAATAGGGGATAGGGCCTCCGGCACTCTCACTCACCGAACGAAACGCAACAGTTTAGGTACTGTTACTTTACGTCGATTTTCTGTGAGACGGTAGTACTTCTCCGGTCGAGCCGGCCCATTCATACTGAAATCAGCAAGGCTCTACATCCCCATGGCCATGGGGTTGTAATTTTGTTTATATACTGGATCGTGTCTATATTCATTGATTAAACATACATTTTAAAGTCAACAATAAATATTCGTACCGCAGGGATGACTTTACAAAAGAAAGATGTAATAATGTCAGACAAATTAATTCTAATAGACTAATGAATACTTGCAGTACGGTGCAATAAATTAAAAACTTCATAAAACAATTCAGACACTCATTCAATCAGATTCGCGTCTTCAGTCGTAAAATTATAAATGGATTTTCCGGGCGCCTCTTCACGTACTGAAGCACCTCACTACAATAACAGCAATCCGTTCCAGACCGTATTCAATGACCCGTCATACATCGCACGTCACGCTTTATACATTACCATTGTAGAACCTTGCGAAGCCGCAATGTAATAAACTTAATTTTATGTTCCCATTAATGCAACGCACCTCGTCAACGCGTTCGTCACACTTATTGAATGTTTACGACTCGATTCTTTGTCTTGTTTCTGAAGTGAAAGAAGTCAACATTTATTACAGTCACATAAGTTTATTGTTAAGAAACAATCGAGTTAAGTATTGTTTCGTTTTTTTTGTGTCTGATGGATTTGTATCTGAAGGTACGGAAATTAACATAATTATGGTGAACGTATCTCTCTAATAGGCAGTGATAGCCAAGTGGATATACCAACAGACTGCCATTCAGAGGGTATCGGGTTCGAATCCACGGCGCGCACCAATGACTTTTCGGAGTTATGTGCGTATTGAATTGTTAATTATCGCTTGTCCCGTGCCTCAGTGAGCACGTTAAGCCGTCGGTCCCGGTTGTCATGAAGATCTTTGACAGTCGTTACAGGGCGTCAGTACCTTCTAAATAAACTGACACTAATCTAAACCATGGAATATCGCTATCCCTTCGGGTTGTGGAGGTCAGACAGCCAGTCGGTCTGTGGAAAAGCTAATATTCAGCCAAATCCGGTTAGACTAGAAAGCGGACCCCAGATTGAAACTGGGATAACGCTAAGAGAATGAGGATGAACGTATCTCTCTGCTTAGTTATTGATTTGCAAGTTACAGACTTTAACAACTTCACCTATCACCCCTAAGATATCATATTATTGCCCGTAAAGGTAGTATTTTCTCTGTCAGACAAAGAAATGATCAGATTCTGATAGCTGAAAATCACCTTGTGTATCTCTTCAAAGTGTAGCCTACACTGTTGCGACCAAACACTTTTCATTATAATAATTTAATACAAAATTGTATGTAATATTTGCCAGCTAAAATTGTGGCAGCGAAAATACGATGAGGGATTTATTAAATGATGTATGTGTGTAGCACAATTACCACTTGAGACTTTCTATTGTACTTATTTATATTTCACCTAATTGAACGCGCTCTTAGCTACTACGTATTTTGATAGAACGACCAAAATAAATCATAAACTTCATCTTGACTACACAAGTGACTCAAAGTCGTGGTCTTCTCGAGAATAACAATCGGCCGTGTGTAACGAGTTCGATTACCGCACCAGTAAATATTTGTGTTCTAAATATTACCCGGAATCTTGTTGCTTACGTCTTTGGTTAGCGTTATTGTAAAGCTGTCGACCGCACGAGAATTATTCTATATTAAACTTTCTTATGTAGGAGCTGGAAGGTAAAAGACATAAGGTAGATTTTCAGTAGTATTTTTATAAGTAAGATCCTACAGATACAGCTAGGGCGGTTTCAGATTAGCGTTTTATACGCGCGTATAGGCTCGTTTTTGGAAGCGCGTGTAGGCGCGTATGCACACGCGCAACTCGTACGAGCGTTGACGCTCTTCTAAGCTCGTATAAGCGTAAGCCGTCAGAATCCATATTGACACTGACAAGATGTCACTACCGTTTCGAGTGAACACGCCCGTTTACGCGAGTCCGGTTTTTTGAAGCGCGTAATGTAGCGCGCGTGTAAGCGTGTATGCTGAAACGACCGTATACGCGCAGAAAAATACGCTAATCTGAAACCATACATATATCGGCTACATATTATCAGCGTTTTAGCAGGTCCATGTGATACGAGCTTCATTTCACACACACTACTTTTACTGCCGTTACCAATAGGTATATGTATGGAGCTAATGTCAACTTGTATAACTTTTGTAGTCAAATCCATCGATATATAAATACTCAGACAGTCAGTAATAATCCTTTTTTTAAGATATCCATTTCAGTAAATCGTTTGAAGTCTAAAATGCTAGTCGTCACTGTTAAAAGCCGTGCGTAATTTGGGCCTAAAGGAATGAAGAACGCTACCCGTTAACTATAAGTAGGGATCGCTCCCACAAATGCTCACTAACTTAATGTTTCCTTCAAATAACTAAATGTAGAGCACATCTATTACGAGTACATTAAACCTCCGAGAAAGCGACAAATAAACCCTAACGACTGTTTAATCCTAAAGCAGGTCTTAGATGCGAAAGTCGGGCATTGTCGCGGTGACATTATTCCGGCTTACATTACCGCTATTGTTGCTCCACATTGTCGCGAAGCCGGCACCTCCTTGACGCTTGCCACTAAAACCTCTTAGCCTCACTGTCTCTTTTTTATTAGCGCCTTTGTGAAGGACCGGAGGCACAATGGATGCCCGTAAGCTGAAATTTGCGATATCAACTTAGTTTATGATAGCGGGTAAGTTAGTTGAAGTGTAATTGTTTGGGCTAGAATGTTTACTTTGGTTTTATTGATATAGCGGGCTATCGAGAAGTTAATAAAGTTCTCCACATTTCGCCATGAATTTTAGGTCCCACGTAATAGGGGGCGAGCCTATTGCCGTTACCGGGCTCATCACGAGACTCCGTGCTGCTACTGAGAATTAGGAAAAACCCAGTAATACTTTTACGGGTAAATATTAATGTAAAATTAGTATAATATAATTTGACCTCGTTGGTGGCCTTCTTTGTTGGCTATGTCACAGCATGAATAGGCTAGACTGTCTGCGACAACACAGTTTCACAGAACAATGTAACGGAGCAATATTCCCGCTTAAGCGTTTGTTTATCTAAGCAGGAACGCCAGATACGCAAAGAAAAATTGCTACTTATCCTCTTTTTCTGTGTAACAGAAAGTAGAGAGAAGATGCGATTAGAAGGCGTAAAGAAAAAGAAATGAGATCGCTTTCTCTTTCCTTTCGTACGGGAGGGATATTAAAATCAAGCCTCGCTGACGTTTCTATGGGCTACAGTAGGTACTTAAAATCAGGCCGCCCGCATCTCGTTTGCTATAATAAGTCCCGTAAGTGGCGAAAGGCACTGTTTTTTTCTCACCAGTACAGGGGGGAGACGTGGACTGGCTAAGTCTGACAAGAGCTGACGTGTGTGGCCATTGAGGTCAACATCACATATGCCTTTTAAGCTGCCAACAGCCTCAAAATTGACGAAACCATTTTTTTTATCAGTAGCCTACGCTGTCCCACTGCTAGGCAAAGGCCTCCCCCAAATCTTGCCAGGCTTTCTTGTCGCACGCAATTTCAGGCCAGTTCTAATGGTAGGCGTCTAAATCATCCCGCCATATCTTTCGGGGCCGGCCTCGGCGACGTCTTCTATCTTCTGGCACCCGCAGTGTTGATAGGTATTCTTGTTGATATTATAATTAAATAATCTTAAAATTAAATCTAAAGTCGGAAATAAATTTATCTAATTCGAACGAAGATAACGAAACTCAATTAACATTAGCCATCATCCCCCGAGGCTTTCATTTTTATATTTCCCACACATTGTCTAATCAACATGGCTTTCCCGTACAAACGCATCATAAAAATTCTTTGTCCTCAAATGATTTACGAGTTGTCTTTAAAAGGCCGCAGTTAATTTATAACAGTTTTGTTTCATCCTTTTGTTTTGGTTCATTTTGTTCCTGACAACGTTTGCGTCATGTGTTCATACTGGCTTATTGTGGATCACATCGCTCGGGCTTTTGGCTTTTCACACATAGGCTTCTCCTGTTTAACACTTGTGTTTTCATTGACGATAGTTAGTAGGGATAATAAACTGTTATATAAATATATATCATTCGATAACTTTCTGTTTGTCTGTGTTTGTGAACTCTATCTTTGACGTAGTTCTAAAACACTCTAATGCTTTTGACTTGGTCTAACGATTATTGCCCTGAGACTAAATCCCGGACCGACAGTTTTACGTACCCTCCAAAGCACGGTAGAGTTCTGATGTAAAACCACTCTCGGTCACTCATCCAAGTGCTGACCAGTGGAATCGTTAAGTAATTAATGTATATAGGCTTTCATGAATGTAACATAGTGGAACTAGTAAAATACTACGGAAACAGTAGAACAAACCTTTCGCCAGTTGGTTTGGAATAGGCTTGTGTCCACTAAGAATAAATCGGTTTGATTGTAGTATCTATAGATTCAATATCATTTTAAGAGTTCAATAAAGTTTATTATTTATTATAAAAAGGTAAGATTAATGTTATTTTTAAGATTCTAAAACTAAAAATAATCTATTTATTCTTGTGACAGTGAACACCAATCAGAGAGCATTACGTCAAACAGTACGTCCGCCATTCATGTTGTTGACGTTTTAGTAGGAAATACAACTAAAACGTCAAACTTTATACCTGTCAAATCGAATATAACAAATTAAAAGTGGGTACATCAGACCAGACTTCATTCACGGTTAGTTTTGTTTTGTATTTAGTGATATCACTCAACAGCCATGATGGTTTACAGCGTTTTTGTGTCAAATTCAAAAAGGTTTTTTAAAAAGCCGTAATTAGTAATGTTGCTGATCGATTTTTGGAGAAAAATCAGGTATTTCAGTTTAACATCTAATAAAGGAACGAATCAATCGCCAATTACATTTTAGGACACAAACCTATTATAATATTAAATGGCCTGAGTAAGAAGTTTTATTTCTAACGAAACTAGAAACAGATACCTATACGCCGTGAAAGTATAAATATTCAAAGTAAAAGCAAATACGAAAACCATTTGATGTACTTACTCATCCAAAAATGATTTGTATTTAAATGATCGCTGTCATATCAATGGAAATTATTGTAGTCGATTGTCCATGACAGCGTGACTGATTGACCATAGGTAATTACTCATTATTACAATAGAAATTGTAACAATAGTAATAATAATAATATACGTAGTACAGACAGTACAGTACACAATGTTAGTCATAAGACAAACACTACAATGTGACGTGACATTCTTCAGCCGCTAAAATTATCTCTAGAATGTTTATCAAGGTTTTAAACTATAAATTTAGCTTGTCGTCTATACCTATGTTACACGTGTCACGAGTTTTAGTAATTTTCGAAATAACTTTTTAGTGTTCTTGCCAAACACCTACCAGCAACGAGTGAACAAGTTAATACCTATTACTATAGAAACCATGTAGACTCTTAATATTTTTTGGTGGGGTATTCCTAAAAGCGCAACTATTTTTGAGCGCAACTAAAAAAGCGCAACTACTTTATTCCAGAAAGCGCAACCACGTCGAAAAATAGTGAAGTGGCATAATAGATTCATAAGGACTATTTACTATCGAGAAGATTTTTAAATCATCTGCCCATTTTTTATTTATTATATTATGGTGATCGTTTTCAAAAGTACCAGGATAACAGAAATAAACAGAGGTTAGAAATCTGGTAACAAAGTTATCAATCAGTAAAATGTTTTGAAAAGTACCAGGGTAGGATAAATGAACAGAAGTTAGTAGCCTAATAAAAAACCTGGTTTTAGGGTCATGAATCAAAAATAAGGCACTGCTTGGTTATAGGTAAAACTCAGGCGCACAGCAACAGCTCTGCCCTGTGGTCACTGCTCCCCGCACCGCACCCTGCTCCCCGCTGCATTGTATTATTTTTAAATCCATCAAACGTCATAAAGTATACTAAAATGGCTTGTCTTATCAACTATCGATATTTTTCGTTTGTTATTAACCAGCACTATTGCACCTTGATATTTAGTTGCGCTTTGTGGAATAAAGTAGTTGCGCTCAAAAATTGTTGCGCTTTTAGGAATACCCCTTTTTGGTGTACGGTAAGTCTTTCCGTAACCGCGGCTGGTGTTACCAATGCCGAAACCACGAGGCATATATAAGGTTCATTATCTGTATTTTCAAATAATTACGCGATAAAGACCTGTAATGTATGTAAATAGTACCTATGTGCAGAAGTCGTGAAAATTTTAAAGTACTCATTGCAATTTACAAAGTCAAAATAATTTATGCGCTTGGGTCTCAACTCTCAATGTTACACTAATAATTCTATATTGATATTTAGTGCCACGTTTGTAATGAGTATTTCATTGCATACGTGGCACTATAATATAAATATAGAATTGTATGTCATAAAAATACGTAATCTGCGATCCCAACCTAAGGACTAAAGGGGTGGCCAACTGGTCGATCGAGATCGATTAGTCGACTCGTCTCTCAACCTTTTATTAAAAATAATATGATATTAATATATAGGTACTAGGTACCCACATATTAATATCATATTATATTACATTAACCTATACAGTTTCATTTAAAGTGTAGAGAAATGTAGAGAGGTATGTTTGAACCAAAGCATGTGGCGTTCCATAGTCTCTGCCTACCCCAATGGGAGACAGGCGTGACGATATAGAAGTATGAAATTGGAAAATTCCACACGGTTTCGTCGGTAAAAAATAGATCTTAGCTCTGGTCAAGTTGGCCACCCCTGATCTACAATCACTACTGATGCAAAGTTATACAGTGAGACAATAAATAATAATAATACTCTACCACATACACACATCACCATCTAGTCCCAAATTAAGCAGAGCTTGTACTATGGGTACTAGATAATGGATAAACATACATATATAAGTACTGTTTTTTTGTAAATACATACATATTATACATAGAAACACCCAGACCAAGACAAACATCCATGTTCATGCACACAAATGTTTGACTTGAGCTGGAATCGAACCCGCGACCATCGGCGTAGCAGTCGTTACACTCCCGCTGCGCCAGCCGTTCGTCAATAGGTTTATAAAATCCTTGAGCCCCTATAATTCGTTAGTCCAATCCCGCATGTCTTCGTTTAGATTAGTTTAGACTTTTAAAGGTCGGAAGGACATACGTTTATGCACTTGCCAATAATTGCACTGTGGGATGCGTATTGATTGACAATTGACACATTTCTGTCAATTGACTGTTACAACGGAAGATATGGGTACATTGATGACTAATGTTGATGCATCCTCTACCCAATTATAGCACTGAAATTCACTCAGACTCAAAAAAGAATAATTATATTAAATGGTATATCCTTAGCAGAAATGTTACATAATTATGTCCTTTGCCGGTACCATATTGAATTCGTTTGCTAAGTCCTACGCTCTAGTCCATTTAGAAAATAGGACGCTAAAATTTGAAACTGTATTAACATAATTAGATTTTACATTTCACAAGGTAGAACTAAATTTGTGAGACAAAAGTAAATCATAAAACAAAACGTTGGATTGCCAGCCATCTTGATTACCCAGAGATACAATTAGCCGGGCGAGGCGACCCTTCACTAAAACTTTCATTTCAATCAAAATAAATAATAGCCCCAACTCGACATCAAACCCTTTTAATCTCAGAATAAATAGTTCCATTTGTGCCTAAATCAAAATCAAATACACTTCTCATTTTTCATCCCTAAATTTAATAGTGTTGTAATCTTGTAGCGGATGATAGGGGGTTCGAACCCGGCGGCACATTAACGCGCTTAGCTATCGTCCTTTAGACACCCTTGGATTATTCCACAAGGTTCATTATCGGCTGGTCACAGTGGGGCAAATGAGAGCAAAATTATGTTATATTTTGGGCCTCTCCACCAGGGCTATCAAATGAAAGCAAATGAGCCGTATTTTCGCTATCGTATAAATTCAGCCGCACTTGTGATTAGGACTTTGCTTCTGAAATGACCACTAATATGAGAATACAGCATAGTGCTAAAATAATCCTACGCATAGTACTCAAGCTCGTATTAATATTACAGTAAATATTATTTCTACATTACGCCGACGGTAATGATTTACGGCACTTGTAACAGAAATGATTGCGTCTGTCACTCTTGTCTCAAGTGTCCAATTTAAATATAGCGGCTTATTTTGATGGACACTTCACATTGCGTATTTGAAATGCAAGAAAAACATAAACCGCATCACGTGAAAGCTGTTAAACATTTTGTTGACTAGTGAGGATATTTGTATACGCATCGCAGTCACATCAGCAAACTTGCTTTGACGGCATATCACAGATGATCCTTACATACCAAAATGGGCCGCTGATACTTTGCACAATTAACATTCAAAGATGATGTCAATTTAGTTACTAGGCAGCAAATGAATCTGTCGCAAAATATGTAAAGGGGGGACACGGAACTATCATTCTGCTAAACCATTTATCTCCCGACTATCTGCAGTGTATTCCGAATGCAGTATGGGGTAGCCCTACATATTTTACGAGTCGGAGGGGAGTAGTTATCTGGTGGCAATTAGAAACAGTTCATAACTGGTTCCGCTTATATCCTTAGTGTAACTCTCTCGCGATAACTCGCCGTCCTGTTTTTATTGATTTATTGTATCAACATTTATTTCTTAACCGACGCCCGCGGGTTCGCTTGCGTTGTCGATAAAAACCATCATACGTTATTCGCGACTGCTTTCGAAACATGACTCTGACAAATTACATTGGCTGTAATTGAACTGTATGTTTCTTAATTGAAGACTTTTTATCGAGACTCCACAGTGAGTTTTTTTATTAAAGCCAGCTTTCAATACAAGTCTGTACTTTGTACTGAAACTAAATAGCTTTGAAGTTATGGTTTGTTGTTCGATAAAATGTTAATTTAGCTTTATCGCATTTGTACACTAAAAGCAATGAATAACAACATGATTAGATACAAATCGACAATCCACTATCTGCGACTGTGCGTTGAATTATATTTGATCCTAATTTGGTATTCATTGTGTTCGCAAGTCTAAACAGCACAATGGAAGAAATTCAGAAGGTAATTCTTAATAAATGCGGCTATGTATGGTACGGTATGGAAGTAATGTCGTACTAGTAGTTACAATGAAGTGGCTTGTGTGTCGTTCGTCGGCCGGTGAGTGCGGAGTGCGGACAAGAAACGATGAATGTCTCCGAGTGTCAATCAAAGCAGGCGAATGGCGACAGACGCGACAGTTTCATTAATGACGATGACAACCGCTGCTTATAAATATTGAACGTAGATATCACCACCTACTCTCTTCATAAGTCATTATATTTAATTGGATTTATGGCTTTCATCACACGTTAAACAGGACATACAATTTCAAATTCCTTGTCTCAATCACAGGTGGGACCAAATGGAAACTGTAATAGATCGAAACTACAAAATTAGTAAAACATCTTAATTCCAAATCAAACATAAAAATACAGTTGAGTTGGGCACCTCATCCGATTTTTTAAGTCAGTTAAAAGGAATATTCAACCGGAACGGCTATTTTTGGGATAAAATATTTCAGTGAGAAGTCGTAACTAACAACAAGAGGTGGAATAGAAGGGTAACCACTTACCTTACTTTCATCCCGCAGTCAAACTATTAAAGAAATATAGTATTTTAAATAATTTACGTTAGTTAGTTAGTTTGTAGCCTCGTAAGTTAGTTATGTGTGTCGAATCTTGCAAAATGTATGAGAACCACTTTTTGTCATTCTAACGATGGAAAATTTGTATATTGATTCAATTAAGATGACAATGCATTTTTATGATAGGTATGGTATGACTTGTCCGTCTGAGTTCTTTTGATTAAATTAGGTCTTGAATCCGTTTGATCTTCTGCCAAAGATTAAACAAATATCAACGTCATAGTCACAAGTAGTTACACATGTTTGTGTCAATAATCATTACTGTGTTGTTTTATTTGTATTAAACAGTTTCTTATCTAAGATCTTATTGAACACTATTTTAATATTGGACTATGATAAACTATTCATCTTAAACATGATCCACCAGGAGGGAACTGTAAAGTCTCAGTTTCATAAATATTATAAACGACCAATAGATAGCAAGTGCAGGAAAATTCCCCTTTCATTTGTCTTAAGTACATCTAAATCAATAACTACAACATCAGGGTTATGTCATTTGATGGATAAACCTTTTCTTTCGCATCGTACAGTTAGTCAAAAGGCCACAGTTCGTGAGTAAGTTCTCGAAAGAGAGCTACAAAGCCCGGCCCCATTGTTGGCACTACAACATTTCTAATTTGTCGCTCGCAACAGCTGTTTGTTTTCAATACTCCTCTCTTTCCTTATTTCTGTTTGTTTCTCTTTATTAAGTTGTGCTCATCGTATCATTTGTTATTTCTTTCTACGATTCATTTCATGAAAAACGAAGCTTTATAAGTATAGAAAGATGTTTATTTTACGAGAATTACGATGTCGTTTTAATTATTTTTATCTTAATGTTTAAGTATTTTATGATATGGCGGCCACTCTTCATACTAAGTATGAAACATGAATCTATTGTCATTATCTATCGATAACTCAATTTGAAATGAATTTGAATGCCCTGTATATGTAATGTCCTACTGCTGAGAAGGGTAAGGCCATAGCCCACTACGCTGGCCAAGTGCGTGTTTGTGGACTGACATAATTAAGTTTACTTAAAACAGATGATTTATAAATGAAATAAATGGCGCTAGTCTGGCTGTATGACAAAGTTGGAAAGCTCGTATTTAACTCGACAACGTTGCTCCTTCATAATCAGTTCTGTATTGCAACTTAATTAACTAGCTAAAATGTTGAAGGAGCTTCTTGTTCAACGAAAAATTAACTATACTGTAGTAATATATTGTAAAATTCTTGAATTGCTTATATTAATAAAATGTTTTCTGTATTACAGGTAATGTGAAAACACAATCCATCTCAAACCCTAATTGAAAAAGGTAAATAATATACTAACAAAAAACAGAGACGTTATCAACTCGTTCATAAAAAATGCATGACTACAACATCTACTTTAATTTTGTATCAACACGGGGGACGTATAGCAAACATTTTCCGAAGAAATTCTTGCAGAAGATGCTTTTAAATTATAGCTCAATCTTATATAAAACAAACAATATGTAAGTTAGAGCGGGGTTGTGTTCTCGGGGCCAGGGATCCCTCGGCGGGAGCAATAAACGAGTCGGGAGATACGGGACCAGCGCACGCCGCAAACGCACTTATCTACTGAATTAAAATCTGCTTATCTCAAGTTATTTATGTTCTCAGTTATGTATTCATAAATGTAATAGATGGCGAGTGTGGCAGATAACTGCAGGGGTTCCGCACATAACCGCTACGTGCAGGTGTAGCTAAATAAAAACGTATATTTAGTACACTAAAATGGCTACGTGAGAAGCTTAGATATGTTTCATACTTGGTTTAGTGAGTTTTAAGCGAAGTAGAACAGAGAGCTTGGCACTTTGTTTGTATTTAATAGCACGTACACCACGTACTAGATGCAAAATTAACTGCCTGGATATGCTTTAATTTGTTAAAATGGCATTAAACGTTGTTTGTTTGTTGTATTTGATATAGCGGACAGTGTAGCACTAAGCAAATACTTCGTAATTTATATGTTGATCCCGAAATGTAGTAGAGTGTCAAAACAAACTCATAAACTAGATCTAGAACATCGTACCATCAGCAAGAAAAATCTTGCGTCATACGTAAAATCTATTTAGGTCATTGTACCCTTGATCGATTCATATCCCACGCCGCAATAACAATGTAGGTGACACTGAACTCCGTAAGGTCACCGTCGGAACAAGCCCGCTGTGTCAGCCTCACATAATTAATTAAACACACAAACTTTTGCATCCCAGTTTCGAGGAAGTTACAAAGGGACTGTTTACGTATAACTGTTCTGATATAACTCCCGACATTATCCGTCAAACAAAGGGCTACGTGTGTACAGGGCTGTTACAGTGACGGGCAAATATTGGCAGGTAGGAAACGCGCTGTCGATGTGGATGACACGACAAGGTCCGACTGTTCGTACGTAATCTAATGACTGCTGTGTTGTCATGTCGTATTCTGTGAGTCATTTGGCTTATAGTTCAAAGTTCACACGTGTTTTGGCTTAAAGGTTGCGGTTGGAATTCTTATTGTTGCATATAAAAGTTCTTGATATTTACGCATAGTGTTCCCACCAAGAACTTAGGGTCCGAAGCCAACCTCACCTGCAAGTGGTGCACCTGCCGATCAACGGACGAGGCTCTGGCAAACAAAATATCCCGATAAGCGGCAATAGGCTCGCCATCTATTACGTGGGATCAAAACACTGGCGAAAAGTGGGCGTTTAATATGCCTCTGCCTACCCCTTCGGGGAAACAGGCGTGAGTCTGTGTATGTATGTATGATATTTACTTAAAAATTGATCATTCATCAGAATGTTGGTGGTTTCGTAGCTTTATGATTGAAGATACAGGCGATAAACAACAGTAGTTTCGCCACATAATATGCGGTAGCTACAAATATTTGCCGACAAAATACGGCTGTCATAGTCGTAGGTTAGTTGAAATATAATCTTCAGTACTAAAATCTTAAGTAGGTACTTTATTTCGTTGACTTAGATCTATTCCACGTCTAATGTGGTATTTGGTTTATTAAAATGATTCTCGATAGTTTGTTAGAAAACTTTAAGTGTCTTTTATTTTCAAATGGTCGTATAACAAACAATATCGATGCAAAGTAATAGTACCATCTGGGTACGTAATAAAAAAGACGTGAACAGAGTGACTCATAAAATAACTGTTAAAGTAGTTATTTATTGATATAAAACTTTCGACAATTTAAAGTTGGAGTGTCTGTAAGTCTGTACATATTTGAAGTAGTTGGTGTCGTATTACTTTTACGACATTGGAAACATCTAAGTACGTTTTATGTGTTTTCTTAACAAACTTGTTCTACTTCAGTAGACCACGGGGACACTGCAAAGTTACAAATACTAAACTTGCCTAGAAAAAAAAATCTTTTACAAACTACCAGATTGAACTATTTTCTGATATAAATATTTTGTATATTTGGGTTGTTTGTCCAAGGATCTACGCGTGTCAACCCTAAGTGTTGTTAAAAATAAACTAAGTAAATGGCGGCCCTAAGATCGTAAAATTTCAATATCCGTTCGGTCGCGTCGCGTTTAATCTCGAGTAAATTTGTCGCCTCTTATTGAGTTAGCCGAGATGCTGCGATCTTCCCCAAATGAGTTGCCGTGATGATAACCATCGACGATTGACGCGTAAAGACGTCGAGTCGACCCGAACATACCCGAACATTGCCGAAGTGTCAGCTCCCGGGGGATGGAACATTTTAAGAAATGTAAATTGTTACGAGTTTGACAAAGATTGACGAAATGATGTTTTCTGCTACATCGTAATTTCTTCATTGTTGGCGTTATCGCATTTTCAACATTTCTGATTGTATTTTAGAAATCAGCGCCTTTGTGATGTCGAGGCCTCGGGAGCTCGGCTCGTTGGGCGAATAAATAGATTACGGACGGTTTAATTGTTGCGACAGTACTTACTCTTATTTGAACTAAAAGTATTGTTGAAACAATATTTTCAGAAATTGGGTGGACGCAATTCTCGGTATTTCGTCATAATATATGTTCATAAAGGTATAATACTACTAGTCTACTACAAATAATTTAAAAACTATTATATAAAACTTCTTTACGAAGAAACAAACGCACTCTCTTAGGTTGATATTTTAGTGTACTTATTTCATTCAAACGAATTTTATAAAACCGAACCGAACCGAAGAAATTGGTCATCAAATTGCACGTACGCTACCTCCACTACTACCCCAAATGACACCCTTCAAACCAAGTGCAACGGAACATTTCCGTTGTGAAATTCACAACGGTTGAATAATGTCATTTCACGCCGCTAGGTGCCGCTGCACGGTGGTATGACGAGTGACTTGCAGCGGAAATTAACGAGCCCTTATCACCAACCCCTAAATTAACCATTTCCACCGGAAATGTACCCGGACGGTGCGCACACAATTAATTACTGAAACACCCGCCGCTGATTTTGCATTTCGATAATGCATGTTCAAGGTCAATTATAGAATTTAATTAGGGTTTGATTGGATAGAGCGGACTATCTGCGGCTTGCAGTAGGTACCAGATTCAATGCCGAGTAGTATAAGACTTCAAACAAACAAGATGCTCTAATGTTTATGGTTTCGTCTAAGTGTCCATTGGAATAATTTTTTCCAAATTCCATCCATTCCGTCCTTTGGACTTATGATTCAAAATAAAGTTTATACTTACGTTTTCTTTTTATCATCTGTACCTTTTTTTTATAGACTCACCCCTATATCCCCGAAGGGGTAGGCACATGTGTAATATTACACCCACATTTCACCATGAATTTTTAGATCCCACGTAATAAGGGGCGAGCCTATTGCCTAGCCAGCTGGGTATTCATTGTGTCCGTTAGTTGTATGTTTGTAAAGTCCCCCGCGACACAGGATTGTGTATGAGTTCTCTTTTAAAAAAAAAAATATGAACATGCATCTTTAATTCTGATATCCATATATTATAATACATAAATAGCACTTATTAAAAAAATCCGCATAATACAGAGTTCATAATCACTCAATGCATTTCATACTATCGATTCTTACAAGTACAGCAATTATAAAAAACGTAATTATCCGTTGCAAATTGTAAGGCTAGTGAGGACATGTCTTTAGCGAACAGCCGGCCGGTAACTAGTATATAATTAGAGAGATCTTGTCGTGTGATAATAGATTATTGGTGTTCAGACTGTTCAGTATTCAGGTTTTATTTTATATCCACAACAAGTTAATTGAATGCCTCGATTTATCAATACGGACCATCCAGAAAAATAAAAGTAAATCCAGAATCCATCCATACTCGTTTTTAAAATACGGGCTGTTGCCGAACTAAAGTCAATAAGGAAACTCACATATTTATTCAAAGACTCAAATGTTAGTGTTTGAGCGAACAACGTCTGTTGCGCACACGAAAAAGTATGAGAATAGTTATTTTCACCACAACAGCTCAAACATGCCGCTTTTGCTGCGAGACAACAGTGAACAAAACGCGATTTTGATTCGAGCGTGAGGCAAAGTAGCTTTTTAATTTTGCAATCTTCAGTGCCACGAATTGACATTGTTCAGCCACAAATTTGAAACATTCGAATTTTACTGTGCTCTGTCTCTTTCACATGCATATAAAAAGTGAGTGAAAAAACAAACCCCTTCGAATTCGAAATTCGATTTTGGAATTCGACCTCAAAGAAAACACCTACGGCAACGCAAAAAAAAAAGACTAAAAAAAACTTTTTTTATATGTTATTGTTTACATGTTTAATTTATTATTGGATTTTAATAAAAATAAGTCTAATTAATAGTATAAAATTAGTACCTATTTAACCAATACATTTTTATTTAGAATCACAACAATGATACATTTGAAAAATAAACATCAGAGACGCGTTATTATAACGCGATTTAAAAAAGTAGCGGGAATAAAAATTTCGCTGATGCTGATACAGTAGGTATAGGGTTAATATATAAAATAATCTGAAAAGATGAGTGAAACTAGCGATGATGACTGTACTTTAACACCAGAAGAGTTAAATCAACAAGTGATTATGCAGAATTCAATCTATTCCTGTTCATTTCTATGTCTCCTAAGTAATATGACGTGTTCTGCACAAATAACTATTGTGCAACAAGAGAGCAAAGTTGTTTTTTGTTTCGAGTGCTGATTTTGAGTCCCGAGCAAGCGAAGGATTCTATGATTGATTCACGAGCGTAGCGAGTGAATCAAAGTTAGAATCCTTCGCTTGCTCGGGACTCAACAGCACGAGATGCAAAAAACTTTGCTCTCGTGTAGCACACATAACTTTTCACCTTAGCAGTGAGAACACATATTACGAGACAAAAAAATGACAGGAATAAATTGTAAACAAAATTCTGCATTAATCACTTGTTGTTTTAACTCCTCTGGTGTTAAAGTACAGTCATAATCGGTAGTTTCACTCATAGTATTTTATATTAATATAATTTAACACGTTACGCTATACGCTATCAGCATCACCGAAATGTTTACTTGTCTTATACGTAGTATCCTTATAGTCTGTGGTTTACTTTATTCCCGCTATTTTTTAAATCGCGTTTTGATACCGCGTCCCTGATGTTTATTTTTCAAATGTATCATTGTTGAAATTCCAAATAAAAATGTATTGGTTAAATACCAATTTTATACTATTAATTAGACTTATTTTTATTAAAATCCAATAATAAATTAAACATGTAAAAAATAATAATTATATAAAAAAAAGTAATTTCTCTATTAGAAATATCTTTTTTCTTTTTGCGCTGCCGTAGGTGTTTTCTTTGATGTCGAATTCCAAAATCGAATTTCGAATTCGAAGGGGTTTGTTTTTCACTCACTTTTTATATGCATGTGAAAGAGACAGAGCACAGTAAAATTCGAATGTTTCAAATTTATGGCTGAACAATGTCAATTCGTGGCACTGAAGATTGAAAAATTAAAAAGCTACTTTGCCTCACGCTCGAATCAAAATCGCGTTTTGTTCACTGTTGTCTCGCAGCAAAAGCGGCATGTTTGAGCTGCTGTGGTGAAAATGGTAATATTGAAAAGTTCGTTCGACTAAATTATTAAAAAATACTTTTACTTTAGTAAAATATCTCTGCCTCTTCTATTATGAATGAACTAATTTTAATCTTACTGGATCTGTTTCTGATGGAAAACAAAAATAACTGCCAATGCAAGTTGAATTGCCTTCGTTGGGTGAACAGTATTGTCAGCTCGCGGTTTGACTTTGTTCTTTTCACGGGTCTTACATAGACGTACCACTGGATGCCAGATACTCGACAGTTAAACCCATCCTCTCTATTGAATTTTTGCACTTTTTAATTTCAATAGCCTCCCTAACCATTCGAGGTATGTAATGGCGTTCTGTCGAAAGCACTTGAGGGTTATGTAACTCGATCCAGTGGTCGGTACCCAAGTCTAAGTTGAGCTATGGCCGACTTGTGTGGTTCATCATTTTTGACTGCCCTGATCAGGGCAGTCAAAATTATATATAAAGGTACGTGGTATATATCCCGAAAGACAATTTAAAATACGTTTAAATGACCACGAAAGTTTAAATTCCATTCATATTCCATACTCGTTATTAAAATACGGACTGTTCCCGAACTAAAATCAATAAGGAAACTCAGATATTTATTCAAAGACTGTCAAATGTTAGTCGTTTGTCTGAGCGAACAACATCTGTTGCGCACAGTCCGCGTCGCGGGAAAGAACATGAGAAATGGTAATATTGTAAAGTTCGTCTGCATCTTGATTAGATACTCTCTGACTAAATTATTAAAAAATACTTTTACTTTAGTGAAATATCTCTGGATCTTCTGTTATGGATGAACTAATTTCAATCTTGTTGCATCTGTTTCTGATGGAAAACAAAAATAACTTCCAATGCAAGTTCATTTTCCTTCGTTGAGTAAAGAGTATTGTCTACTCATAATATCGCTGCTTAGGTATTCTTTGTTTACATAACCGTTTATATCAACATCAATGAATGCCCACCGCTTTTTAGAGCTATAACATAAAGATAATGCCTACTGATTCCGGCTATAGACAAAAATAGCTTATGAGAATGTTAAAATGCTCGCCAAAACCATTATATAAATGTTACTGTTTTAATTTTATGAGTAGGTAGGTACTGCTTAGGCTCTACTGTAGATACGTTTTGTGTAAATAAAAACACAGTTGGTTTGACTTGCCGGCAGCCAAGATTGCTGCCAGTCTTTGTCATTTGAATGGCCGAATAATTCTGCTTTTCCTTATTGACTCAAATTCCCAAGAGTAGGCTATTCTGTACATAATTCTTTTTTGAATGTAGCTACTTTATCTTTTAATTAGGTCAAGGGGTGCATAATAAGTATTTAGGAGATTATGAATGCCTGTTCAAGCGCGCAACGGTAGGGCGGACGGGAATGGCCGGGCTCAAACAATGGAATATTTTGGACGTCACTCTTAATCGTGAGAAGGCCTTCCTTTTATTGCCATTTCTTTGTCGAGCAAGCCTTTTGGCCATTGGGACTTGTAATTTATTTAATTTACGCTCTGAACTGTATCTTATAGGAATTGTAAGATGTTTCTACTAGAGCTGTAGACTGAAATGCGCTCGGTATTAACGTCCGTGTATTTGCTTTTTGCCTGTACATGTTTTTGCTTTTCTTGTGGTGGAAATTTGATAATATGTAACTTTATTTAATAATATAGTTAACAAAAAAAGAAGCTTAATTACAGTGTTTCCTGGTGTTCAATTATTCGTCACGTCATCAGCCTTTAACAGTCCACTGCTGGACTAGACCTCTCCTTTGAAAGGAGGAATTGGTCTACTATACCACGCTGGCCAAACGGGTTGATATAGGGTTTGTGTCAAGTTTTCCTTCTCTTACAGTGATGTTCTCTGCATAATATGTTCCCTCTGTCGGCTCTTACGACACCCATGGGATGATGTGGTGTGGTGACATTCCGTATTCTTAATCCGTCACCACACGAAGTTCAGTTATTCAACAAATACAAAAGGTATACATTTCATGGTCGCACACTCCGTAACTAGCTCATATAATATTTGATAGATCTTAAATATAACTGAATTGGATTTCCATCCAAGTATAGGGAGACGAGATGATAACGATTTTCGTTCTATTCAATGAAAAGTGTAGGTACCTAAGTATCAATACACTTAGACGTAGAAGTGTTTTAACTGCTTTTTGTACTATGGTATTACTCGCAGTATCATTACACAAGTAATACTATAAACGGTAGTTCAATACATAGAAGTACATATAAAAATCCCTGGCGCCTGTTACCTGTATGTGCGACGTGAGTTCAATGGCACATAGGTACTTACTGTTTGTCGTTACGCTCAAGTACCGAGCATAGTGTAAGCATTTGAGCATTTGGCACTCAGCTAATAGAATCTACTACCAAAACTAATCAATAAAAGTTTTCTTTTCACCTCATCCTATTCTAAGTGTAGCAAAAGTTACCTTTTGTGACGAGAATGAGCTTGATTTATTGTATTCGAAAATTTATAGAGCATCCAATCAACATAAATGAATTATAATATTAATTTTTAGTAGGCCCGACAGTGTATGTGTTGGGAATGTTTAAAAAAGAAATCGTGTTGTCACAGAGCACGTTGTCATCCATTTTTCAGTCGTTATGTTTTTACGAAGCACTTGTTAACTATTTGAGTTTTGTCCGAGTAGAGTATTTTGTTTTTCGTTGCTGTATTTGCCACTATTATAAGTGCCAATCAAATAACTAACTTCATTGTTAAAATGTGCAAATATCCATATTATTAATCTTATTTTTTTGGTATACGTGTATGTGACTAACTTTCCTGTTAGAGTTTATAGTATTTCAGATAAGTTCTGACAATTCTTGTACGGAGACACGAACTAAAAGTTGTGGCCTCCGAAGTACGGTAATAATCCAATATTATAGCTACAAGTTGTAAAAGTTATTTGACACTATGATTACCACTACTAATAATTTCTATAAACTTAAGGATTTTATACTATTCAACCATCTGTAAGTGATTTATAAAAGACAAATTCAGCTCGGCAAGCCACCGTAGGGGTATAGTAACAGTCGAATGCTCACAGCTCGCAATCACTTAACCCTTAGTAGCTGACACAGGCTCTGGTGAGCAAACACATCACTATGCAGCCCCTAACTCGGCGGTAATTTATTTAGCGTATGCTAACATGTGGGTATTGGTTGAACACATATGTATGGCTCTACAAGACAAGGTTTGCTTAGACGCTCCGTAGATACCGCTACTATTAAAACTATTATAATTTATTAGTTTTAAGTAAACTGACCCGCCGATGTTGAACTCGAACGACTCTGTTTTTAATTACACTATACCTAAAAATATAGAATCTATAATATTTTGAGTGAAAGAATACTAAAATTATACTATTTAATTAATAACGTCAGTAGACCTGAACTTATTATTATTAGTAGATAACTTAAAATGTCAAACAACTGCAGCCCCCTTACAAAAAAATAAATCCATAATACTGGCGATTAAAAAGAGTGGCCATGAATTTTATTGCCCGTTCTTTCTCGTGGTTCTACCGATTGCATTGCGAACGTGGCAGTAAATGTAGAATCATGTAGTAATTAACTTAAATTTTGACTAACTATATTTTCAATGTATGACGAGTGACTTACTAACTTACGTAATATTATTTCTATGCACATTTTGGACGTAATACCATCGAAAAAATATGAAGTCGGGAACGGTCGTTACAAAAACACTCTTTGAATTAAAAGAAATTAAATCATCATCATCAGCCTTTAACAGTCCACTGCTGGACTAGGCCTCTCCTTTGAAAGGAGGAATTGGCCTACTATACCACGTTGGCCAAACGAGTTGGTATAGGGTTTGTATCAAGTTTTCCTTCTCTTACAGTGCTATTCTCTGCATAATATGCTCCCTCTGTCGGCTCTTACGACACCCATGGGATGATACGGAGTGGTGACATTCCGTATTCTTAATCCGTCACCACACGGACGTGAAAAGAAATAAAATGAATAGTTCAAATTAAATAAATATGTCTTAACCATATTTGTTGGTCATGTGATGCATATGAAGTGTAAAATATTATTAAAATAAATAGGTACCATAACACATATACCTATGTAATTTTATAATGAACTCAGATCTATACTCAGTCTTTGTTAATCGTTTATTTCAGCTTAATATTAAAGCTATTGTCGTTATAAATCATATATAGATAGATAAAGTTATGTAGATAAAACAATAATTTATCGAAGCTATAAATTAAAACAGAACTACGCGATATCTAGATTTATTACACAAACACTATTGAAATAGCATTCGCTTTCGATTTCATATTTCTGTTTACGAGAAGATAAATCTGCTTATGCTGGTCCTAATGGAAATCTAAACAATTATGTTTAATATTTTATATCAGGTACAGTGCCAGAACCTTACAAGAAGTTATTTAGACTATTAAAAAGCAACAAATTAACCTCGCACGTTGGCCTATTTTATAAATATTCAAGTAACGGACAAAACTCCCAGAAACGTTCAAACATTTTATGGAACAAAAACTGTTGTCCCGTTCGGGAATCGCACCCACAACACTCAGTGCTGTCTTAAACATCCAGGTGGCCGCTTTAAACAAGGCATTGACTAAGCCATAGTTATGACAAGCCAGTTTAGGGCGAGAGTAGATCATTGAGATAGAGTAAATTTATTACATTTTAAGAACAGTAGTTACAAGCTTATCTCTTCTGTTATCTATAATAGTAGGAAGCTGTTTTACTTCGCAGATATCTTCTGTATTAATAAAGACTATTCGAACCGAGCTCGGTTTTTGTTGGTTGGTTCCCTACTATTAAAAGATACAAAGTAAGACGCAAACATCTTCCTGCTTAATCACTGCACTATTCTTTCTCTTTCTGATTTGCCTTGTTATCTATTGCTTCTAATTTCGGAGAATACAGGCATACATGTATAATGAGCCAGAGTTACCATCACTAATTCATAGATGGACGACGAAAAAAAATTTTAATAATATGCCTTTTTATTAGAAACTGCTTGGTAAGTTGGGTTGGGTGTTTTACGCATCCGTATGTTTACCCTTAATACTCTGCGGGTCGGCGCGGCGCATGCAAATGTTGGCGTCTCGCTGTGTTTTCACTTACATCCAATTTGCAAGAGCGATGCGAGCTCGGCGAATTAACATTACGTATATACTGAGTCTACAAGCTCAATGTTTTATTAATCATTATACAACATTTTGATTGGACGGTCGGAACTCAATTGCATTCTAGTGCCTAATATATGCTTCTGACCTTCGATAAGGGCAAAATAGGAATCTATTTTTATTGATTCTTAGCACGATTTGTTTTCATGGTAATATCGCCATGTTGTATTAGAAGTGGATGTTTGCCAGTTGTATATTGTCATACTTTTTGTGCTATAGCTACTAAATTGGCAAACTTGAATACAAATTTTCATTAACTGGTTGGCGGGTCGCCAATTCAAGAAAGGAGTTCCTTTGCTGATGGCGCAAGAAACAAAGAATATTCTTAAGGAGAGCTGATCCTAGCAGTCTAAGATTGTTTGATCTGCTTATCTAGTTCTGTTGGTGTGAAAACCAGGTATAAATGAAAAACTACCCACGTCAATCCAATATGTACGAAAATCCATGGCCCATAGACCTTTAAATAAACGGTATACACTTTTAGCTCAATTTCAATATTTTGTAGGAGACACAGGCAAACATGCCACAATAATTAATTATCATAGCGTAGACTTTCGTCTTCGATCGCGAATCTGTACTTAATCTTAACAGATTTGACAGTATACTGAATAATCTGTAGAACTAATGCACTCTGACCTTTGTAACTTACATTCATCACCAGCCTTTAACAGTCCACTGCTGGACTAGGCCTCTCCTTTAAAAGGAGGAATTGGCCTACTATACCACGCTGGCCAAACGGGTTGGTACAGGGTTTGTATCAAGTTTTTCTTCTCTTACAGTGCTGTTCTCTGCATAATATATTCCCTCTGTCGGCTCTTACGACACCCATGGGATGATATGGGATGGTGACATTCCGTATTCTTAATCCGTCACCACACGGAATATATTAAATTATATATTGTAACTTAAAACGATAGCTATTCTATGGTTTAAACAGGTGTCAGAATAAATTAAAATAAACATCAAGTTGCCTTACTGCTTGTAACCACTGTAAAAGACCTTCACGACAGCCAGTACTGACAGATTAACGTACTCTCCGAGGTACGAAGCCAAAAACAATTAACAAATTAAGTACTCATATGCCTTTAAGTAATCAGTGAGGCCCGTCGTCCAATTCGAACCCAAGATCTTCTGCGTGGCAGTTTATTGGTCTTTCACTGAAATATCCCATCTCAAACCTCCTTACTTTATTGTAAAGCTCAAAAATACCATGAAATATACACGTATCTTGCTCTATTATTCCTGAGCCTACAAATAATCCTTCAACCTCCTATTTTAATCTCAAGCCAGTACTTATACTAGTACGTGCCTGTTGCATGATAAAGCCTTTCCGCACATTTCCTAGTTATAGCAAATGATCGCCAGTTTAAGTCGGAGCACAGACACGGTATAATCCCGGCACTCCTACGTTCAATGCGAAATGTTTTACTAAACACTGACCATAATTTGTCCACCTACCATGTAGCCCGGCTATTGTTCACTTATATTATTGTTTAAATGTCGCTATAGATAACACATTTGCCTTTATAGAATCAAGCGTTGTTTCCAGTTATATTGTCTTATTTTATTTGATTTTATAGGAGTAACTAGGAGTCAGATATGGTGGTAGTTTTGGGATGGAAGGCAAAAATAAATTCTTCGTTCTGCGAACGAGAGGTTCACGATGATTGCGTTGTGGAGACAAGTATAGATGCTGATCTGGGTGACTTTAACTGGAGGTTAGAAGTAAATACTAACTAATATGTAATACAAATTAGCTACTGATTGCCTGTAGAAAATGGACGTATTAATTATTATTTATCAATAATTGACCTAAGAAAGCTTTGAACTGAAATTACAGATCACCAACCCTATGTGATTGTTGCTCTTTCAGACAACATTGTAATTAAAGCCTTTCTATTGTCATTACCTGAGTGACTATGTAGAAAACTCACAATTAGCTAAGGAAACAAATAATAAGGCAGTCTTGTTTAAAGAAAATAGAATACTTCAATTAGAAAGAGTATCCCAACAAACATGTATTGTATCCTCATTAAGAACTGAGATAAGTGTACAAAAAAAATAGTCTACTAGACTTTATACTCGTATACATACATACCTGTAAGCAAAATAAGATATCTTAATATTCTAAACAGACTTTCAATACATATTATCAAAAATGTTTCTCAATTCTTAACATACAACAACAACAGATATTCACACCAACGGAAGCCATCACGCGCCTCATAAACTTACTAACGCTTTTATCCGCCTAGTTGCGACGAGACAGCATATATCATTAGTACTTTAATTAACAAGCACTCACATCGTAAAAACGCCAAGTAGGTACTCATCGCGTCCCCAGTCTCCGATCCCACACTACGTACGACATTTGACTGTAATCACTTATACTTGTAACTAATTGGACCGTTGTGTAAGTGAATAACTTATCTGGCACAAGCCACGCTGAGAACTCTTACACAAAAGTGAATTATTAAAATTCCATTAGATATTGATGGGGTCCAACCAGTGATTTACGTCCCCTACATTTCTATATTAATTGCTCGAAAGAAAATTATTACTGGTAATTTTATGGAAAATAATCTTGTCTTCGGAAAGTGTTTATGGCTTCATTTGAACTAATAGATATCGATGTTTCAGTGCGGGTACGGAATAGAAATAGGTAATTAAACGTTATATTTCTTGTGACGAGCTGATTGCCGTGCGTTTTCTATTTTTATTTCGTAATTTTGTTATGAAATCGGTATTTCATTGAAATATGTTTTGAGGTAATTAAAACTGGTGTAGTAGTTGAATTGCCTTGCTGTTCTCCACTGTGCCGATCGTTCTAGGTTCGATTTCCACGCAAGACATAACCATTTGTGAAGGCAATTCCCAAATGGTTATGGCGAGTCTAAGGATTACTTGTTGCAGTAGCTCCCATATCAGCAAAATGGCCAGGCGACACTGTTGTGGTCGTGAATAATGACGAAAAAATTCGCGTGTATTACGCTTTCTCTAAGTACATGCTCACCCTGATGTTATACGAGGGTCAAACTGTAAGTTCTTAGAAAATCAAAAACTGATTACATTAGCCAGTTATTAGTTTTATTATATCTTTTCAAAATATTGTCCATTGACGTCAATACACCGCTGCATGCGATGGAACCACTGGGAAAAGCACTTTGCCCACTCATCCTTAGGGGTCTCTTCAATGGCATCGCGATACGCAGCCACCGCTTCTTCAGCATTCATAAACCGCTTTCCTTTAAGTTTTTCTTTAATTTTTGGAAATAAAGAAAAATCACAAGGCGCGAGGTCGGGGCTATACGGCGGGTGACCCAGTAATTCAACGTTTGATGTCGCCAAATAGTCGATCGTTCGCTTGGCGGTGTGCGACGAGGCGTTGTCGTGGTGAAGGAGGATCCTACTGCGAGGTCGTTTCTCTCGAACTTTTTCCAAGACAAGTGGCAAACAATTGGTAGTGTACCATTCTGCAGAAACTGTTTTTTGATCCTCTAACACAATTGTTGCGAAATGACCTATCCTTCCAAAGAACGAGGCCACCATTTTTTTTCCCGCACTTCGATCTCTCTTCACTTTAGTTGGCAACTCCTCGAAAGGAAACACCCACTGAGCAGATTGTCTTTTGGTTTCAGGATCATAACAGTAAATCCAGCTTTCGTCACCTGTTAGTATGTCGAACACAGCATTTGAGTCACCTCCGTTAAATCTTTCAATCATTTTACGGCACCAATCCACACGATGGAGTTTTTGAGCCTTAGTCAAATTATGAGGTATCCACCGGGCGCAAAGCTTCCTGACCGCTAAATATTCGTGGAGGATTTTGTGCACTTGACTCATACCGATGCCTAAGCTTGTCCGAATCTGCTGATAGGTCACTATTTTGTCAGTCTCTATCATACGCCGCACAACACAGATGTTATTTTCAGTCGTCGCCGTAGAAGGCCGTCCCTCACGTACATCATCAGTGAGATTAGTGCGACCACGTTTAAACTCATTAAACCAGTTGTAAACAGTCGCACGAGATGGGGCTTCATCGTGAAAGGCCAATCGTAGTCTATCATAACTTTCTTGTTGACTTAAATGACATCGAAAGTCATAAAAAATCATTGCACGAAAATTTTCTCGTGTTAAATTCATGTTGACGTGACACAGACAATTTTCAATTTGCCGCCAAATCGTAAAACAAATGACAAATGAATGAAATATATACTCAGTAATATTGCCAAAGAGTTCTATTTTCAAATTTTAGAATATTTTTTTTATTATATTGTTTATAAGTGGCCACTTCTAAGAACTTTCAGTTTGACCCTCGTATACTATAGTTGAAGGTTAGTAATAAACTTTAGATTTCTTTCTCCGTTCGTGAAAGATTTTCGCTGAGTTTGTGCGTGAACTAACTTTGTAGGAAACCATTCGCATAGTAACAAGTTTAGTAATAAGTTTGGGGTCATCAATAGCGTTACTTCTATGGAAGACACAGCTAACGTTTTAGAAGCTTGTTTTGACTTGTGTAACATGCTCTGGTAGATACTCCGACGTTCTTTCATTTATTCACAGCCCGACTGTATCAACTCCTGAAGATAGGCCTCTGTTTGTTCTTGCCACTTCCCTCGATCTTATGCTAATCTTGTAATAATACAACAATATAATTATTATACTTATTATAAAATAACCCCGTGAGTGAATGACCGCACACATCTGTCAATTCGCAAGGTTAGTCACGGTCTGGTTCATAGATGGTTGACCGAACATAAAGGTTGGCGGTCGGTCAGGTGATATATCGGTCTGTTAATAATCTTCTGTTATATCTGGATGCTCTACAACTTACAAATCGAAAGATATGTTCAACCATGTTCAAGAGCTGTATGGTGATCACTGATCAGCTTTAGAATCCTTTATCGTATTGATGTGATACTCAATAAAATAAGGCAGAGTAAACGTTTGTTCACCACCCCATATCATCCCATGGGTGTCGTAAGAGCCGACAGAGGGAGCATATTATGCAGAGAACAGCACTGTAAGAGAAGGAAAACTTGATACAAACCCTATACCAATCCGTTTGGCCAGCGTGGTATAGTAGGCCAATTCCTCCTTGCAAAGGAGAGGCCTAGTCCAGCAGTGGACTGTTTAAGGCTGATGATGATGAAACGTTTATTTGATCCCACACCAGCTCCTAAACCAGATTGAATCACCATAAACATTTGGCTATTTGTATTCCATATACGGTGTAATGTGTCTATTACAAAGATAGAGACATAAAAGTCGTATTACACAACGTTAATAATGATTCGACGTCATAAATAAAGTAGAGCAAAAGTGTTGATTGCAGCGTAGGTGTCAAACTAATATTCTCGAGAGCTACGCTTGTATTAGTATCACATAATCGTATGCAAATGTGTTTTATTCATATTCATAAACAAACTGTGATCACACTCAGTAGAGACGTTATTAGAAGATTGCGATCGGACACGAAGTATGAAGAGGCGATTCTATTATCATAACTGCGGGCACAATAAGGCGGAGAGATTTTTTCCTTCCGGAGTGCGAGAGGCGATTCCGGGCGTCCTGGCGGTGTGCCAACACTGTCAGACAGCGTGCAGACGAGCACCCACGCCAACCAACGTGTTCGCACTTCCACTGTGCTACGTTTAGATCACGCACTAGCGCCACTCGACTAGTTAGACAACCCATATATCACTCTCATGATTTATGCTCTGTATCAACAACTATAAACAGGGTGTAAAAAGACCCTTTACGAAAACTGAAATCCCATGTTATACCAATCACTAAGAACATTTTTTTACTTCGGCACCTTACCTGTGAAATTACTGGTTCAGGAGAAATTGAGGCTCAAAGTTAGTATGGAACTTTTCTTATTAGGTACAAAATTTACCCCGCCAATATGTACTCTAGATGCCATATGACCCCATGGATAAGTAGGTATTTCGAGCATTGCACGCGCGCGCTTTTTATTGCGGATTCAACTTCAAATGTAAAAACTTAACAAAAAATCGTTTCCCAGGTATTATTTTTGGTTAGTATGACTTGGCATGATGTCCACAACGAGTACACTTCGGCTTGGTGATGGGTCTTGTGACACTCTGTGTTAAAGATCACACTATCAAACACCTTATCTCATTTAAATAATAATAACAGCATTAAATCACATTGTATGTTTAATATATAATTTGCGTAGTTTATTGTAGCGTAGTGTTAGCAGCTGTCGCTGACCCGCGTTGTAGGAATGTTTACATACATAAACAATCGAAGTGGGCGGTGTTGATTTTACAATATTGATCCTTTAAGGTGCTTAATGCCTTGTGTCGTAAATTCACGCTTACCAATGTCGGTCTTGTTTCAAGTTATACGTAAGGCAACGTAAATTTTCTGTGGTATTCGCTATAAATTGCTTACAGTTCTTGAACTGGTTGCGGATAAAACAATGTTAAGTTGGTAGTACCTAGTAGTTTAGGTATAGATTTATTGTCGACGATGCAAACATTCATGCAACCATCATACCCATACTAGGAATTAATCACAGATGTTTATTTATCATTTTTATCTTACCATGTGTCGTTTTAGTTTAAATAAGCAAAGAATATAATACTCTTCTTATTATCAGACATACAAACAACTACAGTATATCTACCTCACATCAAACATAAATTACACAAAGCTTTCCTTTTTATCCGATATTTATCTCCGTTACGATCATTACCTAACAATAGACAACGATTATCTAAACCCGATAAATCACAACGAACAAATTTATTAACGACGAAGTATTGAATTGAACACAATGTGGAAGTTGATTGTCACAACACGTCCATTGTCACTCTCTCGCGCGGCGGGCGAGTTACGTCTAAACGCACCTACGTATACTATTGAATTTTGAATAAATGACATCGAAAAGCTCGGCTGGGTTATAAATACCCTCGTGTTTGTACATTTGTGTGAATTTACGAGCATGGTGTGTGAATAGAGACCTTACAGGTATAACTCAGGCAGTCGCAGCCGTGTCTCACCAATACGACAATATTTAGATTTAAACCGCATCCAAATCGACAATTTATTAAAATATTATTAGTCAATGAATAATATCGCAGTTTGCATAGTTACTTTAACAAGTGACAGCGCCGGTAGGCGTAGCTGAATGAAGTTTATTTAAATACTCGTTTAAGTTGAACATTCTCTAACAGAAATCAATTCGTGTCATTCAATCGATTTTATTGAAACTGCTTTAGGATGTAATCGAAATTTAAATGGGAAGTTATAGATATTCAAATGTAAAGTACTTGAAGACAAATTTGATTTTTCTTGGATATGCTTATCTCAATGGCCGGGTATTAACCTTAATCTTGGCGTGAAGCGTAACTGATATACGAGACGTTTTTGATCTGGTGTAAATTATATTGCTTTAAATAATGGAGCAATATTTTAACATATTGTCTACGAATTCAAATGCCTTATACTGTGGAGTTGGTGTGATTATTTTATTAATACTATCTCTATGTGTGTACTATGTGTACCTACTATATAGCTACCCACTGCCATGATGGTAACGGCAAGGTGGAAATAATGCCCCGTTGCTGGCTCTTTTAAAAGTCTCGTCTTTTTTAACACAGGAACACCCTAATGGCAGTTGTTATTCACCAACACTCCATCATCATCTTGGAGTTGTCCCAATTGCATCTAAGACTTTTTGTCCTAGAGCCCGAAGTCATCAACAAAACAGAACACGAGGCTATTAAGCTAGGATATCATATAGGTTTGTAAAAGATTAAGGAAACAAAAAGATATCCTAAGATTTCTAACAGCGGAGCGCCAATATGAGCAATAAAATAATAATAATCATTAAGCCTAAATATATTATAATAGATTCACGGCAAATATTACACAAAACAGTGGATACTATGCGGGTGTACGTACGTAAGATACCAGTATCCGACAACTTATATAATTGAATGTTCCTGTAAAGTAGCGAAGGGTTTTAATATGCAATCCAGTGAGCGACCGTTCTGACCGCGAGCGTGTAAATCATTAGATTTGTGCACTGCGAATTATCCAGCCGTCTCTCAAGATTAGTCCCGCATCATTAAAATACTCGCGTTCAAGCTACTTAATACCACTGATTTGTAAATGATATCTTGTAGCCGCTCTGTTAAGCTCACTGGTATTAATGAAGTTATTTATTGTACTGCTTGACACATTCTTGATAACTTTAAATATTGTGACAAGAGAAATACACTGCGCGGCGTATGAGATAACGTATATTATTTTTGTAAACCTTAATACTTAAAAGAAAAGAAATTGTTCAACAGTCTCTGAAAAATTAAAAATATGCATTCGAGAAAAGCCAATCTGCTCCTGAAGATTAGAATATAACCATTGGATAACGACAAAATAATGTATGTAATATGTGTAGAATCTATACGTATAACATTTCTTGTGCTGACTGATTGATTTATCAAACTTAGCGCCTAAACTTTGCAGTTAACTTCCGGGATATGAACCACGTAACTTTGTTTTTAATATTCGACATTTCAGCACTGTAATAAGCCTCGGTAACGGGCATTCTAAAATAAAGAATTCTCAAAACAAAGATTCATGGAGAGGGTAGATAGATGGTAGATATCTCCGAAAGACAATGCCAAACTCATGTTAAGGACCAGGCAACCTTATAGTACCTACCTATCTATTACAATGATGGCATACTTTTTATGCTACAATAATAAAGAAAACGTCTACAGCACATTCTACATTCTTTATACTGTTGCAACAATTTTGCGTAAATCTTGCTATTTTTAATTAATAGTAAATGGCACTCGAACGCAGTTGTAAGCTACTGCCAGTTCTCAATACCAGTATAAGCACTTCACAAAACACAATGTTCTGTAAAACATGGTACAATAATATCAATTTACACAACTTACATACTTTAAAAACAATCCGACATATTCTCGACAAAAAGTGTGTTGGCAGAGTAACAACAGCTTCGGTTTTATCTCCTATCGATACAATGTTTTAGTGTCGGCATATTACTTGTTCTGAGAACGTTCCCGCCTTCAGCGGTTGATTAAAATGTTCATAGTTGCTTCATGAATAATTTACTCCTCAATATCGCCTTTACGTTTAATTATAATGTACCGGTATTAATACGTTAGTCGTTACACGTTTATTTATAGACTACTCGATAGACTAATCAATATGACAATTTTATATTATTTCTATAAATGTTGTGTATTGCTTCATATCGATATGTTTCATTAAAATTTATGAGTTATAATTTTTTTACTCTAACGCTGATAGGTTTCTAATATGAGACACGATAGCGGGCTACCTGTATCTGGGAAATTATGATTGAATATTGAATTTTGTAAGTTTTTGCTTAATATTAATTAATCAATCTGCCTAATGTTGCCAGTCATGTTGAAACTAATTTACCAATAATATTGAGTTTCATTTGAGTGAGTTCCTTAAAAGCCGCCGAGTGTTTCAAAAGTAAAGTATTTGAACGTTTCTTGTTAGTTCTATAATTAAAGGAGTTTTGGGCAAAAACTGATGAAATTCGATAAAACTTGCGCTTAAATAATTTTCTCAGATAAGGCTAACTTAGTCAACAAACTTGCTCGTTTTGTCATTTACTATGTAAAAAGGGAAAAGTGACCAAACTTTAAAAGTACCTACTTAGTTTTACGTAGTTATAAATTTTAATAGAATATCTAAATTGTAATCTGCATATTTTTGCGCGGGTTAAGATTTTAGCTCCGATTCGCCCGACCTTTTTCTCTTTGAACAAAAAGTAAATGACTTCAGATAATTTGGGAAAGGATGATTTTTTGTGAAGTTATAAAAGTAGATTTGAACAAAAACGAGAAAGTATTTAAACTGTGTTTTAGTGCGGCCTTTTTCAAGTGGTTAGCAGCTTTTATTCTGACGTTTCTTTAAGCTTACTCGCATTTGAGACTAGTGAGAATTATCGTACTTACAGTAATGTAAGTCCTTAGCTTTTATGACAGTAAGCTGCAGATTATTTCAGCTCTCTAATTGTTGGCCGCCGTCACTTCTTCGTGTCAAGCAAGTAGTAGGTACAAGTGGTTAATAAGCAGACTTCCTATCAGCTGATATAAACCACTCAAGCGCCTGTCCGACACCCACGGTACCAGCGCTGTCATATCAATGATAATTCCCGTCATATCAGAGATAATACTGCGCATAAATAGACGGCAACCAGTCTTGTAACTCGAGACCGGGGCCATTAGTTATCAATATCAAATATTCACCTGTCCGCGAATGTGTTCGACATGTTCCACTAGGGTTACCATGGTTACGTAAAAAAATGTCCGGACAACATTTTAAACAAGATGGGTAAGTAGTCTAAAAGATCCTTTATATTGATGAATTAAAAAGTTTACAAAGGTTTGTTGTAAATTCTCCATGTAATACAAAAAGTATGCTAGAGCTATAAATGAGGGATGCCTATAGTAACAACAAATATTTATAGTACCGCTAAGATTTCTATATTCCTATTGTTTTATACGTAGTTATAAAGACAAGAAAGCAGGTTACTTACCGCAACTGAATTTACCCTTGTACGGAACTTATCTTTTGCATCAAGTTGCAGTTAATTAATTTTATCTTTATCTTAGATTGCTACCGTTTTAACCAGTTTACACGGTCTGTTTTCACAAAATATTTAGCGCAATAGTCCAGGCTTTTATGCATAATCAATAACACTTTATCGATTTAGATAAAAAATGATGGATCGGCATCATATAATTGTCAAGGAAGGAAAGATGTTGACTACTCAAGCGGATTAAAAATCAAGATTTGCATTTATCGCTGTCTGTCTCGCGATGTAAAACATACCGTTTCTACAAAGATAAAAAACCGGCCAAGTGCGTGTCGGGCCACGCGCAATGTAGGGTTCCGTAGTTGCCCATTATGGCCATTATTGATAATAACTTATGTTTCACATGGGACTAAAAACGCATCTTTAAGATTAAGCAAGCGCTCCCAATGTAAACTCACAGAAATAGGTATTTATAAGTTAACCGACGATTACTCGTAAACTAGTGATGTCTACTTAGCCGTGATAGTTTTCCTTTTAAATTCGTTATATGTACTACATTTGTGATTTTTTTCACCTTTTCCAAATGAATAGTTTAGCCGGCAGAGGGGGGGGACACTTGAGTCTAACAATTTTTTTCACTTCAAAGCTTGATATTTGACAAACCAATCACATGATCGAAAAATGATTTTTGCAAACTAATAATATTTTTTTAAAACCTATCCAATGATACCCCACACAATGGGGTACTCGACCAAAAAAAAATTCAACCCCGCTATATATGTAGGGGAGATACCCTTAAAAAAATATTTTCCTAAATTTTATTCTACAGTTTTGTTGCAATATCGTATGTCTATATTCATATCAAATATCAGCTTTCTAGCACCAGGCGTCTTTGAGCTAGGCTGCGGACGGACAGACGGACGGACATGACGAAACTATAAGGGTTCCTTGTAGACTACGGAACCCTAAAAATGATAAATATAAAGTATTTTCCCTTTTTTTTTAAATTACTTTTTTTAAATGACTAGGTATAAATCCGTAACATGTGAGTTTCATTTCGTTTCATTACTATATGAGCCGCAAAAGCTTATGTTTTACTCCAATCAGGACTTGAACCTAAACCCCGAACGTTTGGTAATCGCAGTGTGTATGCGGTGTGTGGCGGTGGCCGGCAGTTCCCACGAAATAAAACTAAACTAGGCTGCGACTGCGGTGCCGCTCGCACAGACCACACACGTAGAAATATTGCGCATTAATGCTGCAAGGCTTAGAGAATATTCAGCTTGGTGAGGAACTATAGTCTTTTCAGAGATAACAATATTTTGTGACTACCTCGTTGGTCTCGCGGCATAAATGTGCGCGTGGGGTCGGGCAAAGTGTTATTGACTTTTTTCGTTAGGAAAGTCTCAGTAGCAGCACGGAGTCTGGTAATGTGCCCGGTACGGCAATAGGCTCGCCCCCTATTACGTGGGACCTAAAAATTCATGGCGAAATGTGGGTGTAATATTACACCTTCGCCTACCCCTTCGGGGATACAGGCGTGAGCCTATAAAAAAATATATTTTTGTAGGTATATCACGTATTTGAAGAAGATTAGTTGCAATATGTACCAACAGTATTCTTGTTATCTGGATTATAATTAGTTAAGTTCTTGTTTCAAGAATTAGTTCATTTTGATTGTGCATTAATCAGTCTACAAATTTGTTCCCTACAGATAATGTCTAATAGTGAGACAAAATGAGTCAAATTGGCTAGTTCTCTAATTTTGTTCATTTTATTAGGTCTATGAAACAACACTTTGGTTAAAAATGTATTGAAAGTAACCTTATAGATTGGATTAGATTTGTCTAAGATTAAAATTTAATACACAGATCCACTGAATAAGTTATGATAAACCCATCCAAAATTCAGCCAAGTAAAAGACAAATTCCTTGTTCTAACATAACATAACTTCACGCCTTTTATCCCCGAAGGGGTAGGCAGAGGTGTAATACACATACACACTTCGACAGTTATGTTTCGGTCCCAATATAATAGGGCACATTATTAAGCGAGCGATGATTAACATTTTTAATTTAATACACTCATAACTTCGAAAAGTCAGAGATGTTCTAACAATACAAGCAAAATACGATTTCACACAGCCCATCTATACAGCCAACCTACATCGATATAGTGCGGGCACCAGTATCTCTCCTATCGATATAAAAAGGCTTCCTCCTCGCGATCGTATCGTCGCCGCTATGAAATTGTATTAGAAGCTAATTACCGTAGATGCAGCGCCGATACCGACCGAATTAATCTTAATTTGTTGGCAACCGGACTCCGCCGGTGTACTGCTTTGCTGCATAGTTCGCGGTAACTGGATACTATATTACTGCTAATGTTTGAGTTATTGATCTGGAGTATATTAGTAGATAATTGAGATTATCAATGATATTGAGTATCTATTAGAAGATAATTATGTTTAGTTTGGTATAGCATTTGAGTTAGAATTGGAGAGAATTTACAAATATATTGAAGATCGATTGCCAACATAGAGTCTTCTTCACCTGCTAGTATTTGGAAATTTTTGGGCTCTCTCGGTATTGGGAAGCACCAGAATATAGACTTTCCCAAGACTATTGAATTAGACGACATCAACCGTCATTTTACTGCTGCCATCAATCTGGATGCCAATACAAAGTTTCAAACTTTACACTATATGTCCGGATTATTGCGTCCAAATATCAATTCTTTTCATTTTTCACCAATCGCGCCGGAAGAGATCAAAAAGGTTGTCCTGTCTATTAAGTCCAAAGCGCTGGGCTGTGACGAGGTGAGTCGTTATATGGTCACCGCCATCCTGGATTCCTTACTCTCCCCACTTACCCATATCCTAAACTTTTCCCTTGAGTCCGGTCAATTTCCTTCCCTATGGCGTAAAGCCTTAGTTCGCCCATTACCAAAAATATCCAATCCTTCCCTCCCTTCACATTTTCGGCCTATTTCCATTCTCCCATTCCTATTGAAGGTGCTGGAGGCATGCGTCCATAAGCAGTTGTCCGGGTTTGTCTCCAAAAATAACATACTTTCCCCACTACAATCGGGATTCAGACCCGGACATAGCACTGTCTCAGCACTACTGAAAGTGACTGGCGACGTCAGGGCGGGAGTGGAGGACACCATGATCACTGTTACGGTCTTGGTGGACTTTTCAAACGCCTTCGGCGCCGTCAATCACGATATCCTTTTGTCCGTCCTCTCCTACCTTATGATCTCTCCCGACGCATTGGAATGGTTCTCTTCTTATCTTCGAGGACGTCAGCAGTCGGTACGCGTAGATGAGACCTCATCATCGTGGAGAGATCTTGACTCTGGCATTCCTCAAGGCGGTATAATTTCTCCTCTTCTTTTTTCATTGTTTATAAATCTTTTAACCTATGAACTTCGCTGTGCGTATCATCTATACGCCGATGACCTACAGATCTACACTCAGGAAAGGGTTGAAAACCTCAACATAGCCATCGATGGGATTAACCGGGACTTAGATATGCTTAGAGCCTGGTCGAACAGATTAGGCCTACCTGTAAATCCCACTAAGTGCCAGGCAATTCTGATAGGTCGCCCACGTATCATGTGCAAGGTTGATTTGAATTCTCTCCCGCCTATAACTTTTAATGGCTCAGTAATACCCTTGAGTCCGAGTGTAAAAAATCTCGGCCTACACCTTGACACTACTCTTGACTGGCGCACTAAGGTAGCGAATGTTAGTCAGAAGGTCACGAGTACACTGCGATCTCTCTATCGCCTAAAGAACTTCCTCCCGACTAAGACGAAAACAATGCTTGTGCAAACCCTAATTTTCCCAGTTATCGACTATGGTGATGTATGTTATCTCGACTTGAATGCAGATCTGCTCAATAAACTCGACCGACTTCTCAACAATTGCATTCGATTCATTTTCAATCTCCGTAAATAAGACCACATAGCCGCGTACCGTTCACAATTGCGATGGTTGCCTATCCGTCAACGACGTAATCTGCGGACGCTGACTACTCTCTATTCTCTTTTAAATTCTTCAAACGCTCCCTCTTATCTTACACCTCAATTCCAATATCTATGCAGCAGTCATGATAAGGATCTTCGCTCTACCAATAATCTTCTTCTTCTTTGTCCGTCCCATAGCTCTACTCTTGTTCATTCCTCCTTCAATATACAGTCAATCCTTCTCTGGACTGCACTCCCTCTTGAAATCAGGCTGTCCTCGTCTCGTGAATTTTTCAAGACCAGAGTCCGTCGGCAGTATAATGAACAGTTGACAGAATCTTCATAGTGTATTTTGTATAATCATAATTACTAGGTATATATATTTATGTATATCTATACGTATAAACATTTTTATATATATTAATACGTATTATATTATAATAAAGATATAGGTATATATTAATATATATTGTGATATTTGATATTTAGGTATATATTTAATTTTCAGTTATTATTCATTTTATGTGTTGTAATAAACGATTTTGCTCTCACATTACGGCTCTCTTACGCACCTACCTTGAATTGTCTCTGCACCACCCAAAGGTTGACTGGCAGAGAATGCCACAGGCATTAAGTCCGCCTTTGTGCATTATTTTGTAATATTGTGCAAGAAGTTTTAAAATAAAATAAATAAATAAATAAATATATCTGTCTCGTTGGTCTCGCGGCATAAATGTGCGCGTGGGATTGGAAGGATTCCGGATTATTATAGGCACACGCCTGTATCCCCGAAGGGGTAGACAGAGGTGTAATATTACGCCCACTTTTCGCCATGAATTTTTAGATCCCACGTAATAGGGGGCGAGCCTATTGCCGTACCGGGCACATTACCAGACTCCGTGCTGCTACTGAGAATTTCCTTATGGAAAACCCCATAACACTTTGCCCGACCCGGGAATCGAACCCGAGACCTCCCAATCCCACTCGCACATTTATGCCGCGAGACCAGCGAGGCAGTCTATTTAAATAGAAATACTTATATAATATGGAAATTCCAATTTGTTTTTAACGGTTTCACGCATTACTGTGCCATCGACCATCACGTAAAATGTCATTTACGGACTTTCAAAAGTATAAAAAATAACATAGTGTATCTTTAACGATAGTGAAGCCACACGCAAAGTAAGCTTATTATAACTTCGCAAAAGTTTCTGTGGTAAACTCACGTAGTACGCACTAAGAGAAATTCCTCTTGCGAAGATCTATAATACTAACTAAAATCAATGTCTACAAAGTCATCATCATCTCGTTGTATATTTCCCGTGAAAACTTTGTGCAATGAAAGCTTTTAACCTTGAACAGTGTAAGTTTGCAGTTTCTTACCTATGCCTATACAAATATCTTCATGCATGTTATACCTAATATATGTACAAGTATTTAATTTCCAGTGTATAGCGTATGCGACTGCTGATCAGAGGTCCCTGGTTTGATTTCCGGGTCGGGCTAAAGTGTTACTGAGTTTTTCCGAATTCTCAGTAGCAGCACGGAGTTTGGTGATGTGCCCGGTAACGGCAATAGGCTCGCCCCTTATCATGTGAGACCTAAAAATTCATGGCAAAATGTGGGTGTAATATTACACCTCTGCCTACCCCTTCGGCGATACAGGCGTAAGTCTATAAAAAAAAGAAAGTATTTTGGTAATAACAGGCAATATATTTTGTACATACGCTGTTAGAATAACATTATCCTGGGGTTATAAGACGTATCAATGCTTTGATACTGTCACGCAAATGCTACATAAACAACCTAGCAACGATACCTACATATTTTGAAATGGTCTATTCAGATAAATTTGAAATACTATGTTGCTCGAGTCAGGCATCGAACCCGCGACGAATAACCAGATTACCCAGTTATAACACGAGCAAAATATTTGTCTTAATATAGGTGGTATTCTGTATACCGGTGATTAAAGTTAATAACATATAGGTGAGCGGTGATTGTAGCGTGTTAATTATTGCCGCCTTACTGCGCCAATTACGGCGAGGCGTACGATTGACGCGACACCTGATTAATTACATATCCTTACATGAGGACTTACCAAATGTAACTTACAGCGCGGCACAAGTAGGCGTGATCGTACTACTCTAGAGTTGTAATGGCTCTACATGAAAGTTAAAAGTAAAATACTTGATTCATATCGTTAACATCATCATCATCATGCCTACTCGTAAAATATATCCCATTGCTGGACACAGGCACCTTCTAATTATTATAAGATGTAAGCCATAGTCCACGCTGGCCAAGTACAGGTTGGCAGATTTTGTATGTTTTTCGGAAGCATTATGGGGAACTCTAGGACATGTTACCTTTATATTATAGACTCACGCCTGTATCCCCAAAGAGGTAGGCAGAGGTGTAATATTACACCCACATTTCGCCATGAATTTTTAGGTCCCACGTAATAGGGGGCGAGCCTATTGTCGTACCAGGCACATAACCAGACTCCGTGCTGCTACTGAGAATTTCCTAACGGAACAACCCAATAACACTTTGCCCGACCTGGGAATCGAACCCGAGAGCTCCCAATCCCACGCGCACATTTATGCCGCGAGACCAACGAGGCAGTCTTTATATTTACCACAAATAGAAATCCTTCAAAAATTGTCAGACATTTCGTATGTTTATGTTAAACGCAGTTAGTAGAATAGGTACCTCTGCCTAACACTTCGAACTATATAATATACCTATCAGTTACACTGAAAATATGTATACTGTATCGTGATAAATCAATAAATATCATTCTGTTTGCGGATCTAATACAAACTAAATACAAATATTGTAAACTAATTTCACATTGCATTAAACATATCCAAATACACTGGCCCTGAGCATGATGGACATTGTACACAATGGCCGGCGAACTGGAAAATAGTTTGAGCACACCATTACCATGTGTACCACGATATTTTAACACACACGACGTGCTTAGGTAAATGTTAACGTAAAAAAAATTCATCAGCAAATTCAAATTCTGAACATCTAAACTTTAAAATTAAAGTAACCTTAATAATGCAGATTTAACCATCATGGTCCTCGCACTATCAGCATAAATAATGTCTTCTAACATTTGATAACATATACTTTAGTGCGGTGAAACTTTTAAATTATATAGAATCGGCAATATTTATATTTTCTCAAGCTTCCCATTTTAGTAATATGCTACGCATTACTTGCATACAAGGCTTAAATCTCTCGTACCTGCTGATTCAAAAATCACAATCGGTTACGATGCGTTAATACCAACGCCACCAAAATTTGGAAACACTTTGCAACGGATTATTTTTAAATTATTTATGCCATTTTAAGATTATTTCTCGTAATTTTGTGTTAAATTTCTTCCGTAGATAGGCCATACAATCAACTAAGTTAGTTCAACCGAGAAAATAATGCCCGTTTCGTGGTTAAACTAGTTATTTCTTCCAAAATTACTTCCCAGGACTTCGTAACGAACCTTCCTTTATACCTAGAGCAGTATTTTTAGATTCCTTGCAAGAAATAAAATAGAAAACATTAAGACTAATTGCCTTCTCATCTACGTCGGATCAATAGCGACTAAACGTTTTCTTCCATTCTGTATAATAATATAATTGACGTCGCGTGTGGCCCCGTCGCTCCACCGTTATTGTTTACAAACCCTTCACATCTCAATAGCTTATTATAATATTTTCACCACAGCAGCTCAAACATGCCGCTTTTGCTGCGAGACAACAGTGAACAAAACGCGATTTTGATTCGAGCGTGAGGCAAAGTAGCTTTTTAATTTTTCAATCTTCAGTGCCACGAATTGACATTGTTCAGCCACAAATTTGAAACATTCGAATTTTACTGTGCTCTGTCTCTTTCACATGCATATAAAAGTAAGTGAAAAAACAAACCCCTTCGAATTCGAAATTCGATTTTGGAATTCGACCTCAAAGAAAACACCTATGGCAACGGAAAAAAAAAGATATTTGTAATAAAGAAATTACTTTTTTTTATATGTTACATATTGCTTACATGTTTAATTTATTATTGGATTTTAATAAAAATAAGTCTAATTAATAGTATAAAATTAGTATTTAACCAATACATTTTTATTTAGTATTACAACAATGATACCTGCATTTGAAAAATAAACATCAGGGACGCGGTATTAAAACGCGATTTAAAAAAGTAGCGGGAATAAAAATTTCGCTGATGCTGATACAGTAGGTATATCGTAACGTGTTCAATTTATATTAATATAATAAAATAATCTAAAAAGATGAGTGAAACTAGCGATGATGACTGTACTTTAACACCGGACGAGTTAAATCAACAAGTGATTTTGCAGAATTCAATCTATTCCTGTTCATTTCTATGTCTCCTAAGTAATATGTGTTCTCACTGCTGTGGTGAAAAGTTATGTGTGCTACACGAGAGCAAAGTTTTTTGTATCTCGTGCTGTTGAATCCCTCACCACGCTCATGATTCTAACTTTGATTCACTCGCTACGCTCGTGAATCAATCATAGAATCCTTCGCTTGCTCGGGACTCAAAATCAGCACTCGAAACAAAAAACAACTTTGCTCTCTTGTTGCACAAATAACTATTTCATTGGACCCTTATCGAGTAGCGAATGATACCAAACAAACATTTTAATCATTCTCAGAATGTTGCTGCACCACAAATAAATATCACTCGAAACACAAACAAAAACTCCGACCTTATTGGTGTTTATAATAAAAACAAAGTAAGGTCTTCATCGGGACAACAAATCACTTTGTTTTTGTCCGTCGGTCCCGACCGTTATCGAAAACTGCGGTACAAACACAGCTTCGCTTTTTGATTATCGATACAGATATATGCTCGCTCGTTGTTCGTAATAAAACTTCGATAAAACGAGATAATACCACGATACACGTATATTGAATTCTTTGAGTTTTGTTGTAATAAAAAGTTAAATTATCAACAATAGCGCAGATAGTTTAACGCCATGAAACCGATACCTAATACGATCTGTAGTTTAACCACCACTCAAATGTTGAACTCTTTTGTTGCGTATCATATTTTCATATGTTTTTATTGAGACAATATAAAACACTGCTATTACATTTATAAATTTTATTATCTATAAACCTAAATCGTGCATTTATTTAAATATTATTTACCATTATGATATTTTCAATACTCCTTACATAAAATACAATAATCATTACTTTGATGTTGAATATCATCTGTATTTCCGCTCCCACACTCTAACGTCACCTTTAAACCGTCACAATACATCGAACTTGTGACACAATGCGTAATGTGTCACTTGTGTAGCTGTCACAATAACGTGGCAGCTAATAAAAACACCATTGACTCCCGGAACTCAACAAAACATTATAAATCATGAGCCAAAGGAAACACGCTCCATGAACAATTTTTTTAAAGTCGTTATGAAGGGCTGGCAACCCTGCGGGTGTGCCTTGTATTGTATCGCACCATCGACCCACACAATGGTGAGATACTATCGTAGTACGTTTAAGAATTCTGACGTAATTGAAGCCAAATTATAGGGTAAGTTATTTGAGTAGTGTAATGTGTATGTGTCAAAACGTTAGTCGATCATTGTGAACGATAAAGTGCGCAGCTGCCTGCGAAACCCCGGAGTGAAGCTTGTCAAAAGTCTTGTTACGAGTCGAATACGCGCACTGTAATATCCGATTAAAATATTTTATATTGGACACGGCTTTCATATCAATAACATTCAAAAAGTAGCGCTATAAAGATCCACAAAAACTGAAACAAAAGTCCAACAATCTCATAGACCACAAAACTTATTTCTCTTTATTTTGCGTGTGGCGATAAAATTAATTCAAAACGCCTGTTGTTCCATATATTTTTATGTCCGCAGTTATTTACGTAGCGACCCACGCAGTTAAATAAATATCTCAATTATACAGATGATTGCGTCCATTCACGAATACGATCAACAACAAATCAAGGTAGATGGACCAATTTTTCAATCATATCTCGATTCAATTTTCTTTATCGACTCTTTGTTCTAATATAAGGGAAAGGAGAAAAAATAAAGATTATTCGATAGGCTAACGCGATTCCTGGTCCGGTGAACTCAGCGAGAGGTCCACGTTGGTGGTCCGAGCGCTCGACGCTCGTCGACGGGGGGCCGCACTCCCCGCACATACATATATCACACTGCTATGCATCCACTCGCGACTTTTATACGCGTACACTCGTTATTAGCAAAAAAAACACACCAGAGACAATCCTTATTGGAAACCAAACCGGACATTCGGTTTAAATCCCGTGACAAATGGGGTTTTATCCAGCGATACCGACGCGCCGCTCGCGTTCGACGAAAATTCGACGAATTTTTCATCTAATTTTTATCATACATCACCGCCATTTTTTCAGTTTTGGTTCTAAGCCCATCCATCATGACAATCGGGTCATTAATTAATATCATCTATTATTGAGGGATTACCAGTTTTTGTAGATTAGGTTCCGTTCCATTGAAATATATTACCGACAAAATTAATGTGACCAAATTTGCCTTCGCGTGTTCTCGTATAAAAGTCAATGTAATTATTCAATGAAACGTTGGGTAACCTGTGACCGCTAATGCCGCTGATGAATCATCGCATGATAATACTCCACAAGTATTTAATGAGAGAGCTTCGTTCGTTAGCGTCATTGTCGCGCACAATGACACGTTGTCCGACCAGCTAATTACTTCATTAGCTACTATACTGTTAATTAATCACACTACTGATAATACGGCATTAATAGAACATCTCTTTTATGTATGAGGAATTATAGGCCAAAAGACATTTCAGCAATCATTTAAATACAAAATGCTGACCAGCTTTAACTCACTTCTTTCTTCTTCTTTCGTGGTCGATTAAGTATCTCTTTTAAATAAAATTACATAGTACCTCCAGAATGCCATCCATCAAAAGCTGAATGGCTACAATAACAATTCTGAAAAAGATACAATTAATCACTTCGTACATTAAGAACCTCAAAAGGATCTGGCGATAAAGTTATCAATAACTTTAATCACAATCCTCCACTGGCCCTGAATTACAAAATAATAATTTTGCTTACAAGCTGACTAACAAGAAGTTTATACTTCTCAAGTAGTTCTTCAAACTGAATCATGTTTATTAGGAGCGTATTTATTTCGCTTTTCAATTCGCATAATTGTCTCCTGTTGACATAATTCGGTCTCCAATTTGGTCCCATTCAGTCACGAATAGGGCTTTCCATCAAGTATAAATTCAATTTAATGATCATAAAATGTAAGTACTAATCCCATCAGGCATGAGGCGTCACTCCGTCAGCTGAAGAGCCCTCGCGGTGGACGTGTCACGGCGGTTCCCACATTTATCCGCCACTGCTAACGAGGCCGGTGCGGTGTGGCGCTAGGCTCCACCAAGTAATTACGACCAATAGGTTATCAGCGCGTCGAGTGCAATTACAGCGCAGTTATAACTTGCCAGTTATACACACAATTAGTTAATTGCCGCCCCCCGCACCGCCCCGTCCTTCACCCCCGACACCCCGCCGCGTGCGTGACATCCCTCACTGGACATGATTATCTGTTTGTTTCTCTCTCGTTCGGTTCGTTTCTAGTTTTTATAAGTTCTGCCAAACTTTTCTCTGCAAGGGTCGTGGGTTATACGATTTTATTGATCCACTGCGACACAATTTGGCCCAAAGAAACTTGTGTAGCTTATGACAATTTTATTTTATTTGAGCGATCGTTTCCTCTCTTGGACCAGTCCTCTATGTAAATAAAAACTGACCCAAAAACTGTATATTTTTAAATTTAATTGGTTTTGGGTCAGCGCAATCGAGATTAAAACCGATACAACGAACTGAATAATTGCATTCACAGTCTTTGCCAGCAGTTTTAACGAAAACGGCTGAAGCAAGTTTGTAGCAGTTATAATAAATGTTCGAAAGAGTAAACATATCAAAATACATTTCGCTGAATTAGGGCTGGGAACATCCTCAGCTTGTTCCCAAAGGGTTTGATTGTGATACATATTTACTATGTGGAAGAAAATCCGGTAGAATGTGATCTCCGTAAGTATCCTGTCCGACCTTTGTCAAAGTCAACGCCGGTTCTCCGCCTATCGATATGAAATTAACTATTAATAAAGATGTCTGCCTCCGTAGTACGTACATAATGTTATGATAATTTATAATGGAATCAGGAAATGTCAAAATATGTAGATCTTTCTAAAAACTCATTTGTACGTCATGATTTTTCCTGAATTAATTACAGTAAGTTGTTATAAATGGCGTCAATTATAAATAAAATAACACATTGTATGCTTAATTAACTGTAGTCCAAACACGCTTGGACGTTTTGTTGAGATTCACATTCATAAATAAATTCATTACACTACAAAATCATTCGCAACCAAAGCCAATAGAATAGACAATATAATAACCAGGAAGTTCTTACCTTTGTAATAGCAGTAAAAGCGAACGTTGACGAAATCCGTCTCTCGGTGGCAAGGTTAAGTGTAGTGTGACTGGAGCTCACGGTTTGAGACTCCACATCAATCACCCGGGATCATCCGGATCTGCTCCATATTTATTTATCTGGAGCAGGCGAGGCTGCCGCGGGCGATACACTCAATTGAATTATATACCCGCTTGCTGGTGTAATGTTACGTTCTGATTAAAGATAAAGCGTATTACATTCAATAAATCATCGCTACGTTGTTCACAGTACATAAGTTAAGCCGTGTTATCTATAATTACAATATAGTAAAACGTTAATTTCGTACCTGAGTGAGATGCGTTATCTTGTTGCAGTATTATTCGAAGCGACGTCTCTAAGATATTCAATTCCTTACAATTAAAATGCATGACACTAAGTGTTATGAATGATTCATTACTGCCGCCGGTAAAAGGATCGAATGTTCTCTACAATATATTTTATAAAATAAAAACATTAACAAAAAATATATTGGTATCTATATTTCTTTCATAATAATTATGCTAAGATCGTATTCGCTTTGACAGATGAAAAACGTTTTAGAATAGATAATGAAACTCATAAATGCACATCTTTTATAAAGGGATTGTAATAGAATTCACCTATTCAGAGTGAGCTGGAGTACCTATATAAATATAAAATAATATTAATCCGTCCTTGTTTTTTGTATTCTGAGTGATAAGGACGGGAGATGGTGACGGCTAATCCGCGCGTACACCAATCGCATCAATCTTCTGAATGCGGAGCTTTTTAAAAAGGTCCCTCAAGATTAGTGGTAGACGTGACACGTTAGTGAATACGGTTTTTAAAGGCTCGATAACGATGTTTCTCGTTTTGGTTAGCGAGAAAAAAGAGGTTGGTTCTAAAATAGGGGTTAGTTTTTATGGTGAATTTTCAATTAATCTATTTTTTTTAACTTTTCACTCAAAAACGTTTTGAGCCATTTCACAATTTGCCTCCCTCTTTAAGACCTCTGCTTACCGCTTAAACATATTCGCAACGTTATAACATGCAGTTTATCTACAAATGCCTTGAGTGGCACTTAATCAAAATCCTTCCGCAGACGATTAATCAAGTACCATAAGATTTGTCACTATCATGACGAAGCAAATGTTGCGATAGTGTTCCATTATTCCCATTACGGGCACTATCACTTCGGGACACACGTCGTGAGGTCTCGGACACTCCAACACTCACGACACTCCGATAAACCGTTTCGCGTGAATTATTCACGAGAGCGGGAGACGTGTACGTCAATCTGACGAGTGTTGGGAGAGGTGTCCGACACTTGACAGTGTTAATGAATGGCTGTCCCTACTTCCTATATCCGTGTGATATGCTCAACCTGAGATCGATGGTGACTAAACAGAATCTGGTTTTCCTCTTGATGTTTTGGTTTCGGAGATTTTAAGACAAGCTTTAATAAAATATTACTGAAAAAGTATTGTACAATTAAAATCCCTTAAACCTTCTATATTTACTTTATATTCATGGTGCGTCCGTGTATTTTTGTCACCCTATATACCAATTGTAATATTTATTTTCTTTTTACAGGTATGTGAAGATAACATCTCTATTCAAGGAGGTAATGTGTTCAACTAAGATATGATATTGTCACTGTACATCGGTACTAAACCTCTAAGTATATCCTCAAATAAGGCAGGGTAGTACAAATAAAATTGACACCAATTCACTTGCAATAAATACCGAACTGTATTATATAGGCAATAAGGATAGTAATTACTTAAAGCCTTCGTTTGTATTTTCTAAAAGTATTAGTTGTAGTGTTAGTGTACGTGTATCGGAACATGTTTAGTTTGTAACAACTTTTGTTATTTGATTACTATCGTGTCGAACAAAAAGACAATCGTAGTTGAGACCTTGTCGAACAACGTTCGAGGGCTCGAACATGTTTATTACGTTCAAATATTTCAACTTTAACAACCAATTTGACTTTATCTTGTTTTGTTTATATCGGTATGTTTATTACTGTGAAAATGACTATAGACATTTACATCGATACAACATAATAAGACCCTTGAACACGCTCAACTAAACAAAGGTCTGTCTTTGAACTAAAATATATAAATTATACTGGCACTGTCGACGTAGTTTTATTGGTCCCTATTAGCTGTTCTATTTTGATATACGCGTTCACGTGCAAATCACTTCATCCTATCGTGTGAAAAGGTTGGCTACAAATAATAACATGGTACACAATTGATACAGACAGAAAAGAGAAATAGGAGTGGACCGAGAACGTTGCCCTGGGGAACACCGCTCGTAACGCGCAGCGCTCGACCACTTGTCGTCTCGTTTTTCTCTACACCTATTTATCACTTCCCACTTGCCGTAATAAGTTATACACATAAATTCTCTTTACCATTTTTAGGTAGAAATTATGTTCACTTTATGGTCTATCATGTCAAATGCTGCATAAGCGAATATATCAACTACTCTCTCCTTTTTAGTAGAATTTGTTATTAATCGCTTGTTTGGAATTTAGAAAATATACCGTTTGAATTCTTACTCCATAATTTAAAACCTTGTACCGTCCAAGTATAGTATACGTTACAAAATAAACAATAGCATCATTACACAATGAATCAAATCTATTCGTTTCTATTTCTCTCGAATGTAACAGCTAAATGTAGGAATGTAAAATAGTGCACGTATTTGCATGTGTCACGACAAAGCGAGTTATAGTATCTGTGTGTCAGAGAGTAACAAAGATTGTAGTGTTGCAGTTTCCGACTCATAAACAGTTATTTTGTAATAGCAGGAAGTTAAAGCTGTGGAGCGTGAGTGCCACGGGAGAACGCTCGCGCTCGTTATACTCAGACGTGGTGACGTGATCTATATCTCAAAGGTTTAGGACTTGCGTGCTGACTTGCACTTTATGTTCCAACACCGCTCTTGACCTTTTCAAGCTTAGACACACAGATATACATAAAGTTACAAAGGTTAAAATATTAAGTTCTGTCAAATGTTCAAACAAAAGTAAACAGAAATTTGAACTGTAAATAAGCATCTAAATCAGCTGATACAATATCCCCTGTAATCCGATCACAGGCGTGAAATATTTTACCCCTCGCCCCAGAGTTCAGAGTTTTTAGATAATTAACCTTATTTTATGTCCCCCGAGTAATTTTTCCCGTTGCAGCTTAAGAAAAGTTTATTACCGTACAAATTGGGCAAATTTCAACTTTATGCGTCCCTGATTAACTTGAGTAACATTCCGTCTTTGTTATTCAGCACTGGAACACGATGTTGATAAATTTTTGACTTACGCGTTCCTCTTGTCGCAGTAAAACCGCACAAAGCAACATTAAGCCAGCAACCTGTTGTAAAACTTTTATTCCGACTATAATGTTGACGGCCGCGAATGTCGTGTCACTGCAACTCAATTTCAAACTTGGTACATTACATTAAAGTAGTTAATTGTGTAGCGCGCTGTGGGACAGTCACGTTCTTGTAACTGCGATATTTACACAAATGTAGAGCGCCTGAAAAAAATAAAGCAATTTATTGTTGAAAGCTTACTAATCAGTTCATAGGATGGACAAATCTGAAGCTCGATATACTTAGTATGAAAGCTGAACACTTGAGATTTGTTTGCATTGTTACTCCACGAATAAAAAGCTCTTAGTTTGAAGTAATGTGTAACAAAAGTAACAGCTAAAGTAAACTCTTGTCCCACATCCGCGAGGTGACTCGCGTGTTTGTGGACTCGAGTCTCAAGTCACTCGACTGCCCGTAACATCCTTTACATGAAAAATTGTCATCGCTGTACATTCCGACTAAATGTTATTTGTGGAGCTCTTTAAAACATTCATCGTGAGTTTTTTCTCCACAATTTCTATCGTTATACTTTGTAAAAGTTTGAAAAGGGACAGTAAATAGAGTTTTGTTTGTATAATACTTAGGGAGTTCTCAAGAGTTTACGAGAGTTAAGTTGTTTCACATATACGAGTTGATATTCAGCGAGAGGGTACATGTTATTAGCTACTTCAAACGTATGAAAGAACACATTTACTAAGAGACGTTGAAACAACTTCGCAACATTTGTCATTATCGTAAAGACAGCCGGATAATATATTATGAATCTCAGAAAATGTTCAAATATACAGGAGATATTTAAGTTTATTCAAGTCTACTGGAACAAGAGCTGATGATGATCTTGGTTGCTTTTATATGGTATTTTCATTCTAATGGAAGTAGGTTTATATATTGCATAATACATACATTCTCTGACCAGATTGGAGATATCCTAAAAACAGGACAGCTTAGAAGTACCCTGAACAGAAGAGCATGCATGATGCATCGGATGGGGAGTGAATGAAGCAAGAGAGATATGCCAGGATCGTTACAAATGGCATTCCGTAGTCTCTGCCTACCTCTCCGGGAAATAGGCGTGAGTCTATGTACATACTATTCAACATTAATGATCTTAAAACCGATTCCGGACTCCCGTAAACTACCCAATAGAAAAAATATCTCGAGTTCTGACAATAGCTGCTCATGCTGGCACCACTGAGGCAACGGCTGCCACATTGTCCCTCAGTCACATTGTTACAACTTCCCATAAAGATTACCATCAACACTAGCATTACCGTTACTGACTTAATTAATGTGAGCAACTTCACATATACGTACAACAATAGCGGCAATTAAAAATGGCGCCGTTCCAAGCGCGTATAGACACAGGATCACTAGAAAGCCTGCTGTCCAAAAATGGTTAGACGTGTTGAGCTTAATTGCATGTGGCTGAACTGAGCTGAGCCGCGCCGCCGCGCGTCACGCCGACTCGCGGTCGCGCCCACTCCTTACACTATGCGAACTGCGTAGGCGACGACGCAATGCAGAGAAACATACTTAGCTAATTACTGGTATGTGTAAGATATGAACCGATGATGAGCCAAGTGGAGAGACCGACAGACTGCTACGCCGAGGGTCTCGGGTTCGAATCCACGACACGCCCTAATGACTTTTCGAAGTTAAGTGCGTATTAAATTGTTAATTATCACTGCTTATCGGTGAGGAAAAGCATCGTGAGAAAACCTGCATGTCCGAGATTTCTCTATAATGTTCTCCTTCTCATAATGAGAAGAGGCCCGTGCCCAGCAGTGGGACAGTATATACGACTGATGATAAATCGATGATAAAATGGATTATTAAAAATCATTTCAAAGACAAAACAAGTAAAAAATTTATAGGTAATGTTAATAAATAACCCAGACACATTAAAGAGCCGTAATTTCCCGCAACTTTAATATTTAAGAACTGTCGCATCACCGACATAATTCTGTTAACCACTTAAACGATCTACCAAGTAAAACCCTAAAAATTACATAAGTGTCAAGTACCCACTTAGGCAGTGATATTAAATCTCATATAAATATAAAAGTGCAGTAAAAAGTGAGCTTTGTCCGAACTCGGCATTAAACACACTTCATCACAGTGACGGCGCATAAAACCCAAGCCACGCTGTAGTGCGGCTTTCGACAGGGTCACTGTAACAGTATTTTGTCAGGGTTTTTTAAGACTGTTCAAAATCAACAAAAATTCTCTTCTGTTCAGTATCAACGAATTCATAAAATTATCAACGGCTTCGATAATAATACGACATCGATTTGCAAAATACGGCTTATAAATAAAATTATCACAACCATAAGCTGATCATCATCAGACCTGTATATAAACTGTCCCACTGCTGGGCACGGGCTTTTTCTCACTATGAGAAGGGGAAGGCCATAGTCCACTACGCTGGCCTAGGGTGGGTTAGCGGAGTTCACATGTCTTTCGAGAACATAATGGAGAACTCTCAGACATGCAGGTTTCCTCACAATGTTTTCCTTCACCGTTTAGCAAGTGATAATTAACAATTTAATTCGCACATAACTCCGAAAAGTCCAATGACTTTCACTTGTCCACGGCGCGCACCAATGTGCGAATTGCAATAACAGGCTAGGCTGATTAGTCAGCAATACTATAATTAACTATCTAACTATAATTATAGAGATGTTATGTGGAGATTATTTAAAATTCTGATAAATTAGATTACATTTCAAATCGACAGTGCACTTATGCAATAGTGTGGACCAAGACTAAGTGAGCAATGGAAGCCGGATTCCCAAAATTAAAACATATTATATTACTGTGAAGTGCTGGAGTTTATGTGCCACTATAAAGTAAACATTAAGTGTATCTTTAACGCCGAGTGTCAGTTGTAGAGTTAAGTGTCAGTCGTTCTGTGGCTTTATAACTTGAGTAATTCAATTTAAAATAGTTTTAAGATGCTATCATAGATAGTTCTACAGATTCTTATAACACGATATTCCTTAATTAATCAATATCTGCCCGTTCTATCTTATTTTGTTATAACTAACTAAAACTCGACTGCCTCGTTGGTCTCGCGGCATAAATGTGCCCGTGGGATTGGGAGGTCTCGGGTTCGATTCCCGGGTCGGGCAAAGTGTTATTGGGTTTTTCCGTTAGGAAATTCTCAGTAGTAGCACGGAGTCTGGTAATGTGCCCGGTACGGCAATAGGGTCGCCCCCTATTATGTGGGACCTAAACATTCATGGCGAAATGTGGGTGTAATATTACACCTCTGCCTACCCCTTCGGGGATACAGGCGTGAGTCTATAAAAAAACTGACTAAAATACTGAGATCTCTGTCTGTAAAACATAATACGTATATGTGCCGAAATATCGGTTACTCCAAACAAAGGTACGTGGTATATAACCCGAAAGACAATTTAAAATAAGTTTAAATGACCACGAAAGTTTAAATTCCTACAATACGTATATTTGTGCGAATGTTAACTTTGAAAGACTTAACCTTATTGTGGCCACAATAGAGCAAACAAAACGTCGAGCAAAAGTAAAAGCGAAATATGAAAATACAGGAGTTTTCTTTTTTGTTTATTTTAAAGACCTATTGATAGTTGTTTAATATTAATACCAAACTGATAAAAACAGATAATTTTAAAGTTTACTTTTCATTATTTTCTCGAATTCAACCGCCATCAAACACTATTCTAACAAACGTATTTACTACTAGCTATCCTGAGTGGTCTTTGTGTCTGTGCCTGCAATATTTGTTCTACCTGACAAAGGTTCACAACAACTGCGCCAGTTGCTTTTAAAACAATACTACACTATCACAAATTCTCAATATACGTTCACCCCTGTCATTACAATAACAAACTTTACCCCTTTACAATAATACTTCCTATACAAGTTTTTTTATTCGGTAGAATTTCCACGTTTATCCCATAAATTAGTCGTTAGTGCACAATGCGAGTGGGAGAGCACAGCTGACGCTCCCCATGTTTTTGTTTCATTTCAACATCAAACCACCGTGATATGGAAAAGAAATAACCTTAGGAACGATTATTTATTTCGCTGAGAACCTCCAACCCGCGATATAATAACGCTAACCGTTTCACGTAGTGACTTCGGTAGAGACGAATGATACTGCTAACTATAAATACAATGTGATCTCGTAAAATACATAAGTAGTATTTGGTTAAACGTTTTATTCTGTCTCAATAACAGACCCAAACTTTGATCATTTGATCAATTTGTATCATATTTATGATACAATATTCACTGGTGACTTTAAATATTTGCCAAATGTATAGCGCTACAAAATCGTATTTACAATGTCTATGAGACCATATCAATCTCTACCTGATCCATGCCTCCAATTTTCACGAGTAAATAAAACCAGGGCTGTTTTCATTTTCAAGTTAATTGGCGACTTCATATGTGCCCACCAAAGTCCTTCGAGCCGGACTTAGGCAGGTTCGGCTTAATAAATGCTTGTCCCACGGCAATAGATGGCATTCGACTTGACCAGGCTTTATCCGCTGACCTAAATTCAGTTCATATTTCCGTTTCTGTGGGTTTTAGTCTAAAGATTTTTCAGGTAGTACCTTTTTTTTAAATGGAAGTTTTAAGTTAACCCAATAACTTTGAGGCGCTACAGTGTGGTGTGTACTTAAATGAAATTCTCAATACGCACGAAGCAACGTACTACCTTTACCTACCTTACTTTTGCTATTTGTATAATGTACCATATATACTCATTTACTACTTCGAAAATCCACAAAGTAGGATACTACTAGACACGAGATAGTTTGAGCAGACCAGCTCGACAAAGCAAATCTTCTCACAAATATCAACGTAAAAGTTTGTTAGACATTGACATTTTACCTTTAGCAAACGAAAACCCAGAGGCCCTATCTTTCACCCTTTTAGTTCCCTGCTCACTATCAATTCCTCCTTCCTTACGGTGAGCAATAGCTTCAATGTGTTTTCTTAAGCGTAGCATAGGTGGGTTATCATTGGAAAGGTGATGGCACTTGTACCGTAATAAGCACAAAAAGAGGATAAGGTTTTTAAATACCTGAAATATTCTGTCATGTTGTACATTTTGAGGCTATGGTGAATGAAGGCACCACATAACTCGTCCATCGTCACGCGCTGTACATCAGGCACGTAGTAGCTTTATTCCATTTTAAACCGTGTGTGTAGTGACGTGCATACGTGTGCAATATATTTTAGTATATCATAAGCGGTATAAAAACCTTCATATGAAGGTCGTTACGGAGCGCGGGAGGATGGGGACCGTTCCCGCCGAGATGAGATGATACCCTAAAAACGACTCGTATTAAAGTTTTAGCTTACACAATACTTTCTTTGTGGAGTTGGGGCGTCCAATTTACTAGTAATATTGACATGAGAATAAAGGACTTTTTGGTGTATGAAGTAAAAATATGCTGAATGAAATATCCTGAGATATAATAAGAAGTTTTACGTCATACTCGTGAATTGATGCTAATTTTGGTAGGTTGACAATCTTGAAGAATTTAATATTGGAGTGAACATGTTATTTTTACATGAAATCCTTAGTTGCCACGCCAAATGCAATCCAGTCGCGTGTAGTTTTTATTCAAGCAATAATTACCTTATTTAAACCTACAAGGCTAGCTGATTTAAGTTTTGACTGGTTATTTTTAATTTAAATAATTTATTGTTTACTAGTATGCGGCACTTGCAAGATTATTATAGCCACAAAGTTGTAATTTTTGTGAAACGAGTTAATGCTCCTGCTACAACACTTTTTGTTCAAGCGTCAGACTTAGGTACAGGTTACCGAGGGTAACATTCCCAAGTGTTAAAATATTATTTCACAGTACAATCCATCCGTAATATTTTTATGTTCACACTCAATATATTAGAAATAACAAAGAATATTTCAATGCATTTCAATATCTACCGTGCGGTTCTTACAAAAACAACATTGCGTCGGATGCTCACACCACGCCACGTTTAAATTCTTTTTTAAATCTACGTATATTTTACATTGATGTACGCGGCGCAGGTGGAGACTTCCTCATGTAGTCTTGCAAATGTATTCACCACCCTATCGATGCAATTGTGGTCTTTACGACTATTGTCATAAGGGTTAAAGCAGTTTGCGGCGACGTGACAGAGTGTAGTGAGAATCGGATAGTATGAAACAGTTTGTACGCATCGATGATTCTCTGTACCATGAATAAGTTAGCAGTTACCACCCTGTTTTCGGGGAGCGTACGAAACAATGTTTTTGTAAAGAAAATGTTGTGTACATAATACTTGTAGCTGCGGAGGCTTTTGAGGAAATTGCAGCAACACAATATGGCACAGGGAAATGACGTAATCAATACCCGCTTCCGTCTTCCGTCGAACGACAAAAATTTATATTGTTACTTTGTACCTACTGTTATATGGCTTTGGGTATCCTTAACGTACACTTGTGTCGCCACTAACAGTGGAAGCCAACGTGGGCTGTTTTAAATGTGTTTGCTCCATATATTGTGACCCAATATTGCTTTTAGGGGTGGTTCATCGTATACTTGAAGGCACACACTTCGCAGAGTCGCTGTTGGTAAACGCAGAAACATTATACCGGCGGCGTGTATTACAAAAACCTAATTCAATTACAGTTTAGCGTCGGTAAAGAGGTGCGAACACGCGAGCTGTTCATTCCCCCCTCCCCTCCACTGACGCGGCACGCGAACAAATACCTTCAAATAACCATATGAACAACCAGGTAATCTGAAGCTTCTAATAAATACTCGCCGGGGAACCGAAAATTTGCATTTTAAAGTTGGTAAAAGCGCTTTGTTTTTACAACAATATGCGTTATCACGTCATCTACGCTTTGGTTGATTACAGAATCATTCTAAAACAATTTTAGTTTGAAATATGACTGTTATTTATCAGCTACTTTAAGTGCAGTTGATACTCGTATTCATTGCACCACCGGCAACCGCAGAAGCAGCTAAAACTACTTCATTGTTCAACAAAGTCCTCTGCATCTCATTTACGTTAACTTGATTCCACTCACCGCTCAGAACGCTCAGAACTATTTGAATACTTGAAGCGTACTCGAAACTTATATCAATATTGCGTAGACGCGAATGTTTACGTAAAGAATTATAGTACGCATTGGAGTACCTAAGCTTTAAGTTCCATTGATGTGTTCTGAGCAAATCAAACGAGTCTTCGAAGCTAAATATTTGTGAGCACAATGCAGCATTTCCCGATGGAATGTCTTGGACAGCGGTGAGTGGCGTGTGTGCCCATTGTGACCCACCATTGTCAGCATAACGGTCGAGTGGCGGGTGTTACGAATCAATATTTGTGGACGGAACCGCAGCACCAGAACACATTGTAAATAACTTTTGCGTTTCGACTACAGGATACGATCCGGTTGCCTTTTTTAAATCTTTTAATCCGATGACGGACGACGGAATGAGTAAAATCACGAATAACATTCAAAATATCGCCGCTCAAAACGCCAGGTATCGGGTTACTTAAAGCACATAACGTTTTTGCTTTTACGAGTATTGAATGTTCAAAGGCGCTTAATTTAAAAATACAGATTTTGCTCACATTTTCTGTGTGACCCTTTTGATGTTATTGTAACTTTCTATAATATATTTCAACGCTTATTTTTTCAGAAATTTTAACAAATGTTGGTTGGTACACAAAAGCTTACGCTTCAGTAGCAAACCGTTTAGTATCATTAAGGTTTTTTTGTCCGTGTCGTGTGAAGTTAGTGAAGTAGTTAGCGCCCTATAATTTGGTGTGTAGTGTATTGTGCTCGGCGTCGTATCCTTTGTATCCCTAGTGCCAGTGTTCCTGTCGTCCCCGCGGCCTCCGTACAAACTTAAACTATAAACGAGTTTTTTACTTTTTCTTGTATCTTTACAAACTTATAGAATATATTCTGCTTTCGTTGTTCTGTTATTTGTTTAGTGTAGTATATTCTTATAACGTGCATAAGATTACCAGTATTGTATAACTTTGCTTTCGGACTCTATATAAAATCTCACCTTTCTTTAATTTGGCTGAGAATTTTCAGGACCTAGTTATTTTTTAACGCATTTTGCTAATCATAAAAACTCAACATTAATCCCACATTTTATAACTCACCTCCGTAAATCCTTTCTCGTGAAATTTAAAGTATTCCTTTGCAAAAGTAATACGTGCTCAGTAGTAAGTTTCTTGCAGCATTTCTATTAATTCATGCGTACCCTCGTGTCTCAGGGCCGGGATGAGTCTGTCGAGAGTGCGGGCACATTTCATGTTCAACCTTACTAACTTTCTAGCGAGTTGTACGGCGCGCGGCGTTTATCGCACCACGGCCACTTTCATATATTTTTATTACGTATAAAGTTTTATTTAAGTGCATTGAGTTGGTGTTGATGAGACGCTTTATTATAACGTGACTTTATGCCCTCCAACCATAAAGTAGTGGAGTACTTGAGTGTCGGACTCATACGGGCCGCTGTAGTGTGGTCACGGATCTCTGGCTTCGAAGTACTTGCCGCTATGAAAATACTGAACGTCCTCTGCAAACTACATCTCATGAAATAAAGTTTTCGCTTTGTAGCATTATGCAGTAAAACTTGATGAAGTTTTCAAGACCTGTTTCTTTATAGGTTTCGTATTATTCCAACACAGACGAACTCTGTGTGTCCTTTGAATTTTATGAACGAAAGTTATTTCTGTACTTATTATACATTCATTGAATATGGTTGATATTATTATAATAGTATTTCTAACGTCCATATATCTTTTTTAATGTGAGTTTTTTTATTTTAAACCCTGTTCCAATGGCATACTGATGAATCTATCCACATAGCTTTGCCGCACCATTACGCTAAATTTTACATTCCGAAACTCGCATAAACCAACTTCTACAAGTTTGTACTTTTTTCCATAATACTAATGTCGCTATTTCCTAGTACCTACTTAGAATTATAAAAATTAATTATAACGTTTTCCTCAATAAGAAAGTCAATAATATTAGAGCTTATTTGGAAGTATGCGTTCTTAACGTTCGTGGTCAGTGTGAGTTTCGACTCAATCAGCTCTGTAAGTGCTGTTTTATTTGTGTCGAGTTATGACGTGTTAAATGTCAACGGTTGATTGGAGCACGTCGCGCGGGCGGAGGGGTCGGGCATCGTGAATTATTGCCGCTTTACTTCCTCAACAATATCCATATTACTTGTTAACTTTTAACACCAATATCTCATAAATTATATTGATTTTTATAAGTGTGGCTTTTGACCCGTCTACTTAAAACATCTATAGTTCTGAATGATGCCGCGTTATGAGCTTAGTCAGCACGTCCCGAGGGCCAATTTGAATATTATGAGGTTCATAATTCGTCACGTCACCTTCCATTTAAATGTTATGACGTTTTATATGAGGTGCTATGATTTATTTTATGGGAATGACACCTCAGCGTATCATCGAGATTGCGATCATTGTGGACACCTTGCGCTTTGGTTTTATGGGATCGGCATTCTGCGCGGTGTTTTATTCTTTTTTATTATTACGGCAAAAAAGTTTTGTAATTCGTCAAAATAATATACCACATTAATTATTATGACTTCAGTGTGGTGTCGCTCGTTTTATAATTATATAGTATCTTTTAAAACAATACAGTCGATTCTTTTTATACTTTTTATTCCGATAAAACTCTGAGTACCCTCTTTTGAATAGCCAAGAGTGTGTCGATTAGGGAGATCGCAGAAATCACGAAACAGTGTGTCCCCGGAGGTCTATAAAGCGAACGGCGTTCTGCCGCCTCGGCGAAGGGAACTTAATAAGCCTAGGGCTCCCCTAGGCACCCCGCTCGCGCCTATTGTTATTACCTACCGTGCCTACAGCCAAAGTGGTTTTATTTAAGTAACCAACAAACCCTTTATCAAAGTAATTTTGTATAAATGAGCTCGTTTGTTTGCTTCAGTAATTGTATTCGTAGCAAATAACTGTTATTATCGTTACGCTGAAATCGAAGTTACGCTTTCGATAAGTGCTGCCGTCAACCATTGTCGACTTCAAATGTAGATTCAAGCATTACTGAGTATGATATTGTTATTAGCTGCTATTTCTGGGTATATTTATAAATATATCTGTTATCGTTGTATTTTGAAAAGCACTTAAAATTTCAATTCGGCGTACTGTTGAAGCACGACAGAATATGACATTGTCAAAAGTATGTAGACAACTAAGAATTTTAAATGTATTGTTTACCGTTATTAATTACCTATTGTTGATCAGTGTAGGACTGTAGGTGGTCCTAAATTGCATTCGAAACTTCATAAGTGTTCCATTTCAAAACTTAATGATAGTGTTGGCTGTTAATTTATTCGCTACTACTGTTGGCACCACATTCAAGGCATCGCTTAGGGTCGGCGCAAACGGGCCACCGACCACAGCCACTGGTGGCCAGCGACAGCCACTTAACACACTTTTTCATAAATTTTGTATAGAGACGCCGCACACGTGTGGACGGTGGCGGCCACTCGCTACAGAAGTAAAATATATGAAAAAGTGTGTTAAGTGGCTGTCGCTGGCCACCAGTGGATGGAGGTATTCCACGAAGCACACCCAAACGAAGCACACCCAGACGAAGCACACCTAAAGCCACTTAGCACACCCGTTAGGTGGGCTTCAAATAAAATATTAAAATAATTAATTTCCTATTCCACGAAGCACACCTACGAATGTCACTCGCATAGTGCGGGGACTAAGAAATAAAAATTTCGATAGAAGAAAATATTTATTACTTAAAAGTCTAACTTAAATTCTAACATCATTCAGTTTCATTATAATCATGTGACACAATATTATGTCATTTTTCTAATCTTACTATCTAAAATCACAGATTGTTTCATAATTCTGTCCAAAAAAGTAATATTTTTTTATTTTAACTATTATTCTACTCTTTTCCTTTTTTGTGCTCTTAATAAAATCACATATTGTTTCATAATTATGCAATAAAAACTTGGACAAATATCAAAAATATTGTTTTACATAGAAATCCACATATGTTGAAGTTTCCTTATGGCTGTTTAGTGAATAATAAAAATACCTTAAGGTAAAAGCACTTATGCTTGACACATTAAGGACAAATCAGACTTCATTCTCAAATATAAAATGTATTTATCAATTAATTACAGTTGCAAATATTTTTACAATTAGAGCAACATTCAGAGATTAACTTTCTTACATATTTTTTTTTAAATCTGTTGTAGATTCAATAAACATCTCAATTTCCTTAGGTTTGTCGTAAACACTAAATCCACCAATAATAGACATCAATTGGCACTAATAGTAGACATGACTTTACCCATAATTATGCAAGAGACTTTGTCAAAGTTGTGACGTGGATGGGAATCTGCATCGGTATTCATAGATACTAATAGTTGACATCTATTATACCCCAATAGTTGACACTAAATACTAATAGTTGACATCTAGTATACCCGAATAGTTGACACTGTCTGTCAATGAAACTCAGAAAGTTCCTGACTTTATTGTTACAACATAAGGCTAAATTTGCATTAAAATTAGCTAACAAATTCAGTTTGATGTAACCCTACAAGATGACACATGTGTCACATTTTAGGTTTTGTCTCATTTTAATATACCAAAACAAGCCAAAATAACAAAGAATTGGTCCTAATAGATCAACCTTTTCATACAGTTTTAATATTGAAATTAACAATAGCGTATAATCATGAACATAAGAAGAGTCATAACTGTAAAAAGTCAGTTGCCTTACGTAAAACGCTAAGAATTACACGCAACGTGCCGACCTACTCACATTGTTTGTTATAAACTAATACAATTTTGAAATTTGCTTCTGAATATGTACACAAGCTTTTGAATATGTATCAAAGATAGCACTAGGTATCTTAAACATCACTAACAATGTTATTTAAATGATTAGTTTTCTTATTAGAAACGTTTTTTGTGAAAATATCATCTATTAGATCAGTGTCCAGCATTAGTGATTTTACCTTAATTTAACATAAAAAGTCACAGATTCTTTCATAATTGCAATAAAAACTTGGACAAATATCAAAAACATGCATACATACATACATACATAACGTCACGCCTTTTATCTCCGGAGGGGTAGGCAGAGGTGTATTTCTACACCCACTTTTCGCCAGATATACTTTAGTCCCACGTAATAAGGGGCGAGCCTATTGCCGTACCGGGCACATTTCCAGACTCCGTGCTGCTACTGAGAATTTCGTGACAGAAAAACTCAATAACACTGCCCGACCCAGGAATCGAACCCGGGACCTCCCGATCCCACGCGCACATTTATGCCGCGAGACCAACGAGGCAGTCGTATAGGGTTTGATGTCGAGTTTTCCGTCTCTACTCAAAGATGGTATTTGCATCGTGTTATCCCTTAGTCGCCTCTTACGACACCCACGGGAAGATAGGGGGTGGTGACACTTGCCCACCTAACGGGTGTGCTAAGTGGCTTTAGGTGTGCTTCGTCTGGGTGTGCTTCGTTTGGGTGTGCTTCGTGGAATACCTCAGTGGATGTGGTCGGTGGCCCGTTTGCACCGACCCTTATTGTGTAGAATCAAGACAAACAATCACTCTGGTTGTAAGGCTGACAAAATAATAATCAATGCTTGAGTGCCTATATACAAAATAATAGCATAAATAGTACTAACTAGTACTTGTAGACTATTTAATCAGTTTAAAATTTGTAGACAAAACGGTCAGATTGGTTTGGTTAGGGCCGGCTCGCGAGGGCGAATGCGATTACGGATAAAAACGTACAATTCACGATCACGACGAATAAACGGTCGACCGCCTATGCCGGGGTATGCCTACTTACACCACAGACTTTCTTTATTAAAACGTTTCCTGATATCTAAAACATAAAAAAGTAAACTCTGCTAAATCTAGTTTGATTAGAAATCGAATCCAGCCATTGAAAACGAACGTATTGAATACCTTGTTAGAATGGTGATAATGAATCCTGATAACAAATTCCTACACCGTGGTCTAAAAGACCCAGGGCTTTTGTAATGTACAAATGTAATCTGTGCTCAGTGCAAGAAAGTGAATTGCACAGCTGCGTCGGAATCTAGAGCTGTCACGTTGACCTAAAATGTCAGAATGCAAAACAATATTTTTCTGAGCGCTGCACAATTACTTGACAGTTGCGAGTACTAGGCTCTTATATTTAATACTGAAAACACAAGTAGATGAAAAACTCAGAACGGCAACACTACTTCCACATAAATTGCACTTACATAAAATTAAGAACTAAATCATTGTTTTATACTGGGCAGGGTAACCCCAAGTGAGTCGACCGTAAAAACCTAATCTCTGTTAATGATATTGCGTTTTTATGTGACAAGTTCCCAGCTTAAGTAATAGGGACGTTCGTAATGTTTGTGTGTGGAGGGGACAGGGTCCGAACCGGCGACTCTCCGATCGATCGCTCCATCGGTTCCGATGCGTTACTCACCGCCCCTACCCTGCGACGGACATCATTTTACGTCAGGCTCCCTAATTAGCACTGCTTTATTCTCAAATGGGATGTCGTTAAAGCAGCCATTAGGATGGTATTTGCGGGCCCCGTGCAAACAATCTGGCGAGTGCATTCTCTAACAGTATTTAAGCCTGAATGAGTCACTCACACGTAAACTTGTTAATAAGCTCGGCTGCTGAGCGAGCTCGCGGCGCGGACACAGCCAGACGACGAGAGTGCACCAACAACTGTACCTAATTAGAGGTAACCATTTTCATAGCCGTTAAATGTAATTAATCATTGGAGCTAATTGACGTCCGAGCAGCCGCCGAGTAACGCGGTGGAAATAGTCGCGCCACTCGCAACGACAAATAAAACAGCGCGTAAAACCACTAATGTTTACAGAGAGACGCGATAAATGTCAATCGCCGTGTGATTGGATATTCCTGGCTGCCTCTGCCACTGCCACATTTCGGTATTGTAATAGTGATGTCGGAGTATGCTCCCGAGATAATTATTATTTATTTGATACAAAGCCCAACGCGCCCTTGAAAACTTCATTTTCTCGCTTGTCATAAGTAAAATAATGATTGATGATTATGCTAATGAAGGTCGTTCAAAACTTATCCTTAAAAACGACGAACTGCGGAGACAATGCTTTAAATTTCGCCCACGTCACTATAACGAGTACTTCCGTGCAATTAATAAACCGGCGAACACAATACACTATAATGTGATTAGTCCGGCACTCGGCGTACGAAATATATTCGAATCTCATACGTGCAATACAATTCCAGTGCTAACTACGTCTAGTGAACTGTGGAACAACGGAACACGGTCATGCATGGAACATTTAGAATTCGGAACATCGCAGCCCAACACTGGCTGCGCTTTACAGACAATAAAACCGCCATAACCCTTCACCGCTATCAATTTTCTAATGCAGTTAACGTCAGAACTGCACTCGCAGCGCCGGAGTTAACGCTCGTGTGCCGCAGCTACTGAACGTTATTATTACTGCATACAAAAATGGAACACAGGATTTCCGTTAAGCAAGAAACTAATTCTCAGATTGATGCCAAACTTTTGTGTATCAAAGGGTCTAAATTGTATTATCAGAGGATATGTAACATCCATTACTACCTCCCGCGAGATTCCGACCGAACTATAAGTTCGCAACTTTGTTTTGACTTAGTGATGTAGCCTGAATATATGAAGCAAATTGCCAATATACTAGGTAGGTGCCCCGTTGATTACAGACTCCTACGTAAAAGTTAGTTGGCTGTTAGCGGCGTGCGAAGGCCGAATAAAATGCGAGTTTGAATTTTCAAAACGAATTTCCTTTGGGAGCGTTATTTTTTTTCTCTTTCTCAATTTGAGTATCGGGTTTATGGTAAAAGGTTTGAAATGCCTGGGGACAATGGTTATAAAGAGGTGTTGATATGATTTCTTGAAACATAGTGCTATGGTGGTCGTAAAGTCGTGTAGCGGAGTGCATTTCCTCGCCGTGCGTTTTAAAATCCTTCCGGAGTCCATTATGAATGTTATATGACGTCTGACTGTTGGGAAATTACCGTCTGTCAGTCAGTGCGAGCGACTAGCGAGTGTGTGGCGCCGGCAGGGACTATATATAGCGGAACAGCTCACGGTGAAGGCGAAGGCCCAGCAAATAATAGTTTATGAACAATCATAATAACATGTTTACGAATGTGTGGAACCCTCCCCTGTAGTCGTGCCGCCACAGCCTGTACTTATCGAAAGGTTGTTTGTCAATAAAAGTCACATCGGTATATTCGAACAGAATCACTATTGTAACATTTACTTAATCGTTCAGTATAGCACCGTTAACCGTTACACCCTTTTTTCTCACCAAATTAAAGTTATTAAGTTGCTTGTTTTTATTTCAATAATAATTTAGTATTTTCGTTGATGTCACAGTCAATTTTAGTAGACTTTAACTATGGTCAGTAAACTTGATAGTGTTGAGTATTCAAACATGATGCAGCAAAATGGAACTATTTTGACCAAACGTACCTACTCTGTTTAAATATCATTGCAAACATAATAAGTTTTTTACGGACTTTTGCCATCGCTAGCAATATAATCCGCATTCCTATCTCTATTACTTTGGCCCGACCAAATCTGCGCTGACCATTTCAAAATAAAAAAGGTATTTACGGACAACCAGTGTATTGGTTGTTCCAAAATCTGTATTATAAATTCAGGGTCTCGACAGTTCCAGCAGAAGTAAGTACATCGTCGATGTAAAGTTGCGAGTAACAATAGGCCCTGGAGCATGTGTTATTGTCCATTACATATAAAATAGTATCGGAAAACGATTTGGGAGTCCAGACGCTCCCCGGTTCAAAAGAACGGGCCCGCACACTGAAACAACGAAAACTTTTTATAACACACTGAATTGCCGATATCTGGAGTTCCGGTCCAACATGTAGAAGGGATTTGCAAAATATATGCGTTTCTGGTTGCCGATATTGTTTGTGATAAGCTCAATGATTATATGTATTTTATAGGTTAGATTCTTTTTGGTTGACAAGAGGTTCGTTCGTTTATTTATGTCACCCTCAGACGTTCCAATTAATATTATTTCATCCTTGTATTTCACTTTAGAAACTTTAAAATCTCTATGAGTTTTTGTTTTGCTCTCCCTCTCCGAACTTATTCTGTTCGCCATTTGTACTTGACATTTAAATTCATTAATCGTTGCAACTTTTTGAAATGTGCAGCAATCGTCAACGAGGGGCTGCAGAGATATCTCGTTCAGTGCACACGGATGTGTTGTTATCCTCGACTGTATCGTTAGAATCAGAATACGTAGTAAAATGTTGGTCACGATTCCGAGGGCGAAGAGTCCCCGAGGGACGTGTACTTCGCGACCGTTTCACTCCCTGCCTCCCACTCCCTCCCCTCTTGTCTTCCCGACGTGATTGCCACCGATTCAACCGCCACGTATTTACTCACAACTATCAAATCGAAGCATCAACTTTTAACCCTTTGCAACAATAGAATAGTTGCTCTCGACAAACAATAATAAAGTTCCACCCTCCGCTTGTAAATCGTAGGTTGCGCCACTTAACTTGTAAACAGTTCGTAGTGGATTGATGCGTTTTATATTATAAATAGAAAAAGCTTATAATCAGAGCCTGTTATATTGATAATGGCGCGGTCGTGCGAGTCTGTCGAGATTCTTGTGCATAAATGCAACTGTGTGGTGATTCATTTACTTACTATGTATATTAACTTGTAATCTATAGATTTCCGACTTGAAAATTGAGTCGGTCGTAAGCAAGATAAGATTACCGATTAACGAGTTATCTGCTTCGAAAATATCTATTCTATTTTAATCATAATATTTGATCTTAAATTAAACTTAGTAGTGCTCATAGCGAGACTTAGCATGTCGTTCGTAACAGATCGGCAAACTTAAGCAACGCTTGCACAGGTCGCCACTTGGATGGGTGACCGTGTGTGGCATTTACATCTGAGCGCTACCGTGCTTCGGAGGGCACGTAAAGCTGTCGGTCCCGGTTCTTGTCTTAGGATAAGAGTCGTTAGGCAACGTCAGAGGCCGTCGGGCGGTCTGAAAAACTCCGACGCTAGAGTTGGCCACACACTCACACGAAAAACAAAACAAATGAAAATTTAGAGTAGTTTTCAGTGCAGTTTCTTATTTGAGTACCTAGATTTGTTCTATTTTGTTAATCTGACATTGTATTCCATAAACTTATAAAGTTTTGGTACGCTTTTAGATACTAAAATGTATTCTCGACAAAAGTATGATGGACAAAAAATACAATATTATAAATTTTGCCGCACGTTGCATACAATTTAAATATTTTTTAACTGACTACACCTTTGTCCTGGTACGCGACATAGAAGGATTGACTGCTTATTGTGAAATAAAAACACATATATTACAAAGCTATTGGCCAATGGCCTTTCAATAAAAACTGATGGGTGCGTGTGAAGGCATGCGAGGAGTCCCATTATTATTCACATGAAAGATTCAACGCTGACGTGTTATTACGTTTTAAAAAAGCGTGTGTTTTTAAGTGCACGTTGTCGAACGCTGTAATTTTACGAGGCCGATACTCCAGAAGCTGGGTGTTGAATTTTTCAACAGCTTCGTCAGATTGTCGAGAAGTGTCATGGCGAATCACCGCCGTCTCGAGTGGACCCGCTTCGTTTATTGTTTCTTGTTAATGTTAACTTCGAGAAACTGGTCGCTGGTAAGACTGGGTGAGGAATTTAAATAGTCATTGATACAATTCAAATGAGAAACGATGCGTTTTGTTCGAGTAAAAACCCGTGTGAGCTAATTCATGATAGTCCATGAACTTGTTATTTACATATTTATCTAAACATTTGAGAAACCCAGAAGTACTCTAAACTTTTTATTTTCATTTGACTGAAAGCATTTACTTGTAACATGGTCAGATCTTTGCAGTTGTAAGTAGGCAATTAGTAAGAAGTTGGATTTGGAAATGTTACTGCATATCAAATTGAAATAACATCACGAGTGTGTTGCTGATGTACATTTTTATTACGGATTGATTTTACCTACAGGTAAAATCAATGGTACAGGTAAAATGACATGATATTACAATATCATGTCAATGAACTGCACACGTTAACAGTATAAAAAGTACAACATTATTCATTATAACAATACGTGACTTCAACATATAACAACCATGGTGTACCACACTTTGACGACCGGTTGGCGCAACGGGAGTATATGCGACTGCTACGCCAAATGTCGCAGGTTCGATTCCCGCTCAAGTCAAACATTTGTGTGCATGAATATTGATTTTTGTCTTGTTCTGGGCATTTCTATGTCATGTATTTACAAAAAAGTATATATGTATGTTTATCCATTATCTAGTACCCATAGTACCTACAAGGTCTGCTTAGTTTGGGACTAGATGGTTATGTGTGTATGCGGTAGTTACAATATTGAAGAAGAATATTTCTTTACACTTAGCGATTTAAACAAACGTAGTGTACAGTGAGGCATAAACTTAGTGTCGCCTTCATTCAGCAGATAGGAGACGCAGGGGGATGGGATGAGGTCGAGAGGGGAGGGTTACAACTACTTATGTACCTAACGTAAACTTTCACGCCGGTGTCATTGCCACGTTCACACCAAAGCTTCAGCGAAATACAGGCATAATTTTTATGATGTACTGTCAAGTAATGTCCAGACTGGACACGTGTGTGTGAGTGTGTAGTGACTTTAGACTTGTTCATTCATCAAATGTATAGTTTCGTGATAAAGTGTCTGATCATTTTGTGATGTTGTAGATGGTTTTCCTGAAGTGTATTGATTATTAAATTCCATTGGACACCGCGACGAAATATAGTCCATTTACTTTTCTGATGCATAAGCTATATTACTACAAAGTGTCATCAAATAAATAAAACCTAATGCAAATATCATATAATTAATGTTTTGATTAATTCAATCACTTTAATGTTATTTATTGTAAATATATTTATTTCATAACATTTTGGCATCATCGAAGTAGGTATCACAATTTAAGAAGCTCGCTTTTATATTTTTATTTTGTTAGTAAAGAAAATTTTCCTCAGTAACTTGTGCATGTGGTGTTAACCTATAATTAATTGTTACACTAGGAAATGTTGCCTATTGTTTGTAATAAGTTAATGTATCAGTGTAATCAATTGTTGGTTAACCAATTAAAAAATATAATATGAAATATAAATATAAATATCAGTAGCTCCAAGCTTGTTTACAGTTTAGTCACCCTATCTAAGAAGGCCGATGAAATCGTTGTCAATAGGCACTTTGTCTGTAATTGAGCGTCGCGTCGTTTCAGCGGCGAGTTGCGTCTAACCTGTAATTCAGCCGAAGCGTCTAGCGCTGCACTCGCTTTAAATAACACTACGTAAAGCTAGGTTTCCACCGCCAAAGAGTAATGAGCTGGAAAAGGATAAGCGGAGCGGACTTCGCCTTTACGTTTCGGTTTGCCTTTCCACCAAAAAATTGTTCAGCCGTCTAATGCCCACCGAAAAAAGCAATAGACCAGAAAGGAGCAAAGGGCGCCGATCGGAAAATGAGAAATAGAAAATGATAGCTAGATTTAATTTTATTCATGACTGTTCCGTTTTTTTACAAATGAACGAGCTCATTTTACTTTTGTCGTCATTTAACCCCGACTCTATTGATGGAAACACAAGCACCTATGCAGTTTTCTCTTGCGAGATAAACATGTCATTAATGGGTCCGCTCCGCTCGCAGAAGCAAGCGGCCTTAACAACTGTTATGTTATTCTTCTATCTACCAATTATTGTGCTGCAATAGTTGCTTACCCGCAGTTATTCTAAGAACTGTTTAATTGTATTATATCTTATGTTTTGTTTCTTATTTTGTTCTTGTCCGCACATATTGTGATGATGTCTATTTTCGTCGGGTAACGTTTAGTTTGTAAATCATTTATTTGTCGACACAACAGCTTCTGCGGACGGATTGTACTGCGACGATCAATGGTCTAATTATCTAGTTCTATTTATGACATCACTATTCAGAGCAAATTGTCATTTGTCCGTCCGTCGGTGTTACTTGTGTATTGGAATGCTGCGTATCTTTATATATTTTATGTCAATGAACTCTTCTAACTCGCGTGCGTCCTTCGTTTGTGTGAGTCCCGGAATCGTTTAGTATCATAAGTTCACCCACACACATATACCTACCGTCACTTTCTGTAACATACATTTCCATCATAGTTCTGAACATGATCGCGAGTTGCCTACATTATAAGATGTTCCTGTTACACAAGATTCACAATGGAAGGCTACTACAGCACTTAATCTGCATTAATTATTTAAGTATTATGTAAGTTCCTAATTACTATTTACAAGTAATTAATTACAATGTGAAACAGTTGCAGCTCCTTACAAAAACAAAATATGTAACATAACACTGGCGATTAAAAAGAGTGGCCACGAGTTTTATTGCCCGTTCTTTCTCGTGGTTCTACCTATTGCTTTGCGAATGGGCAGTAAATGTAAATGTAGAAGCATTAAGTAATTTATTTTAAAATTTGACGTTCATAAGCGTCACCTTGTGACCTAGATGAATAAATGATTTTGACTTGACTTTGACTTCACCTTCGTGAAACTAGAGAGGCAAGTAGAATATCTTAAAATATTTACCTATATGTATCACAGAACGACTTAAATGTGTCGCTACACTTACTTGGGTCTTATCAACCCTACCAGCACTGGCTGAGTTATACACTGAGATAACTAAACATGAATACGTGACGGCTTTTTCAAACTCCGTATACAATATATGTACATACTACACGTCTGGTAGTAATATTCATACATTATTATCATCTGTGCGTCAAGTAAACCATTCGTTTTTGACAGACGCTTCACCATTTGAAGCTCGCCATTAATATCGCAGTAAAGGCGCAGTATTAACGTCTTCCATGAATACCAAGCAGCTATCTTATTCACCAGAAAACATTTCATTTTCAAATAAACCCGGTGTTAATGTGTGTTCAATATATATTTTATTATTTGATTTATGATGCTTTCCCATCAAGGCGCTTTGTGGTAAAATATTGCGCGCCGTGAATTTGTTTAATTTTAAAAGGTTATGTTATGATACAAGTTTATAATATTATTTTAAATTGTTTTTCGGGATATATACCACGTACCTTTGTTTGGAGTAACCGATATTTCGGCACTGTTGCAAGCGCCATGTTCTATGTAAAACCCGTGAAAATAACAAAGTCAAACCGCGAGCTGACGTAGTTAGTATAGTATGTCGTGATCGGGTACAGTGCGATAGTGATAACAGTGCCAGTGGTGTTGAACGCAAAAAACGAGTAAGAAAGCGGGTAGACCGCTATACTTGCTCGTAACATTCACCCACCCGCAATACCCTCAGTACATCCGTGAACATGGCGCTTGCAACAGTGCCGAAATATCGGTTACTCCAAACAAAGGTACGTGGTATATATCCCGAAAAACAATTTAAAATAAGTTTTAATGACCACGAAAGTTTAAATTCCTATAAGTTTATAATATTTATGAAGTATGGATAGATATAATCTTAAGGAATGCATGGTTGGATTAGCGCATGAATGTTTATCTTGTAGTTAATAAACGGTTTGTAATCTTTCCGGTTGGTCACTCGTTGAGATATTCGTACGCCGGTAGAGATTGTCACTTATCATTAGCAGATAGAATATTATCGAGACATTAGCCAGAATTGAGCAATTTATATTATACTAGCATTTGCCTGCGGCTTTGCCCGAGTGAGATAGATTATTAATTTATTTTAGTAAGCTAACAAATGTAACAAGCACATAATAAACACATCTTATGTTTTAAAGAAAGAATCACATCCATTTTTGGTGACATGTTTGTGTGTTCGTGATTATGCTATAAAAAAAATGTTTATTTGACACAAAATAAATACATACACTTTCATTTACAGAAGACACATTTTTGTTTGCTCATTTTGCAATTGTATTACTCTAACGGTAAGTGAGAAACTGTTTTCTAAACTAGGCTCATGGCCTGTATGTTGGAAGACAGCGTTCAGACGCGGAGTTTTGATACAGAGTTAACCTGTGGTAAATGAAGGGGTATTTTACAATGAAGGTACGTATCCAAATAGTGTGTGTGCGTGCGTTTTGTGTGTGTGTGTGTGTGTGTGTGTGTGTGCTATTCTGATGCATAAGCGTTCTTATCACAAACTTTCACAATTAAATAGTAAGCTTCAACCTGATTTTATATCAGAATATAATTGTTGAAATACAGTTACTTGTATGTGCTACAAATGTCATGCATCGAGTACGTACCTAGATACTTGCAAATTGTCCACTTGAATCATTCCACATCTGCGCAGACATTGTTGTTGATTGCCGGAAAATACTGTTTGTCTTGGCGGCCGCCACCTCTGAGTATTGACACAACTGGACGTAGTGTTGTCTACCTATACGTACATGTGTAGGGACTATACCTATACGTATGTATATACGTAGTAGAGATTCGAATACAGTAATATTGTTCATTAAACGACGCTATTCTTGTAGATGTACCTATGTGATTTGCGGTGTCAATTTGGACATAATATTTACGGTGTGTTTCCATCGAAGATGAGCGACGGAAGTGAACGGTGCGAGGATGCTTAATGAAGCTGTGAAACGATGTGAGCGCGTCCACCAGATATTTTAGCTAGGCCGGCTATTAAGGCTAATATTCTGTTATTCCACATCATCATATCCTGCCTTTTATTTTTGCTATGGTGTTTTATGTGCTGTGCCTTGAATAAGTCACCGGAAAATAACGAGAACCGCATATTTATAAATAACGTAGGAAATATATAACTAACCTAACCTATCCGTAAGATAACAAGATCCGCAAGTTTATAACTTTCCGAGGAAATTTATAAACTTGCAGATCTTGTTATCTTCCGGTGACAGATACACAGCGACGCTGCAAAGCAGTACCTAAATGAGCTGTGCGAGAATTGGGCACATATCCCTTGTACACATTCTTTGCTTGTTTTGTACGTACATGTAGAATTAACTTGCTATAAAAGCTAGGTTAATAAACCATTCAATTTTTCTTTACAAACACATCTCTCGCTACGCATCTCCCCACATCTCGAGTGAAAACACAGCCTTTTAGCATTAAGTAGTAGGCAATATTATTACCTATTTGCGTTGTTTTATTGGCAACTAGCAAGTATGTGACACATGTAACACCCGTTCTTGCTTGAGGCTTTACCCAGAACTGAGCAATGTAATAGAAAGGGAGGAAAACGTCTGCAGATGGATTGTACTGCGTATTGTAAGTCGTAAAGGCACTTGTATTACAGACAGTTTTGTGTATGAACTGTAAACTAGCCTATGATCCAGAAATAAATGATTATTATAATTATTACTAGCAACCCGTCCCGGCTTCGCACGGGTATTTTGGTAGATAAAATAATATAAACTAGAGGACCCGTGCTGCTCCACAGCATATTTTAATATTATAAAAAAGCTCTTACATATAGGTATGATAAGTACATTGTAGCCTTATCTAATAAGTAAGATGATATTCTTACCAAAAATATATAGGCATATCACAAAACTTCTTTTCTCACAACATTGGTTTTCCGTTGCTAAGGTATCGTGCAATTTCTACCTTGGCATTACTGAACGGCTTACCGCGAAATAGGGATATATAATAATATATAATATGTATAACTGAAATAAAGCTCTTATTAACGACTTCAAAAAAGGAGGATATCAATTTGATATGTATGTATGTAATATTATTGGAATTGCGTAAATGAAAAGAAATGTAATGATCTGTAGGAATAGTAGTTTTGGTAGGAATGGTACCTTTGGTAGCAAAAGTAAGTAACACTTCTACCAAACCTACCAATTTCTACCAAACTACTATTCCTACCGAAAATACTATTCCTATCAAAACTACTGTTGGTACCAAAACTACTATTCGTACTAACACTATCATATCTACCATTTTTTCAAAACTACCATTTGTACCAAAACCGCCGGTGCTGTCAAAAGTACCTTTTCTCTCAAAACTACTATTCTTACCAAAGCTACAATTTCTACCATAACTAACACTTGTAATATAATAATATGACAATAGTACTATGCACCTCTGTAATATGTTCCACATAAAAAAAAATTAAGATGCCTGAAGAAAGTCCGTAATTTAAAAACACAAAAAAATTCCTAACATAACGTAATTTACCCGTCTGTAGGGTTGATTTTCCCAACATTAGGCGGACATTTCACTACATTTGGGGAAAATTCCTCGGGTCGCGGGTATACTGACGTCGATACCGCGACCCCGTCATGAGGGTCGATAGAGGAACACCGCGGTGTTTTAGTGGGTTTCCGAACCCCCGAGCATCTAGGGGGGAGAGCGGAGCCACACACTCCCCTCCCACCTGCCCCAAACTCGGTACAGAGATGGCGGAGGGTTCCCTTTGAGGGACAGTCCGTAACTGGAATTCATCGCGATATAAAGAAAAGGGGGAAAATTCCTCAACATCAGAGATCACTTCACCCAACATTAAGGGTTAACTGGTAACATTCGGGGAATATTACCTGCCATCAGCGATAATTCACTATAGGGATAATTTTACCAACAACGGGTATAATTTTACACACTACCACACTCACACCCGTATGAATTAAGGCAAGGTCACCTTAAAGGAGGCATAATGGTTTTTCCTGGTAGTGACCGCAAGGAACTTATTAGATGCCATAAAAATATTTTTGAATTTAGAACCGTCCATGTAGAGAAAAAGCAATGGAATCTTAAGAAATGTATAGGAAAATATTGAAAAATAAGTTCAATGTCCACACCTATCTTCCTTCAAACTTACCCAATTTAAATGAGCATACCATCAAATGAAGGAGCTCTTTTCAGCGCGTGTTTAAGGCTTATAACGAAACGCCTACCTCAATGATAACCAGATATATAGAAGCAGAAAGTCATTGACTACGGCTACGAAAACGTAAAAAATGTATGGGAGAAAACTGTTTTTCCATAAAACTTGATGAATTTGCAAGTTAGGTAATTTCTAATGGTTGATGACAAATCTATGCAGCGAGAGCTTTCATTTAAAAAAAAATCATGTGAATCGGTTGGGTAGAAAGGGCTGGCCGACTCGTATTATAAAACCCCAATTCTTTTAATATATAGATAGCGATGACTCTAATGTTCTTTGACCAACTAAAGTATTTCTTATATCATGTGGCCTTTTGTTGATTGGCTGTATAAACGAATAAATTATTTTTTGATGTAACACGTGACAGGGCGACATATAACTGTCCGTGTGAAAAAATTGTCCAGTACTTTTCGAGTTTTGAGCGAACAGCCAGACAGACAGACGCGGCGGGGTACTTTGTTTTATAATATGTAGAGATTATAAAGTAGAAGGTGTATAATGGCCATTTCATTTTAGCGACAATTTCTGTTTTTGACACTAATACGATCTTACATTTTGTTTTATACTTAACTTTTGATGAAAGTGGACATTGCCCGCGGCGCAGCCTTCCTCAGAAATCATGCTGTCTATGTGAAAACTACACTTTATAAAATACGTTCGGTATTTCTTGCGTTTATCGCGCTCATACAGACAGACAGGACGCCTGACAGACTTTATTTTTTATATATAGACTCACGCCTGTATCCCCCAAAGGGGTAGGCAGAGGTGTAATATTACATCCACATTTCGCCATGAATTTTTAGGTCCCACGTAATAGGGGGCGAGCCTATTGCCGTTACCTCCGTACTTCTACTGAGAATTCGGAAATCCCCAGTAACACTTTTGTCCGACCCGGGAATCGAACCCGGGACCTCCGATCAGCAGTCGCACACGCTATCCACTGAACCACGGAGGTAGTCATTATTTTATAATATGTATTTACACATAAAAAAAAGTATTAGAGTATATAACATTTCTAGCATAAAATATTCAGAATTCAAACATAAAAATCAACAAGTATATTGTCTAGTTTATAACATTACTGTAGTTAGCTAGAACATAACAAGGATAACAATGTGTAATTCACCGACAGAAATACTTGGTTGATTAAAGTTTTTATCGTCCGTACACTCACATAGTTCGTTTTCTAAATTAATTAAAAGACTACGTCTTCGGGTTCAACAAACGGTTCAGAGAGATGAACTCCAACAATATCATATTAATCTTCCATGAAACTATAGCTGTTCACTACAATTCGAAATTTACTTATTAATCAACATTATATTAGAGTTTTTATATAGAAACAGACATTCATGTCCAATTCTCCAGATTTGTACCAGCTTTTCTTTTTGCTTTCTAAGTAAAGCTCATTCATATTCACTTAAGTCAGCGTTACAGCCAGTAACAAGTACATTACGTAGTGAGTGCTGAGCAGTTGTAGTAGCTTTTCATCATCAGCCATTAACAGTCCACTGCTGGACTAGGCCTCTCCTTTGAAAGGAGGAATTGGCCTACTATACCACGCTAGCCAGACGGGTTAGTATAGGGTTAGTATCAAGTTTTCCTTCTCTTACAGTGCTGTTCTCTGCATAATATGCTCCCTCTGTCGGCTCTTACGACACCCATGGGATGATATGGGGTGGTGACATTCCGTATTCTTAATCCGTCACCACACGGATAGTAGTAGCTTTTAATCAAGTAGTAGTAGCTTTTAATCAACTGATATTAATTACAGTTCGGGAGTGCGCCACCATATTGTTACTTGTATTTGCGCAAATATCAAATGAAGGCGAATTTACATGTATATGAGCGCAGCCCGCTGAGGTCTGAGCTTTCACTCCGAGGTGTTCTGCCGCTTCATCTAAATGGAAATCACTTATTACGTTATGAACTGTTGAATTGGCTACAGAGTCACTGCTGACTCTATTTTCAGTGAATATTGCTTACTCTGTGCCAATCTAAACATTTGCATTCGTAGATAAATCAGCTGTCGTTGTTAATCATGCTTTATCAGTTATTGCCGCGGTTACAGGCCACTTTGTCTTGGTTTCACAACTGGCTAACAATCTACCGACAAATGGCCCGCGGGGATATCTTTCAGCGTTGGTATTTTTATCCACATAGTTGTGCGACATAGTTCGTAATGATCCTGCCCTTTCGTTTTACGATTTGCGGATTTTAGATAGATTACCTACGTAGGTTTTTCAGGCGCGTGGTGTAAGAACGTCCCACGCGTGACTTCCCACGCTCTCTCTCGTCTCAGTATCGACGTGGTACGTGTACGTGTTTAGTGGACGCCACAGTGTGACAAATCAAACTTTATTACTGCATGCATTAATGTCATTTCTAAAATTGGACATGTTTAACGTTCAATTATGTGGGTCATCAGTAGTCGCCGTAAATCAAGTATAAAATCATGTGGAAGTTATATTTAAATGGGTATAAAATTGTAGTTTAAAGGCGTTGCTATAAAATAACTCAAATCGGAAGGAGGACAAACATATAAACGTCAGATTGAGGAGGGAGGGAGGAATGTTGAGATCAAAGTTGAGATGTATAGAAGCCGATGTGATGCGAGCGCGGCGCTTTACGATTGTAACCGAGGGACGTACAGAGTAGGTTCACCTCGGGCTTTCATCTCACACGATGATGCCTGAACGCTATTAAACGAAAATTGATTTGTCAACCTGCTGTGTGTTACAAGTGTTACAACACTGCGAACTGTACAAGTATGTAGGTCGATCAAGTGTGAAGTCCTTGAAGACATAAAATAATCGTAGGCACTTTATTTAATATTAACACATTTGTTTTATTGATATGTGTTGCAAACACACCGTTACTGTAGCGACTGCCCAAACGATCAAACTATTCCGATGCTACGTTCAGTCAAAACTTTTCAAGTGTAAATAAATCACTCCGTTCGGGGAGCAGCTGGGTAGTTGCGATTAAATCTACTTCAAATTACAATCCTCTTTTACGGTGTTATTACCTTCGAAAGTTTATCAAAAGCTGTTGCTTTCGATAACATCACCCTAGGAAGTGTCGAGCGACACGCGCAGGCAAGTTCCAACACGTATGTGACATGGCGGAACTGTGTTCGATGACGTACACTTACTTTTTGTAAAGAATCTGAAATTACATACGCCAACGAATTCAATGGGGCGTTTAAAAGCATTCCTGTTTGCACCCCACGTGTTTGTGTAACGCCGAGCTATTCCGAGCTCCAGATGGCTCCTAATGTGCCAATGTTCATGCACAAAAAATGCGTCAAAAACATTTACTTAATCTTAATGTTTATGCACTTACAGTAAGGGTCGCGCCACACACGACGTCACCCTGTCGAACTTCGTTAGCGAACGTGCGCGTCGCGGAAACGATAAATTAACCGCTTTATCTTACTATCTATATCGATAGTAGGATAATAATCGTATTAAAGAAGTTCTGTGAGAACGTATTTGAAAGCAAGAGAAGTCCATTAATTGCGAGTTATAAATATAAAACACCAGTTTGGTTCGAGGCGCATTCTTCCCGTGGTATACGATGTGATTACTGGCGGCACAAAGCGTGTTACAAAAATAAAGTTTGTCAGTGCTTGACAGGCGATGTCGCGGTGTCGTGGTGTCGCGGTGCGTCAATCTGTCGCGCTAATTTACGACTTGTCGCTTCACGTGTATTTTGGGAAGAGACGGTTCCGATCACCCCTATCGGTTACTAAACGAATGTTTTGGTTTACTTGAGTGTCTCTTTTGACAGTTATAAGCTTGCTCCGTTATATTATCAAGTTTGGGTTTTCTTTGTGTCTGTTTTTTGTTGCGTATTTTGAGTGATTGTAGTATAACGTAACTGCAGGATTATTTCTAGTGCGAGCGTAATAAGTAGCCACATGCCGTCTAGGAAAAACCATATTTTCAATCCTATAAAAGTTCGTTACTGAACTTTACTTCCTATTCGTGTTCGGATGTATGTCTCCATACGGAATAAAAATGCTACGATATTTCGACTATAAGACAAAAATAAAATTGCCCCACATCACAAAATACGCCTCCACATTCTACACATCGACGATTTGATTGAAATTGTCTACCAGAAATTGATGTTCCCCAAACGTGTTAGGAAAATAAATAATGCGGCGTTTCGACCCCATTTTAATATAACTTTATAAACTCGATTCATAACATAAATGGAGCTGAAGTGATGCATTGATTGAAATGTGGGGCGCCTCAATTTATGCTTGACAACTTTTATATTGGCAGTCGATACAAAGTAGGCACGTATGACATGTACACGCACATGTAGTTGTAGCTGTCGAGTAATGTAGACGTCTCAGGTGTGTTATTTCAGGTAAACTAACCGAGTAGAAAGCTTGTTTTACTTGTAGAGTGCAGCACATTCGTATGTACGTCCAAATGTACTGATATTTTTCGTGCCGCGCGTTTAGGCGAGTCACTTACACGGTCCGGTGCGTCGCCCGGCGCGGCTGACACCTGCCGCCTCGTCGCTTCGCCGCGTCGCCGCGCGGCCGAGCGATGGCACGTGATTTCAACCATCACTGGCACGACTGCGTCAGATAAAGTAGCACTTAACTTAACATACTGCTGACTCAGCAGAAACAGAGTCAACAACAGTTACGAGTAACATATCGCTGAAATACCGTTCGTTTCTTTGTTAAACATCCGAAGAGCCATGCAAGTTACTTTAATGCGTGTAAAGGATATTTGCACAAATACTAACTCAAGTGGTCGTAGAAACCACTTATGAGACTCGTAAACAGATTCGTCGAAGTTCACAAAGGAAGTAAGTATTGTCTAAGTCGGTTGGCACCCTCTGGCTCGCCACGCAATATGCTAAGCTGTGCACAAAACGTTACGTCTCACGAATATGACACTGGAAGTAATAACTTTGTATGAATTAGCCCTAAAATGTTTACGGCCACTTGAGTGTCAAGAGAGTCGGTGCTGCGTTTGAACGATACGCATCAGTACTCGCCTCTCGGCACTCGACACTAGACACTCGACTCGCGCGACTGTTTCTCATAAATTGTCTTGATTGATGCCACTGACAGATTAAGTATCGTAATGAAGATAGAGATGGGTATAGGTGTTTCAACACATTCACGAAAGGTTAACTTATTGCTGTATTTATAGAGGCCCGTGTTCAAGGATGTCTGAAAACTAACGTAACAGAACGTTTAATATTCTACCCACACATCTTGTGCAATATAGTCTGACGATGTAGGTAGTAAAAGAATCAGTTAATTTTGATATGGTCATTTAAAACCAGTCGCCGTTTACGGGATTTTTATCGGATATTAAAATATACTAATCAGATATTTTACTGCAGCTGCACAAAAATGGTTTTTATATGGACGCATGAGAGCGTACGTACTAGGGAGGGTAGGCAGAGTAGGTGGATGACGCAGTGAAGTCGACGGTCGTCGTTAAGTTTTATCGCACCTCTCCACACATCTGCGTCGCTCGTTACCGCGCACCCGCGCGTGTTGGCAGCCGCCGTGCCGCGCGTTTGGCCGCTGTCCACTGCGCTTTATGGACCGTATTGTTTTGAATAACTCAATTTGCTCCGCAAATACATGGACGTTTTGAAAAATAATAAAACGGAATTTTATTTGTTCGATACGACGTGAATCTATGGCACTCTTTTTAATATCGAAATAAAGTGTGCCTTTAGGAAAACATTTCTGTCTCATACATGTATGCTATTAAACAAATGGTAGACATGGGTAGATTTGAACATTTGTGTTAATATTGACTCCAGCAGACTGTAAGGAGACGACAGTCTATTTATACATGTTTATAATATATTCAAAGCATTCCATTCATAGTTGTCGACACGCGACAACTATGAATAATCTAACGTCATACAATACTAGTAACATCGCGGGGAATGCAAATATAAACAGACAATAAAAATTCTACCTGTCCGCAGTTCACACTCGCACCTACGAAACAACATGGCAGCCGCAGACAAACGTTTGATGGACAAACACAAGTGGACAATGACACGTGTCGACGCAGACAGACACATCTATACGCGACACATGCCGCGAGACACACCGACACAAAAACCCACGAATGCTCCCAGTAATGCTACTTGACACCTGCACTTATAAATCCTTATACGTCCCATCTCCCAGATAGTAATCTTTACGCTCGTACGAATAAGGGCGTAAGTTCACGTGGGTACACACTTAAGTGTATTTATTTGGACAGGTTTATAATGCAGCTAGTTTAGGAGTAGATGTGGCTCGTGACTCCCAGATAAAATAAACAAGTACACAGGTAGCCGTGATGTGTGACGTGTGGCGGCATCTGGTGTTCACTTCACGTTTCTTGTGATTGAGTTACTGTTTCGCCGTCGCTGGAAACATATCAGACAACTGAGCTATCGCTTTGATACTGTATTCCAGGAATGGAGGATGATAGAGATAAAGTAAGCCTTTTACATAGCCTGTTATGTTCGAACCTATTTGTTAACAATATCTACAAACATACATAATATGATACATATACCGACTTTGTTGTGTAACATAATATACGTTTGAATAAGTCAATTTATATATCAAATGCCGGTACTTAGCGAGCGTGTCATTGAATTCTCCAGTAGCCGAGGTCGTCTGTTTATCACCCACAACATTGCAGCTTGTATTTGCGTAGCGTCGTGAGCGGCGCGTCGTCGCCACACCTCCGGGGCCGTACTTCACAAAGCGGCAGCCTATTCATCGGTATCAGACGCCGCACGTCAAAACACGCTCTCTACACATTTCCAATAAAACACCGGGTATTTTTGCTGCTATATTTCCGTGCGGATGCTTCATAGAGGTCTAGGTTTGAGTCCCGTGCACCGGAAACTGATAACGTCATGTCGAAGGCTGAGTTGAGCCTCCCCGCACTGCACCGCTCCGCTCCGCTACGACCCGCTCCGTAACCACTTCCACCGGCAAATTTCACGCTTGGACATTTCAAGTTAGAAACGATTTTAAATCGCACGGAAACTCCGAGGGAATTGAGTAAGATTTTATATTTTATAATCTTCTTTTCTGCTTTGCGTAACACGAGACTTGTGGCAACTGAACCGACCGCTGACTTATTCGAAATGAGAATCTATATTCATGTACTTTTATTGATATAATGTAACCAAATATTAGTACGTACTACGCCGTACAGTCGTACGTGCATTTTTATTGAATTACTTGACGTTAAATTAAGCGGTAGGTACATGTACTTATACATTATTTATAGAGGTAATAAAAAATAATGATACTGTACTGGTACATTTTATTGACTGCATGTACGTATAAAAATAAATCATAATAAATTTTATCTGTAGAGGCAATAAAGAGTATGAATGTGAAACTGTATTTATTAACTGCTTATAAATATAGAGAGATCATAAAATATGCGACACAACTACAACCTTAAATGTGTTTGACAACACGAAGAATATAAGATATTTCGTAAGATGTACAACCGTCAACAGAAGTAACAACATGTCAGAACAGCTTCACACTTTGGATATCCGGGAACGTAAGCCCTTCAGAGAGAGGGATCCGCTCAAAGTACGTGTAGTGATGTAGGTATCCGACGCTTCGGACATGATAGTGAACGCAACGCACTTTGATCTGGCGAGCCGAGCGTTTCATTTAGCGAATACCCCCGAGGATGATATTTTAACGCTCCCAAGACGTATTAATCCTTGTTAAGTCCGATAAATTATTCAGTTGTGCGGAGCGGGCGGCGGCGGCTGAGCAACAAACTCACTGGGGATACTCCACAAGTTTGTAGCCTTTTGTTCGTTTAATAGCATTCGTTTCCGACTTCGTGATGCTGTGATTTGCATTTTGTTGCAAATATAATTTCAGGAAACATGGAATATTACTTCGTTAAGTACAAAGTAGCTGATCTTGGAGTGTTTCTGACTTCAGCAGTTAATGATAAAGTTTGGCGCGTGTTCGCCGGCGACGCAACGCGACGCGACGTATAGCGAATGTTTCCCAACTTCGCAACTAGGCTCGCAGTCGCAACTAGGTACAATAAACGCTTTGTATTTGCTGCGACAGTTTTACAGTACATTATTAGTACTTGGCCACTTGTTAGTTTAATTATAAAATGTGTAAGTGCGAGTTATATCAGTGTAGTTTATGATATCAATACTGCCACTCAATTATTGGTGGTCTATGATAAGGAGTCTGTACAGTTATGCAGTGGGTAAAGGCCTATCCACACGGCACAATTTTACCACTGATCAAATTTTCAATCGAATTGGCTTTGCCCGTCTACACGACACTACGATGAACTTGAGTTGGACGACTGGCGTCTACACGTCACGATTTCATCAAGTGATTAAGGCCTATTGTCCACGCAAACCGCACGTCATGCGCACGCTTTCGTCAATTGACGATTGCAAGACGAATGCTTGCATCTTGCGTATAAAAAATCAAAACTGTGTCCACGTCTCGTCATGCGGTCGTCATGCGATGCGCTCGGCAGCATGCCGCACCGTGGACACAGTTTTGATTTTTTATACGCAAGATGCAAGCATTCGTCTTGCAATCGTCAATTGACGAAAGCGTGCGCATGACGTGCGGTTTACGTGGACAATAGGCCTAAGTCAAGTTGGACGTAAAATCGTGTCGTGTGGATAGCCCATTACTGGGTACGCTTGAGTCGTGGAATGTAAAGCTTATCACGGAGTTTTGTAACAATGGTTTAGATACGTTGGATTAATGAAGGGCAGCGCTTGGCCCGGTGAAGCTTTGAGCCCCGTCGTACTATGAACAAGTTACATCAGTGTGTCAGTCGTTGTACTATCGTGAGATACAAAAAGTGTCCTCATACATTTGCAGCCTCAGTGCTTAGAGCTCTCCATTAGCGAGATTACAGAATTCAATGTATGACGCAAAATGTATAGGTACGCAGAACATCTGGTCGTCACTGAATATCTTGTTTAGTATTCTACAAGACGTGAATTTCTAATCCATTATCGATCTAATGCCCGTTGATTATATTTTTGATAATATTTCTATCAAATAATATAATTATTTATATGTACTAACTTTAAAATAGTTTATCCCTTACAATTGTTTGGTTTACAAGTCCATCGTACTTAGAAGTAAAGATTTTTTTCTTAATTTGTCTTCCAGTTATCTGTCAGATGTATAAATCAGTCTGTCCATTTGATTTGACGACTCTCCACGCTATAGCCGCTACGTCCATTTATGGGTCGTCTGATGTCTTTTATGGTAGATAAAGCTGTTCACAATAATGCTTCGGCGACGGCGAAAAAACACAACTATGTTCAGAAATGGTTATGACAACAAAACAATTGTTGTGGAACATCTCAGGTTGAATTCATGTCACTAAACAAATCTGCCGACGCCGACGACACGACGCTCTAGTTACCCAAACTAGCACATAGCTTCAAAGTTCAGACCACAGAGAAACAGATATTCGAGCTAGAAAACTAATACACAAACTGTATGATCAGTAATAAAGCTAATGGCAACAGCGCCTTGTTCCATAACGCAATTAGCCGAGCTGTCTCCTCGGTCCGCTCCGCTGGCACCGCACCGCACCGCTTGATGAATATCTTAGCATATTGCCACGCGCTAATACTGTTATAGAATTATGAGCGAACCGAGACCATCTGCATTCTGCACTACTATTCTTATAGCTGCAGACTGCTTTGTCGGTATCTTTAATTACGTGTAATGGGCGAGGGGAAATACCGAGCGCCGCATAACAAATTAGCAAAATATGAGAAGAAAACACCCATCCCCACTCTAGACTTATTCCGGTGGCATACAGACAATTCTTTTAGAGAGCTTAGCCTAATTCGGCATTCATAACAGCAAATTACAGTAGGAGAAAAAGTTTCTACAATTTAAAAGGGAACTAAATGGTAATTGCGTAGGTATAGGGAAAACAGCCACTTTCAAGTTTCAGGTATACTCCGCAGAATGTAGATGTTCTTTTATAATAGAACTGGAAATGTAGTCTCGAAACGACATCTAAGGAATAGTGTAGACGAGGAAATCAGTTCGCTTGAAGTATCAACAGTATCAAGTCGGAGTTATTTGGCAGATCCGCCTTCAATCCGACGGAATGTTTTGTATTCGCTCGCCGCTACTCACGGAAGAAAACTAATTAACAAAACTTCATTACGGAGAGTTTATTTAGCTCAGTGTCCTACTGTCGAACAAAACAAAGCTTCGGTGAACCGGCCGGACCGGCGGCGCGGCCGGCGCAACCCCGACCCACTGCTCGTATTCAAACGTTGGCAAACTTGTTCAAATTATTTATGCAACGAGTGTCTTAAGCAAAGAGTATAAGTTCATCCAAACCACTGCTTTTGTCGCCGTACTTATTAAAAACTTTTATGGTTTGCAGCTTTTTCGCAACTTCAGCTTATATTTAGTTACTAGCTGACCCAGCGAACTCAGTATCGCCTTTTTAAGAGTTATTATTTAATTCCCTTTTTTCCAAGCCCCTTTTCCAAAGTTACCATTGACTTAGCGCTTAATCTCTTATTATTTCAGGGTCTATAAATGATGCAAAAACAAACATAGATTTTTAAATAATATTGAATTCCCCATTCCTTAAAATATCGGAGACGATACCCATATCGACTTAAAAAAAAATCCCGTCCGTCATCTTTCATTTCCTATCCGCCATCTTTGATCACGAAATAGATGTTGTATTTGGATTCACCATCCCTTAAATCATGAGAGACGATACCCATATTGATTTTTTTAATTTTTCCCACCCGCCATCTTTGATTTCCCATCCGCCATCTTGAATCACGAAATAGATGTTGTATTTGGATTCCCCATCCCTTCAAACATCGGAGACGATACCCATATTGATTAAAAAAAAAATCCCACCTGCCATCTTTGATCACGAAATAGACGGTGTTTTTGAATTCCCCATTCCTTAAAATATCGGAGATGATACCCATATCGACTTTAAAAAAATCCCGTCCGCCATCTTTGATTTCCTATCCGCCATCTTTGATCACGAAATAGATGTTGTATTTAGATTCGCCATCCCTTAAAACATCGGAGACGATAACCATATTGATTTTTTAAAACTTTCTCATCCGCCATCTTTGATTTCTCGTCCGCCATCTTTGATCACGAAATAGATGTTGTATTTGGATTCACCATCCCTTAAATCATCAGAGCCGATACCCATATTGATTTTTAAAATTTTCCCTTCCGCCATTTTTGATTTCCCATCCGCCATCTTGAATCACGAAATAGATGTTGTATTAGGATTCCCCATCCCTTTAAACATCGGAGACGATACCAATATTGATTTTTTTTAATTTTTCCATCCGCCATCTTTGATTGCCCATCGGCCATCTTTGATCACGAAATAGATGTTGTATTTCGATTCTCCACTCCTTAAAATATCGAAGGCGATACCCATATTGATATTTAAAATTTTCTCATCCGCCATCTTTGATTTCCCTTCCGCCATCTTGGATCACTAAATAAATTTCATATTATTAATCAGCGTCCCGAAAATCTCAAAAACGATACCCATATAGATTGTATCCTATTCGTTTAGCCTTTTTTTGCCTTTGACCCAACCCTCCCCCTTCTCGTTTGACCATTTTATTATTGTTGTCTAAAAGTTGTGGCGTAATTTTATATAGCCTATAGCCTTTCGGAATAATTGGGCTATCAAATCAATTACAATTTTTTTAATCCGACTGCTAGTTCCTGAGATTAGCCGACATTATGTTTTAGCCTTTTTAGCCTTTTGCCCGGCCCTAAAGGATCGAAGCGTTATGTTATATAGCCTATAGCCTTCCGGAATGACTGGGCTATCGTATACAAAAAGAATTTTTCAGATCCGACCGGTAGTTCCTGAGATTAGCGCGTTCAAACAAACAAACAAACAAACAAACTCTTCCGCTTTATTATATTAGTACTAGCTGACCCAGCGAACTCCGTATCGCTTTTTAAGAGTTTTTATTTAATTCCCTTTTTTCCAAGCCCCTTTTTCAAAGTTACCATTGACTTAGCGCTTAATCTCTTATCATTTCAGGGTCTACAAACATAGATTTTTATATAATATTGAATTCCCCTTTCCTTAAAATATCGGAGACGATACCCATATCGACTTTAAAAAACATCGCGTCCGCCATCTTTGAATTCCTATGCGCCATCTTTGATCACGAAATAGATGTTGTATTTGGATTCACCATCCCTTAAATCATCAGAGACGATACACATATTGATTTTTTAAATTTTTCCCGTCCGCCATCTTTGATTTCCCATCCGCCATCTTGAATCACGAAATAGATGTTGTATTTGGATTCTCCATCCCTTTAAACATCGGAGACGATACCCATATTGATTTAAAAAAAATCCCATCCGCCATCTTTGATCACGAAATAGATGGTGTTTTTGAATTTTCCATTCCTTAAAATATCGGAGACGATACACATATCGACTTTAAAAAAAACCCGTCCGCCATCTCTGATTTCCTATCCACCATCTTTGATCACGAAATAGATGTTGTATTTAGATTCGCCATCCCTTAAAACATCGGAGACGATAACCATATTGATTTTTTTTAACTTTCCCATCCGCCATCTTTGATTTCCCATCCGCCATCTTGAATGACGAAATAGATGTTGTATTTAGATTCCCGATCCCTTCAATCATCGGAGACGATACCAATATTGATATTTAAAAAAAGTCCCATCCGCCATCTTTGATCACGAAATAGATGGTGTTTTTGAATTCCCCATTCCTTAAAATATCGGAGACGATACCCATATCGACTTTAAAAAAATCCCGTCCGCCATCTTTGATTTCCTATCCGCCATCTTTGATCATGAAATAGATGTTATTTTTAGATTCGCCATCCCTTAAAACATCGGGGACGATAACCATATTGATTTTTTTAAAGTTTCCCATCCGCCATCTTTGATTTCTCATCCGCCATCTTTGATCAAGAAATAGATGTCGGATTTGGATTCCCCATCCCTTTAAATATTGGAGATGACACCCATATTGATTTTAAAAAAAAATCCCATCCGCCATCTTTGATCACAAAATAGATGGTGGTTTTGAATTCCCCATTCCTTAAAATATCGGAGACGATACCCATATTGATTTTTAAAATTTTTCCCATCCGCCATTTTTGATTTCTCATTCGCCATCTTGAATCACGAAAACCTTGTTGTATTTGGATTCCCCATCCCTTAAAACATCGGAGACGATAACCATATCGATTTTTTTAAACTTTCCCATCCGCCATCTTTGATTTCTCATCCGCCATCTTTGATCACGAAATAGATGTCGGATTTGGATTCCCCATCCGTTTAAATATTGGAGATGACACCCATATTGATTTTTAAAAAATTCCCATCCGCCATCTTTGATCACGAAATAGATGGTGGTTTTGAATTCCCCATTCCTTTAAATATCGGAGATGATACCCATATTGATTTTTAAAATTTTTCCCATCCGCCGTTTTCGATTTCCCATCCGCCATCTTGAATCACGAAAAAGATGTTGTATTTGGATTCCCCATCCCTTAAAACATCGGAGACGATAACCATATCGATTTTTTTAAACTTTCGCATCCGCCATCTTTGATTTCTCATCCGCCATCTTTGATCACGAAATAGATGTCGGATTTGGATTCCCCATCCCTTTTAATATTGGAGATGACACCCATATTGATTTTTAAAAAATTCCCATCTGCCATCTTTGATCACGAAATAGATGTAGTATTTGGATTCCCCATCCCTTTAAACATCGGAGACGATACCAATATATGTAGATTTTTTTAAATTTTCCTATCCGCCATCTTTGATTGCCCATCCGCCATCTTTGATCACGAAATAGATGTTGTATTTCGATTCTCCACCCCTTAAAATATCGAAGGCGATGCCCATATTGATATTTAAAATTTTCTCATCCGCCATCTTTGATTTCCCGTCCGCCATTTTGGATCACTAAATAAATTTCATTTTATTAATCAGCGTCCCGAAAATCTCGAAAACGATACCCATATAGATTGTATCCTATTCGTTTAGCCTTTTTTTGCCTTTGACCCAACCCTCCCCCTTCTCGTTTGACCATTTTATTATTTTTTGTCTGGCCCCTAAAAGATGTGGCGTAATTTTATATAGCCTATAGCATTTCGGAATAATTGGGCTATCATAGGCAATAACAATTTTTAAAATCCGACTGCTAGTTCCTGAGATTAGCCAACATAATGTTTTAGCCTTTTTAGCCTTTTGCCCGGCCCCAAAGGGTCGAAGCGTTATGTTATATAGCCTATAGCCTTCCGGAATAACTGGGCTATCGTAAGCAAAAAGAATTTTTCAGATCCGACCGGTAGTTCCTGAGATTAGCGCGTTCAAACAAACAAACAAACAAACAAACAAACTCTTCCGCTTTATTATATTAGTATAGATAGATTTTAAAATGCAGGTATCAGAATGGTTTAATTTCTCAACTAACTTTGAAACATTATCATACAATTCGTGATGTTTGACTTTGCAGTTAATTGTCTGCCGACTAAGCCACCCCTGTTTGTTTGTAACAGTATTGTTGAGTATTCTGCGTATAGAGAGCTACGGAGGCGGCTCTAGTAAGCCGGGGATCGTCTCAGGAGTCAGGGTGCCTGAGACGTTAAGTCGACGGAATAACGAGCGTTTATACTCACACCTAACTGAATCCCCGTACATCTTGCGCAAAACACTAAATACCTCTTAAACTAACCTATTATAAATTCAATTACGAACTCAAGACGTAGACAATTTGCGGGGCGTGGGGTGTGTAGCGGGGTGCGGGGTGGAGTGGGGGGGTGTAACTAAACATATTGCGGGCCACTCGGGGCTAAGTCAGGGTAATCCGAGCCGCTGCTCCTTTATTGTAAGGATATAACTGAGCCACTGATGCTGCGAACTTACTCCACACCGGCGCCGCGCCACTATACCGTAGCCATACAGGTACCTACGTCCAGCGACACAATACGAGCGCACTCTTGAACAACTTCTGTACGGACGCATAGAAAACGTTTTCATTGCGTGTCTGTGGAGCCATAACAGTTGTGACTCACATTCACTCACCTACGGATAGGGGAAGTTTCTAAGTGATTCAGACGTTTAAACCTATTGTTCCTGGAAAGTGCTATTTAGTAAGCAAAAAGCTATTCAGTGTTTGAATAAATTACATACTTTTAAAAACGATCAGTAAAAACAAACATTAAATCCTATGACTAAAAGCAAACAGGAGCGCCTTTGTCTGTCTTTACGTTACATAAAAAAAAATATTTATTTATAGTCTCACGCCTGTATCCCCGAAGGGGTAGGCAAAGGTGTAATATTACACCTCTTCTACATGGTACATCTATGGTGTTACATAAAACATTAGATAAATAAAGCAATATCAATGAATTACTATGAAACGGTTGATGTGTTATGTTCTTTACATTTGTTGTGTTATGTTATCAATATTAGACCCACGTTTCATGTTAAAATTTAACAATAACAGAGCTTTGTAATTATATTATTATCACGCTATCACTGTAACTAAGACTTACAGTTGAAGCCCAAAAATTAGCACATTAAAATATTATTTGCACTTTTCAATCTTGTGCAAAAATGTTTTACTCCCAAACGTTCGCCGTGTAATGTCCAAGTCCGCAGTTTAAGCGTGTGCTCTCGCCAAGATTTGGGCGCTCGCCTTTGTGAAGGGCTGATAAAGGCGTGAACTCCTCCGTGTCGCTTGTATTATCGCCGTGTTGGCACTGCCGCTGCCACACTGTACTGTGTCTTTGTCCCTTCACCTCGGATACACTTTGAGGCACCGCAAAAGGAAAGCAGCCAACTGACTATCTGTAAAGGTCAGCCTATACTCTGAGAATGTCGCGACAAAATGCAATTTGAATCGCAATAGGTACATATCTTTATTAAAACTTCTTGCAGTTCAAATGTGCCTAATCGAAATTATCTTTAAAACTCAATGAGAAACATTTCTTTAACTAATTCTGCTCTCCATGTTGAGGGCTGAATGAAATTCTCTACATGGAAAACTACCCCAAATAGAATTATTCATAATAATACTTAGTGCCTTGCAATTAAAGCACAATAGTACTAATATTACAAGTAATTTGTTCCACTGAATCACTCAACACTGCATAAACAACAGTTCAATAGTGTGTTGTTACTTGTTAGTCAACTTGGACACGTGTAAGCGTCAATAGTCGAGCGATACACTACAAAGTTCGCAGTTCAAGGCGGCGATCGTAGAACAGTGTCGCTCACATTACCGACACTGCGCCGCACTGGTGGGTAGTGGGTACTAACTTGTGTCCGCTAATGTACTTTTATTTTGTTTGTTACAGGTAAGACTTTGAGAAGCAATCTTGGAAGACAACGTAATAACTAACGGTGAAAAGGTTCTTGTAACGTGTAGTACAAAGAGAATCAGAGTGCAGGTAATATAAGATAGAACAAATTTGGAATGACTCATTTTGTGTGTTGGTCAGACCACGCGCTACTCTACGCTACGCGCTACGCTCACTATCCATCATTTGTCTAGACTTTTTTCAGGAATTCATGAATATAATAATATATGGTCGTAATTTTGTTTATGTCGATATCACATTGCTGATGGCAGATAGTATAATAAACATTTGCATAAAAAGGCATTGTACAGCGTATCTAAATGTTGAGATTATATAATTGTCGCGTGTCGCAATAGAGAATTTGACATTTCTTTGAACTTGGTTACCTATCTGATATATAGGGCTCTCTTTAAAAAATATACTTACCTACATATACAGTGCATAAAGCATATACTTTTACAACTAATAACAAAGTCTTATCTTCATATTTAATAATGTTTCTCATAATACACCACCCCTGCTAACTCTGCCCAAATACAATAATATCACAAAATAAATGTCGGCACAGGGCTCGCCCACAAAGGCGTTAGACGACTGTTAATTCCAGTGTATTGTTAATCAGTGGCACAATGGACATGGTGTTGTGACAGAGCACGGGGATTACTGCTCTAAACCCGACACCGACTCTGCGGAAGTGCGACAATGCGACACTGCGACTGACGGTCGACCGACTGACCATTGTCTCATTACAATCGTGTTATACCTGGAAGTTTCTAACTTGAATTGATGCATTCAATATCAAATAGGCATCACAAATACTAAATACTGCTAACCTAGTTCCAGAATATTGTAGAATATCTTATTATAGGCATATCGGCATCATCGTGTGAACTACATGCTGAAGGACCAATAGTATTGTAAACTTCGGAGATACAGAACAACAAAAGTTGTAAATAAAACAAGCCACAATATGTCAATATAAATTACATAACTATTATAAATACGGCGGCTATGGCCCGGTGAAGAGATTAATAGACTGCTACGCAAAAGGTCTCGAGTTCCCACAACGCACTAAACAGATTTGCCGAAGTTAAGTTCAAATTAAATTATCATTATTACTTGCTCAACGGTGAAGAAGAGGTTTCCTCACTATGATTTGTATGTCTGATGTTGAGTCCACACTAATGAGAAATGCCATTAATTATTGCGATCATGTACTTTAACCGCCTGTGTAGCCACGACTTAACGCGATAATTTGACAACGGCATTAACATTGCCGTTTGGCGTTTTTATCGCCAATGATGGGCATTCACGTTGACATTTCAAGTGTAGCCACCTACTTTAGTGCGTTAAAAAATATCGCAATAATTATCGCACTAGCAGGCATTGACGTTAGCCGGTAGTGTGGCCCCAGCATTAGATTTCTCCATAAAGTTCTGGAAAATCATGTGAAGCCTGCCTATCTGCATTTAGCCAGCATGGCGGACTACGGCTTAACTGTTCTCATAAGAGAAAAAGAACAGTTCCCAGCAGTAGGATAGGTTATAGACAATTATGATGATTATTAAGAATAGAGACAAATCACAGGCTGGATATAAGCTTAAAGTCTAAGGCATTAGGAAAATATAAGTTTAAAATACTCAGAAATCAATACATCCACCAAGCTTTTGTATGGCTGCTCCTGGGATTATAGTAGAGCAATTTTAACGTCGAGGTAGATACTATTTATAGCCCGTAAGACACACATATCGCAGGCTATTGCAAGTGTGCTGTAAGCGATATCCTTCTATCTTTAGCACTCAAAAGTAGTATTTATTCAGGAAAGCTTTATACCTACGTCACTATAAAATCGTGCTCATAAGCAACAAATCGTATTCGCTATTAGTTTGTGTATATAGTGCATGGTTCTATCTGCAGCATTCAAAAGTACCTAGTAATTATTCAGGAAAGCTGTTACCTACGTCACTCTAAAAGCATGCTCATGCAACAAAATGTATCTGCTATTTGTTTGTGTATATTATAGTGCACCGTGTGACTACACCACGTGTAGATTACCAGGCTTATACTGGTAGCGTTGACCGCACATCACCGCGTGACGCCCGGTGCCAGCGCGGCTGCATTGTGCCATTGCGAGTATTGCAACAACTGCGCCGGATCGGTCCCGCCTGTGACACTTGCTGCCATTGTGTTTGTCTAATGCTTGCTCATAATGCCCTGTTTTGTGTTGTTCGCTGGATTATGTACGTAATCCTGGGATTGTATAGACTCAAATTCCGATGACATGGTATTGTGAGTTTTACGCCAGGTGACAAATTTATAACTTAATGGTTGCTCTAAATAATAATGGTAGGTAGGTAAATTTGCAACCATGACGATCTTAGTAGGCACGTTCATTTTATATTGTTCATACAAATCGTAAAAGTTCAAAATCGGTTATCTTAATATATAAAATCCTTGCGTTACTAACTGACTGACAGACACGCTACAGCCGAAACTATTGGGCGCAGGAAGCTGAAATTTGGCATGTATGTTCCTTGGGGACCGTAGGCGTGCACTAAGAAGGGATTTCTCGAAATTCCCACGAGATCGGCCAAAACGGGTAAATTAAAAATAAATGCAGGCGGAGCTGCGGGCGTCCTCTAGTCTTAATATATAAAATCCTTGCGTTACTGACAGACACGCTACAGCCGAAACTATTGGTCGCAGGAAGCTGAAATTTGGCATGTATGTTCCTCGGGGACATCAAAGGTGCACTAAGAAGGGATTTCCCGAAATTCCCATGGGATCGACCATAACGGGTAAATAAAAAAAAATGCAGGCGTAGCTGCTGGCGTCCTCTAGTTTCTTATAAAACAAAAACTACTCTCACCAGAAATAATTTTAATGCACCTGATGTTCAACCCAGTTGTGCACTTTTAAAGGTTTTGAAAATGTCATCTTAATCAAAGCGATTTTAACTCTTTTGTCTTTCCTTATCACACAAGGTCTTTCCTCTCCGGGATCAAACCAACAACACTCAGTGCAATGTCAAGTGGCGAGACAGCTGCTTATAGCACTAAGCCATGCACGCGGTAGATTAAAATTAAAAATAGTTAAATCAATACATTGTATTACTGACTATGTAATATAGTGTTTTGATTTGATTATAACAGTTTAATCAAAATTAATACTGTTACTAAATTCCACGTCTACGAATACTATCAATGGTGACACTAATTACTAATGACACTCTGTCTGTGAACCTTCAACAAAGGGAATTGAAACATAGGAGGTGGATATGATTACTTAACATTCGCGTTATCAAGACTATTTAACAGTGATGCAACGAATAGAATGGCTGATGAATCAACTTCATTCGCAGCGACACACGGAACACACTCGCCCACATAGTCCTCCTGCACTTATTGCCAATCATGTGAATCAGGTCATACGAGTATAATCGTAGGATGTCGTCCAGTTAACGCCACTAAGATTTGTAATAACTTACATCTCACAAAGGCTATTGCATAGACTATATCTTACATAACCCAAATACATACTAAGTATCAAATGTACTTATGTATCGAACACTACAAAATATAATAATGATAGCAGGCATTGATTTCCTCATGCAAGTTTCTACAATTCTGGGAATTAAAGTGGCATGTGTGGTCCTTTCTTTCTTTACTTTAACAGAAATAATTGAGGCAAGCGACACACTGGTAGTGGCGAAGTGATCACTAAAACCCATGCGCCACACGTACGCATATTTTCTATGAATACTACATGATTCATTTTCTAACTCTACATTAAAATATGGAAGTTTCCTGCAAGTGAAATAAATTATACAAGTATTTTTATCTAGTGAAACATGTCAAAATAATAGTAGTTTCATTCATCAATTAATGTTAAAACTTTATTTAACATTTTTTATCGTCAATTTATTGATAATAAGTATTCTACTTGACAGCAAAACACTATGACGTCACTACGTCATATTTCATACAAAACCCTTGGCAAAGGTCGTTTTGACATTTCATTAAAAGTGCTTGATTTGACTAGTTGGAATCAACCCTATTGTACTGTCCACAGACCGAGCTCCAAAAGAAAGATAGAAAAATAGACCGAACTGCAGACGACTCATTCATAACCTTTGTTCACCCATCTAGCGCTACAACAACGCGTGTATAAAAACCACTCTATTTTAGCTCTTGCATATCTTCAAGTACCTAATTGAAAAATTATGATAGCCGGCTTGATAAAATCGTCTATATGAAACGCATTTATTTCTTCCTATGTAGCTAAACTAGGCGAGCGAAAGCTAGTTAAGTAGATGGCTGCGTCGCTTCAATGAAGGCTATTGATGTGTTTCCTATATAATATATAGATGGTAATAAGATAGCCGTGGCAACTCGATACGAGGCTCCTCGAGATACTGATCTGCAAATCTTCGCAACTTAACGCTAGCTAGTATCAGTTCACATCTGTGATTGTGTGGGATTTATATAAGTATACGACAAGTTGTTAAATGTTGTAATCTAAAATGTTTCAGCACAGAACGATTATAAAAATAATTATAAATGTATTAATGAGGTAACCTGCATGTCTGAGAGTTCTCCATAATGTTCTCGAAAGACATGTGAAGGTGTGGTGGATTACTGCCTTACCCTTCTCATAGTGAGAAGAGGCCCGTGCCCAGCAGTGGGACAGTTTATATACAGGGCCGATGATGAATGATAATTTATATCTTTTGTTTTGATGACTCAATAGTATTTACTTAAGCATTCGTCTGATTTCAATACGCTAAATTTAAATCCTTGGCCTATGTAAACGAATTATTGAGCTTTTCTGACGAGAAATTTTGTTATGAAAATTCGCAACATGTCCAGCAAAACTATAATGTATTTTGATATAATAAATAAAACTGCCCGAATATCATTGTTACAAATCTCTATTTCAGCTTTCTGGGTACAAAGCAAGGCTATATATATTTAGTGGTTCGATATTTTCGTTTTGTAAGCCCGGCAGAAATTTCGAGATCCTTTTTATCTAACAACATTTTCTACGTAAAGACTATTTGGAATAAAACGTGTTATTTTATTTCCGAAGTGGTCTCACAATGATATCATTTGACGAACAGATAAAAATTTAATGTTTACAATACACTGGTGGGTAGGTATCAGTTGAGTATGTCTTGGAGTCGCGTCGGTCGCAGGTCCGTGTCAGGTGGCCCTTCCCACGCGAACATTACATCAAGTAAAATATGTTCGTCTCAATAATATTATGTTGTAAACTTGACTATCGCCTTACTGTCAACTGAATCAGTTAGGATCCTTCGTGTACCCAGTAAAATGTACGACGTTATAAAGTTAGCTGCAGTACTAAATCAAACGGCTTACAAGAAAATGTGTATCTGAGGTCGTAGCAAATATTATTAGTATTGTCATCAAATTAAGATTAAATAATTGAAATGAATTGAATTGGCTAAATTAACATACGAATAGATTTACCTAGACACTACACTAGTGGATATTGACTATTGAAATAATGAAATAAAACACGTTTTAATGTGTTTTTACCAAAGTTCACAGTTAAAAACTACGTAACATCACATTTACATTCAAGCAAATACACATATTATGTTTCAATATTAGTCCAGTCAATTTTGGCCAATTTAGGTGCAAATCTCGGAAAATTGACATACCCTACTGTGTTAACCTATTCTCAAAACACATATAATTCTATGACCGCGCGCTCTACGCCCTCTATCTCGAAAACGTATATATATAAGTTCAACGTATAAAAAGACGTTTAATAGAATAGTTGTAGAAAATTTAATTCTCTACAATATTGATATTAAATACAAATAGCGTAAAACCCATAGAAAACGAGATATTTGCCAAAAATGTAAAATAAATCGATTTTTGTGACCTTTGACCCCTGAATTTAAAACTTGCGGACATCCAATTATATGTGACTTTTGGGAACCGTTTTAGGATGCCAAAATGCAAGTTTTTACGTGGTAATATACTGGGTATGTCGATTTTTCGAGGTCAAACCCTAAATTGACTGGACTATATTTGAAATGGAGAGTTGAAGAGGATAATGCCAAAATTGTTTAACCGAAACTTTATTATCTTCATATCAATAACAGAGTCGAACCGACGGAATACTTAATAGTGCACGGACATAATAAAGTTCACAAACGTTCAGAAGAAACGTTGAGCACAGAGAGATCCCCAGATCCCATAAATAATAAAACATCAGTGGGGAACATTTATCAAATTGATTTATGAGAAAGTATCGACATCGCAACTTATAATGAGGCTCGCTGAAAGATGTACACACGGGAGGCACCTTCGCAGCCAATATAATTAAAGGGTGCCTAGAGGAAACAATAAATTAAAAACTGTGAGAAAGTACAAGGTTATTAGTTACTATTACACAGCTGTGGGACATGGGCTACGCGAGAAAATATAGTCTATTGGTGCCTAATAAAAACAAACTATTCTGCGAAAGAAAAAGGGTAAAGTACTCAATAATATGTGCGCGTAAAGCCATCCGAGAAAGCTGCTAAAATAATATAACATAATGTTTGTAACAATTTTATTTAAAGAACGAGCGATTTAATGCTTGATCTCTGTACACAATACATACGTAGAAAATGAAATGAATCGGAATTCCTGCAATTAAAATCTTCTCTTCAATTCTCAGAAATAAACTCATGAAAACGTTTCAAGGAATTTGAAATATGTATTAATTGCAGTTCTGTTTTTATTGAAGATAATATATTCATTGTGTATTTATGATAGTATTGGGCTATAGTATTCTAATATGACGTCATAGCTGAGATAATATGGAGCGTAAATCCGGTGATACGCCGAGCCGCGCCACGGAGCGGAGCATAGATTATACAGATATGAGCTTCGACAAATGTGATTGATTCACATAAAATCCACATAACAGGAGCTTGAACCGTACACTGGCTCTCATTCAACTGACGAAAGTAACGAACTTTGAGCACAAACATCTCTTATCTCCCTCGCAGCGACTTCATTACTCAATACCACTGCTTCCCCGCTAAACCTCTCTTTTATTATATAACAATTAACCACGTCCCTTTCGCACTTGCATGCTCCCCCGTATATTGCCGTCTCGTTTTTTCATTCATCAGTAATGAATGGGTATTAGTGTATGTTATTATTGACCGTCTTTTTGTCATCTCCCGCTTAATCGTCGCCGAGCTTTGTGTGTTTAGCTATTAATGTAGTATGAAGCTCCTCGGATCTACGCCTGCCACTTATCACTGTAATACAATACAGCTTTGTTCCATTCCTTAATGTTATTAAGATTGATGACGTGTTTGTTTCATAAACATTGTTCTTAGTTCTATGAACAATTGTACCCTCTCCCTCGTTATCGAATTGTAAGAAACTCTCATACGAACGGTACACAAAGTTGTCCAATATCTTACGACCTAAATCTTTTATTGTCAAACAGCTTACGCGTTTCGCTGACCCGACTTGGCCGGCGTCTAGACCCAACTAGGCTTACTAAAATCCTGGGCCTCAAACTTATAACTTTCTGACGCAGCTTTCCTATCTCGTAATTCAGAATACGTAAGCTTTTTGGCTAATATCCTGAAATAAGAATGCTAAACTTAGGTGTGATAAGTAGGTCAATAAAAACCGTTAAGGGGCAAATCCAACCTAGAACTTTAACAAGCATAAAAGGTAGGGATCTCCATTTAAAAGTTTGGAGACAAAATAGCAATTTTCGATAATGTACAAGTAATAATTATCGTAATAAATTGGAAGAGATAAGCTCTATAGTAGCCCGAGGCTTCATACACCTCAAATCTCTGGGGTGCTGGATTTTATACCCTATCTCTTATATTTTACTACCGTGAACACGAGCATTTATGTAATCTGTAGTTACAGACAGAAAAGTATGCCGGAGATAATGTTTGTATTCCGACCTGTAGCTAAGTGTAGCTGTTCGCTTCTCTATGAACACATATTACAAGCATATTTTACAAAACTTTCAATTCAACAATATACCCCTGAGAAGCTGTAACATTTTTATTCTCACGGACATATAACCTGCAGTTTGATATCCCAAGCTGGTGAACCGATTGTTACGGCGAGTTTAAGACGGACTTAGCAGAGATGTGAAATCTACTAGTTATATTTAAAACTTTACTTTCCAATAAAGTCATATTTAGATTCATTCAGAACTGTTCTCTTATAGATCCATATGAGATTATCTAAGCATTATCCCGATTACAAACAGAGTCTTCAAAGATCGCATCTATGGTGGTCTTCCGGTTTCCTGGTGGTCTAAATAAATCAGCATTTTTTTCATTTAATGAAACCTCTTTCACACTTTCGTTCCTAATCGTATTTAAGTTTACTTATTATATCGATGAACATGCTAATGTAAACAAAGAATTCTAATATCTGTACGCCTACGTGAAGTCATTATATGTAGCGGTGTTTGACACAGTATAGCAGACATTAGCTTTTGATTGATTCTGCTTGTAGGACAGATGTAGATGATATCTCTGCGTGAGTAATACCGGCGGAGGTAACTAGTTATAACGGATACTGTACTGCATGATTTAAGATACGGCCGTCTGGGAAATCTGTACCTACTTAGCAACATGTTGCTACTGACAGTACTTCAGCAATTGTTTTACCAGCAACATGTTGTCACTGATTACAGAAATGTTACTGTTTTATCTAACTATCTTCATTTATGTCCGTGTGGTGACGGATTAAGAATACGGAATGTCACCACCCCATATCATCCCATGGGTGTCGTAAGAGCCGAGAGAGGGAGTATATTATGCAGAGAACAGCACTGTAAGAGAAGGAAAACTTGATACAAACCCTATACCAACCCGTTTGCCCAGCGTGGTATAGTAGGCCTCCTCCTTCCAAAGGAGAGGCCTAGTCCAGCAGTGGACTGTTAAAGTCTAACTAACGTCATACGATACACGAAATATAAAAGAAATGTACTATTCACTGCTATAGAATACTCTAAAGGACGGCTGTGATTCCGTGATGAGGCGTACTGATGCATATTGAATTATCGACCAATACCAATCATCTGGCCAGGTATTCTTATGATTTTGTAAAAAAAAATCCGCGTCTGTAGGAATTCAATTAATATGGAACTGCATAACATCAACACGACCAGCGATCAACCACACTCTTCTTTTAGCAGCACAGAACTCATAGTTGCCTTGATGACGAGCAACACGACATTGCGCAATGAAACTATTTCTCTGTCGGTGTAAGCAAGGCTTTATAACCCATCTGGATTGGAAACGTACTCATTTGCGTTGACATGTTACCGTCACACAGTATCCGTTGGCGGCTCAGCGCCATTTATTTCCCTTCAGGTGAGAGTTATTATTAAGGAGCGAGAGCTGTCATTAGTTTAACATAGACTGCTTGTATTGCTGTAGATACAAGTACGTATTGCCATAATGTCAGATACTTTAATTACAACTGTTCTGTGAAGCCTCTACAAGTTTTACTAGTTGTGTACATTAGACAGTTGCAAAGTATTTATATTTGCAGAAATTGTGTAGGTATATGAATGATTACGACTATTGAAATTGACTATTGAAACCCATTATAATACTCAGATAGTTTTACAACAAATTAATTATAATAGGAACCCTGCATACCCTACATAGAGGCATCATTTCTATGGCGGCTAGTGTAGGGCAAGCTTTAGAAGATTAAAGTAATCGCCGAGATAATGACTGCGGCGCGTAATGGCGAGCGAATTAACGATACATTTTAATTTACAAATTAATTACACCGCACGCAACGTTCGCGTTTTAATTAATTATTTTGTAATGTTAGTATGCTTCCCCTGGTGATATCCAGGATTTTATTCGCGATGTAAAGTAACTCGCTAAAGAATAATGATCTCTGATATGCGTAGGAACGCGCGAAATTACTTTTTCAATATATTGTCTAAAATATATTAGTCTGTTATTTTTTACCAAAATAATATAAATCTCCTCTTTGAAATATGTCGAAATTTCTTTTGATAAAATCTTTTCCTAAGAGCTTTTATGTCACATAACATTTCATACAACTTTCACGTCCTTTTCAAAATCATTGAACCGATTTTCATTAATGAAAATAGGCACGTAGTACGTAGTTTTTAAATTTCTTGATCGCGAAAGATTTTTTTTTCATCATATAGGTCGTTCACAAAGGCCCTCCTTTGTCTGAAAATGTTCGCAACTTATTATTTACAGTTTAGTGTCTTGCTTATAAGTTTTAGTATCTAATATCACTTCGTTTATTTGCAATTAACACTCGGAACGGTCTCCGTCTGACCCACCGATGGTACCTAACAATAGATTCTGTCTGCTCAGAGCTATTAAGGCTTAATGACTTTAAAATTATGTATGAAAATGTGTGTGGCATGAACGCTTTCAAAAGCCATTACGTTGCTAAAGTACGTACAATTTTATTTAGTGATTATTTTATTATTTATGCATTAGGTATAATCTATCAAAATGTTAAAAATATAAACATTTTTATGGTAATGAACATATTGCCGGTTATTTTTATAATCGCGTTCGTACACATGTGGTCCGGGTATGCAGATCGCGAATGTATCGCTAGTTTCTATTATACATAGTTGTATTTTCAGCTTGTTCGTTCAGACGTTCTTGTTGCACTCTGCTCTATAACCCGCACACTGCCCTTCTGCTTGTCCTGCACCAGACATGTGCTACGCGCAGGTACAAATTTTCAGCGAGAGAGCGCACTGGACATTATCAGTGCTCTATAGTATTTTATGAACACCATCAAACTCGACATAACATTTTGATTAGGTACACTAATCTAATACACGTTAAATCAGAGTCATGTACAAGATAAGTTTGTAACGTCTCGGTTAGTTGCCGAAAGGTTGAAATACAGGTAAGTTTGTATGTCATGTACTGCACTAGATAAGACGTTCGTAGCAAAGCACGTGTCTCTATAAAGCATTTTAGTTTAAGATTAACCAATATTTCACTCAGCATAGCGCTATTACCGCAAGTAATATATTATTCAGATCGGCCTTGTCATAACAACATTATGGATAATTTCAACTAGTTACTGAAGTCATTCAGTATTAATTTCCTATTAATCCGTTGTCAGTAAATTGTACCAGAGCATTAGGTGTATGGTAATCTAGTATATTCCGCAGAAGTGAATTAGCATACCGACCATATTAATTTAATAGTTGCGGTGAACTATGTAACAGTTTCAATTGGCTCGGTTTAAATGTATGGCAGTGCTGATGGTATTACGTATTACATTGTTAAGTGATGGCGGGCGGTGAGCGGTGACCTAGCTCATTATGTTAATGTGACAAATTAAATATGTGTTAATATCGTTCGGTAAATCTGTCCGCCGCCGCTTTTAACTAATTAATACGATCGTTATGCAAATTATATTGTAATAACCGAATTTACCTACTGAAAAATTATGACAACCTTTTTGGGGCAATGTCAATATGTTAAATGGTGACAGATACATACAAACGTACTTGGAATTGGTTTGTATTTATTTTTTAACAATTAACTATGTTTTACATGTTTTATTACGTTTCATGCTAGTTAATATTATAAAGTCTGCGTATTGTTAATATAAGTCTGATAAGTTTCAACAGTTTCGTCTTCGTATTGCGTGGAACATTAATCATAATTTATGAAATTTGTTTTATAATATTTGTACAGCGTTACATTTTGAAATAATAAGAAGTTAGTTACAATTTTCTATTAGCTACATATTAGTAAGCTTTTTCTCTCTTTCATAGAATATCGCTTATAGCTCAGTCCAACAAAAAGAAAGAGGTTCGCGGCATGTCGCGCGTCGGCTGCACATCACTTATTTCTTACATCGGTCGTAAGCAATTAAATATTGTAGTCGCTATACGACTAATCGCATCGACCACACTATGCTAATGTATGGAAAGCGTTGATTGCGACAACTGTTAGCTCGGACAAGCTGTATATCTCGCTAACCACGACAGTTATTTCAAATTCGATGGTTTTATTTCCAGCTGAAATTGCTTCCTCTATATGTTTTGTATGGAAATTTGAGAAATTACGTATAGTTTTAGAATGCAATTTCTTTTTTCGTAATTAGTAGTAAACTAATAGTAGCGACCCCGTAGAGACCGACATCCGATCTCTATGCTCACAGCAAAGATTAAAATTTTACTTCTCCAATTATCAATTTGGTTTAACATTGCCAGTTAAAATCGTTATTCACAAGCGGTCCATTTTATTGAATTGAATGTTTTATGATGCATTATATTAGTAGCTTCCTGTATTCCCTTGCCATATTAATACCTGTATACTTTGGCCACGTAATTTTCGTAAAATGCAGTAGGTACTCACCAAGATTTGTTGCATGCATATGCCTAAGCAATATCGCACATACCTATAGTTTAATTGTTAATTGCAGAAAGTTTTAGGATCGCCAAACATCATCTGATATATCGCTCATAGCGAGACTTGGCTCCCCGTTCTAACAGATCGGCAAAGTTAAGCAACGCTTGCACAGGTCACCACATGGATGGGTGACCATGTGTAGCATTTACATCTGAGCGCTACCGTGCTTCGGAGGGCATGTAAAGCTGTCGGTCTCGGTTCTTGTCTCAGGTTAAGGATCGTTAGGCCATGTCGGAGGCCTTCGGGCGGTCTGAAAACTTTGACACCAGGGTTGGCCGCGCACTCACACGAAAAACAAAAAATATCTGATATAACGAACAAAAGTCGCCAGCCGATGGCCTAGGGGGGGGGGGAGTTGCAAGTTGACATGGAAAATGAGAAAAATAATGAGTATAAATTGTAGGGTTTTTGAGTCTCTAGGGAGGGAGGGGCAGCTTGCAGCTCTTGGCGACGCCCTTGTGAAGAGGGTCAAGCAAAATGTTATCAAACCTGGTTTACAGCATTATTTTTTGCCTATTTTAATTTAAGCTCCATTCCACTGAGCTTGTTCTTAAATCTATAATATTTCTTTGTAATAGGCTCACTCCACTCATCTCTGTTATTTCTACTATGCTGTGATGTTATTTGTACTGTCTACTAGCCTCGTATCTCAGAAACTAGTTGACTTGAAACAAAAACAAATAAAGTAAAAGTGTAGATAGCTATGATGATAAGATTATGATGATATGATGAGAACATAGTTCCAGTAAGTTATGTGTGAAATAATAACAAACAACGATTCAGCCATATAAATATACTCACAAACTTTGGCGTTTACAATAATAGTAAAATAACACACAGTTATACGTTAGTCAGTGATGAGTGGACAGTGGACACCGAACCCGCACCTCTGACCCGCAAGCTGTCTACACGGCGTGCGGCGGTAATTGCTTTCTTAGAACATGGCGGGTTGTGTCAGTGCAAATGTCGCGGCGAGTCTCACTTTACAATATTGTTATTTACAAACAACAACAACTATACACATAATGACTTAACGTGGCTCGAGTCGAAACAATAGACTTTTTGTTACAAACAATTTCAATGTACCGTGATTAGTAAACTTACTAACGGGATTCAATAGCGGAATAATTTGAACAAATAATGGTGAAATCTCTTCTATTTGCTCCAACATTTCATCATGGTCATTAGCTGTGGCCACGGGATAATTTTCCTGGTATGTCTTAAAAGACAGTAGTATGTTTTAATAATAATTATTGTATTGTCAGCGTAGTCTTGCTATTCATTCAATCTCCACCGATCACCAAATTGATGTGTAATCGACGTCCTATTACAGACATTTAGGTCAGCTGAAGTTGTATGAAAAATATATAACCCAAAAAATGGAACAACAGTTTTCTAAAGAGCTTGTAGCGCGCTGGTTGTCCCCCGGGACATACTCACAGCTAACGTTCGAACCATTATCATATGCATATCTGCCGGCGTACTAAAAAATAACTTGTAATCTCACAGGTTAAAGTCAATAAAAGTTAAAATAACCGAGCGGTACATTAAAGTGACTTGCTTGGCTGAAGCCGAGCTATTGCAAATAAATGGTAATGATAGTGATGCGGCACTACATCACTGGGTAATGGCACGTGATGCCAGGGTACTCGGCTCTCGGCACTCGGCTCTCGGACGACGCACTCGGACACACCCCTACTGAAACACGCGCGTTAATCATTTTACTGCTAATCTAGGGCTGTCACGCGCTGTGAAGGACTCTCGATAATGTCTCATGAATATTTTTGATTGGTAATAAAACTGTTATCATGACATCAATGATGATTTGAAGTAACTTTAACTGCCCATACTATAAACTCATAATCTGCTGTGTACATAATATAATCCTACGCTCCTTCATAGATAATCAGTAAGTTTGTGAGTTATTAATGGTACGTATTTGTAGAGCAGTAGTATTGACTGGGAATACGTGCAATATTGCAGTATGATTGTAGCCTCGGGCGATAATTACTGAGTGCACGAGTTAGTTATACTTGTAGCTGGTCGGGGACGAGTCGGTAGTACTTGGCGAGACGCGCGTCTTGCCCGCGGGCTCGCGACTGTACTTAGTCCAACTATGCTATAGGTACAGATGATGGTGTACGTATGCACCTTCTAGACTTGCTGTTTCTAACGAAGATTATTAGACAGTACGTGACTTAGTATAAGTTCAAATCAAAACAATTGTTATTAAACCTTCGTCAATCTTTCTTAACCTATAGCCATTTTCACGTTTACTTTCGTTAAATGCTTTGTGGGATTCAAACCGGTTTCAGAAAAATTAAAAAATAGAATCAAATTTTAGTGTTTATGACATTGGCGACAACCGGGCAGCTGAAGGTGGAGCCACCTTCGCCTGCATGGTGAGTTGTTAAAATATATCCTACTAGCTTTTGCCGGCGGCTTCGCACGTAATGATGCGATTACTCACTACTACTAGTGTCGCATCATAATGCGACAGTACTGACAGATATAAACAAATGACAGATAGCACATGCGCAGCACTCAATTAGGTATTACAGCGCATGCGTTCTTACTTCCAACAGTCAGATTTGTGCCCTACAAACTTCTACCCTCCCTACAAACCCTCCCATTTTAATTTTTGCAACAAATGGTAGCCTATGTCCATCTCCATGATTCAATACATGTCTTTATTAAATTTAAACAAAATCGGTACAGCCGTGATAGCGTGAAAACGGAACATACATACATACACACTTTCGAATTTATAATATTAGTAAAGACATAAAGACAAAAAGACATATTTATTTCTGCATTTTGGTTGTTTACAACACTTATACATGTCAATACCCTATTCTAGATGAAGCCGGCTTTTCCTAGCTAAATGACTTCTTGAGAAGAAAGGCCGAAACAAACTCAGAGTCATTGTTTTTTTTTTGTCACTTCAATTTCTTTAGTCTTTTCTTCATCTTTTAAAGTCCAGACAAAAAAGGGTTTAGTATGCAAGTACAATGCAGGAAATTATCTGACGCTTTTGACTGACTCGGCCCACTGATGGCCCGCATTCAACAGCAATCGTAGGGATCGTAGGGATGTATCATCGAAGTAATGATGTAAGTAGGTAAATTGTATCCAAATTCCTACGTAAGTTTTTGCGATGTAGAGTAAATAATCGGGTCCGATGGCTTAACACATTCTTCGAGTCAAGGGACAAGTGATACTTAACAATCTAACTCAAACATTAACTTCGTAAAGTTTGTGGTGCTTGCCGTGGGTTTGAACACCATTTCCCCTTTCCTGGCAGTTAGTTGATATCTTCGCAAGGCTATCGCTCCTTTCATTTTAATATGAGGATGATAGTCAAAGAGTTCTTATTAGAGTGGCAACCCTAACCCGCATTGTAGCATGAAGACTTCTGGAGACGTGGCGGCTCGTACGCGCTCATTACACGCGTCACGCGTCGCGGACGTTGCGAGGCCTGACCAGTGAACCACACCTGAGAAGCCTACGTGCGTATGGCAATTTTACTTTATCTGTTTTATTTTTCAATCATGCTATACAGGTGATGATTGAAAATATGTAAAAATATTCTAGTTATTTTTGGCCTCTTCTTACGAGGAAATACCTTCTACAGAATGAGAGTGACTTATATTCTGTCAAATTCAGGTAAGACCAACAAGCGGATCCGGGGCTCCAAGACAAAGTCTTGTACCTATGCAACAGGGATTACGCTAGGACGATGATAACTCAAAAATGACAGTAGTGTCACCAAATATAAAAAGAAGTAGGTATCATGCAAAGGCACAAACGAAGTAAAGAGATAATATTTATATTCCAAGCTTTAATCTTAGTTGTGTTGTGAGAAGGTACGGTTATTCGCGTTCCCCAAGATAGAACTAGTCCCTCAGGGACAATAGAAAATCTATTGTCCCTAAGTACCTACTTACCTAGCGCACACGTAACGATAAGAGCTTTAAACAAAACGAAACACAGACAGAACCAATCCAAGCAGAACGTGCTCAGTTAATAATACATAGTGCATAAGATGCATTACCCTGCAAGCTCTAATAAAAGAGAAATGAAATACAGGAGACAGCGCACTTGAAATGAGAGAATTTTCGATAAATCTCACTATTCATGGTTCTTAGAAAAGTGCTTTATGTTCGTGGCAAAAACTTATTTAGCATAAAACACGAGAATAGTAAGGCACTGCATAAGTAGAGCGACAGGCTAGTGGAGCACTCTGGCTTATCTTCCGATGAAAAACGAAAGTACTAGCGCCACCCGACCGCCGCCCGCCCGCGCGTCTAATGAATGGACGCGGCCTTTTCTTTTGATTCTCGCTGATTGTATCAGCAGGTGAAGCTAAAAAGATTATCGGATTAGTCCACAGTAGAACTACTGTGAAAAGCGGTATTTCTGTGCCGTAATAGAAAATGAAGCTTTAAAAATAAGTTGCAGATAAACACCGAAACACTTACGAACGTGTCTCGATTCATTCAAATCTGACTGCTGCGTCGTAGAAAGAGCTGATTCACTGTCGTGCCAACAAAGTCATAGGCTATTGAAATTCAAATACATTTATATTTTTAAGATGTTTAATGCATAAGGGAATAGGAATCTAAGATGCCAGCACCAGCACATCCCTATAAGTCATACACCTGTGATGTTTTTACTACTATCATATTTTGTATCGGATGCAGTGAAACAAGGCCCTATAATAATTTAATAGCTGCTTGCTTTCCCGCCGCGACACATGCAAATTATTGTTAACATAAAATATACGCAGCTTATGCCACCTTCAAAAACTGTGGAGAAATCAGCCATAAATAAAAGACACTTGATTAATTAACGAACACAGTTAGGTTTAGAAACGAATTTCGTATAATTTACATTTCAAATGGTACAACTGTGTGTTATTTATGTGTGGCCGGCGAGCCGCGACTAATCGCAGACAAGTTTACGAAACTCGCTCGGCGACAATAAATCAACATTATAGCGATATCTAATTGAACTATTACTGGTATTTACTACAGAATCACTTGGCTGAGAGATAACTTCATAAGTGCGCCGCGCCGCGGTCATTAAGGACACGCGTCGGCTCTAAATTAAATAATAATTACACGTCGTCTAAGTAAATGTGCGGCGTTTCATCAAGTGCGTGTGGTCTAGTGAGATATCGCCGCACTTCCGATGTGTATCGTAAGCGCTCATTACACAACTTATCAAGCATTTCGTGCCTGTTGGTGTACATACATACATACATAACGTCACGCCTTTTATCCCCGAAGGGGTGGGCAGAGGTGTATTTCTACACCCACTTTTCGCCAGATATACTTTAGTCCCACGTAATAAGGGGCGAGCCTATTGCCGTACCGGGCACATTTCCAGACTCCGTGCTGCTACTGAGAATTTCGTGATAGAAAAACCCAATAACACTGCCCGACCCAGGAATAGAACCCGAGACCTCCCGATCCCACGCGCACATTTATGCCGCGAGACCAACGAGGTAGTCGTATAGGGTTTGATGTCGAGTTTTCCGTCTCTACGCAAAGATGGTATTTGCATCGTGTTATCCCTTAGTCGCCTCTTACGACACCCACGGGAAGATAGGGGGTGGTGACACTTGTATTCTATGCCGTCAACCACACGGCGTCTGTTGCTGTATTTTATAAAATCTCGCCGCAAAACTAGATCGCGGCGCAGCTGACTGGTTAGGTTACGTTTAAGCCTCTACATCCGTTATTTTAATTTTAAAATTACAATCTTATTATAAATAAAGTGATGCATTATGACAGGAAGATTTAAGTAAAAGGGCAAGGTGTGATTGTCATTGGGACTTGGGCCAATATCTTACACACTAAAAAACTAAAATAACCGGCGTACTGTTTGCCTATGCTGAGTTGGATAACATAATTTTCGGACTCTATGCCATCGGCAATAGTCCATCGTCTATTTCCAGAATGAACTGTGAGCAATTATTCAGTTGCAAGCGTAGTTACGCATGAACATTTAGTTATAAACCTCTAGGTAGCCACTTACGATTAGACGCCCAGTATATAATCGGACACAATGAAATATACAGTCATAAACATCGTGTCATGTCGTTAAAAATCCTTTTCAATGTTAGCAAGCAATTAATTGATGCCAATTCTCTTCCTGCAAAAGTTGTCGTATTTTCACCAGGCAATAAACTAAAGTATGTATATAAATGTGCAAAATATACATGTATGTGTGCACAGACGGTAGAACAAACAATAGTCAGAGTGCGAAGGTCGCGGTTTGTTCATCGAACTTGTCTTACATATCGACGCTACGTCCTCCTAATTGAATTGTCACAAATAATTGTACAGCATTACTTTTAATAAACCCACTGAAAGTCTCAGCTCTTAATAAAATGAAGCAGTTTAATTAATCGCTGTAAGTGTTAAGTGTTAGTGTTGACACACCGCCGCCACAGACTCTTGAGCTCACAATCAACTTATCTTGGTGAAGTTTATGCAGTACATAGCATCATTATAATAATTAATAATGATTTATCTTATTTATTAAAACGTTTCTTGGTACATAAAACGAATCGAAACTAGCTACTAAGTACCAGTCCATTAACGCGTACTTTTTGGTGGACGAAAACCGCACCCCTTTTATATTCGTCATATCTGTCTGTCCGTACATATTTAAAGTTTACATTAATCAATCTCCGTGAGGAAGTACTGCCTGATCTGAATCACTATTTAAGCTTAGTCTTTTACAGCATGATTGTCCTAATCTTCAACCCAATTTTGAATCTCTGCCGAACAACCCACTCGAGACACCTTCTTATCCGAATATCTTGTGATTACTAGATATAATTGTTTTATTTTATAAGAATAAGCTGAATTAGGTTTGGTCAATAATTAGATTGCTGCCCTATCAGACTGTGAAGACTGACTATACGGTAAAAATAAGTAACATTGATGCGTTTAGGTACCTAAGCAAGCAAGAGCCTCACCTACCAATCTACAGTGAATCCCTTAGCAATATCATATTGCAGTGTTGACCCAGAGGGCTGGTGGATGTCACAAAGTACACTCAGCTAATTATAAAACAAGCAGAGCTCGTTAGGGTGCGTACCGAATTCTTCGCTGTGTTTGCACACGTGGCGTGGTACGGTACGGTGCAGCCCGATAATGTACGCCAGCGTGTAGCATGACTCGGCTTGCAATTCGCAATTGGTCGGCAAAGTTAACCAGTGTGTGCCCAGTTCACCGCTTTGATGGGTAATCGCGTGTGGCATTTACAAGAGCGCTACCATGGAAAGCCTCAAAACAGTCGATCCCAATTCTTGTCTTGGGCAAGAATCGTAAGGCCATGTCTACGAGAGGTCTTAAAACTCCGACTCCAGAACCGGCCACACACTCAGACGAAACTAAAATAAAACAGAAACGGCACCGTGCGATGAGTTGCGGGGCTGTGCGTCGCGTTGCGAGGTGGTGCGAAATAGTATGGACAACGGTAACCTGATCGCGCTAATGCTATTAGCAATGATGGAGGTGTCCGATTGCCCTAACCAACACATAGGTAAAGTAACTATTATTGATAGAAGTACTGCTGACACTATAAATGCAAACTTCAATATTGTTACAATACGAGTATTGGTTATCTTAATACAAACCAGTCATAAAAACACGAGCGATTTTGATGATGATGCATCTTATTACTTCTTTATTTTGCAAATAATTCTACATTTTCAACTACTCCGCTGCGGTTTCCCGACAAAATCTAACCATTAATCTTCAAATCTGGCATACTGGATTCACAGAAATACCATTAATAATGGAGAAACAGAACTATCTCTTAAAATGGAATACTCCGTACAAACACAATAGTTATGCAAGTGAATTTCAGTGTACTTAGTGTTTCGCAGAAATGACAGCTCCGGTCGGCGGAGTAAATACTTGGTCCCGCTTAGGAAATTGAAGCATATTCTTGGAAAACTACTGACGCAGTAGGTATGGTATTAACAAGAGATTTCCTCCTCTTTCAATCCACAACTCTCCGAGCTTTGGTAAAGGCACAGCAAGTTCTGAGGCATCGTAACATCAATCTTATCTAATATATAAAATTCTCGTGTCACAGTTTTCGTTCCCATACTCCTCCGAAACGGCTTGACCGATTTTGATGAAATTTTTTGTGCTTATTCGGTATCTATGAGAATAGGCCAACATCTATTTTTCAAAAAAAAAAAGAAAAAAAAAATTTGCAAAACAACGTTTGGCGGGTCAGCTAGTCTAATATATAAAATTCTCGTGTCACAGTTTTCGTTCCCATACTCCTCCGAAACGGCTTGACCGATTTTGATGAAATTTTTGTGCTTATCCGGTATCTATGAGAATCGGCCAACATCTATTTTTCAAAAAAAAAAAAATGTTGCAAAACAACGTTTGCCGGGTCAGCTAGTACTAATATATAAAGCTGAAGAGTTTGTTTATTTGTTTGGTTGAACGCGCTAGTCTCAGGAACTACTGGTTCGATTTGAAAAATTATTTCAATGTTAGATAGCCCATTTATCGAGGAAGACTATAGGCTATATAACATCACGCTATGAGCGACGGGAGCAGAGCAGTAGCCTTAAATAACGCGGGTGTAACCGCGGGCATCGTCTAGTAAAATTATCTTTGCCTACATGTTGCGTACAAGAGCATGATTACAGTTACAAATTAAAATACATTCCTTTTCAATTTGCCTTTCATTTATTACCGAAAACTATTACCAATATTAATTACACTATACGTTGTACAATCTCTTTGAAGCGTTGAACGTAATTTATTTTTACCCGACTACGGCGAAGCCAAAAGGAAGGGTAATGTTTTTGGCAGTCTATGTATATATGTTTGTATGTTCCACCGTAGCGCCGAAACTACCAAACCGATTTTAATAAATGGGGTGTCAAAAGATTCGTAATAATGGCCCAAATGATATAGGCTATATTCATTTTATCTAAATTTTCTTTTACGGAATTAATACCTCAGATTCCGACCTCAAAAAAAATAAAACTGGGATAATCATTACGTGTTTAGTATCAAAAGAAGGCTATTGGTGAGTACATTACAAATATGTACATATATTATACTGTTTGAGTCAAAATATAAGTTTTATACGCGGTTGTATTTACAATTCGCGCGGTACAGACGCTATGAGTTACATATTTTTCTTTCTTGCTTCCTTTAAATGTGCCAATGTAAATATTGCACGGTTAGTTTACATGCCCTTGCCCTGGATACGGAAAAGGATTAAATAAAAAAATAAGTTTTAAAACTATAACCCGACTACGTAAAAAAGAGGGTCTTAAAAGGACGAAACAAGAAAAGTAAAAGTACAGAAATGCTCAAGCTAGAGCCGTGGTCGCACCTATTGTATACTAGTGTACATGAAATTACCTGCCACGTTTGTCTATTGCAGGTTAAGTATTCCTGGCGCCCACACATTAGATAGGTATACAAATAGTTGCAACCACGGCTCTAGCTTGAGCATTTCTGTACTTTTACTTTTCTTGTTTCGTCCTTTTAAGACCCTCTTTTTTACGTAGTCGGGTTATAGTTTTAAAACTTATTTTTTTATTATAGATTGCTCCTGCGTTTTCATGTCGGACTAAAAGCATTTTAAAATTAATTCAAGACACAGATTGTACAAGTGCAGCTGCCAGTAATTGCAGTGTACATATCTACTATACATAGTACCTACATATCTGCTACATATAGTGCAGAGGCAATTGTTTTATCCAATTTAAAGTTTATCTCATAGCGAGCATGAATATGCACCAGTGTTGTTAGGAAACATCCTTTCCTAATCGCGCCGCTCGCGATAACTGTGTGTGTGTTCCCACTTTAATATAAAGTTTTCCTACTGCCGGCTATTCGATAAGATTTCCCGTTATTTTTTTTAGATACAAGTATTTGCAGTTGGCAAGGCGTTCTACATAAGTCTGTAATAATAGGTATGCATTATTTACATACGAATATGCTATAACTGTTCTTGCTTGCTTTTCCAATCATGTAAATTGCCGTGTAGGTTTATATTCAAAACTACTACCTCTTGAATAATCAATAAAGCTTAGCACAATATGATTATGCACTGGAATTTCAGAATATTCAGTATTTCTTAGAAATGTCTGCCTGGCTCGACGTAGTATATACCTACTAGCTCTCGCAAAAACAATATTAGTGCGTCAGCATGGTCTATACTACGATTAGGTTCTTGGAAATAGGACTGGAATATTGGTTTTACGTAAGACTCCATCAGAGCTAGAGCCTTCCTAGTAACAGAACAACATTTGGAACATTGCCCATGTGTTGATAGCTCATATAAAAATGTATATTTGTGTGTTTGTATGAATATGTTATTAATGTGTATGACAAGTGGATACAGAATACATACATATGCAATTACCTAACTATTTATTAAGCCTACGAACGATACTACTTGTAGTTTCATCTACATACATTTATATTTGTGTAGGTACCTATGTTTCTTATCTTTAGAATTGAAAATAGGATTATCCTTTATGGCTTACAAGAAGATAGATCATTTTTATTCATAAAATCCTAATCATGTTGGATGATGCTCAGATTACATGGACTTAAAATTCTATTTATAAGCTTAATTCTTTTAAACTTTTTTCTTGGTTATAGGTTAGTTTTAGGTTTAGTTTTTATCTTAAATATTTAATTATAGAATAAATGTATATAAATAAATTATCAAAAAAAAATTTAAAGTCTCCCGTACTAAGCTATCAGAACTTCAAATAACTACAGGTCGCACATCCGACTCGTTTATTTAAACGATTTTAAACTTTCGCGATTAGTATACATTATACAAGGTTATATAGCGAGTCTTACTCGCGATAAATAATATATTTAAGGCATAAATACCTCGGTTTTTGCCAACGTTTCGGCTGACTTGCTTCAGCCGTGGTCGCGGCGGGACTGATGAGCTCAGCGCCATCCTTGTGTTGTGTGGGTTTGGGCATCTACCCTCACTTGATTTTTATTTTTGTTTTTAACCAAGGTATTTATGCCTTAAATATATTATTTATCGCGAGTAAGACCCGCTATATAACCTTGAATAATCGTTTATTTAACTCTCTCTTCGTTCAAAACCTACGCCTTCCTAAATGAATCAAGGGGACAACTGCCATTATACCTACCTAGTAGTGTTGGTCGACCCAGATCGGTATCATGCAAATAGCGCCCGCGGCGTCTATACCTCCATAATTCTTACAATCAGCAGAGAGGCGGAACTATCGCGGGTCAATAATTATTAGACTAATTACAGTGGAGTATCTTCGCGACGCAATTAAACCGTATCTAAGTGGAGCGTGTTGCGGCACGGTGCGGTGAAGTGCGGCGAGGTGCGATCGCAAGCGTTTTTTCGCGAGATAAGCCGCGGTCAGTAATTAGGCGGGCGCGGCTATATATCACGGCTAACACCCGATACGGCCGAGTTATGGGACTGCTATCGCTCCCGCCGGCCGGCGCAAGCGTCAAGCGATACGTTTTACTACTGCAATGTGTCACTTAAGTGTTTTGTAGTGTCCGTAATAAATTGTAATCTTTTAGTTATTGCTGCGGAAAACTATGGCAGAAATTAAGTATTTTATCTAGATAAAGCTTCGTTGAGTTTCAAAATCAGCCTCGCAAAATTAATAAATCTACGTTTATCATAGCACGTTTTATTTCGCTGTATTTATTTATTTATTTATTTATTCTTTATGCACAAAAATAGTACACAGGTGGACTTAATGCCTGGTGGCATTTTCTGCCAGTCAACCTTTTGGTGGTGCAGAGATAATGTGGTAGGTGCATTAGCCATGTGGTGAAAAGAGGATATGTATTAGATACATATTAATAATTTATATAGGTACATATTATAAACCATAAATATACTATAAATATATATAATTACTCATAGATATGATACACACATAAATATAATACATAAATATATACATAAATATATAAATACATAATTATGCTACAGCTGATGAGAGTGATGAGCCGATTCCTTCAACTTAGCGAAGAGAAGATTCCGTACTTTCGTTTTAAATGCATAACGGTTGGTGGCCATTCTGACTTCAGGAGGGAGCCTGTTCCATAGCAGAACAACTTGGACAACAAAAGAAGAGTTTACAAAACCAGAAGTATGAGCGGGACAGTGAAGAAGTAGATTATGAGAGGAACGAAGGTTTCTCTCATGTGTGGAACATAAGTATTGGAAGTATGTAGTCAGATAAGAAGGAGGAGAAGGGGAAGTAAGAATAGAGTAGAGAGTTGTGAGAGCACGCAAACTTCGGCGCTGACGAATAGGTAGCCATTTAAGATCGGAACGGAAAGTAGATACATGATCATACTTACGAAGATTGTATATGAACCGAATGCAGTTATTTAGAAGTCGGTCATATTTGTTGAGATACTCTGCATTCAGGTCATAATAGCACACATCACCATAGTCGATTAAAGGGAATATCAAGGCCTGTACAAGCATTGTTTTGGTTCTGATTGGCAGAAAGTTTTTGAGGCGATATAGAGCTCGAAGGGTACCAGTCACTCTCTGACTGACATACGTAACCTGTGCCTGCCAGTCGAGAGTGGAATCAATTAACAATCCCAAGTCTTTAACCACTGGACTAAAGGGTATGATAAGACCATTAAACATCACCGGAGGCAAGGTAGTCAGGTCTAATCTCCGTGTCATGCGCTGACTGCCGACAACAATGGCCTGGCATTTAGCAGGATTTACGTCCAGTCCAAAATCATTACACCAAGCTTGAATGATATCTAGGTCTCTATTAATATCAGCTATCGCAGTTGTAACATCATCCACTCTCGCCTGGGAATATAACTGCAAGTCGTCGGCGTAAAGATGGTACGAACATCGAAGCTTAGGGGTTAAGAAATTAATAAAAATTGAAAATAGTAGAGGAGAAAGTATGCCACCTTGAGGAACACCAGAGTTAATGTTACGCCAACTCGATGAGATGTCATCACTGTGAACTGCCTGCTGGCGTTCCTGAAGATAAGTAGAGAACCATTCCAGTGCTCCAGGTGAGATCATTAGATGGGAAAGGATTGATAGAAGGATATCGTGACTGACGGTATTAAAGGCATTCGAAAAGTCAACCAAGGCCAATACTGTGACCTTAGTCTCCTCCATGCCCGCTCTAATATCGCCAGTCACTTTAAGGAGTGCAGAGGTTGTGCTATGTCCAGGCCTAAAGCCAGATTGAAGTGGACTTAATAAATTGTGTTTGTACACAAAACTGGACAGCTGTTTATTCACACAAGCCTCTAGCACTTTGGATAGGAAGGGAAGTATGGAGATTGGACGAAAATGTTGAGGGAGAGTAGGATTGGGAATTTTGGACAGTGGAATAACAAAGGCCTTACGCCACAAAGAAGGGAAGGAACCATTGGCAATCGAGAAATTGACAATGTGGGATATAGGAAGGATGAGGTGGTCAAGGATAAGTGTGATCATACGACGGCTGATGCCGTCATATCCCACAGCGTTGGACTTGATAGAAAGGATAATTTTCTTGATCTCACTCGGAGCAACTGGAGAAAAATCAAAAAGATCTATGTTGAGACGGGGAAGGGCAGTTAAGTGATCAATAGTGTGACGCCTGGTCTGAGGGTCCAACAAAGCAGTAGTGGTGAAAAAATGGTTTAAATCCTCCAGACCAACCGTCCACTGAGGATCAGAATGTCGCTGTTTGCCAATACCCAGGGTTCCAAGGAACTTCCAGATATTGGCAGGAGAAGAGGAATTTATGTTGTCAAGAATATGGCGGCGTTTAGCGTTACGAACCATCTGGTTACACCGATTCCTTGCAGCTTTGAAGAGGGCCCAGTTTTCTTCGCATCGATCCTTTTTGAATTGCCGAAATGCTCTATCCCGGCGCCTCATAGCCATTTTTATGCCTCTGGTTAGCCATGGAGTGGGAAGACGTCTTAATTTCACTTTCCGGACGGGGGCGTGCTTGTCATAGAGGTTCAAAACCACGTTATTAAATTCGGTGACCTTATCGTCCACAGTAGCAGCTGACATCAGCTGACTCCAATCCAGTTCAGCAGCATCCCTCTGCAAACTGCCACTATCTATACGTCCAAAACAACGCCTATACAGGACCTTGGGGTGGGGCTTAGGTGGCTTAAGGTTATAGGATAGGTAGATGAGATCGTGATGGGAAAAACCAGGGGCAAGGAACTGGCCATGGGATTGGACAAGGGACGGGTTAGAGGTAATTATTAAGTCTAGCCATGTGTCTACACCTTCGGTATTGTGGTGAGTGGGACCAAGCGGGAGCGTGTGTAGACTGGCAGACTCAATTAATTGCTGGAGTTTATGGGAACGGGGGGAATTGGTGGCAAGGTCAGTGTTGAAATCTCCCATGATGATATGATGAGCGTATTCTGACCCTAAGGATTCCAGAATCGATTCGAGACTGGAGAAGTAGTTTATAGTGGGAGGACAATAGACAACGCCAAGAACAGTTTTAGCCCCATTGACTGAAACCTCGAGGAACAGATATTCTGCTGAAGCAGAAGAGTTAGACGATGAAGCTAAGATAATTTTGAAGGATAATGAGCTACGGAGGTAAATGGCTACACCGCCCCCTCTTCTGTCCACCCTATCATTTCTGATGAGGACAAAACCAGGGAGAGGGTAGGAAGTAGAAAGTAGATGAGGTTTCAGCCAGCTCTCTGAAATCAGAATGGCATGAACGTTAGCATTATCAAAAGTAAGAAGCAAGTCGGTATAGTGGCTGGGTATACTCTGTGCGTTAATGTGACACACATTTAACAGCAAAGATGTGGTTTGATCGAAAGTACGCTTCAATAAATCACTGAGCGACTCGGTCGCTGAGCTAAAGCTGTCATTTATTGATGAATCAGCAGATTCGTTGGCGGAGTGAAAGGAATCATCATCATCTGATAGCATAAAATATTCTATATATATAAAGGTAATAAATAAATATAATAATATGTAAGTAACCAATAATTAAAGAACTAAGTGTAAAAATAAATATATGCTTTTGCTACTAAATAGTAGCAAAGGCATGCACACGAATTGATGCAATGCTATCACTGCACCACCCGCCAGCAGACACATACAGATAACAAATTAAAAACAATACAGAAATGTAAGAATACTAAATACAAAAGAACGGAACGCAACACCAGACAGACAGTTAAATACACAACACAATGATTGCAGTTTCAGAACGCAACCCAAAATGTCAAGTTGACATGAAAGCTGTCAAAAGAGTGAAATAAATAGAATCTGTGTAGATTATTCGGAAACAAATATTAAAACATCATTAAAATATTTTGATATGAGGGTGCGTTATAAAAGTGATGTAGTATGTATATATATATGTAGCATACAACGTAAACAAAACAAACAAATTATGTGGATAAGCGTTTAAACTTGCTACGGAACAATATATAAATAAAACTATTTACGTGGAATGTTCTTGCCATTCCCGGTTGTTGCGGAAGGTCCATCCCCCGAGCCACTCCCGGCGCCTGAAGAAGTGATGCACTGCACTTTGGGGTGCTTCTTCATCAACCCACTAAGCTCATCTTCGGCAATAATCTTGTGACGGCTTCCGTCCGGCGCTTTTACGAAGATATTGCCATCTTGGGTCCAACAAGATCTTATGCCAAAGTGCGACCGGGCCTTACTGAATACAGCCTGTCGCACTCTGGTTAGAAATTCTCGAAGCGAAATAGATGTGCCCTTAAGAGCAGTCTTTGCAAGCCAAGCTGAAGATCTAGTATCCACTCTAGCAAACCGGACAAGTATAGGCCGCTTACTGCCTTGTTTGAAGGAACCAAGTCGGTGGCAATTACAGATATCAGCGGATGTGATGTTTTTCAATCCCAGCTTGCTCTGCATAATGCCCAAGATTGTTGCAGTGCTGTTCTCATTCTCCTCCTCTGGCACGCCCAAAAATAGAAGAGACTTACGTCTATGTCGGGTCTCCACGGTGTCGAGCTGTTTTTGACACTCCTGGATTTGTTGGCGTAGTAGGCCCAGCATATTGAAAACCAGCTCACGGAATGTACGAAATTCTTCTGCAACCTTCGCTACTGTGTCTTTGGCTGAGCCTCCACTATTCAACTGGGCTTCGAGTGCTGCCATCCTCCTTGTAAAGCTGTCTTCCAGACCCTTCTGTATGGACTCAATCTCTTGAAGCTGGGACATAGTGCTTGTGAGAGTGTGTAAAATGTGAAGATGTTTTGCTGGCGGGCGGTATGTACTAACACTTAATAGTTTAGTGTCATAAACACTACCTTAGTTAGAGGCAGTTAAAAATTGCAGTTATATACTATTTTTATGAACTTTAACTCAGATTTACTATATTTTTTTAATTAATAAAATTTTCAAAATCGCAAATATGTGTTAACTTTTTTAACGCCTACCGCCGAAAAATACTGTATTCTAAACACTGAATCTGGCAACACTATTGCTGATGTTACATTCCCATAAATAATGCAGCCCTGCATCGGCATCTTTATTCTCTCATATAATTTATTTCAGAACAATAACGAACAAATACTAGCTAAGTCTTAAAATACTATACAAAGAAATATATAATAATAATAAGGCCGCCCATCATTCAGTGAACTGCCTTATTTCCATTGTATATTAGCATGCAAATCAGACAGACATAAACAAAAGTTCTAAACAAGATCATAATGTTATTCAAAGTCAAAATCATTTACCTACTCATTTAGGCCACAAAGTGTCCCTTACATCAAAAATTTAAGTTAATTACTAGATGATTCTACATTTACATATACTGCCACGTTCGCAATGCAATAGGTTGAACCACGAGAAAGAACGGGCAATAAAATGTTATTGATCTGTCCATCGGTCCGTGAGTCCGCTGTTCGCTCGTGTGTTGCGCCGCGCCGCTTCGCTTCCGTTGAGCCGAGCTTTGATCGCGCTGATCTGTGGCGTCGGCCCGGTGCAACGATACACGGTACACCTACCTGCACCGTGCCAATTGATTCATCTCTGAGCCTACTACTGCGGACACTCAGTACCTGCGTGTATTGAGATTCAAATCAACAGCTACACACAATAACAGTGTGATTACTACAGTCGTGACTTGCCGCTGTAATGACTGAGATTATCCTTCCTTATCCATGTACTGAACCTAAAGGCTCTTATGCGTTCTGTTATTTGTCAAAATTGATTCACGTTGTGTTTACTTCTTTTGTGTAGTGCATTGTCTAGTCTTATTGCGTGTTCGGGTTATCATGTGCAGTGGATAAATTAGAGGGCAAACATTCATCAAAAATCCAGTTTTTATTTTAGAGGAGTAGAGCGGTCACAATTTAAGGTAAGAGTGAGAGAGTGAGAGAAGTATCTCTCATCTGAGACTAGTGTATTTGACGATACTTATGTATCAAACACTTTTGTTACTCTGCATTACGACTCGAGTCTACTTATACCTAAGGTGATTCCACGAACGTCGTAACAAAAGCTCGTTTCACAAAAGAGAATTATATTAACGGTATGTTCATCATTCTGCTGCTAGATTTTATTTCGTACTACACTCAGTACAGTAATAAACTTTATAATATGAACTTTCATTTGCTATAAGAATAAGTAAAGCTATTTTTGTTGAAATAATTCTGATTCTGGAATATACGTCTAGAAACGGCTCGTTTTATGATTAAAATGTTCTTTTATCGTCAAGAAATAATAAAAAGATCGCGACGGCGGCGGACAGTGTACCGCACATACTTTTATATCCGACAATAGCACATACTGCTGAGTCACTCATACACATATTCATAAAGGGATATTTTTATGGGACATTACGCGTGTGGAGTGTTCGGGACGAGCTTGGGTTTCGGTACTTCGTCATGTTGAAAATGAAGCGATATATTGTTATGTGCCCGCGCCCGCGTCAACTGTCGTATCACAGGCACACACACACGGCTCATCTGCTACAAAACATTTTAATCGCAAGCCAGACTGTTAGTACAATTGTTACTTCAGAATCATGTTCATTTTCCACAAACAAGCTCCATCTGCAGAGAGGTTTATTACATATTATTCTCTTTACTGACTCCGTTGTAAAGCTTGGAGAATTTGGCGCTTATTTATCTTACAAGAAACGCTTTAGGGTAATAGGATAAACTTAAGGAATACTAAAATAAATAAGACATTTAGCTAGAAGCAGCGCGGAGCCTGGAGGCCGGGCCGGGCGGCTCGCGGCGCCTTCATTAATCTGGCGCGGCGCGTACTACGCACTGCGCGTTTCTGTTTATTTCTAATTGAACTTAACTCAAGATAAAACGATCAAATTTATCTAATCGTATTCATTGGAAACGGTTAGAAGCAATTTAGCAAGCCATACAACTAACGTTAACTAGAACATTTGTTATATAAATTAAGTTCTATTGTTAACCACTTATACACCTGACAGTGACTGGACTAAATCAGTACACTTGGCATTTCTCTCTTCTCTCAGTCAGTTATCAACATCTGGCTTTACTTGTCCAAAAGGTTTGTAGAGAAATATCTCAGTAACGAAGTGTGAATGTGTTTAGGCGTCACGTCCGTATTTAACAGTCTCGCCTATCGACACGCCGGCCGTCCAGAGGGAAAAGTGCCACGGCTCGTTAGGCGAGGCCTCTGACACGAACACGACTGATAGTTTTCTTAACACGACGTCTCACGTTTGGTAGTCATCATTTGTACGTCACATACTGAATGAAGTGTCTGATTATTCCGCTGTTTTTCGATACATTGAGTCATTTGTACAGCTAAGATAAAAGATACGCACCCCTTTGATGGTTACTGTAGGTATTCAGTAATGTAGCCTTGCTTCAAACCTGTATTACTAACGCTCTACAGACCCTTTAAGAAGTAAAGTACCATCTGATTTCTCATCTTGATATTCGGATTTCCTTGCATGCTTACAATTGCACTCAGAACGCTATCAACCAAAAAAATCAACTCATCAGACCGTAAAAATGGCCGAAACACAGCCCAAAGTTATTTGCAACCTTCTGCAAGTAAAGATCTATATAATAACATCAACTACGTATCATTATTGTCAACAGTAATTTCCTACCCCACACACAAAGTTGCAGCGTGAGTCAAGACTCATTAATTGAAGTAAAATGGTGTTTTGATTGTAACATAATCGCGCTCGCCCACCATTACCGGTGTGTCGCGCGCGCGGGTGATGTCCGAATGAATGTCATTTTTACGAGCGACCGGACGGCCGGACGGCGACCGGTGCCGGACGAATCCCGTAAAACTTTATTGACATTAAATCTTGATTTGGTGTGACGTGACGCGGTCACCGCCGCACAATTTGCATGCCGCGTGCCGCCCCTATCACTGCACTCCGGTTCATAGCCCAATAACACTCCGACTATTGTTTTCGTTAATTGAAAAAAAGCTTATTTTATCCGACCATTGTTTTGCTTTCAGAATGAGAACTTTATTTGGAAAGCTTATGTTAAACTTAATTATGTAGTCAGACTGAAACAATCGTAAATCAATACGAGTTCTATCTAAACTGATGGTGTTCTATTGTTATCTCTCGCACCTCGAATAGATAGTACGCAGTAGCTCTCGATATTCTGTCTTGTGCTGTAAGTCTGTAGGTGCCGTTTGACACACTTCTTAGATCAGTCTTCTAACCATTTTTGTCACCTAAAGTATGTCGTCAATTCATCGTGATAAAAAGCCGCATCTCGGCTTGAACAGATTATTTTTTTTATAGACTCACGCCTTTATTCCCAAAGGGATAGGCAGAGACGTCATATTACATCCCCATTTTGCCATGTTATGATTTTTTTAATCCCATGTAATAGGGGCGAGCCTATTACCGTTACCGGGCACATCACCAAACTACTGAGAATTTAGAAAAACCCAGTAAGACTTTTGCTCGAGCCGGGAATCGAACTCGGAATCCCGATCAGCAGACGAATACGCTATCCACGGTACCCCGAAAGCAGTCTTACTTCGATTCTTTTTTACCATAATATATATAAGTACTTATGATATTCCATGAGGCCGTTTTCAGTAGTCAATGTCAAATATTCGCCGTTCGTAGGCCTCTAAACATTCAAAAATAACTCAGAACTTGAGCTGAGAAAAACAATGCCAATATTATTTGTTCAGGACTAGAAACATTAGACAAATTCTTACTTGTATCACACCAGTGATAGGCTCCGTCTTCAAAATTACCTATGTACCTATGTACTTACTCGTACGCTGAGCCCCGCTACAGAAACTCCAGCTCGAGTAAATCATATCCAATAAAAATAAAAATACTTACATATCAGCGCGAGTTAAACTCCGTCGACATAAAAATAAAAAGTACAAAAGTGTTGAAACGTTGGATTATAATTTACCCGCACATAAAATGTGAAGATTCCGCCAGATTCTCTTATTCGGTTTGAAATAAAATAAATTCGCTTCGCTAACATTTTCCACATCGATATTTTCCGTTGCACGGTCAGCCTCGGCCGCCACTGGTGCCACGCACATGCCACGCGCCCGCCCCGCAGCCGCCCCGTCGGCGTCGTAGCAACGCATTCAGAACTACGCTACGCTTTGCTCGACCTGCCACACACTCACGACAACTTTTATTAAATTCTCCAATGATTTTTAATCTATTTAAAGCCAAGGGTGTTGTGCCATTATCATATCTGCTCCGTGGTTATTTATGTGAGGCGACGCTCGTTTGATTCCGGGTCACGTAGCGATTAGTGGCGCCCTCCTCCGGCCGCGGCGGACAAATTAATCGCCGCTCTCCGCAGTTATTTAACATTATAATTGAGCTTGTCACAACAGAGTTTCTTGCTAATGCCAATAAACTCATTTCGCAAGCTTTGCTGTAGAGTTCATTATAAAACGTCCTTACATTCGTAGTAATTAATTAGTTTAAGAGATAAACTTAGACTCGTACCTATATCATATGGTGAACTTCAAAAACTGTGCTGAAACATGGCTGAAACTCACGTTCAACATTTGTGTTGTGACACTGTTCTATCAATGTATTCATTATTGTTCACATTCAGCATCAACACAAAACTTTACATACATGGAGGAAAACATGAAACGTTTTCGAATCCTTTAGAAAAGTATATTCCGTGTGAATAAGATGGTAAATGAGGCTTGGTCGAACGCGTCGCGGCGTCGTCGGTGGCGCGGCCCATTGATCAAGATAGCCTCCGCCGCACCGCCGTGAACCACCCAAGCTAGGGTTGACACCATGTCCCGCTCGAGAAACATGACACCAAGCTGTGATACATGTCGGACTATCATTTGGCATTCAGCTGGAAACTAGGTTTCTCATGTAAATATTTTATGTTAGAAAATGTTCAGTAGGATATCCGGGGACAACTAAAAAGGTGTTAGTGGAGGACATAATGGCAACAGGTTATTAAACTTTACTACTTACTATGTTAATATTTAATTATTGGCGGTGGTGGTCTCTCCAAGGTGGTGTGGTGTTGTGAGGCCTGAGATATCCAGCAGTGATATATGATGATAATGAATTAATGGTGGTAATGAATAACAGACGTGGCTCATAAAATCCCCTTGCTGGCCTATAACTAGTTTTACAGAAGCAATGATAAAGAAGTACAGTGTAGGCAAAATGCACTGCGTGGAAGAGCAGGATTGTCCCTGCTTTTAAGGAAATACAAGTACCTTAAAGAAACGTAACAGCCCTACGTGCCTCGTTGGGAGCAGCTCAGTCGGTCGCGCGCCCGGCCGGCGGTCGCGCCGCGCCGGCCACGTCGGCGTCGCCTCCAGTTAGCCGGATCAGCCGCCTCCACGCCACTGCTTATGAACTTACCAGTTTTCCTCCGACATTGTTGTGCCACTACACTTTAGTTACTTGTTGCGTTGACTTATAGATTTCAGTAGTTGTGAATTTGTAACAACCTATTGTTTTGTAAGCAAACAGGAAGATATCACTTAATAAAGACAAGCAAAAAAAAGCCTGTCCTTATTACAACGTGCCAACAAAGGTAGTAGTTAATGGTAGTTGAGCAATGAACACCATTATGACCGTGTGACTTGTGGCTACATGAATTTTAAAGCTATAGTGTTTGGTTGGCTCAATGATGTATAACGCAGTGCTCAGAAAATTAAACCCTTCTTATCTTAATAACCGTCAAAAAGAACCACAGTCAATAATATACACAGCATATAGAAACTGCCTGCATATCTAAATATTGTATTTTCTGTGTACATATAACTCAAATGTCATAAGTTCATGACTAAAATATTAGGTAAACCTAATTCGAAGACATTTTCATATTTCATACACATGTTAGTTCGTCCCACGTATTCACCCGCGCGGCTCAGACTCCCACACACTCACGATGAGATGCGTAGATATGTTTGATTGATTCCAGATACCGTTGTTGCTTAATTTATTGTTTACAAGCGCCAGTTTGCTTACGAAACACCGACCGTTGCGGTTAACAAAGACATTCTCAAATGTTTGTATCAACTAAATAGTTGTCTTTATTTTGTTCTCGGAGACATGAAAATATTGAAAAGTTATTGATGATCCAGCTAGTTTCATACTCTGATTCTAGACTGCAAGTTCAATCCATCAGTTAATACGCGAACGTAGAAATTGTTGCAATGAGTTATAGACCGCTATTATTATATTCTTCCCCTGATACTACTAAACATAATGAACAACGAAATTACACCGCGCTTCAAAATATCTTAACCAACAACCGAAGAGAAATATCGCTTGTGTATGTCCATGTATCTTCGAAATAGGTGATTAATGTAGAGCACCATAAAATAAAACGGCTTTGCTTAGAATTTCAGTATAAATAATTTAGGAATAGCAGATCAGAACTACTTCTGACACGGCGCTTCGTTTTTCGTATGGTTAATCCAGGGGTATGGTTGTTCACGCTTCGCTGACAAATCGCTCCAACTTTTACTAGAGGTGCGGTGGAGCGGCACTGCGCGATCATAATTCGGCAATAAATCGCCGGAGAATCTGTGGGAGAGCGAGGGAGACGAGAGATGTGCTTGTATGTGTCTGTGTGTGTGGTGCATCTCACTCGTTCCTTATTCGCGTCCGGTCACCACCGTCACCGGCGTGTAATGCCTGATTTATGGCGTGTCGCACATTTTTATGTTCCGACGTATAATTCCCGTGTAGGTAGGTATCTTCTAAATCAATGCTGCGATGAAATTATCTTTATAATGGTTACATTGGTACCTGTACAGCTTTAAAATATTGCAATTATAAAGAAGAAGCAGCTTTAATTTTTAAATCAATTATTCGAATTCAGAAACTTAATTCATTCCAGTTGATGCAAACTCAAGCGTGTTAGATCCACACGCCAAACTTTCCCACAGTCACGACGAGCCGGTTACCTTGACGAGGTCACAGTGAATTAAAGCCCAGATTATATCGTCGACGATTGATACAACAAACAGACGATAAACACCAAAGGCATTCTGCGCCACCGATCACTCGCTCGACATAAATCTATGTAATCTTGTAACAGTCGATGGTAATTGGAATCGCTCTCGTTCAACTTATCCTTGTATCACAAACGTCAATTAAACCAAACCATTAGAATAACAGATTACGTTGACATTATTATACCAAATTATATTCAGACATTTCTAATATTTCGACTCCGAGTCGAATAGTTTTCACATCGCAATCACCAGATTGCGTCATGTAAAACTATTCGAAACATGTGTAGTGCTGGTTGCTAAATGTGTTTCCTTAATTATAAATTATGAGCTTTATGCAGTATTCAGCCACACAGCTACTCGTAAGTATGTCCTAAGTTAGAAATACGCGGCTTTAAAGCGCAGACACTCGTTTACGTAGTACCCAATTGACTGTATTGCTAGCACATGGAATCTGTATGAGCAATCTAATAAAGAAACAGATAAATTATCCTCAGGCGAGTTCCTTGCTCTGTTTATAGATTACATCGTTTTAAGCTAAGGAAATTAAGTATATTTTGTATATTTGTAACATTTTATAAAATTGTTTGTACATTAAACATTCCATGGTCATTCAATGACATTTTAAACAAAGACGAGATGTTTTAACATAATTTAATGGGATTCTGTTACTGCAAATCGGCGCTATGCGTGTAGCACATAACAATTACATAAGCCGAAGTTCATCGTGATGCTGGCTCACTGCAATATTGATGTTAATCCACTTTCGCGACGATACAACTAACGCAACACTCTGCGAGAACCCCACACACGCATCTACACGTATCACATAAATGTTATTAATGCATGCATGTGTACGATATCGCATGCCAGTGTCGCTATGTTTTTATAGAATCGTTCCATTTCAAATTTAAAAATTCTATGAATACTTAATACGTGGAAAACATATGAAGTTGTTTTCTTTAAAATATTAGTCTCCAAAACGTGCATGGACTTGAACTGTGAGCGAACGAGCGAACAGAATGTGTGAGTCAACCACCACGCGCGTCGGTAGTGACTAGTAAGAGCTTTTATATTCAACATCAACTATGAGCTTTCGATGTTGCTCGCCCACCAAATATAAATCTATACTTATACTAGCTGACCCGGCAAACGTTGTTTTGCAAAATTTTTTGGAAAATAGATGTTGGATTCTCATATATACCGGATACTCACAAAAAATTTCATCAAAATCGGTCAAGCCGTTTCGGAGGAGTATGGGAACGAAAACTGTGACACGAGAATTTTATATATTAGATAGTAAAGCTGATTAAAGAGTTTGTTTGTTTAGCTGAACGTATTGATCTCAGGAACTCTTTCTCTTAGCGTTATCCCAGTTTCAATCTGGGGTCCGCTTTCTAGTCTAACCGGATTTGGCTGAATATTAGCTTTTCCACGGAGCGACTGCCTGTCTGACCTCCGCAACGCGAAGGGATAGCGATATTCCATGGTTTAGACTAGTGTCAGTTTATTTAGAAGGTACTGACGCCCTGTAACGACTATCAAAGTTCTTCATGACAACCGGGACCGACGGCTTAACGTGATCTTCGAGGCACGGGACAAGCGATAATTAACAATTCAATACGCACATAACTCCGAAAAGTCATTGGTGCGCGCCGTGGATTCGAACTCGATACCCTCTGCATGGCAGGCTGTTGGTATATCCACTCGGCTATCGCTGCCTGCTGTATTGATCTCAGGAACTAGTGATCCAAAATAGGTAATTATTTGTAACTCACAGGTTAGCCCACTCGTCGATGAAGGCTGATAGGTTATATGAAATCACACTATGAACCACGGGTGAGGGTTAGTAGCCCTAAATAAATTAAATGTAACCGCGGACCCATTTTGTTAAAAATATTTTCATACCTATTGTATTTTTCAAGAATATAACACAGAGTCTTGAAACTTAATTGTATTACGATGAAGACTAGATTCTTTTTGTATTTCTAACATAATGTAGCAGATAATTAATTCAATTACGTAGGTATCCACGTACTCGTATCTGGCGGGTGTATCTAATCTAAGTTTCCATTCCTCAGTGAAATTGGTACCTAACGGTATATTTTTAAACTATGTACGGTATTTAAGATCTTTATTATTTTAATACCTACGAAAAGAATCCGTCATCTTCCTAGCGTTACCTATCGAAATTGTATCCCGGGGAGCCTGGGGTATGCTTACTAAGTAGTCTAACCGGATTTCATTTAATATTAGCTTTATTATATAGCTTTTCCACAGAGCGACTGCCGTCTGATTTGCGCAACCCAAGTTGATGGCAAGATTTGACAGTTTAGACTAGTGTCTTCTATTCTTATACTTATACCTCTGAATAAACGGACAACGGTCTGTCCCATAACGACTGTCAAAGATCTTCATCACAGCAGGGACCAACAACGGCTTGATGTCTCTCCGAGGCGCGGGGGATAAGATAAGTTCGAAACGTCAATGGTGAGCGCCATGAATTATAACCCAATACCCTCTACATAGCAGTATGTTTTTATCTTCCCTCGTATGAAATATGTATACATATTTGAACCTAGTTGCTTTTTACGCCGTGGGTATGTGCTGGGGCATCGCACGCCACTCCGTGAGTCGTTTGTAGCCGCGGAGACACTGCACCGAAGCTGCAAATAAACATAATAAATTGTATTCTCAAAGTTAGACGTTTTATTTGTGGAGGAGCGCGTATATCGCTGTCGGCGAGATGCGTGCGGCGGTGAATCACGGCGAGCGCGCCCGATCACGTGCGAATGTGACGTCTCATCCGATTTGAATTGTTCCGCCACGTCGCGCGTCGTGCGGCACCGTGCGACACCGTGCGACGTCCTGCGACTCGCTGCGAACGGCCGCGGGGCCCCCGAGAGTTTTCCTCAGCGTCTTACTTCCGTGACACTTTTATTTATGTCGAAGTTGTTGAAGATCGAATGGGGATTTCACTTCAAACGTGTTCCAGAATCAATATTCTTAGTGACGGCTTACGTTGATACTGCTTTCAATCGTTTTTGAGCTTTTATATTTAGATATTGAGAAAATATTTGCGAAATATTCACATATTAAAGCATGCGCCATCACCCTGGCTCACTGAGGATATAAAACTACTGATACAGATAAAAGCAAAAGCCAAATCAAAACTAAAATCCAAACCTACTGAGGTAAATAAATTAAAATACATAACACTCAGAAATCACTGCAATAGAGTGTGTAGGGATGCACAACGCCAGCATATCCACAATTCTGTAGAAAACGGAGATCCTGCAAAAGTATGGAAATTCCTCAAATCATTAGGGGTTGGAAAGCAAAGTCAGAATATTAATCCTTACAATTTTGATATTAACATGCTTAACCAGCACTTCTCTGCTTCGTCCAATTATGACAGGACAACCAAATTGAATACAATAAATTATCTTTCATCGCTTTCAACTCCTGATTATACTCCTTTTGTCTTTAGTCAGTTTACTGCATGTGATGTTAAGAAGAGCATTTTATCCATTAGTTCCAACGCTGTTGGTTGTGACGGTATCACCCGTAATATGATCCTCCCCATCCTTGATGTTATCCTACCTATTATCACGCACATATTTAACTCCTCAATTTCTAGTGGCGTGTTTCCTGCAGCTTGGAAGTATGCTCATGTGGTCCCACTACCTAAAAAATCCAATCCTATATCCTTTTCAGAATTCCGACCCATATCCATACTACCCTTCCTTTCCAAAGTCCTTGAACGTCTCATCCATAACCAACTCAACTCATTCCTCATTAAAAATAACATCCTCAATCCTTTTCAATCAGGTTTCCGTGCTGGTCATAGTACCACTACTGCCCTTGTCAATATTACGGATGATATCAGGTCAGGTATGGAGGACGGCAAGCTCACAGTTCTCTGTTTGTTGGATTTCAGCAATGCATTCAACACCGTTGACTTTGACGTGCTCCTTGCCATCCTTAGCTCTCTTAGCATATCTCCATCCGTGATTGACTGGTTTCGTTACCTGTTTGGTCGCCGGCAGCGTGTCCATCTGGATGAAACTTATTCATCCTGGTGCGACAATTCTGCGGGTGTACCTCAGGGCGGCGTTCTTTCTCCTCTTCTCTTCTCGATTTTTATCAATTCAATATCTAATTCTATTTCAAGTTCCTACCACCTCTATGCAGATGATCTGCAAATCTACTCTCAAGCGAAGCTTGAAAATTTATCTTTAGGCATCGCAAACATTAATCAGGATCTAGTTGCCATATCTGAGTGGACGAAAACGTTTGGTCTTAAGGTTAATCCTGTTAAAACCCAGGCTATAATTATCGGCAGCTCTAGACTAATTTCTAGGATTAATTGGTCAATGCTTCCCCAGGTGTCTTTTGCAGGTGTCTCTATTCTTTTTAGTAAGGATGTCAAGAATCTGGGGATATACATAGACACAACATTTTTGTGGACCGTCCAGCTGCAATACATCAGCCGACGTCTTTTTGCTGCCATAGCATCATTGAGAAGACTGCGTAATTTCCTTCCGACTACCACTAAAATTGCACTTGTGCAATCTATTCTCCTTCCCATTCTTGACTATGCCGATGCCAGCTATCTCGATCTCAATAAAGATCAGCTTGATAAACTTGAGCGACTCCAAAATTTCTGCATAAGATTCATATATGGTTTACGCAAATATGATCATATCTCTGAATTTCGCATGAAGCTCAAGTGGCTGCCAATCCGCCTTCGCCGGAATACTCACATTCTCTGTCTTCTCTATAATATTTTATACAATCCTTCTTTTCCTTTGTATCTCAAAGCTCGCTTTGAATATCTTCACGACATACATACGAAGTGCTTAAGATCATCGGAGAATCTTAGACTGAAAGTTCCAGCTCACTCTACAGTTTTCTACGACAAATCTTTTACTGTCCAGGCTGTACGACTGTGGAATTCGTTGCCTGAGACAATAAGACAGGCTCAATCCTTGACAGTATTTAAAAAACTTGTCACCAATCACTACTTAGGAGACATTCCATGACAGTTCTTTTAAACTTGCACTAATATTGTATGTATTTATGGTATCTATTTATATATGTATGTTATAAAGTATATATTTATGTATGTTGTAATTGAGCTCATCAGAATACACTATTCTTTGAAGTACACCAACCTACCCATTCTCTCAATCACTAATTCTTGTATTCCATTCTTGGTTGTCTGGAAGAAATCGCAATTTACGATAAGACCGCCCTTGTACCACTAGTTTTAGTTGTGTAAAAATGATCACTGTACTCTTCTATCTTTTTTGTTTTCTGGTGTACAATAAAGAGTTTTAATCTAATCTAATCTAAATATTAGTATTAAGATAAGCCGTTTCCTATCTCTACATATAAATTTCTTGCTTTACTGACTGACTGACAGACAAAGCTATTGGGCGCAAGAAGCTGTTTGGCAAGAATGTTCCTTGGAAATCGGGTGCCGAAATTCCCACGGGATCGGGCAAAAACGACTAAATTGAAAAATGTGCTGCAGTGCCTGCGGGCATCCTCTAGTTTTGTATAAGTTTGTAATAATTAATTTGATTGGTTGTACCTAGAATCCGACGTATCCAAAAATATACATTATATCGCAAAAAACGTAGTAATCCTGTGTTAAAAATATGATATCTAAAGCAATGAGGTATTATTTCAGTGTCGCGTTGAGACAGATTGTTATCTATTGTAACGAAGTTGTTTCTTCCTAGCGACGCGACTCGTAAAGAGTACCCAGCTCGTCGGAGTTAGTAACATAATGGGTACGGGGACTCGATCGCGCACTAAATTATTGTATAATTAAATCTTTCTCCGCCGTCGACACCTTACAATGGGATGAGACGTACTCGGCGCGGCTCAAGTCATGAAGCGAAGCGCTCCGAATATATCGCCGATGTCATTGTTACTACCACTTAACACTGAGATATGGCGCTATAAATACACTTAAATATTACTTCAAAGCGACGATAAACAACGTTAGTTAGTCACAAATATCATTTAGGTTTGTCGGTGCCAGCTGATACTAACGTACAGTTCCGGTGGGCGGGCGGCGCCCAATCAACATATTTGTCTTAATTAATGAGGATTTCTTTAGTTATACTAATTAATATTGAATTTGTGGTGGTAGTTCCGCGTCAGTCGTTGTTTTGTGGCAGTTCCCGTCGCGTCATAATCGAGTGGAAACCACGTCTTTTGTCCGTCACTGCTTATTATCAAGTGGCGCTTTTCACAGCAATTAAGTGCAGGCCCGCGCCGTAGACGACACCGGGCACCCGCGGGAGGGATGAGGGGGGTGAGGGAGGGACCGTGTCTTAGACAAGGAACACATTATGCGTTTAGTTATAATTGCTGAATATTTTGTGAAACAAGAGAAATTGAATTCGTTACTCGCTGTAGGCGGTTCTTTAGAATTGAGTTTAATTTTATGGCACAGGTTTGTAATTTATTTAACTTTCTTATACTATGGAAAGGCTGTTGCTATTATCGCAATTAATATTTACTCCGTTAAGAAAGCCTGCCAAGGCTCATATATTACAGTTTCTTAAGCTTCATTTCATAATATTATTGTAGAGTTTGCTATGAGACATGTACAAATGTGACCCACTCTAATTATGATGTGATCTCACAATACATTTAAGTAAACTTATCGGAAAGGGGTAGAAATGTCTACTACTTTCTGAACTTTAGCAACAATGTACAAAAAAAATGAAAATATTCATAATATGATACGTCATAGTTATTTGTGGCTACCATCAAACATATATAGCAAACAAATGAAATAAACAAAGTCCTCTCTTTAAGAGTATAACTATAAAGTACAGCATGATTGTTGCCGCTGACACGAATAGCGGTGAACATAAAGCCCGATCATATCGTCACTGCGACGATACGTCTCACTCGACGACCAGTGACTGTAAATAAATAAGGATATAATTACTGTTCACTTCAGCTCCCTTCATCATTTACGATATTATTTTGTTGAATAACAAGCCAACTTGACGGCGACGCCAACGTTCAGGCTACCCACAAAATACCGCAGTGCAACGATTGTCTTACATTTTCGAATACCATTGCTCATTTGCTACAGTAAAACCCCAGACAAGCTGAACAAAAACATTAATGTTGACGTCAAAATACAAAAGCTTACGTTTCCAAGCGTCTTATAATAGTGTCTTCGTTCATTTTCAGTACTTTTGTCTAAGTAAAGGAATAATGTAATGAATGCCAAGTGCAAGATTGTTGCGAGCGAAAGCGAATGTTCTTTTTATGTCGAATGGAATAACGGATTTATATCGAGATATTGAGTCGATAGTTGGAGAGAACCAGTAATGAATGGTAAATTATAGTAAATGTCATGTTTATTATTGTTGTATTGTATAGTTTGACAAGTGGTTAATGCGTAATGGGCGCGGCACAAACGGCGCTAACTACGCTGAATATAAATAAGGATGATCTGGCGGCTTATTCGGCGGCAGGCAGGCAGAGCCGCGTGAAATTAACTAGCTAGCGTGCACGGACGGACGGACAAGTTATCTATGATTGTTGCTACTAATTGCTGGAGCTGTTTCACTTGATGTATGGCGCTGACTGTCCGATGCGATGGTAGGGGTGGTTAAACCTTGGCGAGCTATGTATTCCGCCCCCATAATAGTAAATGCTTTTATTTCGATATCTAATAAAATATTTTTATTATTAGGATATATTATTTATGAATTCAAAAGCCATTTAGTGAAAAAAGTGTTGGAGTTGGTCCTTCGATCTGCAGCTACATTTACAAGAATCTACGTACAACATGTATCGTCTCAATACTGTACGTAAATTGCTGACATCACATTGCTCAAGCAACCTATACAGACGTCAATAATAGCTACTAGACTCACATGTTTTATAAATTATTTTTAACAGCAGTAGCATACATCAATAACTATGACAAATAGGACTATTTGTGTACACATGGTGTACACCTTTATAAATTACTTTCAGATACTAAATGTACCTGTAGTTCGTTTATAACATTTCGCTTGCCGTGCCGTATATTTAATAACAAAAAAAAGTTTTTGCAATACTTCAATTAGATGCAATGTATTTATTTGCGGACACGGGTTACATAATAGATCTTTAGAGAACAAACGCAAATATAAACGTATTTAAAAATAACTATACTTAGATATTTACCAGAGAAAGTCATTTATTTAAGTAGTTGTTGTAGAGCAGGAGCTCTACAGCAACTACTCAACTCTACAACGTGTTATATTAATAATCGAGTGTTCAGTTTGGCTTGGAGGTCAATTAATATTATAATAATTACCTTCTTAACGATAAGCGATTCCACCGCGGCTTCGGCCGGCTGTATTGCGTGCAGGCAAGTTGTTACATCGAAATCCGTTCAGTAGTTGTTACGTGAAAGAGTATCAAACATGTGAAGATGTTGATGTTTATAGTCGTAAAATGGCATATTACTTATAATTAGCTATTTCGCTGAAATATTGGTCGGCGAAACGTTTTGAGCTTCCTTTACAAAAGGCTATTTCTTTATATTAAGTTATAGGTATGAGAGTCAAACCAAGTACCTATAAGATAAAGAACAATGGCCACTTCTCATACATTGAATGATCTGATAATGAATTGTTGCGTATATAGATAAAATGTACGAAAACAAGTAGCTCTATGATCAAGAAATTATAATGTAAAGACAGTTTTTCTTATAAAGGTCTAGGAATTACATAATACACCGAAATTAGTTCGTATTAATTTGACAAATTCTCCCATGTCCGATATCACCGGCGGCGTCTTTATGTCAAAAACGTTCCGTTGCTTCCTTAACCAATGTTTTCAACGGCAGAAATACATTTATATTTATCTTTTTATATCTTTTAACATAAAAAAATACATTCATTTATGATCAGCTTTTAACAACTTGATTCAATTTTTAAATGAAATTAAATTTTCTCGAGGTTTTGACAAAACCAGTTGCTAAAGATGTGGTATAAGTGAAATGGAACGTAGCTAAACTAGGAAGTATTATCGGGCACAGATAATATAACAATGCAGCGAATAAAAAATATTTTGATAAGGATGCGTTCACGAGTTCTAGAACATCTTTACAACCCAAAACTTTTCTTTTTACCTAGACTTCTATAAAATATAATTGTTAGTAAAATCATTACACTAAAAAATAACCTTAATTTTAAAATAAGTTTTATCTCTATACATGTTTAGGTCAAAAATGGCCATTCTTCTTTCTTGTTGTTCTCGTCATTGGTCAATATTGCTAACGATTTACTAACTTACTTTGATAGTTATTGTCCTGTACACCTACTATTCTATTCGTAGTTATTTACGTGTTTTAACTAATTATATATAAAAAACTGTTTCCGAAAAACTACGATAAACGAAAGCCGAATATAAACCTGAAGTACAGGTTTCTAACCTGTACTTCCAGTTCCGCTTCGTGTTAAATTATACGTTATTTTGCTTAAGTTTATTAAACAGAACAAGGAATATAAAACTCAAATGGAGAATAAAATAGTTATCAGCGATAGTTTACAAAGTTCAGTAGTTCATAAAGGAAGTAACAACAAGTGCAATATTTCGCCACATTATCGACTGAAGCAGACAGAGCAGATCAAGTGAGCTTCGTTTTATAGCGGCCTGCCCCACCCCGCACCCCTGAATCTCCACATCTATCGCGGAATATATTTCAGCGACCATTAAACTTTACAACGTCAACTTTTCAGCCACCGACAATAAAATGATTTGGGTTATTTATGCACGCCACATAAACCTGCGACACACGGGCGGCGGAATGTTTCCACATCGCCGGTGATGGCGCGACCGACCCACTAGCGGCTCAGCCTCCACACACCATTTATTTAAATCATTGCGTGTGCACCCAGCACCGGCGATGCATCAATGTTCACCATATTTTCGTGAAGTTTCATTGTGTTCATTTATCGCCGCGCCGATGGTCATCCTTTATTAACCACCGCCGATGGTCACAGCCGCACTGCGACCGAACTCGTTCCGTTACACAATAACATAATTAAAACCGCACAGCGCCCGTTAGCTCTCATTCCGAACATTTTTTAATATCTCCGTCAGAATATGACCTTTACGTTTAATTGCTCCTAGAAGCTCCGCACATTAAGAAGCGCTGTCTGTTATTACCGCCGTTTAGCGAAAACGAGCCTTACTTCCAAGTAATTAAAGCTCGTATTTGATGAGAGCGTGTGCACAGAGGATGCACATTTTAATCTAGACTTGGCGGTACTTTTTGCCGAGCGCAATTAGGGCCCCGCGACAAAGCACCCAAAGAGATTTCAAAGGATTAAATGTTTCCATTACATAGAGTTTTGTCGGACCACAAATAATATCGTTGAAAGCACTCGTTTTAGTTTATTTTAGAAGAGTTAATAATTATAAATGTTGTACTTCCTGATTAACATTTAAAAGTTCCCGCGCGGTTTTGTTTCGTAGAGAACGTTAATCACTGAAATGCTCTTGTTTAGCAATATATACATTTACGTTTTACAATAATCTTCCATCAAGAAGGCCAAAAAACATAATTGATTATTTATTTATGGTGAAGAAATCTACCAGTCATGTCGTCTTACTTTAGAAAATGACATAATCAGATTCGTAGGTATTGCTTGAGAAAACGGCCATTGTCAGCAATTCCAGACAGTAGCCCGTATAGCGTACATCTCATTATGCATGTACACAGAGATCTTAGGTGTTAGCTATAGTTATAGAGGAGGTAGTTAGAGGCGTGCGCGAGACAGGCGCGCGGCAAGCGAGCGTGTAACGTGTAATGAGCGGTGGATGCACTTGTTGCCGCCGCCACCGCGGCCGCCCCGCACTGTTGCCACTCACACTACTGCCACATTAGCAGGTGCTACTACACAACACACTTTTATACTAAGAGGTACATTCACAATGACATCATCCCTTAGATTTTACTTCAAAAGTTGCTATACGTCTTACAACGACACAGCAATTTAATTAAGTACATCAGTCTTACATTCCATCAGTCTTACGCCTAAGCAACAGCCGAGTATGCTTTCATCCTTATACAGCTTGAAAGGATTTAGTAAGTATTTATGTTTATAATATCTGAACTAATAAATTGTCCTTTCTTTGTCGCAGGTACGCTCACAAAATATTGAGGCGCATTAGTCTGTATTACACGTGGGTAAGTAATAGGACTTTTTATTCGTTAATCCTATTTAAGAGGGCACACACGATGAGGCGGTCGGCCGAGGGGACGTGAGACAAACGACCTGCACGAGGTACCAGCCCACTGATATTGATGCCACTACACACTGGACACCTTAGCTCTAGGAATAACTTGACAAAACTCATAAGGTTATATGGGAAGGGATAGAAACATGTGTCAGTGTCCGAATCGCTATCAACAGTAAAATGCAAATCGTTTAACAAAACAGAAATTAATGCATAAAATATAAAACCCGTTTAATGATCATTAGTAAAGCTACCGGTTGAATTTATTTGATGATGTCGATATAAACGTAATGTGTATACAGGAGGTGAAGCAAATCCTGGTCGTTTGTTGTCGGCGGTCGCCGCGCGGTGCGGTCGTGTGGTTGCTGGTCGCATGGTCGCGTGGTCGCGGTGCCGACTATTTATGAACGATGCCGGGTCAGTCGCGCGCCCGTGTTTACACAGGACAGCCCTACTATTGACACATCTTGATTAATAACAAATAACACCGCGTATATTTCCCCGACAATATTGATCCCTTTAAACGGCAAAGCGAGAAAATCAGATATACGAATTGCAATTTCATTTAGCTAGGAACTCCACTCGATCGTATACCTACGTCGAATGGTGGCAATTTATTTACTTTTTTAATAAAATTGTGGGTACACACGCGCGGGTGGCGCGCGGCGGGTGCACTCGTCAACGACGCGATCCATCACGCAACAGCCCTCGCCGCCGCCGCCGCCGCCATCGTGCGTATTAGATTCCATTCACACGCGGAGCACTCATTCATACTTAAAGGGAAATTATGAATCAAACAGCAGTCGATTTATTTTAAAATGAGATTAACACTCTGTTTCTTCGACTTTGTTGCAACTATACACCTGATTATAACATCTAGAATGCATTCTCTTTTTCATCATCCTACAACTGATAACATAGCTAGTTTTAGATGGTAACAGCTGAGCCAATTTCACTCATAAAATCTAATTTTCTTGTCACCAAATGGCTGAACGATATATACTCATATACTGGTTAGGGTCGCGCAGATAATCAGGTAACCGCGTTGGCACGAGGAATACGAGCCATCAATAAGGGCCCCTAGTGTCCCCGGCCGCCGGGGACCAAGCAGGGCGCAAAAGGCTCTGAGCTACCGAGGGCTCCTACTGATTTGTAATTTGGTACGCGACGCGCGTCGCGGCGATTGCGAGGGTGACACGCGCAGTCTGTACCATGCTTTGTTCTGACGACCACTTTATGCCGACGACGCATCTCTCTTGACAACATTAATACAATGTTATCCTCTGACTCTTCAAGTGTATATGTATGTACCCGTTGCATTGGTCTGTTTTTAGGGTTCCGTACCTTACAAGGTAAAAAAAGGAACCCTTATAAGATCACTTTCTTGTCCGTCTGTCTGTCTGTCTGTCTGTCCGTGTGTCACCACAGATTTGCTCAGGAACGGGTGGACCTAGCAAATTGAAATAATTATACCAGATACTAAGGTCTATGGTTCCTATTAGGTGTATAAAAATCAGGGTCCTGGGTCAACCCGATAAAAAGATATGGTCAAAATTAGATTTTTGCGAAAACTTGTAAGTACCAAAATTAACCTTAAATTTCAACTTTTTTTAATTTTCGGAATTTTTCCTTTACTTGTGCTGTAAGACCTTGGTTTTGACCAAAATTGACAATTCTAGGTCAACCGTAAGTACCCTATAGGTTTTGGGTCGAAAACCTATATGGTGGTTCCCGTTGAACTAGAATCACGAAATTTGGCCAAAAGCAGGGTCTTACAGCACAAATAAAGCCACAAAATTAAATAAGGTAAAATGCGTACGGAACCCTCAGTGCGCGGGTCAGACTCGCACTTGCCCGAATTTTTTTGAGAAGGTAAAGATTACTAAGAACATGCACACTCGGAATAATTTATTTGAGAGTAGCAATTCTCAAATAAATTATGCCGAGATGAAGGGTCCACTGACGATCAAATCGAATGCCTTGGTTCTAGAACAGTTAAGAAGTCAATTTCACTGCTAAAAACTAGGAACTAAAGTATTTAATTATCGGATGCGAGTAAACAAAGGGCCGGTACCTAGTGGCGGTGTACACGAGCGAAGTACGAAGACCTCAGGGCTGAGACAAGTCGATGTTTACCGCTCTCCTAACAAACATGTTTGTGCCACTGCCTTTATTACTTTTATTTGCCGCACTCGCTATTGTAGTCAACATAAAAACGTTCAAAGCTACTTTTTGCTCGTTTGAATTAAAGGTTTCCTATTATGAATAAAATCGATACTTGCGTTCTTTAATCGAATTATGAGTTTTTTTTTAATGTTAATAGGCGGCAAACGAGCAGACGGATTGCCTGATGGTAAGCAATTACCGCCGCCCATGGACACAAGCAACACCACAGGAGTCACAAGTGTGTTGCCGCCCCTTGGGGTTGGGAAAAGGGATAGGATGAGGAGTGGGATGAGGGAGAAGGAATAGGGGATAGGGCCTCCGGCACTCTCACTCACCGAACGAAACGCAACAGTACTACTACTACTATTATTTACGTCGATTTTCTGTGAGAGGGTAGTACTTCCCCGGTCGAGCCGGCCCATTCATGCTAAAGTCAGCAAGGCTCTACTACCTTCAATATAATAAATAATAATACTTTTACAGTGGCTTGAACATTCACCGATAATGAGGCAACAACTCTCTTGTATAATATTATTAATTACTGTAAAAGTACGAAATACATCTACAGTTATTAGTTGTAACGGAGAAATAATTTACAACAATTAACCGTATTAGTATAATAATAATATAGCAGAGTTTACACAGCTCATACATGTAATATTAAGTCTAATATAATACAATCTGAAATACAAGTAGATTGTTGGTAATACAACTCACTCACCCGTGACTTTGAAATCCATTACATGCTATAATTATTATATTAATAACACACAACATATGGTATTTTCCTCTATACATGCCTCTCTGGTTTAGTTACGTATTGCTCAGCTGTAAACTGATGCTGAGATTTCAAGAGTTAAGTAATACAAGACCGTGAAACAGTATTTCATTAAGGAGCGTAAAACATTTCAAAACACGTTCAAAGTGTAACTCTTTCAATGGTAGTATGTACATATTATATAACTAGTCGACGCCAGCGGCTTTGCACGCACATATTTTCGAAATTCCCGTTTTGCCCGATCCCGTGGGAATTTCGGGAAATCCCATCTTAGTGCACACCTACGGTCCCCAAGGAACATACATGCTAAATTTCAGCTTCCTGCGCCCAATAGTTTCGGCTGTAGCGTGTCTGTCAGTCAGTCAGTAACGCAAGGATTTTATATACAGACTAGAGGACGCCAGCAGCTACGCCTGCAATTTTTTTTAATTTACCCGTTTTGGCCGATCCCGTGGGAATTTCGGGCAATCCCATCTTAGTGCACCCCTACGGTCCCCAAGGAACATACATACCAAATTTCAGCTTCCTGCGCCCAATAGTTTTAGCTGTAGCGTGTCTGTCAGTCAGTCAGTAACGCAAGGATTTTATATATTAAGATAATATGTAGGTATAAACATTCAAAATCGGCTACGCGAATGAATTGACTTCAATTAGAAACAAAGTTCGTAATAGTAGCTCACGGATTGAATCTGTCGCCCTTATATCGGAGACACCGGGCGGTTTCAGTTGTTGGCAAGTCGCGCATCTCAATAAGCTATCTGACAGGATTCTATTTGGTGTAACTACCGTAATAATTCAGATTTTTACTCTATATATATTTATATTTTATATATTTATAAAAGACAACTCCCGCATCAGGACTAAATCCTGTGTCACGGGGGACTTTACAAACACAACTAACGAGGACAATGAACACCCACTATCGACTATAGTACTGTAGGAAGCTGTGATGGATCGCATGCTCGGTGCTGTGGTTAATTTGTTAATCTTGCGAAGGCGAATGAGTCGAGTGTTTTTCAAGTACAAAGCCTACGTTAGATGAAATTTCATATAGGTGCCTTATGAAAAATTTTACGGTCAAATCGAATTTCCGTTGTAAGTTGGCGTGTACACGTGTGTCCCGGGTGGCGGGCGCCGATGAATGAACACTTTTAATGGAACTTGTCCGTTTACGTAACACGATGACTCGCTTGGACACTTATTGTATCGGGAACGTTCCACACGGAACTAGCTTTCAGTTTCGTACTCACGAACGTTGTACTTACTACCTGTGTAATAGGGCAGCTATGTACACAGAAACTCTATTGTACACCAGTCACAATCTATCTTATATACTTAGAGCATTTACCTGGGTAGCTGTACTTTAATTAACTTTTGGAGAACGGCTATCAATCAATAAAACACTTTCCTTCAAGGGCTGTAAAGTGATAAAAATGCTTCCTATAAAACGATTTTCTAATGAAATGTTGTTATTGATTAAAAGGGTCTGGAACTTTAATCAAAATTAATTTTATTGGATGGTTTCACTAAGAAACTATGAACAAATTGATGAATGGAGAGACATTGTTTCTTTACCAATGTGCACAGAGTACATTGGTATATACACCAATGTGTGTGTGCAGCTACGGCTGAAAGCAAATTATTACATTTTCAGACTACAGAGAAAACAAATATTACAGGGCCTATTGCCGTACCGGGCACATAACCAGACTCCGTGCTGCTACTGAGAATTTCCTAACGGAAAAACCCAATAACACTTTACCCGGCCCGAGAATCGAACCCGAGACCTCCCAATCCCACGCGCACATTTATGCCGCGAGACCAACGAGGCAGTCGAGACTACATTTTATAAATTCTAAATTCATATCAAGTGTTGATACTTAGTGTTGTTTGTATTGTAAAATGCTCACACAAACTATGTTCGCTGTACATACCTAATACGTGTAAATCTTGAAGCGCTAAAGAGCTTTCAGTTCATCATTTAAAATGTGAAGCTGACTGGCTGACTGATTGACTCGCTATCTCGCTAGCGTCAAAGCACAACCCAAGCCACCTGAAAGTCTATAACTGTGTCTGTTGATATTTTGCACACCTAAATACAATGGGCACACACTTGCTTGTTCCAAGTTCTTTTTTTTTTATAAACGCCTTTCTCCCTGAAGGGGTACGCAGAGGTGTAATATTACACCCACATTTCGCCAAGCATTTTTAGGTCCCACGTAATAGGGGGCGAGCCTATTGCCGTTACCGGGCACATCACCACACTCCGTGCTGCTACTGAGAATTCGGAAAAAACCCAGTAACCCAAGTTAACGCATATTTTGCCTACGCCCAGCACCGGACTACAAAAAAAGATTGAAGATGACCAAGTGTGGCTACATGTGCAGATCGAACCCACAACACTCAGCGCAGTATAAGCGAGTCGAGCCGGCGCTTCAAGCACGTGTTGCCAAAGTAGTTCCATAAAGTAAGTTAGGCAGGCCTGCATTTGACTGTGATACAACTGTGTGACAACAATCGAGGCACAGTTCACACTCCGCAGTATGTAGTGTAGGTATAGTATGTAGTACGTAGTGTGTAGACGGTGGTTATCTAGCGCACACTCCCTCATCCCTCGCGCTCGTGTGTCGGGCATGACTTTGTCTCTAACTCACTTACCTTGCGAGCTGCGAGTTGCGACGCGACACTGTTATCTACACTCACCGCGAACTTAACCGCTCTGAGACTCTACGTTTATATCACTACTGGGCTTTAGATTATGATGCTGTGTTACTGATACTCTGTTGTGGTAATGTGCTCCAAACTCCAACTTTGTATTTTCAAACAATTGAATAGAAAAAATGGGTCTTGTAACGGTTTCGAATATAGATTTCTGTAAATGACAGCTAAATTGGTGCACCTTAAATTTATAGAAATCTATGACACTGCGTAATGATAAGTAAACAGATTACTATATTTTCTGCACATAACATAAAAAAGGATATTATGATGTCCATCCCAGGGACAACAATACATATCGCCGTGCAATTATGATGTTCAGTTTTGCGTGAATTTTCTCCATCCATCACAAAAATATCATCGTTTGCCCGTTGATATCATCATCAGCCTTTACCAGTCCACTGCTGGACTAGCCCTCTCCTTTGAAAGGAGGAATTGGCCTACTATACCACGCTGGCCAAACGGGTTGGTCTATACCAACCCTATGGTTTGTATCAAGTTTTCCTTCTCTTACAGTGCTGTACTGTTCTCTGCATAATATGCTCCCTCTGTCGGCTCTTACGACACCCATGGGATGATATGGGGTGGTGACATTCCGTATACTCAATCCGTCACCACACGGACGATATCCTTATATGCAACGTATAAACACACCTACTTATCTATTTATAATTTGTTAAAGTTATTAGAAACAACTTATATCTTCGAGCGACCACGTGCTGCTGAAGTTTTGCTTTAAGGGAAAGCTATCTTATCAGGCAGCGTTGTTTTTCAGCCCAGCCAAGTCTGTCCATGTGAGGCAAAATAAAACTAGCGCACAGATAAACTCGTTATCTTGTGAGAATTAATTTATGTAATTTTGTTATTTGTGGTGAAGATAGTTTCGCCAGCGACGCGTGACTAACGCGAGCCGATTAGCGTCGCTCATAACATTCTTACTGTATTAATAAACATTCTTACATCCGGAAACGTTTTGATATACTGAACAGATCAGGATGTGATGTCACAACGTGGATTCCACATATGAAATTAGCACTATTTCGACATAATCAAAGCTGAAAAAATCTGAAATTATAATTTATTTATTTTATTTGGGACACAAACAAATGAATGTTGAAGATAATTCAAGTACATATAATGTACACGTAATGACAATAATACTGTATATTTGTCTAATTAGAAACATAAATATGTAAATGACAACTTATATAAGTAGTAATTTTGATTAACTAAAATATGAGTAACCGCGTGGAAAAACCGACGGACTGCTACGCAGAGGGTCTCGGGTTCGAATCCACGGCACCCATCAATGTCTTTTCGGAGTTAAGTGCGTATTAAATTGGTAATTATCGCTTGCTTATCGGTGAAGGAAAACATCGTGAGGAAACCTGCATGTCTGAGAGTTCTCCATAATGTTCTCGAAATGCATGTGAAGTCTGCCAACCCGCACTTGGCCAGCGTGGTGGACTATGGCCTTACCTTTCTCATAATGAGATGAGGCCCGTGCCCAGCAGTGGGACAGTATAAAGGGCTGATGATGGCAAAATATGAGCACAATTATAGTACATATTATGAACTGGACGACGTAATACTAAGAACATCTCAGGTATAAGTTATATAGCAACTATGAAATAGAATTAATATGCCGCGGTTTTTAGCGATCGAAATAACAGTATCTTATTTATTCCCTAACTGTTAGTTTTACACGAACTTTTGCTTATATAGTCAATTCATCTTAAGTCGGCTAATTTATTAATGGAAATCTAGAATAATGTGTATGTCGGCTATACGCCAGGGTTATGGTGTCCAGACTCCATAATAAAAACACACACGTAATATTACTTGGTTTATTTTCAGACGATTTCTAGCACAGAATTGCACAGAATTGAATTAAAATGCGAGCTACATTCCTTTTTATAAACTAACCGTCATTTAATGTTTAACTGCCACTTCCTTTTCAACATATAGGTAATAAAATTGAAATTACTGTACAATTCATTATAAACTAATCAAAAATTGACATTAATATTGTAATGAATTTTGCACAACACCAAATTATTTATTTTACACGAATAACAAATTTATTTTATCAACCAAACGCTGCTTTACAACATTGTCAACAGATGGCGCTATCAACAGGATGCAAATATAAACGCATGTTATTTATTACCGTAAAAATAAGTGTCAGAATAATGTTATTTAATACTAATTGATTTTACTTTGAAAGTTTCTGGAGTTATCTTAATAACTAAGCAATAAATTAAATACCCAATCTTTATAACAGTTAAGGAGCCAATACAGTGTCTAATATTGTAAAGTAGTGAAGTTCTCAGTTCTGTGTTCACAAATAGTTATTTAAATATCAATCTTAAATATTATTAACATTTTCGTAACAATATAATCATTATATATTAATTTGCGCCCATACGGCCATTCTGATCCAGCGCGCTCCTCGCGCTGATTATCTAACGGTTACAGAATAAACAGCATAACAAACAAAAATAATGAATATAAAAATTACATAAATAAGCGTTTATCATACAGAATGAACTAAAAGTTATTTACATGGCTTTACCTAGTCATAGGATCTTAGCCTGTGGCATGCGTCACCCATCACGGGATCTAACAAACGATGCTTTACCCATGGCTAAGCCGATTACGGCATCACCGATTACGGGATCTAGCGCACACAGGCATCACCCACATAGGGATCTAGCCAACACACGGCATCACCCATTACGGGATCTAGCCAACACACGGCATCACCCATCACGGGATCTAGCCAACACACGGCATCACCCTTCACGGGATCTAGCCAACACACGGCATCACCCATCACGGGGTCTAGCCAACACACGGCATCACCCATCACGGGATCTACCCAACACACGGCATCACCCATCACGGGATCTAGCCAACACACGGCATCACCCATCACGGGATCTAGCCAACACACGGCATCACCCATCACGGGATCTAGCCAACAAGACCAGGATCAAGGATACGCATGGTGGCCAGCCAGCGTTTTGGGAAGGATGTTGGATAGGAAAAATAAATTTTACTCAAACACAAATGCAAAATGTTGCCTCATAAACACATCAATGCATATACAAAAAATAATCATCATCGTTCGTCATGATCAGTTATATCAATACAATGCAATTACATAGGTCCAACAACGACAGTGGAGGAGGTAGAGGACCCCCCACGTAAATCGGTATCTGACGAATCCTCCGCCCATACGGTCAAGCTGCTCATAGAGTTGTTGATGTTGATCAGCAACAAAGGTTAGCAAATAATGCTTGACTCCAGCGCAGTACAGCACTCATGCGGCATGTGTGCGCGTAGCCCACACACAATCCCACTGACGTCAAAAGGGTGGGCCACCGTCATCCATACATACCAATCAGTAAAGGACCGCTCGTCCATCCTCTCCTCACACCAAGGTCAGGTCATCTGCTAGGATGTCATCATCAACCTGCAACACTCAAAAGACAGGTGGTGGGCAACATTTCCCACCCAAATATTAGTTCCCTGAACTTTCATAACTGTAGATGAAACAAAATTCTACTCTTACAAAGTGGTCCGGTCTATTAAGCTATATCTATATATCAAGCATGTTCAACCTGTGCATTGGTCTATAGTTATCGTAGCTACAACAGTGTTGGAGCCCATATTTTACGCATAAGGTAAAATACAAAAGACACTGAATTTTCTCAGGTTCTGTCTGACAGTGCTATTTTAGATAATCAAATATAAAGTTATCAGGATACCCATATTTTGCAGTTTTGATAAAATAGTTAAATTTAATATATTCAGAATTAGTTTTATCCACATCAAACAGGAAAACAAAATGGCAAGAACAAAGAGAGGCCTATGTTCAGCCGTGAACAGTCAGACTGTTGATGATAAATATGAAATGATTTCAAACCATGCTTATCCAAGGATTTTGAAAATACTAGTGCTATAATTATTACCTATGTAAGAACATGTTTAATCCAATATTGAATATTTTTTGGCATAGTGCAAGCTGCGAAATTGTTGAACTGTTTGCCAACTGAGCCATAAAAGAGAAATTTACAAGCTACCAATATTACAAAGCAAGAGTAGTGCAGTCTTATTTCTAAAAATGATTCCACTCAGTTTGTACAGTTAATATGGCGGTGAGTTTATATCAATAGTTTTATTTGACTTTATATTTAAGGGAATTTTCTAAATAATGTTAATACTTATTTTAAACTGTTAACATGTGGTGCCAATGTAATTCTTATTTATTCATACACAATTTATTGTTTATCTGAATAAATAAATTTAAACTGACCAATCACAACTGACTTAGAAACCAAATTTTATTGGTTTATCACTGTTTGTCATCCCGAATATAGATGCAACCAACTTTGCAAATGAACCCACAAACAAAACAAATTGCATTTACCAAGTATAACACTAAGGCCCGGCATTTATAAAAGATCAGCCGTCACCTGCCTCAAGAATTTCAACCGAAAATGTTTAGAGGCGGACCACTATAGAACCCAAGTGAGTGCACACGTCCACAAAGAAATCCACCGTCCAGATCTCATGTCTCTAGCTTCAGTAGTTCGGGTTAAGCAAGGAATTATCAAGGAACAAATAATTCTATACAGGTATAAAATTAAGCGACAAATATTAAGATATGTCGGGTTCCCTCGTCTTATTATATAACCTTAACTTGAGCTGCAAGTTGTAATTTCAACATAATGTTAAAATGAAATCATGTAGGCACCCACAGAGTCCACAAATATATAATAAAACCTATTTTGTAGCTTTACAAATATTAGCTTTAAAAATGTGTATCACAAATTTATTTTTATATCTACCTTCTGAATACATATCTGTACTAATATAATAAAACTGAAGTTTATTTTGTCGAATGCACTTATCTGTGAAACTACTGGTTTTATGCAAATAATCATTTTTGTGGTGGATAGTCATTTATCAAGAGAGGCTTCATATAATCGCGCCGTGAGCACTAGCCATAAGTAATGCAGTTAGTTAGCCTTATGTAATGTGTAACCAAGGGCTATAAATAATGTTTTGATTCCTTTGATGTTTTACTATTGAGATAACCTATTGACTACCAATCGAATTCATATTCAGCACATCAATTAGCTTATTTAAACTGAAAGCAAATCAGGTAATTTATACAATGGATCTATATCAGAGCTTCAACTTGAAAAGGGCAGTTATACCGTTCTTTACTAATAATTATATTAGTAGAACCACATAACAACAAAGCTTTTTTCTCTTTCTTGTGTAGATAAGTAAGTTTTACAGAGAGTTTCCGACATGGCATAACGATTAATAAACGGACAAGAGCCCCAGCCGACGGCCTAACATGACTATAAGCACAGTAGCACTGCTATATACCAAACGTGGATAAACATCAGTTAACTATAAGTTCTATTTGGGGTGTAACGTTAATTTAACAGTACGTAGTAGTTACGTTAACAGTAATTTTGACTGTATAATGTTTATCTGGTAATCCTTACGGGGACAGTAGGTAATCGTGTAAGCACCATAATTTATAAAATTAGGATGTTTCTCAAAAACTAATCAAATCAGCTCTGGATAAATACCTCTGGTCAGTGCATCAACAACCCGCATCTGCAACCTCTGGTAGCACTCAGAGCAGAACAGCATTCACGCCACAGCACACCCTGGTGCGTGCACCCCGTCGTAGTCGCTCTGTCGCTCTCGCTCGCACGTGGCCTCACGTGAAGTGTAGACGTGCTCGCCATAACTCCGACACACCGTGTGGTCTCCGATCAGGGTTGACTAGCGCCAAACACGGCTTCCAAGCGCTTGTCGCATCAGTCCTCAGGTCATCATTGGTAATGGCGGCCAAGCCAATAGACCCATCACTCTCGCGCCAACCGTAGATCTCGAAGTCTCTTAGGGGGCGTTTATCCAGCCGCTGCTGTCGGCGATACGCCAGGGTTATGGTGTCCAGACTCCATAATAAAAACACACACGTAATATTACTTGGTTTATTTTCAGACGATTTCTAGCACAGAATTGCACAGAATTGAATTAAAATGCGAGCTACATTCCTTTTTATAAACTAACCGTCATTTAATGTTTAACTGCCACTTCCTTTTCAACATATAGGTAATAAAATTGAAATTACTGTACAATTCATTATAAACTAATCAAAAATTGACATTAATATTGTAATGAATTTTGCACAACACCAAATTATTTATTTTACACGAATAACAAATTTATTTTATCAACCAAACGCTGCTTTACAACATTGTCAACAGATGGCGCTATCAACAGGATGCAAATATAAACGCATGTTATTTATTACCGTAAAAATAAGTGTCAGAATAATGTTATTTAATACTAATTGATTTTACTTTGAAAGTTTCTGGAGTTATCTTAATAACTAAGCAATAAATTAAATACCCAATCTTTATAACAGTTAAGGAGCCAATACAGTGTCTAATATTGTAAAGTAGTGAAGTTCTCAGTTCTGTGTTCACAAATAGTTATTTAAATATCAATCTTAAATATTATTAACATTTTCGTAACAATATAATCATTATATATTAATTTGCGCCCATACGGCCATTCTGATCCAGCGCGCTCCTCGCGCTGATTATCTAACGGTTACAGAATAAACAGCATAACAAACAAAAATAATGAATATAAAAATTACATAAATAAGCGTTTATCATACAGAATGAACTAAAAGTTATTTACATGGCTTTACCTAGTCATAGGATCTTAGCCTGTGGCATGCGTCACCCATCACGGGATCTAACAAACGATGCTTTACCCATGGCTAAGCCGATTACGGCATCACCGATTACGGGATCTAGCGCACACAGGCATCACCCACATAGGGATCTAGCCAACACACGGCATCACCCATTACGGGATCTAGCCAACACACGGCATCACCCATCACGGGATCTAGCCAACACACGGCATCACCCTTCACGGGATCTAGCCAACACACGGCATCACCCATCACGGGGTCTAGCCAACACACGGCATCACCCATCACGGGATCTACCCAACACACGGCATCACCCATCACGGGATCTAGCCAACACACGGCATCACCCATCACGGGATCTAGCCAACACACGGCATCACCCATCACGGGATCTAGCCAACAAGACCAGGATCAAGGATACGCATGGTGGCCAGCCAGCGTTTTGGGAAGGATGTTGGATAGGAAAAATAAATTTTACTCAAACACAAATGCAAAATGTTGCCTCATAAACACATCAATGCATATACAAAAAATAATCATCATCGTTCGTCATGATCAGTTATATCAATACAATGCAATTACATAGGTCCAACAACGACAGTGGAGGAGGTAGAGGACCCCCCACGTAAATCGGTATCTGACGAATCCTCCGCCCATACGGTCAAGCTGCTCATAGAGTTGTTGATGTTGATCAGCAACAAAGGTTAGCAAATAATGCTTGACTCCAGCGCAGTACAGCACTCATGCGGCATGTGTGCGCGTAGCCCACACACAATCCCACTGACGTCAAAAGGGTGGGCCACCGTCATCCATACATACCAATCAGTAAAGGACCGCTCGTCCATCCTCTCCTCACACCAAGGTCAGGTCATCTGCTAGGATGTCATCATCAACCTGCAACACTCAAAAGACAGGTGGTGGGCAACATTTCCCACCCAAATATTAGTTCCCTGAACTTTCATAACTGTAGATGAAACAAAATTCTACTCTTACAAAGTGGTCCGGTCTATTAAGCTATATCTATATATCAAGCATGTTCAACCTGTGCATTGGTCTATAGTTATCGTAGCTACAACAGTGTTGGAGCCCATATTTTACGCATAAGGTAAAATACAAAAGACACTGAATTTTCTCAGGTTCTGTCTGACAGTGCTATTTTAGATAATCAAATATAAAGTTATCAGGATACCCATATTTTGCAGTTTTGATAAAATAGTTAAATTTAATATATTCAGAATTAGTTTTATCCACATCAAACAGGAAAACAAAATGGCAAGAACAAAGAGAGGCCTATGTTCAGCCGTGAACAGTCAGACTGTTGATGATAAATATGAAATGATTTCAAACCATGCTTATCCAAGGATTTTGAAAATACTAGTGCTATAATTATTACCTATGTAAGAACATGTTTAATCCAATATTGAATATTTTTTGGCATAGTGCAAGCTGCGAAATTGTTGAACTGTTTGCCAACTGAGCCATAAAAGAGAAATTTACAAGCTACCAATATTACAAAGCAAGAGTAGTGCAGTCTTATTTCTAAAAATGATTCCACTCAGTTTGTACAGTTAATATGGTGGTGAGTTTATATCAATAGTTTTATTTGACTTTATATTTAAGGGAATTTTCTAAATAATGTTAATACTTATTTTAAACTGTTAACATGTGGTGCCAATGTAATTCTTATTTATTCATACACAATTTATTGTTTATCTGAATAAATAAATTTAAACTGACCAATCACAACTGACTTAGAAACCAAATTTTATTGGTTTATCACTGTTTGTCATCCCGAATATAGATGCAACCAACTTTGCAAATGAACCCACAAACAAAACAAATTGCATTTACCAAGTATAACACTAAGGCCCGGCATTTATAAAAGATCAGCCGTCACCTGCCTCAAGAATTTCAACCGAAAATGTTTAGAGGCGGACCACTATAGAACCCAAGTGAGTGCACACGTCCACAAAGAAATCCACCGTCCAGATCTCATGTCTCTAGCTTCAGTAGTTCGGGTTAAGCAAGGAATTATCAAGGAACAAATAATTCTATACAGGTATAAAATTAAGCGACAAATATTAAGATATGTCGGGTTCCCTCGTCTTATTATATAACCTTAACTTGAGCTGCAAGTTGTAATTTCAACATAATGTTAAAATGAAATCATGTAGGCACCCACAGAGTCCACAAATATATAATAAAACCTATTTTGTAGCTTTACAAATATTAGCTTTAAAAATGTGTATCACAAATTTATTTTTATATCTACCTTCTGAATACATATCTGTACTAATATAATAAAACTGAAGTTTATTTTGTCGAATGCACTTATCTGTGAAACTACTGGTTTTATGCAAATAATCATTTTTGTGGTGGATAGTCATTTATCAAGAGAGGCTTCATATAATCGCGCCGTGAGCACTAGCCATAAGTAATGCAGTTAGTTAGCCTTATGTAATGTGTAACCAAGGGCTATAAATAATGTTTTGATTCCTTTGATGTTTTACTATTGAGATAACCTATTGACTACCAATCGAATTCATATTCAGCACATCAATTAGCTTATTTAAACTGAAAGCAAATCAGGTAATTTATACAATGGATCTATATCAGAGCTTCAACTTGAAAAGGGCAGTTATACCGTTCTTTACTAATAATTATATTAGTAGAACCACATAACAACAAAGCTTTTTTCTCTTTCTTGTGTAGATAAGTAAGTTTTACAGAGAGTTTCCGACATGGCATAACGATTAATAAACGGACAAGAGCCCCAGCCGACGGCCTAACATGACTATAAGCACAGTAGCACTGCTATATACCAAACGTGGATAAACATCAGTTAACTATAAGTTCTATTTGGGGTGTAACGTTAATTTAACAGTACGTAGTAGTTACGTTAACAGTAATTTTGACTGTATAATGTTTATCTGGTAATCTTTACGGGGACAGTAGGTAATCGTGTAAGCACCATAATTTATAAAATTAGGATGTTTCTCAAAAACTAATCAAATCAGCTCTGGATAAATACCTCTGGTCAGTGCATCAACAACCCGCATCTGCAACCTCTGGTAGCACTCAGAGCAGAACAGCATTCACGCCACAGCACACCCTGGTGCGTGCACCCCGTCGTAGTCGCTCTGTCGCTCTCGCTCGCACGTGGCCTCACGTGAAGTGTAGACGTGCTCGCCATAACTCCGACACACCGTGTGGTCTCCGATCAGGGTTGACTAGCGCCAAACACGGCTTCCAAGCGCTTGTCGCATCAGTCCTCAGGTCATCATTGGTAATGGCGGCCAAGCCAATAGACCCATCACTCTCGCGCCAACCGTAGATCTCGAAGTCTCTTAGGGGGCGTTTATCCAGCCGCTGCTGTCGGCGATACGCCAGGGTTATGGTGTCCAGACTCCATAATAAAAACACACACGTAATATTACTTGGTTTATTTTCAGACGATTTCTAGCACAGAATTGCACAGAATTGAATTAAAATGCGAGCTACATTCCTTTTTATAAACTAACCGTCATTTAATGTTTAACTGCCACTTCCTTTTCAACATATAGGTAATAAAATTGAAATTACTGTACAATTCATTATAAACTAATCAAAAATTGACATTAATATTGTAATGAATTTTGCACAACACCAAATTATTTATTTTACACGAATAACAAATTTATTTTATCAACCAAACGCTGCTTTACAACATTGTCAACAGATGGCGCTATCAACAGGATGCAAATATAAACGCATGTTATTTATTACCGTAAAAATAAGTGTCAGAATAATGTTATTTAATACTAATTGATTTTACTTTGAAAGTTTCTGGAGTTATCTTAATAACTAAGCAATAAATTAAATACCCAATCTTTATAACAGTTAAGGAGCCAATACAGTGTCTAATATTGTAAAGTAGTGAAGTTCTCAGTTCTGTGTTCACAAATAGTTATTTAAATATCAATCTTAAATATTATTAACATTTTCGTAACAATATAATCATTATATATTAATTTGCGCCCATACGGCCATTCTGATCCAGCGCGCTCCTCGCGCTGATTATCTAACGGTTACAGAATAAACAGCATAACAAACAAAAATAATGAATATAAAAATTACATAAATAAGCGTTTATCATACAGAATGAACTAAAAGTTATTTACATGGCTTTACCTAGTCATAGGATCTTAGCCTGTGGCATGCGTCACCCATCACGGGATCTAACAAACGATGCTTTACCCATGGCTAAGCCGATTACGGCATCACCGATTACGGGATCTAGCGCACACAGGCATCACCCACATAGGGATCTAGCCAACACACGGCATCACCCATTACGGGATCTAGCCAACACACGGCATCACCCATCACGGGATCTAGCCAACACACGGCATCACCCTTCACGGGATCTAGCCAACACACGGCATCACCCATCACGGGGTCTAGCCAACACACGGCATCACCCATCACGGGATCTACCCAACACACGGCATCACCCATCACGGGATCTAGCCAACACACGGCATCACCCATCACGGGATCTAGCCAACACACGGCATCACCCATCACGGGATCTAGCCAACAAGACCAGGATCAAGGATACGCATGGTGGCCAGCCAGCGTTTTGGGAAGGATGTTGGATAGGAAAAATAAATTTTACTCAAACACAAATGCAAAATGTTGCCTCATAAACACATCAATGCATATACAAAAAATAATCATCATCGTTCGTCATGATCAGTTATATCAATACAATGCAATTACATAGGTCCAACAACGACAGTGGAGGAGGTAGAGGACCCCCCACGTAAATCGGTATCTGACGAATCCTCCGCCCATACGGTCAAGCTGCTCATAGAGTTGTTGATGTTGATCAGCAACAAAGGTTAGCAAATAATGCTTGACTCCAGCGCAGTACAGCACTCATGCGGCATGTGTGCGCGTAGCCCACACACAATCCCACTGACGTCAAAAGGGTGGGCCACCGTCATCCATACATACCAATCAGTAAAGGACCGCTCGTCCATCCTCTCCTCACACCAAGGTCAGGTCATCTGCTAGGATGTCATCATCAACCTGCAACACTCAAAAGACAGGTGGTGGGCAACATTTCCCACCCAAATATTAGTTCCCTGAACTTTCATAACTGTAGATGAAACAAAATTCTACTCTTACAAAGTGGTCCGGTCTATTAAGCTATATCTATATATCAAGCATGTTCAACCTGTGCATTGGTCTATAGTTATCGTAGCTACAACAGTGTTGGAGCCCATATTTTACGCATAAGGTAAAATACAAAAGACACTGAATTTTCTCAGGTTCTGTCTGACAGTGCTATTTTAGATAATCAAATATAAAGTTATCAGGATACCCATATTTTGCAGTTTTGATAAAATAGTTAAATTTAATATATTCAGAATTAGTTTTATCCACATCAAACAGGAAAACAAAATGGCAAGAACAAAGAGAGGCCTATGTTCAGCCGTGAACAGTCAGACTGTTGATGATAAATATGAAATGATTTCAAACCATGCTTATCCAAGGATTTTGAAAATACTAGTGCTATAATTATTACCTATGTAAGAACATGTTTAATCCAATATTGAATATTTTTTGGCATAGTGCAAGCTGCGAAATTGTTGAACTGTTTGCCAACTGAGCCATAAAAGAGAAATTTACAAGCTACCAATATTACAAAGCAAGAGTAGTGCAGTCTTATTTCTAAAAATGATTCCACTCAGTTTGTACAGTTAATATGGTGGTGAGTTTATATCAATAGTTTTATTTGACTTTATATTTAAGGGAATTTTCTAAATAATGTTAATACTTATTTTAAACTGTTAACATGTGGTGCCAATGTAATTCTTATTTATTCATACACAATTTATTGTTTATCTGAATAAATAAATTTAAACTGACCAATCACAACTGACTTAGAAACCAAATTTTATTGGTTTATCACTGTTTGTCATCCCGAATATAGATGCAACCAACTTTGCAAATGAACCCACAAACAAAACAAATTGCATTTACCAAGTATAACACTAAGGCCCGGCATTTATAAAAGATCAGCCGTCACCTGCCTCAAGAATTTCAACCGAAAATGTTTAGAGGCGGACCACTATAGAACCCAAGTGAGTGCACACGTCCACAAAGAAATCCACCGTCCAGATCTCATGTCTCTAGCTTCAGTAGTTCGGGTTAAGCAAGGAATTATCAAGGAACAAATAATTCTATACAGGTATAAAATTAAGCGACAAATATTAAGATATGTCGGGTTCCCTCGTCTTATTATATAACCTTAACTTGAGCTGCAAGTTGTAATTTCAACATAATGTTAAAATGAAATCATGTAGGCACCCACAGAGTCCACAAATATATAATAAAACCTATTTTGTAGCTTTACAAATATTAGCTTTAAAAATGTGTATCACAAATTTATTTTTATATCTACCTTCTGAATACATATCTGTACTAATATAATAAAACTGAAGTTTATTTTGTCGAATGCACTTATCTGTGAAACTACTGGTTTTATGCAAATAATCATTTTTGTGGTGGATAGTCATTTATCAAGAGAGGCTTCATATAATCGCGCCGTGAGCACTAGCCATAAGTAATGCAGTTAGTTAGCCTTATGTAATGTGTAACCAAGGGCTATAAATAATGTTTTGATTCCTTTGATGTTTTACTATTGAGATAACCTATTGACTACCAATCGAATTCATATTCAGCACATCAATTAGCTTATTTAAACTGAAAGCAAATCAGGTAATTTATACAATGGATCTATATCAGAGCTTCAACTTGAAAAGGGCAGTTATACCGTTCTTTACTAATAATTATATTAGTAGAACCACATAACAACAAAGCTTTTTTCTCTTTCTTGTGTAGATAAGTAAGTTTTACAGAGAGTTTCCGACATGGCATAACGATTAATAAACGGACAAGAGCCCCAGCCGACGGCCTAACATGACTATAAGCACAGTAGCACTGCTATATACCAAACGTGGATAAACATCAGTTAACTATAAGTTCTATTTGGGGTGTAACGTTAATTTAACAGTACGTAGTAGTTACGTTAACAGTAATTTTGACTGTATAATGTTTATCTGGTAATCCTTACGGGGACAGTAGGTAATCGTGTAAGCACCATAATTTATAAAATTAGGATGTTTCTCAAAAACTAATCAAATCAGCTCTGGATAAATACCTCTGGTCAGTGCATCAACAACCCGCATCTGCAACCTCTGGTAGCACTCAGAGCAGAACAGCATTCACGCCACAGCACACCCTGGTGCGTGCACCCCGTCGTAGTCGCTCTGTCGCTCTCGCTCGCACGTGGCCTCACGTGAAGTGTAGACGTGCTCGCCATAACTCCGACACACCGTGTGGTCTCCGATCAGGGTTGACTAGCGCCAAACACGGCTTCCAAGCGCTTGTCGCATCAGTCCTCAGGTCATCATTGGTAATGGCGGCCAAGCCAATAGACCCATCACTCTCGCGCCAACCGTAGATCTCGAAGTCTCTTAGGGGGCGTTTATCCAGCCGCTGCTGTCGGCGATACGCCAGGGTTATGGTGTCCAGACTCCATAATAAAAACACACACGTAATATTACTTGGTTTATTTTCAGACGATTTCTAGCACAGAATTGCACAGAATTGAATTAAAATGCGAGCTACATTCCTTTTTATAAACTAACCGTCATTTAATGTTTAACTGCCACTTCCTTTTCAACATATAGGTAATAAAATTGAAATTACTGTACAATTCATTATAAACTAATCAAAAATTGACATTAATATTGTAATGAATTTTGCACAACACCAAATTATTTATTTTACACGAATAACAAATTTATTTTATCAACCAAACGCTGCTTTACAACATTGTCAACAGATGGCGCTATCAACAGGATGCAAATATAAACGCATGTTATTTATTACCGTAAAAATAAGTGTCAGAATAATGTTATTTAATACTAATTGATTTTACTTTGAAAGTTTCTGGAGTTATCTTAATAACTAAGCAATAAATTAAATACCCAATCTTTATAACAGTTAAGGAGCCAATACAGTGTCTAATATTGTAAAGTAGTGAAGTTCTCAGTTCTGTGTTCACAAATAGTTATTTAAATATCAATCTTAAATATTATTAACATTTTCGTAACAATATAATCATTATATATTAATTTGCGCCCATACGGCCATTCTGATCCAGCGCGCTCCTCGCGCTGATTATCTAACGGTTACAGAATAAACAGCATAACAAACAAAAATAATGAATATAAAAATTACATAAATAAGCGTTTATCATACAGAATGAACTAAAAGTTATTTACATGGCTTTACCTAGTCATAGGATCTTAGCCTGTGGCATGCGTCACCCATCACGGGATCTAACAAACGATGCTTTACCCATGGCTAAGCCGATTACGGCATCACCGATTACGGGATCTAGCGCACACAGGCATCACCCACATAGGGATCTAGCCAACACACGGCATCACCCATTACGGGATCTAGCCAACACACGGCATCACCCATCACGGGATCTAGCCAACACACGGCATCACCCTTCACGGGATCTAGCCAACACACGGCATCACCCATCACGGGGTCTAGCCAACACACGGCATCACCCATCACGGGATCTACCCAACACACGGCATCACCCATCACGGGATCTAGCCAACACACGGCATCACCCATCACGGGATCTAGCCAACACACGGCATCACCCATCACGGGATCTAGCCAACAAGACCAGGATCAAGGATACGCATGGTGGCCAGCCAGCGTTTTGGGAAGGATGTTGGATAGGAAAAATAAATTTTACTCAAACACAAATGCAAAATGTTGCCTCATAAACACATCAATGCATATACAAAAAATAATCATCATCGTTCGTCATGATCAGTTATATCAATACAATGCAATTACATAGGTCCAACAACGACAGTGGAGGAGGTAGAGGACCCCCCACGTAAATCGGTATCTGACGAATCCTCCGCCCATACGGTCAAGCTGCTCATAGAGTTGTTGATGTTGATCAGCAACAAAGGTTAGCAAATAATGCTTGACTCCAGCGCAGTACAGCACTCATGCGGCATGTGTGCGCGTAGCCCACACACAATCCCACTGACGTCAAAAGGGTGGGCCACCGTCATCCATACATACCAATCAGTAAAGGACCGCTCGTCCATCCTCTCCTCACACCAAGGTCAGGTCATCTGCTAGGATGTCATCATCAACCTGCAACACTCAAAAGACAGGTGGTGGGCAACATTTCCCACCCAAATATTAGTTCCCTGAACTTTCATAACTGTAGATGAAACAAAATTCTACTCTTACAAAGTGGTCCGGTCTATTAAGCTATATCTATATATCAAGCATGTTCAACCTGTGCATTGGTCTATAGTTATCGTAGCTACAACAGTGTTGGAGCCCATATTTTACGCATAAGGTAAAATACAAAAGACACTGAATTTTCTCAGGTTCTGTCTGACAGTGCTATTTTAGATAATCAAATATAAAGTTATCAGGATACCCATATTTTGCAGTTTTGATAAAATAGTTAAATTTAATATATTCAGAATTAGTTTTATCCACATCAAACAGGAAAACAAAATGGCAAGAACAAAGAGAGGCCTATGTTCAGCCGTGAACAGTCAGACTGTTGATGATAAATATGAAATGATTTCAAACCATGCTTATCCAAGGATTTTGAAAATACTAGTGCTATAATTATTACCTATGTAAGAACATGTTTAATCCAATATTGAATATTTTTTGGCATAGTGCAAGCTGCGAAATTGTTGAACTGTTTGCCAACTGAGCCATAAAAGAGAAATTTACAAGCTACCAATATTACAAAGCAAGAGTAGTGCAGTCTTATTTCTAAAAATGATTCCACTCAGTTTGTACAGTTAATATGGTGGTGAGTTTATATCAATAGTTTTATTTGACTTTATATTTAAGGGAATTTTCTAAATAATGTTAATACTTATTTTAAACTGTTAACATGTGGTGCCAATGTAATTCTTATTTATTCATACACAATTTATTGTTTATCTGAATAAATAAATTTAAACTGACCAATCACAACTGACTTAGAAACCAAATTTTATTGGTTTATCACTGTTTGTCATCCCGAATATAGATGCAACCAACTTTGCAAATGAACCCACAAACAAAACAAATTGCATTTACCAAGTATAACACTAAGGCCCGGCATTTATAAAAGATCAGCCGTCACCTGCCTCAAGAATTTCAACCGAAAATGTTTAGAGGCGGACCACTATAGAACCCAAGTGAGTGCACACGTCCACAAAGAAATCCACCGTCCAGATCTCATGTCTCTAGCTTCAGTAGTTCGGGTTAAGCAAGGAATTATCAAGGAACAAATAATTCTATACAGGTATAAAATTAAGCGACAAATATTAAGATATGTCGGGTTCCCTCGTCTTATTATATAACCTTAACTTGAGCTGCAAGTTGTAATTTCAACATAATGTTAAAATGAAATCATGTAGGCACCCACAGAGTCCACAAATATATAATAAAACCTATTTTGTAGCTTTACAAATATTAGCTTTAAAAATGTGTATCACAAATTTATTTTTATATCTACCTTCTGAATACATATCTGTACTAATATAATAAAACTGAAGTTTATTTTGTCGAATGCACTTATCTGTGAAACTACTGGTTTTATGCAAATAATCATTTTTGTGGTGGATAGTCATTTATCAAGAGAGGCTTCATATAATCGCGCCGTGAGCACTAGCCATAAGTAATGCAGTTAGTTAGCCTTATGTAATGTGTAACCAAGGGCTATAAATAATGTTTTGATTCCTTTGATGTTTTACTATTGAGATAACCTATTGACTACCAATCGAATTCATATTCAGCACATCAATTAGCTTATTTAAACTGAAAGCAAATCAGGTAATTTATACAATGGATCTATATCAGAGCTTCAACTTGAAAAGGGCAGTTATACCGTTCTTTACTAATAATTATATTAGTAGAACCACATAACAACAAAGCTTTTTTCTCTTTCTTGTGTAGATAAGTAAGTTTTACAGAGAGTTTCCGACATGGCATAACGATTAATAAACGGACAAGAGCCCCAGCCGACGGCCTAACATGACTATAAGCACAGTAGCACTGCTATATACCAAACGTGGATAAACATCAGTTAACTATAAGTTCTATTTGGGGTGTAACGTTAATTTAACAGTACGTAGTAGTTACGTTAACAGTAATTTTGACTGTATAATGTTTATCTGGTAATCCTTACGGGGACAGTAGGTAATCGTGTAAGCACCATAATTTATAAAATTAGGATGTTTCTCAAAAACTAATCAAATCAGCTCTGGATAAATACCTCTGGTCAGTGCATCAACAACCCGCATCTGCAACCTCTGGTAGCACTCAGAGCAGAACAGCATTCACGCCACAGCACACCCTGGTGCGTGCACCCCGTCGTAGTCGCTCTGTCGCTCTCGCTCGCACGTGGCCTCACGTGAAGTGTAGACGTGCTCGCCATAACTCCGACACACCGTGTGGTCTCCGATCAGGGTTGACTAGCGCCAAACACGGCTTCCAAGCGCTTGTCGCATCAGTCCTCAGGTCATCATTGGTAATGGCGGCCAAGCCAATAGACCCATCACTCTCGCGCCAACCGTAGATCTCGAAGTCTCTTAGGGGGCGTTTATCCAGCCGCTGCTGTCGGCGATACGCCAGGGTTATGGTGTCCAGACTCCATAATAAAAACACACACGTAATATTACTTGGTTTATTTTCAGACGATTTCTAGCACAGAATTGCACAGAATTGAATTAAAATGCGAGCTACATTCCTTTTTATAAACTAACCGTCATTTAATGTTTAACTGCCACTTCCTTTTCAACATATAGGTAATAAAATTGAAATTACTGTACAATTCATTATAAACTAATCAAAAATTGACATTAATATTGTAATGAATTTTGCACAACACCAAATTATTTATTTTACACGAATAACAAATTTATTTTATCAACCAAACGCTGCTTTACAACATTGTCAACAGATGGCGCTATCAACAGGATGCAAATATAAACGCATGTTATTTATTACCGTAAAAATAAGTGTCAGAATAATGTTATTTAATACTAATTGATTTTACTTTGAAAGTTTCTGGAGTTATCTTAATAACTAAGCAATAAATTAAATACCCAATCTTTATAACAGTTAAGGAGCCAATACAGTGTCTAATATTGTAAAGTAGTGAAGTTCTCAGTTCTGTGTTCACAAATAGATATTTAAATATCAATCTTAAATATTATTAACATTTTCGTAACAATATAATCATTATATATTAATTTGCGCCCATATGTACGTAGTCTTGCACAATCTCGTAAACACGGCATACAAGCCATGTTATAATTTCCCTACAAAGCTTTAATGAACAGATAGCTCGGTGGTGTCGGAGCAGCTATTACAAGCTCTTAATAAGCTGACCAGCGTTTATCGCAGCATCTGTATGTAGCCGTGTTTTACACGCACCACATTATCTACACGGGCTCATTAGACCACTCTAGGCCGGTGGACACAGCGCTACAATGCTCGGCGACTATGGAAAACTAACTTTTTTATAGGGAGTTCCGCACTAATTGTCATCTACATGTACCCAAACCATGGCCGCTTGTCAAACATTAAACACAGCGGACCATTAAAAGTTACAACAGTTAGGGCCGATTTTTCAATCGTCAGTTAAAAGATAACAAAACAATAAAAGATAACACTTACAAAATTCGTAAGTGTTATCTTTTATTGTTTTATCCACAACCGTAGTTTTTAATTTACTTAAAAACTACGGTTGTGGATAAAGTAGAGCAATGATGTTACGTACTTTTCAATTTAGACCGGTTACAGTTTAACTGTCAAGTAAATTTTAACTGACGATTGAAAAATCAGCCCTTAATATATTGGTCATATTTTTGAAGTTTGTACCTTTATAATAATACTAGATGAGCCCACGGTTACACCCGCGTTATTTAAGGCTACTGCTTTGCGCCTGTGAGTCATAGCGTGATGTTATATAGCCTATAGCCTTCCTCGATAAATGGGCTATCCTACACTGATAATTTTTCAGATCGGACCAGTAGTTCCTGAGATTAGCGCGTTCAACCAAACAAACAAACTCTTCAGCTTTATATATTGGTACTAGACGATGCCCGCGGTTACACCCGCGTTATTTAAGGCTACTGCTCCGCCCCCGTTGCTCATAGCGTGATGTTATATAGCCTATAGCCTTCCTCGATAAATGGGCTATCTAACACTGAAAGAATTTTTCAAATCGGAGCAGTAGTTCCTGAGATTAGCGCGTTAAACCAAACAAACAAACTCTTCAGCTTTATATATTAGCTGTAGAGTACACAATATCACATCGTGTCCCTATTACTGCACGTACTACAATAACTCTCACAACATTATGCAGCGAACTAGCTTTCAAACTAACTTGCACAACGAAACTTACAAAACGTGCATTAGAAATGTGATATTAAGTTAGTCGCGAGCTAAGGGTGTATTGTGCAGGCGCCCTTAGCCGGGCAGGTGCGGTGTAAAGTGGCTGTAATTGGCCGACGTCGGTGTAATGAAGCCGCGCTGATAACAAACTTATGCGCCTTCACTGAAGCTCAGGTTACCCACTACCTTGTTCTCTCTTACTTAAATATACGTAGAAATTAAGACAAGTTTTGTAGCTACATGTTGCTTCGTTGTACAACCCTAGCGAGACAATAGGTAAGCGGTCAAACGTTACCCTATTGATAGCAAAAGAAATAGGTACCTATGACGTCAATTATATGTTCTATTACATTGACAACGAACCCAATCTTTCACAAAATATAAAGTGTTAATCTTGTAAAGTAAATAACAAAGTCTCGGTTTAAAAGATAACAGCAACACGACACGCGAAACTTGTAAACAAACCTGCCACGCACGTCACCGGCCCGTGGGTGAGAGTTACGATGTTAAAGAGACAACGTATCTACAGATAGGCACACGTATAGGTTCCGTCGGTCGGCGGATAGTGCATATGGACGTCACGTTTTCAGATATTTCAATTACGGCAGGTCGTAACACGCGCGTGTAATGAATACTCACGAGGTTCGCCGCGTCGCCGCGCCGCCGCGCGTCTCCGCGATTTATGACTCCCGTTCAATGAGGAGTTACGGTCATACTGGGGATATTTAGGTGCACTATGCACCTGTTTGATTTAACACCCCGATCGACATGTACGGTGCAACATTAATTTGCTACCGGAAGGAAAACATGTTTCATCAAATTATACATAATTTTCTATCAGCCTTTAATTTATTATACTTTTGGTAGCAGTTGCCGTAATTAGACAACGTGCAATATATTTATCTAATAAAAAAGAAAATATTGTCGAAATTCATATTCGATGAGCAACTTTTTCATATACATATACCTAATATTTATTGCACATGATGATATTGAAATCACTCATTATAATCTTACGAAGAGATTTACAATAACTTCAATTCAGTGCCTATGAAGTACCAACTATGCAAAACAATGAAGAATAATCCGTACATAATAAATATTATAATAACATTCAAAATAATTCAGAGCAGCTCAAATTATCACTTGGATTTTAAAAACATACTTTACTAAAAAAAAAAACACTCTTTCCACCATTACTTTATTTTCAAAGTGTAGTGACAGGTGTTCTAAGTTCTAAGCACAGTCGAGGCTGGTATTGTCTTATCTGTGGTCGAGGTAATAGACACAAAGTAATCAGAAGTCAGTCCTTACCCCGTGTTTCATGGGACTATCCTCACCCCGTTAGCGAGACATATAGCCTGGAAAGCTTTCCTGTGTCTCGCCGACTATCACTTCGAACAGAACCATAACTGTTTGCCTGTTAACGAGGCAGTTTCCTGTTTATTGGGCTCATCGGAACTTCGCGGGCTGTAACGAGCCATTAATTGATGCACCGGTCATTACCTTTATTAACTTAAAGAGGAAACTCACTGTTATAGACTTGGCGAGTGCTCATCCTGCGCTCGCAGCGAAAATATCGGTTCATTAGTTAATTAACTGAGACAGCAAAGCTTTGGACTCTCCTACGTCTCATAATAAACTTAACTATGTTTCTTGTGGTAGCTGAGTAGCTGACTTGACTTTATATTATTTTGGTAGCATAAAACCTAAGACAATATAAAGTATACACGTATAGTTGTGTGACAATATAAAGATTAAAATATTAAGCTATCAATTAAAATAAGATCAAGTGCGACGAAACATTGTACCTAATGTTTGTCTCAACGCATGTTCAAATCACGCGGTTATGCTCAAAAGCGCGATTATGAGACGACGTAATGGTTCTAACATATTATTATACTTATAGCACATGTCTTGTACGCGTATTGTGATTTGTCCTTGTGACCGCGGGTGGAGGGGAAGGGGGGGTGTTAGCTATCACGAGACACGCAGATGAGCATGCAATATGTCGCGGTGAAGGATTTTAATATAAAGTGTGGCGCGACGTGATTTACGACGCGATTACACGCGTGACGCGACAAGACGCGTGACACGCTCCAAGCGCTCAAGGAACAGACCTAACATCGTGTACATAATGGCAAGCTGCCCCGAATACCGACTGTTGTTCGCTAAGTAGACTTAATATAACACTCGTTAACGTAATTATGTGTAGCCATGCATGTGTGTCGAGGTACCTAAATAGGTGTTCTCACGATAATAATTCAGCAAACTTATCCGGCAACTCTAATAACGGCTAAGTGAATGCGATCGTTCGCAGCGTGGAGCGCTGTGGTGCCGCACTGTTACAAGTCTCGCGGCAACTTGTGCAAGTTCATACTTAATCTTAATCCGTATAACTTCTCCTTAAACCCCAATATTATGAGTCGCAGTGAGCCCCTAATGCGCCGGCTCTCGCAGTGTGCACCCACCCTAATCCATATTTGATTACGTGTGTGAGCCACCTTAATGATTAAACACTATTAGAGCACTATCTCAAGTGTTTTTATAACTCAATTTTTATAATTTGTAAAATGCCCCTCACATTAAGTTGTTAATGTAATAGATGCTCATCATCATTATGTTTCACACGTTGCGCGCCCGCGCCGCCGGGCCTCATGCACATCCTCACACACAGGTGGATGCACACATGCACAGTGGAGTGTATGATAGGTATCTCTTTTAATTAGGTAGGGTGTCACGCGAGGGCGGGTGTTGCAATGCGATTTCTCTTGTTAGTAGGTGCCCCTTAGCCCTTTCTAACCACACGCTGCTCGTACAACGAGGCGCGAGCCACAGCCTACGGTAAATACGCGGCGTGTGGCTCGTAAACAATGCTAACTAGGCGACACAACAAGGTGATTACCTGCCGCCTGCCGTGAGGCGGCTGCCGTGAGCGTCGCCCGATCATATCCTCCTAATGAATTCAGCGCGCCGCGCCGCCTCACTCGCGCTATTTCAATTACTGCCGCCCGCGCCCGCGCCCCACCACCGCACCGCCTCAGACACCGATACTACGTTCAATTCACGTACCTGGCCGCCCGTGAAAGGTAATTGGAGATAGCTACGTGCACTCCGCGAGTAATGGATACTAAACATGTACAGAGTTGTGCCACGAGCGCGCGCTCCGGCGCGGGGCTAGGTGTCTGCATTCTCAATTAGGCAATTCTAGGTTCATAGGTAGCGGCCTGTGACCTAGCTCGGTGGGAGGAGGACGTCTGCGGCATAATGGCGGTTGTCAATAATTGGTGCAATTGACATTCTGTGCGGTGGCGTCGGCGTGCCCACGTCCGGGACTGATAATAACGTTTAATTCGCGAGTCAACGACCCCAGGTTAGAAAACAATGCACGGCTTAATTCTGTATAGTATCTCGGTTCATTTGCATGCGAGATTAAAATGTTCTTTTGATTCACATGGAGGTATGAAGCGAGCGCGAGTCGGGCCACAGATTTGTGTTGAGGCGCGAGTGTGTTGCGGCGGCGCGTGAACAAAAGCTCGTATTACGCTGAGTGGATTACATACGACGCGGATGTACGCCGTGACGCGCTTGTGTCTGCGGCGTTTGTATCGCGGCTGCGATGTCACGCCGCCTCTACACTACACAATATACTTACGTAATTTTGAACATTTTCTGTACGGAAAAATGATTTAACAAATTCCTGAAAGGAACACTTTGTTTTTAATAAAACAATATTAGAATTATAACCACAGTACGAAGCGGGTAAACCTGACGCTGTTTTAATAAAGTGAGTGCGACCATTACCGCGGTACATTGTCTGCAGGTACACAGTAGTGAAGCTCGGATTAACTTTCACTATCTGCTAGATAGCGTGTTCACAACATTGTTTCAGCAATATTTCATCGCCACCTCTTAAGCTCATCTACATAAATCTACATCTTTCTAGCTAAATTACACAGATTGTAATATAAACTATGTGACGTTCTCGACGCTGTGAACGGGAATATTGACCCAGTGCTTTAAATACGTTAAATAAAGTTACGTAGTAGTTAAGTTTATACCTATCATGATATTCTTTTGAACTAGGTATATATAACGAATATTTTTTTTGTGTTGTAACATTTTAGAATAGTACTAAAGAATGCCCGAACTTCACCAGCACATTTTTTTTTATTTGTCCATTTCTGCCCAACCCTTTGGGAATTTCAGGGCCCTTCGCCACTCCCCAAGGAACATACCTACATACCAAATTTGAACGTCCTGCTGTCAGTAGTGTTGTCTGTCAGTCAGAAACGGAAGAATTTTATATTTATCGATGGTGTTACATAATATCAGCAATTTCCCAATCCTAGCTAAGAGCGTGGTCGGCCGTTGACCCCGAGGGTGGCGACCTTGTCGTGTCATAGTACGCTGGCTACGTAATCCGGTTATTCTTAAACAAAAGGAATCTCTTTTTTATCCGCACCGCCTTACCAACACATTTTGTAAAATAAAAGAAGCACCGTGTTTTATACAGAGTTATCCAAAAGATGGCAGCATGTCTTATATTAAGTACCAACTATGCAAAACAATGAAGAATAATCCGTACATTATAAATATTATAATAACAATACGAATCATTCAGAGCAGCTCAAATTATCACCTGGATTTTAAAAACATACTTTACTTTTAAAAAAAAAACACTCCTACCACCATTATTTTATTTTCAAAGTGTAGTGACAGGTGTTCTAAGTTCTAAGCGCAGTCGAGTTAATAGACACAAAAGTAATCAGAAGTCAGTCCTGTTTCATGGAACCATCCTCACCCCGTTAGCGGGGCGTATAGTCTGGAAAGCTTTCCATGTCCCGCCGACTATCACTTCGTACAGAACCATAACTGTTTGCCTGTTAACGAGGCAGTTTCCTGTTTATTGGGCTCATCGGAACTTCGCGGGCTGTAACGAGCCATTAATTGATGCACCAGTCATTACCTTTATTAACTTAAAGAGGAAACTCACTGTTATGAGTCGGCGAATGCTCATCCTGCGCTCATAGCGAAAAAAATACTGAGACAGCAAAGCTTTGGACTCTCCTACGTCTCATAATAAACTTAACTATGTTTCTTGTGGTAGCTGAGTAGCTGCCTTGACTTTATATTATTTTGGTAGCATAAAACCTAAAACAATATAAAGTATACACGTATAGTTGTGTGACAATATAAAGATTAAAATATTAAGCTCTCAATTAAAATTAGATCAAGTGCGACGAAACATTGTAATGTTTTTCTCAACGCATATTCAAATCACGCGGTTATGCTCAAAAGCGCGATTATGAGACGACTTAATGGTTCTAACATATTATTATACATATAGCACATGTCTTGTGCGCGTATTGTGATTTGTCCTTGTGGCCGCGGGGCGCAGGGTGTGAGGGGTGTTAGCTATCATACGACACGCAGATGAGCATGCAATATGTCGCGGTGAAGGATTTTAATATAAAGTGTGGCGCGACGTGATTTACGACGCGATTACACGCGTGACGCGGCGAGACGCGTGACACGCTCCAAGCGCTCAAGGAACAGACCCAACATCGTGTACGTAATGGCAAGCTGCCCCGAATACCGACTGTTGTTCGCTAAGTAGACTTAATATAACACTCGTTAACGTAATTATGTGTAGCCGCCGTGCATGTGTGTGTCGAGGTACCTAAATAGGTGTTCTCACGATAATAATTCAGCAAACTTATCCGGCAACTCTAATAACGGCTAAGTGAATGCGATCGTTCGCAGCGTTGAGCGCTGTGGTGCACTGTTACAAGTCTCGCGGCAACTTGCGCAAGTTCATACTTAATCTTAATCCGTATAACTTCTCCTTAAACCCCAATATTATGAGTCGCAGTGAGCCGCTAATGCGCCGGCTCTCGCAGTGTGCACCCACCCTAATCCATATTTGATTACGTGTGTGAGCCACCTTACTTAATGATTACACGCTATTAGAGCACTATCTCAAGTGTTTTTATAACTCAATTTTTATAATTTGTAAAATGGCCCTCACATTAAGTTGTTAATGTAATAGATGCTCATCATCATTATGTTTCACACGTTGCGCGCCCGCACCGCCGGGCCTGATTCACACATCTACACACAGGTGCATACACACATGCATAGTGGAGTGTAGGATAGGTATCTCTTTTAATTAGGTAGGGTGTCACGCGAGGGCGGGCGTGTTGCAATGCGATTTCTCTCGTTAGTAGCTGCCCCTTAGCGCTTTCTAACCGCACGCTGTTCGTACAACGAGGCGCGAGCCACAGCCTACGGTAAATATGCGGCGTGTGGCTCGTAAACAATGCTAACTAGGCGACACAACAAGGTGATTACCTGCCGCCTGCCGTGAGGCGGCTGCCGTGAGCGTCGCCCGATCATATCCTCCTAATGAATTCAGCGCGCCGCGCCGCCTCACTCGCGCTATTTCAATTACTGCCGCCCGCGCCCGCGCCCCACCACCGCACCGCCTCAGACACCGATACTACGTTCAATTCACGTACCTGGCCGCCCGTGAAAGGTAATTGGAGATAGCTACGTGCACTCCGCAAGTAATGGATACTAAACATGTACAGAGTTGTGCCACGAGCGCGCACACCGGCGCGGGGCTAGGTGTCTGCATTCTCAATTAGGCAATTCTAGGTTCATAGGTAGCGGCCTGTGACCTAGCTCGGTGGGAGGAGGACGTCTGCGGCATAATGGCGGTTGTCAATAATTGGTGCAATTGACATTCTGTGCGGTCGCGTCGGCGTGCCCACGTCCGGGACTGATAATAACGTTTAATTCGCGAGTTAACGACCCCAGGTTAGAAAACAATGCACGGCTTAATTCTGTATAGTATCTCGGTTCATTTGCATGCGAAATTAAAATGTTCTTTTGATTCACATGGAGGTATGAAGCGAGCGCGAGTCGGGCCACAGATTTGTGTGTTGAGGCGCGAGTGTGTGGCGGCAGCGCGTGAACAAAAGCTACGTATTACGCTGAGTGGATTACATACGACGCGGATGTACGCCGTGACGTGACGCGGTTGTGTCTGCGGCGTTTGTATCGCGGCTGCGATGTCACGCCGCCTTTACACTACACAATATACGAAACCTTTGAACATTTTCTGTGCTGTAAAATGATTCAGCAAACTCCTAAAAGGAACACTTTGTTTTTAATAAAACAATATTAGAACTACACGGAGCATCAGTTTTTAGCGAGTAAACCCTGTTTTAATAAAGTGAGTGCGACCATTACCGCGGTACCTTGTCTGCAGGTACACAGTAGCGCTCGGATTAACTCTCACTATCTACTAGATAGCGTGTTCACAACATTGTTTCAGCAACATTTCATCGCCACCTCGTAAGCTCATCTACATAAAATCTGCATCTTTCTAGCTAAATTACACAGATTGTTATATAAACTATGTGACGTTCTCGACGTTGTGAACGGGAATATTGACCCAGTGCTTTAAATACGTTAAATGATTCCGTTGCACTGAAAATTTAGGTTCGATCTACGTGGTTCTGGGTATGCGATGATAATTAATACTTATGCCTATCATGATATTCTTTTGAACTATATATAACCAATATCTTTTTGTGTTGTAACATTTTATAATAGTACTAAAAAATGCCCGAACTTCACCAGCACATTTTTAGGGTTCCGTACCTCAAGGTAAAAAAAGGAACCCTTATAAGATCACTTTCTTGTCCGTCTGTCTGTCTGTCTGTCTGTCTGTCCGTCTGTCTGTCTGTCTTTCTGTCCGTGTGTCACCACCGATTTTCTCAGGAACGGGTGGACCTAGCAAATTGAAATTTATACCAGATCCTGAAGTCTATGGTTGCTTTTAGGTGTATGAAAATCAGGGTCCTGGGTCAACCCAATAAAAAGATATGGTCAAAATTAGATTTTTGCGAAAACTTGTAAGTACCAAAATTAACCTTAATTTTCAACTTGTTTTAATTTTCGGAATTTTTCCTTTACTTGTGCTGTAAGACCTTGGTTTTGACCAAAATTGACAATTCTAGGTCAACCGTAAGTACCCTATAGGTTTTGGGTCGAAAACCTATATGGTAGTTCCCGTTGAACTAGAATCACGAAATTTGCCCAAAAGCCCCTGCTTTTGGCCAAATTTCGTGATTCTAGTATTCTTACAGCACAAATAAAGGAAAAATTACAAAAAATAAAAAAAGTGGAAAATTTAAGGGTGTCCCCATACATACATAATAGACTCCATTTAAGATAGCCCTCTAAGTTGTATGGGCGCTCGTACAGATTTAGAGGACTAGCGTAATTAGCACTAACCTCAAATAAGGTAGAATGCGTACGGAACCCTCGGTGCGCGGGTCAGACTCGCACTTGCCCGATTTTTTTTTATTTGTCCGTTTCTGCCCAACCCTTTGGGAATTTCAGGGCCTTCTTAACGCACCCGCCACTCCCCAAGGAACATACCTACATACTAAATTTGAGCGTCCTGCTGTCAGTAGTTTTGTCTGTCAGTCAGAAACAGAAGAATTTTATATATATTGATGGTGTTACATAATATCAGCAATTTCCCAATCCTAGCTAAAAGCGTGGTCGGTCGTTGACCCCGAGGGTGGCGACCTTGTCGTGTCATAGTACGCTGGCTACATAATCCGGTTATTCTTAAACAAAAGGAATCTCTTTTTTATCCGCACCGCCTTACCAACACATTTTGTAAAATAAAAGAAGCGCTATATTTTGTACAAAGTTATCCAAAAGGTGGCAGCACGTCAATACTTGTCTATTTATTTTTCATAGACTATAATACGCGTTACATTGATTTATTACTATCAATTTAAATTCATAACACTATATTTTACGCTATACTACATATTTTACGATATACATATTATGTTACATACATACATAAGTACATAGACTTACGCCTGTTTCCCCGAAGGGGTAGGCAGAGGCATATTAAACGCCCACTCTTCGCCAGTGTTTTGATCCCACGTAATAGGTGGCGAGCCTATTGCCGCTTATCGGGATATTTTGTTTGGCAGAGTTGATCGGCAGGTGCACCACTTGCAGGTGAGGTTGGCTTGGGACCCTAAGTTCTTGCTGGGAACCCTATGCACCCATTATGTTATAAACTTAAAAATTTTCAATCTAATAATCTAGTTGAAAGTGACAAATTCGTGTCTCTCTCAAGGCGACACTGTAGAGCTTCAGAGTCCTCAGTACATATACTATCGTCCCATCAAATTTGCATGTCGCCGTATGCGACATAATTATCGTTAATTGGAGCAGTAAGCAAGCGTGTGTGACGTCACAGCCTAGCACGCCCGTGACACCTGTGCTAATGCGTTTAGCGCGCGGTGCGACGCGACGCGACGCGGTGCGATGCGGCGCGGCAAGTAATTGCGTTAGCGGCCGTCTCGACGCTGCGCTAACGTGCTGCCCTCTGTGCTGATACTGAGGCTGCGTGTTCACTAGAGATGTGCGGGGCAGCTCAGCACCGCTCAGTTAAACAAAAATGCACCTAAAGCATTTCTTTGCTTTCGCAGCTAGCACAAGTGATACTACTTTTTGTTGTATGGGCGTTTTTCTCGCACGCCGCTTAGCTGCTGCTAGTGAAAACACAGACTAATGGTCCACTCACTGAGTCATTAGCAGAGTTACTAACAAATTAAGTACTAGTCATTGCGAAGTTTTTGAATTTTACTTCGCTTTTTAAAGCCATAAGAGGCATCTAGTAGCTAGTAGCATAAGTATGTATGACGGCAGCATATTACTTTTCTTTCTCATAGAGTTGCAGATAAATCCTCAATAAAGTCGATCGCAACTTAAGACAAAGGACTTCTTCTACCGATGACCATCATACGAACACCCTACGAACTGCGTGGTGTGTTCGTATGTGGTTCGTATATCTCTTAATGGTTTTCTTATAAAAAGGTGTTGCCCACACTTGCCGCCCACACAGTTTGCGCTGGATAGATTGCTGGATACATACAGAGGCGTATAAACTGTGTACATAATAATCCACTCGAACCGACACTTCAGCCACAGCTGAAGATTGGATATACCAATCAAATCAATGTCACATGTCAATAACCATGTATCTTATCAGTATGCTTTAATAATACACCAACTTTAAATATCATGACCAGCTGTTTGCTACTATTTGTACTTAGTATATGAAAACAACAAGTTAAATTATGAGCTGTCATCACCTCAAGATTCGTCAGAAAAATCGTGTGCTACTTGCACGTGTGCATGTGAGTGTGTGAGTGAATCACTGATACAGTTGTTACCTCCTCCGTCACTCACTCAATAAACGACACGTCATTAGACTGAGTGTCCGCCCTACGTGACACAGCCGGGACTCGAACCTGTAATTATACGGAATAATGCTGTCTCTATCAATGTCCCGAACCGTGACTCACCACGTAGCCATACCTGCCAGTTATCACTAAAACTGAAGTGGACGCACATTTATAATTAAGTGATATTAATGACAGTCGGTATTGTCGTTGACAAGACAAATGAGAGACATGACTGGCTACTAATCATGAGGCTCGCTCACGTACAAGTTACTCGTAAAACTCTGGATTGACTGTAGTTGTTCAACGTTTTCGTTTTGGGGTTGGTAATACATGCTGAGACCGTAGGGTAGAAATGTGATATAATAATTATTATACTCGTAATATAATTGACTACTTAAATATCTATAATTTTTAGATTTTGTGTCGGATTATACTGACTCGTATTCTCTATGTGAAAGTCAGCTGTAGGTACGTAAAATTCCTGAATAATATTTTTGAATTGAATCCATATACATCTAACAAATTATCAAAAATATTTAAATAACCTGAACGCAAAAATTTATTTACCATAATTTATACGTTTAACTCATTCCTGCGCTGGTTTTAAGGCCACAGAGATAAATCATAAAATGATAATATGATTAATGTAGCTAGTATTTAATAGATTTACATGCAAAACGAGTAATTGTACGAGTAACAAGTTAATATGGCTATTTATGATGTTTGAAAGCTTTAATTGTAATACATAGCGGTGGAACACGCGATGGGAATTTGCGTATATGCTGGTGATGCCTTTATGTTAGGTAGTTAAGTGTGACTTTACATGGTGATAAATACATATTTTCTGTGTGAAAGCTGACTACCGTTCGTATAAAGTGCCATCCTGGGATTTAATACTAAGTTAAAGAAAACAGTACTCATCTATTCTTTAGGGCACAAAATTGTATTAGAATAATATCCCGGCATATGTCTAAAAAAAAGGCAAGAAGTTCCACCTATACATATAAGATGGAACATAAATAAGCGTCAAACTCTATCTGAAGCTTAAGAAGTATACAGAAATGTACAACATAGTTCGTAACAAAATACTTTGTTCTGCTATTTGCAAGCAGGCATTTGTCTACGGCACTGTTGATCGTTGGTCGGTAAGCCGACAAACTCGATGTAGTAAACTCGTGTCACCTTTTATTCATGACACATTGTGCACACAGAGAAACGCCGCGTGCCTGGAAAACCATAATCAGGTGCAGTGCTGGAGTTCTTCCTGACGAGCGTCATTTTTTAACTTCTTTCCATTTTCAATAAAATCAGCGTTCATAATCCGTCACGAATTCAAACTCACAAATCACAACAATCTAATATATCACTAATGTAAATTACGCACACAAAGATACGGCGCCAAGATGCGACGGTGAACCCCGTCTTGAGTAAGCTGCGTCCGTGTAAAAGCTTCCATAGTTCTCCAAACAGTTGACCTTACATGATTTTAGATATGTTCTCAGAACACTGAAATGGACATAACCTATTATGATAGCAAGCAGCAGCCTGCTGGGAATTATGGTAGAGCGTAATTGCATATTATGGTAGAGATTCAATTAATGCCAATTATTGCCAAAAGCAAGAAACTTGCTAGCTTGAACTACTTAATTTAAGTTTTTCCAGGCATCGTCTAATTAAATTATCGACGGTATTTTCTTTTTATCTCCTTAAAATACCTCATAATATGTTTACATAATGTAAAACGCCTAACTTTGTTGTATATACCCACATAATTATTGTTTAGTTATTGTATAGTATACTGAAACTTGTACTTAACGATAGTAATGAACTATGCTAACATAGCACGTTACCAGCTGTAAGTAATAAACCAGGCAGGCGGGAGCACTTGCCAACATTCGGATATTCGCGGTCACGTGCCGTCTATAACTGATATTACTCGTGCACACACTCAATGTTTTTGACGAATTCAATCAGGCTTTAGGCATATTTTCTAGCAAAAAGGGCTCTATAGAAATAAAATAAACACAGGTTTATTTACGGAACATTTCTATTTTTGTACCGTGACATAAATTGTTACATAATTATGTATATTTTACATACATACATACATACATAACGTCACGCCTTTTTATCCCCGAAGGGGTAGGCAGAGGTGTATTTCTACACCCACTTTTCGCCAGATATACATACTTTAGTCCCACGTAATAAGGGGCGAGCCTATTGTCGTACCGCGCACATTTCCAAACTCCGTGCTGCTACTGAGAATTTCGTGACAGAAAAACCCAATAACACCGCCCGACCCAGGAATCGAACCCGAGACCTCCCGATCCCACGCGCACATTTATGCCGCGAGACCAACGAGGCAGTCGTATAGGGTTTGATGTCGAGTTTTCCGTCTCTACGCAAATATGGTATTTGCAACGTGTTATACCTTAGTCGCCTCTTACGACACCCACGGTAAGATAGGGGGTGGTGACACTTGTATTCTATGCCGTCAACCACACGGCAAATATATTTTACAATTTAATAAAATTGTTATTCTACGTTGACAGTAGAGCTTTTAAAATCAATTTACTCAAAAAAGTAATTTATGTACAGGATAGTGTTTGACTTTGTGTTTTAATAAAATAATTCTAGGTTTCATAGCTCTAAATTTCTAAACTGTATGCATGTGTATAAATGCCTCTTTAATTTATAAAGGCAACTTATATTAATTCATTGTAGTTAAGTTATACATATTTGAAATGAACCGTTGAGAATTAATCCTTAAAAGTAAGAATATAAAATAAACATTCATTTGCCAGACATTGGTACATTTAGGTAAAGAGAAAAGCTAGCAGTTCGCTTAATATAAACATAGATCAAGTCTAGAGGGAAGCACCGCCGCGCCGCTCGACGTTACATTGACGCGCGACAAACGTACCGGAAAATGAGAAACGTCAGACAACACAAAAACTTAAAATAAAAGCCTGCGACCTAGAACTAATCACGTCCGCCTCATGCCTACAGACCAACAAGACATTTACTTTGAGACTCTGACTTTATTTATATTGTTAAAACATTTCAAATCGTACAATATTACTGTGACTCGAATGATCAAAAGGTCGACAATACACTGTGACACATGGGACTTAGGTGCGCTACACACTGTGAGCTGACTGACGTCACTCATCAATCACATCGGCTCCATTGACGCGCCGCCAGATAACGGCTCTGGTTCAATAGCGCCGCCCGTAGCAGCTCGTAGCACGGCATCGACATTCGCAGCACATCGGCTACAAATCTACATCGACTAGTTCCGATCGTCGCGCGTCGGCTCGCGCTACGTGCTCTCTAAAAACCAAAGCTGTGTCGATAGGCGATGACGTAGGAACGTCGTAGAGGTTTCGTAGCGGCCGAGTGCAGGCTCATCGCACATCGGCATTCATGAGGCGCGACATGCCGACTTTGATATCTGCGGATATTGCCCCTCACCCCACCCTACCTCACTCGACACTCACCGACTCATCCGCCAGAGAATACCAAATATTAATGCACCACAATATAGGTCAAATATTTGCTGATGCTGAGCTCAGTATTATACGTCGCGGTTTACAGCGACGCGCGACGATTCTAATCCATCTGAATATTTATCGTAGCGCAATATAGATACCACAATATATTTGAAGAGCGATAACATCTACAGCAATTAACGGCTAAACGGTAACTTGTAAATAAGACTAGTAATTATTGTGAGGTGCATGTATTAAGTGTCCGATCGGCGGCGGCGGACAGATAGCGATCAACGTCGGAATAACCAGCATTAGATAGTATCTGTCGCTTGTATATGACGTCTGGGTGCGTTATCTCGAGGACATAAAGCAGCGGCACACCGGATAAGGTGCGGTGCCGGCGAGTGCGCCTGGTGTGTCACCACCGCATTACACATTCCCCCTCTGCAGCTGAAATACGTTTCGGAAATCAGTAAACTAGCGTCGTCTGTGTGTTTGTTTAAAATTCAACGATGAGACGTGGGGGCAGGCAGAGCGGCGTGGTGCGGCCTGAAAGGAGCGATTCTTTTTATGGGGGTCAGTGGAGTAAATAACGCGTCTTCATTGGGGGGCGTCTGCAGTCGGGTCACGCGCCGCCACTGCCCCCTTCCTCCCTGCACCGCAGGCTTCCCTCGCCCACGGGGGCACCACACATTGCTTTGAATATTTGAGCCCCGAGGTTGCATTCATACAGTTGTCATTGGTACACACACCACCTGATCATCGTGTATTGTTCTAAACATTCTCTCGACTCACATGATCGCGTGCGTCGCGCGACACGATCTCACTTACTTATTCACAATCGCCAGATTTGCATTCATAGTGCAATACCTTTAACCATTTTAACTGAACGTTTCCCGTCAGAAAGTTCGTAGTGTAGATAAGAAAGCTCACGTTCGTCGTGGGCGCGGACGAGTACACTACATCTCGCAGATAACATTACGATATCTGTGAATGTTTAATGAACTGTATCTATTCTTGGAGATTACGCTATCTAGTTATCGTCGCCGCTTTAGTTAAGTGACTGTGCTATTCATAACCTCTATCTTTCTTTCCATTTCTTGTTAATAGGATAGAATGTGGATAGCTGAGTGGAGAGATTAAGGTATGGTCCTCGTTGTATGACAGCCATATATTATGCGTTATTGAAATAATTTAACTAAATATTACAAAAACTTCATATTGGCACTAACTCATAAGGTTTTTTCATTTTGGAACATGTCCAAGTGCCTTTTTGATCATCAGACATTTCAATCGATTTTTTAGGCACATGCTGTAAATATAAGCCAAGCCTATCGTAGCAGGCATCAACTAAGTACAAAATTAATAAAGGCATCTGTCGATCAATGTTCTTCTGTATACATAGATAAGTAAGTGTTTAACTGCACCAAAAGGACCACCCTAAAACATTTCACATCAGTAAAAATGCTACAGCAATGTGTCCTGAACCTTAAGTTATCCGTCTGCATTACAATGTTATCAAAAGCTTCAATATGAGGATAATTCATCAGCGCGTTATCTTAATACCCGGCGGCATGTTAACTACAGGCGAGCTGAGTGATCTCAGACCGCATCATTATAATCACAAGAAATAGACTAACGTCACCATTATGGATTAGCATTTATACAGAGATGCCTAGTAGGTACTCAGAGTCACGTCTCAACACATATGTATACTTTGTGGATGCAACACCTATATGGATCATTTTAGTCAGACCGTTTCAGAAAATCAAAACAGGATACCAACTTTGATAAAGTTCTAGAGCAACAACTTACAGCCGGCAGCTTTGCTCTACCTTGTGGCTATTATTTTGGTCGGCATGCCTACCTGAGACGATTCAAATAACTCCTCTCTAACAGCAAACTCATCTAGTATAGGCTTTTCAAATAGGGACTTGCGATCTCTAACGTTTTATACTCGGTCATTTGGGTTAAGCTGCATTTAAAGGTGGTTAGTGCGGTTACACTGCTGAACAACGCGTGCTAATAATTCAATTGTACTTTCAAAATGAATAATGATCTATCTCACTCACTCATATGTGTTACTTCGCTATACGGACAAGCTACGTGATTAGTGTGATTACGGATACCACCGCAGATCTAGACCTCACAAGCATCTCGTTCAAACAAAATTTTACTATACACCACACTGCAAGAGAAACAATGGACCCTTAACACGAAAATATAAAGTTGTCACCTCGCGTTTCGTGGAAATCAACTTTCTGCCAACATCGTGTGATTTACTATACAACCTTTAGACATTTTTTCTGTAGGGCTCGTTAAATCACAGGTTAGCATAAATACGCTTGCGAGAATTAATACCTTAAAGTCAACATACCCATTGTTATCAAGAACATTGGGTCCGATTTATGGGTCCAGCCGTTGGAAATTGGTCCTCTCGGAGATGCGCCGCACATCGTGCCCGTGGCGGCCATTTAGCCGATAACGTATTTTATAGTAATGTAATTAAGTATCCTTTAAAAATAATAAAATATACAAGCATATCTTAAATACAATTGGTTCTCATGTTATGGTTGTGTTTAATGTATTATCTTAAGTTCGAGCGACCTCATTGAAATATATTTTACGAGTGATTATACTTATGTTATTTTCCTTTTTAAAACAACTTTCCATATATGCATAAATCCTATGTTGAGTCTTTAGAAAACATTCAATCAACGGACATAAGAAAAGAGTGTACTGTGTGTCCGTAAATTTGATGTTTAAAAGTCTCTCTTCTCGTGTAGGGATCGAACCCCCAACACTCGTCAGCAGCAGTAGCTGATCTTAGCGGCGAGGCGATCTCTAAAACCACTACACTATACGCGCATGCGCACAAAATCTTCCGTGGTGCCCTCGTGACAAAACGCAATAATTTGCTAGCTATTAGTTTATCAGTCCTATTGCCGTAAAAACCGGAGATTCCCATTCACATTGTGAGTCGTTTGAGTGTCGAGCAGTTCTCATCGTAAGGTATTAAGTAACGACGCATATAACTTGCCAATACCTCCGATCCGCGGAGCTTCGTAAGATATCATAGTGTCTCTTAACGTAGTGTCTTGGCCTCGGTGGCGTGCTGCGTCAACCTACAATGTTCATTTACAAGTCTTCGGTTACTGGCTTACTGCTTCGAGAAATTCCTCTTCAATCATACTTTTTATATTTAGTAAAGTGCATTCAGTTACCTTAATTAAAAACGTCTTGCAAAACCATAAATGGTAGGTCAGATTCAGCTGGATTGCATTTGCTCGTTTTGGAAAATATTAGATACGTCTTTATTGATATTTTGTTGGCAAATCTGTGACAAAAGTTTCATTGACGAGAATTCTGAACCTCTCATTTTAACTGTCTTGATTCGAATATAATTTTAACTATTTTATAAGTCATATTTCATAGACTTAGCTTATAATTTTTACCGATAACCATAATAAACAAAAATAGTTATTCAATAAATTATAAGTTTACGCCGATTTATGTTAGAACCGAACGAGCGTGTTTCGTCGCCATACAAGGTGAGTGTTGCCCGAAGCAGGTGAATAAAGTAGATTTAAAATAGTAGGAATTCGCGTGTATCTAACGTTAATATTAGTAATTAAAACTACTTTATAGCCCGACTCTACGCGGGTTATGGCTGCCTTTTACAGACAAACCACTCGCTGTTTTATAGATCTGTCAACAGAGGTCGAGTGCTCAAAACCTCTGACTTTTATCTATGTTTGTATATGGACATACTTCATGTTAAGATTTAGTAGTAGGTACATAGAGACATTTCAAGAAGTACATAAACGTAGCTGTTTATAAATGTGTCGTATCGTGAATGGAAGCAGCAGCGCTAGAGATTACAGTTGCTGATTTTCAAATTCATGAGCACTACTTGTGTACCGCCGTCGAGCGCCGAACACCGAGGAAATGTGCAATCGACGATATTGCTCGCCGCGCTTCCGATGCCGCCGCACACTACAAATTGCACTGTACATACACAACTAAACTGTCCATGTATATCGCTCCACGAGATACTCTCTATTCATAAGATTTCCATTTGATACTTCACTTAATGCAGATTTATATTCATCTCATGATATTCTATTTGTAGTTGATAACATTACTCAATCATTAGTATTCCGATTGCATTTAGAATATTTCCTTGTTTTCAAAAAGTAGAACGACGGGATCAATTTCCATAGAAATCGGTTTGTTATTAGACATAAACGACAATACGAACGACAAGTGATACCATAAATACGGTCAGTTTATTGTTTCATACAATTGTGCCATAACACCGGGCCCGATTACACGCGTATAAACTGCATATTTTTATGTTTTTAACTTTTGTTGTTGAATGAGTCGCCGGTGGTTATTTTCGTAACAAATAATTTGGGTCGACAATCTCGACAAGAAGACTAATGGATCGCATTCACAGCGATTATATATCACCGAGTTGTGCTAACGAATTCATCGTTCAAACTACTTTTACTTATTTTACGTTTGGCTCGATTGCTTTTTGTTGGTCGTGTATTGTGGAGCGAGGGGCGCGCTGACAAATGTCGAGTGTGAGTCGACATGCGTGGAGTCGCGCCGCTGCATTAGCGACACGTATCGTGTTAATTCGACGACGCGCGCCAGCCGTCCGTCCGTCCGTCCGCGGAGCTTATTATAATAACACAGTTGTCGTATACAATCGGATAAACGTTCGCAACAAGTTACTCTCGCAATAACTTATCGATAAATCGGGGCGCTTTGCCTAATCGAGCGCAGATTTGTTGTCGGATTAACTCTTGCACTTGTACTCGTTAAGCTGTGAACGTTATTATTACTGATTCTGTGAAACCGTGTGTTGTTCTGTCTGTGCCTCTGCCGCCGTCGACTCGACGTATGTATTTGTGTCCAGACATAAAACAGTGATCACTTTAGTCTTATTAGCGCGAGTAAATCACTGCGGGACTGTTGTAAACTACCGTCCGCAGCTGATGAAATAAATAAAAACCCACTGCGACTCTACCTACCTACATGTAAATGACTCTGTGTGCAATGTTAAACAAAGTGTACTCAAAGTAAGTAAATAAGTTACGAAATTTGAATTAAGCGTAAACAATAAAATGTAATTATGCGATACCGAAACTATCACAGCATTATTAATGCTTATTTAATTTCATTTAGTAGGCTAGATCAGATACGTGTACTTAATACAAACTATTCATTTAATGACATTGTAACAAATACTGTTACTACAAAACACATGTAAAACACTTTGAGTGTCACAGTCGACATTTGTCAACCATCATATCATATGGAAGCTATTTGAACTGACGTTTGGGATGTTAAAGAGATGAGTAACACAGACAATGTTAGCATGCTGTGCCGGACCCATTGGCCGCATGCCAGCGATGCGACGCACGGTCACTGCCAGACAACACGCGGTATTATTGTAAACTATGTAATCACACGCACCGTAGATTTGCATACCTTAGCAAAATATTTTCAGTCTTATTTCTGCAACAGAAAACTCATAATTGAATGAATGCAGCAACCAGCGACGATTATCTCGTAAATACAGGTATCGAGTCGCAATCTTTCTGATACGTTCAGATAGAAAATGAAGACATATCGCTTCGATATAATTTCTGGCGGCGATAAATGGTAAGTTTAGAACAGCGTCTAGAAGGAGAGCGTCTGGATGAGGAAGTCTGGATGCTGTATGTGTGCTCGGCATGGTTCAGTGCTTGCTGTGTGAGAGGCTCCTCAGCTGAGCGCATTGCGCCACTGCAGTGCGTGCCTGTAGCCGCTGCATCGCGCCACTCGTACGTTTGCCACGCTCTAATAAATGTCACCACTGGATCATACATAGAATAGCTAGCTTTTAATTACTCTCATAAGATTTTGTTTAATGCCGACGTGACTTCAAAACTGGCAGTTATATGATTAAGAGTTAGCGCTTTATGCCTCAATTTAACATGCTGTAGCTACGTGTATAAGAGCTGTATAGTGTATCATTCAAATTGGAAGTAGCACAACAGCCTTATTGTTGCAGAACCCTCGCTGGCCCCCTAATAGAGCTGGTGACCAGTTGTTTAAAACTAAGTAGGCTATTAAAATTAATTCGCCTGCAGACTCGGCTCGGAGCGGCGCCGGTCGAGGTCCGAGGGTCGAGCACTCAGCGTCACAATGAGTCCTCCGGTAATTAATAGTAGTGGACTGTATCGCCGACGAACTTGTGCCACACTACGATCTATTGTCGCCCATTGAGCACTCATTAATCTATTTACGTTAAATTCACTTGAATAAGCCAACAGTGGAACGTCTCCGGCAGCAGTGCGGTGCGTTGATATGTGCTCGTACCTGAAGCCGCGTCAAACTTTGCACAACTTCGACAAACTTTGACATTTAAACAAGCGCCACTCCGCTCAGACGAGTAAATCACTGTCTCATTTATTTTTTTTACGAACAAATTAGAAATGCAGACGTTTCGGCGTGCTTAGGAAAGCGTGTACCGAAATAGAAATGACAAACGAAAAATTGCTCCAAGAAAGTTTTCGGAAGGAAATAACAGAGGGGTGGAGGAGCGACGGGTGACAGAGTAAGCGTAAATAAGTGAAGCGGCAAATTGTCCATTTAAATTGTATGAAAGCTGCGGATCGGCCGGTTTTTGCGTAATGGCCGAAGATTCGCACACATTTGTATTCAGCCGAGGTCCGCGCCTCGTGTCGCCGAGCTGCGAGCTGCGTGCGCCTGGATGCGGCATCTCACGCAATACTGCTACAAAGCTTCTCTTAGCCATCTTTTGTATAGAATTTAAACGTTTACATTTGACACATTTTTATCTAGAGCGTGGCAGGTGTTTCTTTAGAAACTCTGCTTTATGTCGTAGCTCCAGACGAGACCGTCGCTCTAGGTAGACAGTAAACTGTGCATTTAAATCGGATCATTGCAGGGCGGGCCTTTATGCGACGATATAAAGAACCGTCTCTACAATCTGCATGCATTTTGTTTGGAACAACAGACTTCGCCCGGCTCGCCCGCCTGCTGTCTGCCCTCCTGTACAACGCAGCGGGTATATCTCCTGATGTAAATTAATGTACTTATTCGTAGAATTATCGGCAGTGTTCGTTCTGTTTCCGTTTAAATTTCCCCGCGCGTATAAAGCGCTTCTACAATATCAAATGTTTGGGAGTGTCATCAAAACATCCCTTGTTATGATATCATTTACATTTCGTCGCTAAGTCCGCGAACATTCCCGAAACAAGTCATGTTTCAACAATTTAACGCAAAGCCTCACGTTTTCACGACGTAAGCTGTCGTTATCTGTGGGTCGCGAGCCGCGCCATTTTTTATCTGAGCGTCACCCGCGGCGACGCGCGGTATTGCAGCCGCGCGGTGAGGCGGCGCGGGGACCCTCAGACCATTTGCATACATTTACATTATAATCCTTGTTGTTTGGCGGTATTCGCGCGGCATTGACTCGGATATTATTTAGATTACACTGCGGGGTGCGGGCTGGGGTGGAGGGGTCGGTGCATTAGGAGCGCGGGTCAAATAGTTTTATTGAGTTTCAGGAGTGGAGCTCGTTCATTTGTTTATGATTAATGTACTCAAACATCGTTTGTTTCCTCGCCGATGGTGAACACCCCGTGAACGCGCATTAATGCCCATGATTAACGATCGCGACACCTTATTTATAACACTGATATCCACTTCTACGACAACTATGTACCTACTTCGTGTATTTTTTAATCGTTTTTATTCACCTATTGCGTGTATCGCTTGCTTAACGGTGTAGGAAAACATTGTTAGAAAACCTTCATGTCTGAGAGTTGTTTAAACCTTCATATCGTGTCCTTCATGTCTGAATGTTCTCGAAAAACATGTGCAGGCTGGACACCGGGTCCTGCAGGGGGACAGTATATAATTATAGAAAGCTTTAGATATTATAATTCACAGAGTTCGTGCATTTGATTCACGTGTTATTTACACAAAACGCATAAAAGAGTTGTATTGAATATTCTGCGATGCCGCCTTGAAAGGGATGAATTGTTCTAAAGAAAAATAAGTTGGTACTATGATATGCCTTATATTAAAAAACAATATAGCTTTTATGCATACTAATTTATAAAATAAAATGATCACAAATTGTGGACCTGTGGTGTGTTATTGTCACACGACTGCCCGCCGCCGGCGCTGAATGTAACGATAATCATGAAACACATTTAATAAATTATAATATGTTGATAATTTGATATCCCGGTATAGCAAAAGAACGCGACACAGTCTGGCACCGGCCAATGGAACCGTAAGGCCGCCCTCACATTAGGCGTCACACCACTGCGTTATCCGTGCAGTGCTGCTGATATATGAGCTAGAATATACATTGCCCAACTCGCGTACCTAATACGAATGTATGATATTCAATGCGTGATCTAAGACTTAGTTCGATGCCCTTTACGACGGAACGATACTTCATACTTTAGATAATTCTGCGAAGTCATGCATTTGGCGGATCATAATCATCGTCCTAGCAATATTCCTGTTTCATCCGTAACTTTTGTCTTTGAACACAGGGTCCGCTTTTAAATCTAAACAAATTTGAAAGAATATTAGCTTTGAGGAAAGGACTAGTGATTTTAAACGATTGTCATCCATGTTTTAGACCAGTGTCAGCATATTCAAAAGTACTGGCTTCCCAGAACGAATGTCAAAATCAAAATATCTTCATTACCAGCACAACTATTGTACTCTCTGATGCACAATAATAGTCATGTTAGAATTATTTTAAAATAAAAGAAATGTCACAATACAAAATGAACTATTAGCAGCCTTTTATCGCTAAAAGCACAATTTGTTGACCCTCACTTTAGTTAAACTGGATACTCGTACCACAGTATAAAGACATTTGACTGTGCTCGTACCTATGATTTCGGTATGTAGGTCAGATTACTCCATGCAGTAAGATGAGTTGCGTGGAATATGTGAGCACGGCCCGGTATTTAATAGCGAGGCATGCGACCGCACCGGCCCGTGTCCGGGCGTCCGGACAGCCGGACAGTGGCCGGACAATCGCGCCGGACGTCCGCTTCTAAATATTCCCAACGAGCGCCTTCCTACTCCGCCTCTGTGCTGTGTAGGACCGGCAACATATGTGCTGTTGCATCGTACCAATGTGTGGCTTTACGCAAAACGGTCATTGTGAGATTAAACTATTTGCAGAGCAAAATATGTATTGCTTTTTATAATGGGAGGATATTATAAGCGTAAGGTATATGAAGATAAAGAAGCCTAGTATTTAGAATTAAATGCATTTACTGCCGTATAAGCCGTTAATTGCAAGTTTAGAGAAAAACCTGACGTTTCAAAATGGCTTAAATAGGGATAAATGTTATTGTTCCTCCACTTCGCAGTTATCTTTGTTGAGCAACATCCCAGAATGTTAGAGCTCTACATGCTACAACGAAGCAGTGGAGGTTTCTATCTATTAAAGGTTGTTGCTAAAAGATTATCCTTTTTTCAAATGTACGTGTTTCTAAATCATGCCAGCTAAAAAGTAACCACGATGCAGATGCATTACAGTTATCTCAAATGGTGTTAAAATTTATCATTGGTCAAGTACTTCTCCTAATCAATCGGCTTTAGTAAGTGATACTAGAACTTCATAGACAGTAATCGGTATAAACAGCGACCGTTAGTACAATGAAGCGGCCGCACATAACATTTGGCATAATGTATGAGGTGCGCACGTCATGCATACTGGATCTAATTCCGTGTGTGGCATGTGACAGTCTAATACGCGACGATGTGCAATCCCACCACTGCCACGGAGGGACAGGGGAGGTCGGGAGGCTGTTTAGTGTTTAATCCATCACAGAGGACTGTCACGCGGGTGCCAGAGTGACGGCGTGACCGCCACGGACGACCCCCGTGACTAATACACTCGAGTGACAAGTGTCCCGATGCAATCAGCCCCCCAAGAACCGGACCGACTCTGTCTTGCAACTCGATTGATTCGTGCGCCACCCGCTGTTTGACACGTACTTACGATGCTCGTTTATAAGTCTGAATATTGGCTTAATTATGATTGCGAACGTTTCAACGAGTCTGCGAAGGCCGAGCATGAGTTAGTACAACTGCAATTAAATTGCCTACAGCCTACCGAAGTATTGTACAATTGCTTTAGCGTCTCGTAATTATACGAAGGATTCAATATCTTTGTTGATTATCACATCTTTATCATTACATAAACTTTATTATACTCGTTTTTGTGCATGAGAAAAACGAGTTGAATTCTGAGCTGACGCAATAAATTCTAATGTCAGACTTATAGCCACTGACGAGGCGATGAGGAAGTAGTAATTAAGTAATCATGCGATGGCATAAGATTATCTAGCTTAAGTGTCCTTCATCACTGCACCTCTGAAGGTACCGCTGTATGCTCACTTATCTCTGAACCAAGCCAGACGTGTTAGTTTGCAATGAAAGATCAGTCTTACAGATATATCTGGCAATTTTATTTAAAACTAAAGGATGGCCGCAGTCACGCTCTCACATTTTTATTTTTGTTTTACATTTTCCCGGTCCCGTGGAAATTTCAAGCAAATCCCTTCTTAGCACACTCCTATGCTTCTCAAAACCATACATGTCAAATTTCAGCTTCTTGCGCCCAATGCTTTCGGCTGTACCTTGTCTGTCAGTCAGTCAGTAACGCAAGGATTATATACATGCAGACAGATCAAACTGCAAAGGTTTCGGTGCAAGTGCACAGAGATACGCTTGCACACTGATTAGCTCACTAATATTGATAGGAGCAGCTAATCCGTCAGCGTCGCCCCGACCGCCGCGCCGATCGCTCGCATCACACACACATATGTTCACACGTGATAGGATGTACGTGTGTGACTGTGTGTGTGCGGGGCTGTGTCCGAGCCTCCGAGGGATTACTGCGGGTACGACGGACGATCTATTTGTCACCATTTAGGTCTTCGCACACCTTGCAGATATATAACACTACCGAGCAAGAACCTTATTTTATTAGGTAGGTACAAGTAACGAAAATTGGAAGATTATTATTTGCTTATTACTTGTTGAGCACTTGAAATTGTCAGCGCTAAGACTTCACCTTGAGAGCAGCTGCATCTTACTAGCAATTTGAGATCTTATAGGTATGCACCAAAGGCACTTTTAAATTTGAACACGAACGATTCGAAATCTTAAAAGTGATTCCAGAAGTGTTGTTCGTAATAAGTGAAAGCCGAATATCTGCCACGAATTAATTCCTTTGATTCGTTTAAGCTCATTAAAGTCAACGAGCAAGTATGTTTTTTATTTGTATTTTAGGCTTCAGGCATCCCTTTAATAAACAGGTCGTCTCTCATCTGGTTAGAACAACTCCATCTGCAACTGCTTGCTACAAGTAGACTACTTACGTCAACTCGTATCTTATCACATTTACTTATAGTCGAATTCGAATCATCATATTCATCAGCCCTCTCTGTATATAAACTGTCCTACTGGTAAGACCACCACATTGGCCAAGTGCGGGCTGGCAGACTTCAAATGTCTTTCCAGCACTTTATGCAGCACATTTAGACATTAAGGTTTTCACTTTTTGTAAAAAATTCAGCACAGAATGCGACGTCTGTAAGACTTACTGGCAAGCAATGAAGCGTCGTTGTTGCAGTGCGTCGCGACCCTTACCGCGGGTTGTGCGGATGCTCAATTTGTCACCATTACGTGCCTCACACCTGCACACACTACCACATATACAACACACATACCTGTGTACATATACTAATATGTACACATGTGTGCGTGCATGCACGTCACTCGCGTGGCACATACAGCTGACCTTGCCCGAGTACACTTGGCGGTGCTCATGCATATTCATTCGCTTTCGTTTCGTAGCTGACGCGACGTCGCGGTGTTATTAAGTTATTAGCGCTAAGCCGCGGGATTACTTACTCCCCGGATACAGCTGACCGTATAGCGCTATTGGCATCGTACTAGCTTTCGTGGCGGATACCACCATAAGCTGTTCCGTGTTGCCAATTTTGAATTATTCATAAACATTACACGATTTCGGAACTGGTATTACAAAATAAAGTAATAATAGTGTATGCTTCCTCTTCATACAAATGGCAAATGTACCAGCGAAGGCAGCTATCATTTCATGCACGTTCTCAGGGGTACTAGGGGATCTACGGAGAAGGTTAACAAACATATAAAATCGTTGAGTAGGTTAAGGTGTTAGTCAAATAAGTCGCGCTTGATGCACCACGGTTTTGATATTCATGCTTGCACAACAGTAGAACCGGCATAGTATTTATTTTACTGTCTAGTTCACTGGTGGTTGACCGTTGGTTCTGAAGTAAATAAATTCAACGTCAAATTTAGGTAACGAAAGTCTTCTAAATATTGACAACATACTATAATTATGTAAAAATTCTTGAATTAATTTTAGTGGAAGTCAATAAAGTGTAAATAAATAACTTTACCGATATTGAAAACTCGATAGGTGTACTAAATTATGTATAGGACTTAATAGTGACGTTTATTAGCACAATACGTAGATATGTAGTGCACGAATATGTGACGTGTGGAATGCGTGGCGCGCGAGACTCGCAGTCGCCGCGTCGTCCTGTCTGCGGTCGCAGTGCTCGTCTATGTACCTACTGTATCTTATTAATGCACCTGATAATAATACACCACTGTACCTATGAATACCCTACACACTACACGTAATATGTGTATATCAGCTGTATATACGTACTGCGATATATTTGATTTCTGCCATAGAAAACAACTGCAAGGTGCCATAGAAAACAACTGCATAGAAAACAAAGCTTTCTACAATATTGCAAGTTTTATGGTTTCGCCCGAAAATTGTATTTCCGTAATGAAATTTCCATCTTATCTGATTGACGAAAATTTCATTCACAGTTTTTGTGTGAATAAAATTTAAAAATAATGACGGTACCTATAGGTATAGTCATTATTTATAACTTTCTGAAAGCTTGTAGCATTTAAACAACAACTGGGCTCCATCTGATCATGGATTCTACGAGTATATCCACCCTTTCAATGTCTGTAAAGGAATCGTATGACATACGAGATGAAAACCTGTCAAGTCGGCATTACCGTCATTCCTTGCATGTTACACATTCAAACTCATACGCTAGGTAGACGGTTCATTATGATTCAGCGTCGTCTGTCTGCGTCACGACTCGCCTCGGTAGAGGAGGACTGGCAGGCGGCGAGGGGCGGCGCACTATTGGGTCAGTGGTCCAACAGACATGTGACGTATTGGAAGCTGTTGATAAATGGCCCCGCGCGAGACACATCGGGCACACCATGCCGACCTACCACTCATATCGCGAACAATTTATAGCTGCGGGCGCAGATGGCCCGTTATTATTGTAGATAATAATATTATCTGGCGAATGTTAAGTCGACTCACGTCTCCGATAAACGCTGGGACGGCGCACGAAGTATGTTTGCGTAGCAAATGCTAATTATGACACGTCTTAACGGTGCAAATCTGCATTTCAACGTTACAACTTTGCTGGTTGTAGCGTCGAATAGCTGATTCAGTGGTAACTTAAATATCACTCTCCCACAGAACGTTGACATTAGGTATCGCCTGTACTGGCCGTTTCGTTCACCGGAGATTATGGCTCTTAACTACTTGGTGAAGTAAAACTTATTTATTCAGTTAGATGACAGTGTCACGCTTAGGAATGTTTCCCATTGATACTGCATTTAGATTTAGTGCCACGTTCGCAATGCAAGGGCATAGAACCGTGAGAAAGAACGAGCAAAAAATTGTAGGACCACTCTTATTCATTAAAATTTGTTTATAACACTGGGCTTCTAAACCATTGTTAACCATCATTTTAATAGAAAATAATGACAAATAATAATTTTAATTATTTTACTACGTTATCGTGTTGGTGCTGCGTATGTCGTACGCCTATATCCCTCCTCGCATTAAATATAATTGTTGCTTTGGTTGCTTTGACACCTTACACAAGAATATTACCTACAGTAAGTAGTGCATTGCGTTTCGGTTCGTCTCGGCGTGGTGTCGCTACAAATAGTGGACAACTTGGAAAAGTGACGCGATTAGTCGCTCAGTGCTGCTGTGCGTAAGTGATGCTTGCAATATAATTGTGTTGTTGCGTGTCCGCGTCGGTCGCGGTCCCATCGCTATTATGTACCCGTGTTTATTACTTAAGGTGGTAACTAGTCTCAGTTTAATTATTTCTTTTCGTCATTCTTCAATAGAAATTGGTATTAATTAAAAGCATAATGCCATGTAGCTAATAGTAGGAGGCTGATTTACGTATTTAACTTAGGTAGGTACACTAAAACCGGTTTTAACAAACTTAGGCGCTTACCTTTTGGTGCAGCACTGATTAGTCTACCAACTAAAATAATAAAAGCGTGAGCAAAATTAAGCTCAATTTGACATTCACAACATAGTCATCTAAATAGTCTGCCACAAAAACCGAGTCACGCACAACTAATAGTTTCAACAGATGCATAGTAACATAAATAATTAAGCCATCCGAGCGCACATTTGTCTTGTAACACATTAATTTTATCCATCTTTCCTAGTAAGTGCGTGCGATGAAAGATAACCGGGTACTGTGTATTTTGACACGACGGAACTAATGTGCCTCCGTTATCCTTCCAGGTAATCATCACAAGTGATGGCTGTGTGTGGGTATGTATGTGTACGAGCGGTATTTGTTCGTGTGTGTGTGTTTTTCTAAATGTATGCGCAACAAGAGAAGCTCGAGCGCGGCATCAATCACAGTGTCGGCGCGCGTGGATCAGCACTGCGCACGCAACTCGCACACAACTATGCGCCCGTGCGGTTCGACACGATTTATACACTCATTTTACTCTTGTGACTACAAAGGAGTAGCCAAGTGATGTGAAACTTGCGCGCCATGCGGGATCACGCACCATCACTGCTATCTAAACGCATTTATATAACATCGATCCCGGAATGCATTCCCGTCTCGCATTGTATACGCCGGTGCTCATTAACCGGTCACACAAAGTTATTTAATCTAATAGGATTCATCTTTCCTACAAAGAAACCATAACGAATTAAAAGTAACAACGTCAAACAAGAGAGAGTCAAGATTTATCTCCGCGTTGTTTATATCAATTATCGACTTAATTGTAATATATAGGATATACTGTAATGTTATCCAATTTGAGGCTCACTAGCAACATTAAGTTCAGAGATATCCAGCCTCTGCGTAACATAATTACTAATACGTGTAATACAAACTAAATCCAAGTCAACTAGCTTGTTGCAAATGTTTCTACTCGTCTCGTGCCCGGGCGCCGAGCGTTTATACGTTTTCACTGCTCTCCACTGTAGCTAATAAAATTAAACATGAATTTGGATTAAAATGGCGTTTGGACATAATATCTGCCAAGTACTGAACCAGTATTTAAAGACGCACAATTGCATTGTGTTATCACAGTCTAATATTGTGTAATTTAACAAACAAGCAAAACTGCCTGGTTATGAACATTTGACCAGCTTTATAGCGCGTGCCCGTCTGTCTAACGTCTCCTTAGATCTTAATTCCCATGTACGCATTCCTCGTGATTTACGTTCATAACACACTAAGTTTGTAACTTGCATTGCTTCCTGATATATTAATTTCCGGTTCCTCCCCATACCTACATACATACAACTGATACAACTCCGTATGTTTGGGTTGAATTCGATCTCGGTTCGCATCACATAGCTATAGACAAAGCCTTCGGTAAGTTGAGACTTGTTGTTCGGTTAATAGAAGGTATCGTAGAGGTAGAAATGTTTGCTATAAACTTAGTACACGTATAAGGGTATATTACACGCGCGGCGTGTCCGCTCCGCAAGGTACTTAATCAGAAATGCGTGTGGTGCCTCGCTCCGCTCCACTCAGCTCCGCTCAGCTGGTAGGTACATATCTCGTGTAGTGTTATTTAATTGAAGCGGAGTCGTGGGCGGTGCGGACCACACTTGACGAATTAATGTAAGCCAGTAATAACACGGGCCGCGCACTCATTTATACCGGTAATGAAGTATAATACATCACGGCGAGCTATAAACATGGCCGGCGAGCGACACTCCTTCATCTAACTAATACTTACTTTCTTATAACATAATTTACTACAACTATGCGCTGCATTAGACCGCGCGGCGAGCGGCGAGCGGCCAGACAACTACACGCTTATGTACGTATTATACGCGCAAATATCTTGCATGAAAATGTCAAAACGAACACAAATGTAAAACGCTATTTACATGTGAAGCGTAGTGCGGTACATCGCGTGTGTTTATTGGTCAATAGTCAGCGTGATACGGCTCGCACGTACAATAATTTGTGTAGTATTACAACATAATCGTGCGAGCGGCACCGCGGGGCGTCCCGTGCGTCGCCATAAACACACAAGTTTACGTGCGCCCGCGATTGTTTCGTCTCGAACGTCGATTACAAACAAACAACGCTTGTAATTATCGTAATAGCTCGAGCAGGCCGCGCGCGTGTAGGCGGACTTATCTATTAGGAGGTGATCACACTCGCGCATACAAATTGTCACATTAAAGATGCGCGCGACCGCGATTATAATCTTAATTGCTTTCTCAAATGAAGCTATATTGAAAATTTATAAGTAAGCGGCCGTCGCGCGAGCAACAACCAGCGATAGCGACGTGAATGTTAATGTGTGCCACTAACTAATCTCCGTTTCATTACAACACATTTAGATATTTTATTATTGAAACAACTACTTTGTTAGTCTAATAGAGTTTCTCGTAATAAATACTCAGACCACACAATTCTTTTTATCAGTTGAAAAGCTCAATAACATGGTGCTATGCGAATCGTAGAAGGTCAGTCGAAGTCGGTATTACAGTAGGTAGCTAGGTATGTTGAATATTACGAGTTAAAACCCTCATAAAATGTAAACAATCCTTGTAAGGATCCTTATCCTTACAAATGTAGGAGAAAGAGGTCATTTGTAGTAGAATTATTAGTACTGTGTGCAGTACAATAACACAGCGCCGGCCAATAATTTCGTTAAAAGTGGTCTGTTCAAACGCACTGCTATGTAACTCGACCCTAAATCGTCCGCCGGGATATTGTAGTCGCTACTGATGTAAACTTTAAAATGCTTTTAGCAGATCAAATAGCTGCGGACAAAACCAATAAAGTAGGTGTAGGTATTCGTATGTGGCAAACTAATTTAATTTGGAGTATAAAAGTGGATGGAGTCAGACATATCGGTGGTGGCGCTAGTGTGGCGCGGCGGGTTTGGTCAACTAATTGAAAAAGTTTGTGTCGCGGCGCGGACGAGGGTGCGCGGCATTATGTCGCGTGTGTTCACGCCCTTATTAAACGTTAGCCGCGATATATTCTATATATACATAGCCTTAAGATTTAGGCTCCAACATCCTCTGTCTGGCCAAATGACTAGTACTGCACTCAAAGGGCGTATAGATATCCTAACCTGTTTACTCCTAAAGTCATGAAAATCCTTTTATCCTTACCACTTTAGTTGATCCTTAAGTTGATCTTGTGGTTAAGATGTGCTGCCAATGCTTGCTTTTATTACAATCTGAATTCCTTGTGCGCCGAAGTTTATATTATTTTCAGATATCTTCTTCGTAATAGGTTATTCTACTATTGAAGCGTTACATTTTATTAGTGTGTACCTATACCTAGTCAATAAGGATGAAGGCCCAACTGACCGCGTCCCATCACTTTATGTACAAGCTGCGGCGCTTAATTGTGTCGCGTAGCGTCACTCGCGTCTCTACAAACATAACTGGACGTGTTGATATTTTGCTAGCACCCTTCATAATGGCTCTATTACCGCGGAGTTACATCAATGATGTCTCTGATACAGCTTGTAACGGATGACACAGCCTCGTACTAATCGTGACGATCGCAAATCAAATGAGCTTTTATTTCATTAGACACATTTGTCAGAAGGTCATTGTTAAACATATTGAAGTGAACTTTCTTCAATTATGATTATTTTAGTTTGTGTCAAAATTATTAATACATTTTGTGGACAAAAGTTAACATTAGTTTGCTCATACTTATTACCTATCACAGTACAAGAAGGCATAAATTATATTTAATCTAATGCTAAAAATCTGTTTGTAAGTGATAAAATAGTAGGTACTTATTAATACTTATGTAATTAAGAACCTCTACCGAAAATAATATCAGAATAGATAGAAGGATATCGCATTCCTAACTTCTTTAAATTAAAATACAATGTTTGGTGCAGTAAGAGGGTCTTGGTGCGCGCGGTGGGACGCAAGGCCGCGAGTCGTGCGTCTCCGCGGGGACAGTGGGCACAAGCCGAGGCTATATTAAATTCCTGCGAGGGAGCAATTTACTCATTACGTGAGTAGTGTCCACTGCGACCCCACTCTGCCCCCCAGCCTGCAACACACGCAATAAAACCGCCCGCCAGACAAACTGCTCGCCGACATCACAACTATGCGCACTATTTCTTGGGAATTGCTCTTCTGTTTTTATAAGACCACTAGCTGACCCAGCGAACTCCGTATCGCCTTTTTAAGAGTTTTTATTTAATTCCCTTTTTTCCAAGCCCCTTTTCCAAAGTTACCATTGACTTAGTGCTTAATCTCTTATCATTCCAGGGTCTATAAATGATGCAAAAACAAACATAGATTTTTATATAATATTGAATTTCCCATTCCATAAAATATAGGAGACGATACCCATATCGACTTAAAAAAAATCACGTCCGCCATCTTTGATTTCCTATACGCCATCTTTGATCACGAAATAGATGTTGTATTTGGATTCACCATCCCTTAAATCATCAGAGACGATACCCATATTGATTTTTTAAATTTTTCCGATCCGCCATCTTTGATTTCCCATCCGCCATCTTGAATCACGAAATAGATGTTGTATTTGGTTTCCCCTTCCCTTTAAACATCGGAGACGATAACCATATTGATTTTTTAAAACTTTCTCATCCGCCATCTTTGATTTCTCATCCGCCATCTTTGATCACGAAATAGATGCCGGATTTGGATTCCTCATCCCTTTAAATAGCGGCGACGATACCCATATCGACTGTAAAAAAATCCCGTCCGCCATCTTTGATTTCCTATCCGCCATCTTTGATCACGAAATAGATGTTATATTTGGATTCTCCACCCCTTAAAATATCGAAGGCAATACCCATATTGATATTTAATATTTTTCCCATCCGCCATTTTTGATTTCCCATCCGCCATCTTTGATCACGAAATAGATGGGGTTTTTGAATTCCCCATTTCTTAAAATATCGGAGACGATACCCATATCGACTTTAAATAAAACCCCGTCCGCCATCTTTGATTTCCTATCCGCCATCTTTGATCACGAAATAGATGTTGTATTTGGATTCGCCATCCCTTAAAACATCGGAGACGATAACCATATTGATTTTTTAAAACTTTCTCATCCGCCATCTTTGACTTCTCATCCGCCATCTTTGATCACGAAATAGATGTCGGATTTGGATTCCTCATCCCTTTAAATATCGGCGACGATACCCATATCGACTATAAAAAAAAAATCCCGTCCGCCATCTTTGATTTCCTATCCGCCATCTTTGATCACGAAATAGATGTTATATTTGGATTCTCCACCCCTTAAAATATCGAAGGCAATACCCATATTGATATTTAATATTTTTCCCATCCGCCATTATTGATTTCCCATCCGCCATCTTGAATCACGAAATAGATGTTGTATTTGGACTCCCCATCCCTTTAAACATCGGAGACGATACCAATTTAGATTTTTTTTAATTTTCCCATCCGCCATCTTTGATTGCCCATCCGCCATCTTTGATCACGAAATAGATGTTGTATTTCGATTCTCCACCCCTTAAAATATCGAAAGCGAAACCTATATTGATTTTTAAAATTTTGTCATCCGCCATCTTTGATTTCACGTCCGCCATCTTGGATAACTAAATAAATTTCATATTATTAAACAGCGTCCCGAAAATCTCGAAAACGATACCCATATAGATTGTATCTTATTCGTTTAGCCTTTTTTTGCCTTTGACCCAACCCTTCCCCTTCTCGTTTGACCATTTTATTATTTTTGTCTGGCCCCTAAAAGTTATGGCGTAATTTTATATAGCCTATAGCCTTTCGGAATAATTGGGCTATCATAGGCAACAACAATTTTTAAAATCCGACTGCTAGTTTCTGAGATTAGCCGACATTATGTTTTAGCCTTTTTAGCCTTTTGCCCAGCCCCAAAGGGTCGAAGCGTTATGTTATATAGCCTATAGCCTTCCGGAATAACTGTGCTATCGTATACAAAAAGAATTTTTCAGATCCGACCGGTAGTTCCTGAGATTAGCGCGTTCAAACAAACAAACAAACAAACAAATAAACAAACAAACAAACAAACACTTCCGCTTTATTATATTAGTATAGATAATGCCTTAAGCCTTAAGTTTGCGCAGTGCATAAGTTACTTAGCGATCGGCACGAACTTCACTGATAGGTACACATATTATAATGTTTCTCAGTGTACTTAGTAAAAATGCAGAATTTTAGCAATGCTACGTATTTTGCATGACAACAGCTCCAATATGAAAACAATAAGAAAATACCATTATCATAAAGAGATATTTATTTCTGCATTTTGGTTGTTTACAACACTTAAGCAAGTCAAAGCACTATTTTAGACAATGCGGAGTCAGCATCTTCTGATTCCTGGCTAAATTACCTCTTAATAAGTAAAGGCGAAACAAACTTAGAATTATTACTTTAGTACAATTTAAGATGTTACATGATAATATATATTTCATGTCAAAACTTCTACCGTAGCTTAAAAACAAAGCTTAGGATATCTTAGACTTACTTTTTGTTACAAAATATTATACTTCCTTTGTTTGTTCCGTTCTTAATGTTATAATCGTACATAATACGTCTTCACATGAAATAGTGCCTATTATTTTCTTGGTAAGAACATAAAGCCTATTTGGAAAATGTACGAAGAAAATGATATTTACGAGGCTTAAGCACATCAATTGTTGGCCACTTAGTACATTACTTAGTTACTTATTGCCGGCTTGAGAGCTTACTTAAAGCTGCAGGTTTATTAGAGATGTGCGTGGTAGACGAACGGAGTGCGAGGAAGACACAATAGTGTTAACGCTAGTGACGCTTTATTTCCGTATCCTCGCTCAGCACAAGTCCACTGTCGGATAACAGCTTTCCCGGTCATCTTTGATGGACACACAGCCCAGCTCTAAGAGCGGCGCGCGGCGTGACGTCAAGACGGCTGACATATCGGTGTCATTTGTTGCGGAGGCCCTCCCGCACTGACAGTAGAGCCGCGACCGCTCACCCGATACACTCTCCAGATGACATCACTACGTATGTGCCCACTTATGGCGCTGCTTCACGAATAGTGACGCAGTATTAGGCTCACCAAATTACGAAGAGAATACTCAGTCAAGAGAGAGACTATTTCCTGTTCTTGTACATTTAAAACAACATGGTACGATAGCAAAACTTTGCTGTAATGTTTGTTGATGATATTAGGCCGCGGTTTTGATTTCACAGTTTGGATTTAATAAATTAAGTTATTTAGTTTTTCTTTGTTAAAGTTAGTGGCAGAACGGGTTTTGCTTAAAAGCTCGGAACATCGTAATAGTTTCGAGGCACCAAAACACAATTATCAAAATGTTATAATCGATTTAAACCTCTTGCCTATAAAGCCAGTTTTGTAAAAAAGCAATCCTAGCGAACGATAGTGGTGTCATGCGTTGAATAAAATCATCATCATCATCAGCCCTGTATATATACTGTCCCACTGCTGGGCACAGGCCTCTTCTCACCATGAGAAGGGTAAGGCCATAGTCCACCACGCTGGCCAAGTGCGGGTTGGCAGACTTCACATGTCTTTCAAGAACATTATGGAGAACTCTCAGACATGCAGGTTTTCTCACGATGTTTTCCTTCACCGTTTAGCAAGCGATAATTACCAATTTAATACGCACTTAACTTTGAAAAGTCATTGGTGCGTGCCGTGGATTCGAACCCGAGACGCTCTGCGTAGCAGTCGCTCGGTTTCTCCACTCGGCTATCGCTGCTTATTATTCGAAGAAAATGCAATAGAATAAATATTTCCACAATACGACTATTTCTATGAAAACCTCAGACTTTCAGATTGAACAGCCCCATTGATACTGAAGGCAGTACACAGTTACTATATAAGAGTCTTTGGTAGAACCAAAGGATCGCTTAGGCCGGTGTAATTATTCAACAATTTCCCAGCACCCGGTAGCTGGAAGTAGCTTCAGCGATAATTGTGGTGCGGTTAAACGTAAGTCCAAAATAATGATCGTATAATTAGTACATAATGATGTGAATGAGGCAGGAGGGAGTGAGGGACGGACGATTGCGTCGCATCGAATGTGATCAATGTTATTGCAGGACGAGTATTAACGTTTTTGCGGTGGTAATCGTTGGTACGTGGAAGCTTGTCGTGTTGAGATTAACATCTGGGAGATGTGGTCACTCGGTGAGGACATCGCTCATCGAACGCTCTCGCCGAATCACGCAGTGTTCGGATATACTTGACAATTTGTGCGGTTATTGCTATCAAAACAAGTAATATGTTAACGAACATTCAAGATCTGGAAATACCGCATGTTGGATACATCATTCTTAGTCCACTTTTGTTCATTATTTGTCAAAAAGTTAAAGTCAAAAGTCATTGAATCACTTAGGTCACAACGTAACGCTTTAAAATGCAAAATTAAAAGTAAATTATATAATGACTCTACACCTAGTAGGTAATAATGTCAGAACACTTTTCTCATTGTTATTATGCTTGATAATTACAATCTCTTCTGTTCCCCTAAATGTGTGTCTCGCACAAGCATTAACGATAAACTCCTCTGCCCATTCTCTCCTCAATTTAAATTTCAGCACTCTCTTGTGACAAATAATTATTGGCTGTTGACGAATCCGGTGGATAATTTACTCCAGAGGTGAACATTTGCATGTCACCTTTGTAAGCTGCATAAATAAATCTATCAAAAAGTGTAATGGTGTAGGTGACAGCGTGTCGTCCCGCGTCGCCGCCCGCCATCCTCGGCTCACCGCGCTGTCCTTTTGTCTCCGCGTCGCGCACACGTTGACATTTCACGTCGCGCGTCGAGCGCACCTTACGTCCAACTATCGTGTTTTATTTTCGCTCTATAAACCCACAAGTGAGTCAGTAACGGCCACACTGAATGTCTCCACTTCTCCGCGGGGGCTGGCATTTACCTTAAGTACCATCTTAACATTTAGCATGCCACGATTATGTTTTGTTTCGGAGTTCTTTATTTTATGAGTACAGCACTAGATAAAATTCATGAAATAAAAATCAATGAACAAATATCCGAGACATTTTAAGGACTGCAGGTATATCTATACATTATCAATTCAAATATTTAAGTAAGATTTTTGCCTGTTCGCGATACCTATGCCCTAAAGCTTTCGGAGTCAGAAGTCAAGCTCATGATAGATAGGTAAACATAATAAAACAAACCTCATTTTTAGTCATAATTTCATCTAAAACAGACAACAAGGATTCTCGAACATATTAATAAAATTATGAGTAAAATAAAGGAACTTTTTATAGCACTGAATTTTATTTTACTCAAGTTACATTTACTTCAACGCGAACGAACCATCAGCAAAGTGATGGGTAGACCGTATACCATAAGGTATTACCACAGGGTATTACTATTAAATTCCGAATAATCTCATAGATTTTATTTTATTTAAACAGTAAGCTAAATATTTGTACAATAAATTATACAGTAAATTACGCAAAACATCAAACAGTCAAAATACTGTCTGCGAAGTAATCTAAGTACGAGAGCTTGATAAATAGCAGTTTGTTCACAAATAACTATATAATTTAATGTAAATTTAAATTCGAGACATTTCTATACCAGTGGCTGCTTAAACTTAACAAGAATTTTAAAATGAAGAACAATATTGGATAATTATTGCCGATAAATGGTATTTGTAAGACCTTTCGTGCACAAGATTGATATACGCAAGACTTTTTGTTTGTACAGAAATTGTGATTGGCACCGGTAGAGCATCTACTTTTTTAGGGTTCCGTACCTAAAAGGTAAAAATCGGAACCCTATTACTAAGCCTCCGCTGTCTGTCTGTCTGTCTGTCTGTCTGTCTGTCTGTCTGTCTGTCTGTCTGTCACCAGGCTGTATCTCATAAACCGTGATAGCTAGAAAGCTGAAATTTTTACAAATTATGTATTTCGGTTGCCGCTATAACAACAAATACTAAAAATAAAAAAAATAAAAATACTAAGGGGGGGTCCCATACAATAAACGTGTTTTTTTTTTCGTATTTTTGCTCAAAATTACTAACGGTAACAGGTAGACGCTTAAAATTTTCACGGAATATGTAGTTGTATATTACCTTTAATAAATAAATAATTAAATTAAAAAAAGTAAATAATAAAGGGGGCTCCCATACAACAAACGTAATTTTTAAGCAATTTGTTACTCGATCTTAATAAACAAGTAGAAACTTAAAAAATATTTAAGTATATATACAACAAACGTGATTTTCTTTTATAGATGATGGTACGGAACCCTTCGTGCGCGAGTCCGACTCGCACTTGCCCATTTTTATTATATTATTTATACTTTTTATTATTATTGGGCGGGTGTTATCCTTAAGGTACACGTGTCGATAGGCTAAGAAATTGGTAAGTTTAAGAGCAGCAGTATCTTTCTTGTATTAAAAATAAACAAATGATGGCAGAATAAAGCTGATCCACAGGTCAAGTTGAACTGGTTCTTGTGCTGATATCAATCTTAACATTTCACGCGATACTCTATGTTCACCGGCACGCCATCTCTCAAAACAATGCGGTTCTGGTTCTGAACGTCATTTCTCAGCGCAGAACGCACAATTATTTGTTTATCGATTAAATTGAGAGCAATAAAAATTAGATCTGCTTTATGCCTTTTATCTAACCAGATGTCAAAAACTAAGCAAATGTTTTAAGCTATTATTCACAGCGACCAGCTAAATATCAAAGGAGCAAACCGCGCAACTAAATTCTAATGAGATAATTTAATTAAGTTACAGCTAGTTAGTGAAGTCAGATAGTACATGAAGCGGTTGGTAGATGTTATCTAGAAGTGATCTCGTGAAGTGTCGCTCGAGCTCGACAAGACGCGGACGCATATAACTCCGTGTTACACCACGGCCGCGCTGCCGTCGCCCCAACAATAATATTTACATACTCCTACGTAATAAGAGCCTGCTATGAACTTATGAGCCATTTATTTCCATTAGCGCGCCGCACAATGGAGTTAGTACCGGTGCTACCTCTTATTAATGCACTTACTATAACTACCGGACACATTGTCAACTGACACTAATGAGTGGCCTGCTTGGGTGGCGCAATAACATAAATATATATTATGACACTTGTAATGCGCCGAGTGATGTACGTTCGATTCCCACGTGGGACAAACATTGGTGTAGTCCACGATAAATCGACATAGCTGGTTAGAGAGAATTCAAAACTTAATTTATAGTTCTCGACTATGATATGGTATGGTAGCACAGGCTGTTTTCGCAACTTCACGTTCTTGTGTGTCCCACTAACTAATAGATACATAGTAAGAAAACAATGTGCAAAGACGCTAAGAGCGCCCACATATTTTTACTGACCAAAAAAAATCAAACAGATGAGAGACATTTCTACGAAATAGTCATGTGATTTCTAGTAGGGCACTATAATATATATAAAGAGCGTGTAACGCAGTGAACATTACTTAAGAGCTTATTATTTATACTATAAGATGAGTGGGCACACAGGAGCAACTGGCGGCCACCGAAGTAGTACATTTGACGGATGATTGATTCGTGCGTCGCGTCGTGTTGTGGTAACAAAAGTGTGTGGAGTGCCGGCCCTCTGTGTCTGTGTCGTGTCGGAGCGCTGATTGTGCCATTAACTCGGCCACGACTCACGGACTGTGCCGCTCATTCCACTTCCAGCTATATTGAACCTCAACAATATTACTCACTATTTAATGTGAGATGGGTGCGCCTGGTCTCATTATTTGTTATCCTCAAAACATCTGGAATTGTATGACTACCTTAGCTAACTAGCCAAGGTAGTCATACAATTTCAGATGTCCAATTTCAATACAATATCTAGATTAATACTGCGACAAGCAACTGGTTGTCGCAGTATTTATCTTGATATTTTATATATCACTCCTACAGCCGTTTTCCTAATGCTAGCCAGTCATTCTTTCCACGTAGAGCAGTTGGAGGAAAAATAAGCAATTTGTTTTGATGTTCAACGATACTTATTGCGTTGCATCGCCTTCCTTTCAGGCTGTTGTCCTGCAAAGTTCCATTCAGTAAATTCTTACAGCAAATAATGAGACTCAACTCAGTTTAAACAGATGCATCTGCAATTATGTTTATATTTCTTAGACGTTTATTTCCTCTCTTTTTGTAGATGATTAGTAAACTGCATAGATCTTGTACGCCATAAATGGTGCGTGATGAAGTTTTCGCCTCGCAGATTCTGCGTGTAAACAACACACGAGAGCCATGACAGTGCTTGCTCTTATTTATGTGTTGGGTGGGCGCGGGTCACGACACGACACGCGACTGCGACTAGTCACCACAATCACCACTGCCGAGGTCGCCCGCTGTGCACAGCGCCTTATTTACTTTTTGTGTTCGCGGAATTGGCTCTAAACGTCACAGCCAGAGCTTTTAGGAGAAAAAGAAACTCGATTGTTACGTTTATAACGTCAGTATTGAGACCGCTGGGCACATTTTAATGCGATGTTATTTTGAATCGCTGTGGTGTCGTCGAAGTCTTATAATGTTTCATCATAGGCAAGTTTTCTTAGACCCGCATATAAGAATAGAGAAGTGCTAGGTATTGATTATGGGTTGTATGTTAAGATAAGATCTACTTTGTAAGCAAAGTAGAGTTCACAGTGTTGGCAGTGTTCTTCTAAGATCTTAAAATTAAATGGCTAGTGGCGAAACCTTAACAACCCATAACCTCCTCCTCCTACCCAGTTATCAGTGACAAACACGTAATAAGTAGGTATTACATGTTTTGTTGTGTGTCTAACTATTATCATTTCACCTTTGCACTGCTCGTCACAGGTAGCTAAAAGGCTCCAAAACTCCCACGAATGACTCGTAGATGTCATATTAAACACAAGATTGTTTGCCGTGTATGTAGGTGTGGCTCCTCCCAAGCCAGCATAAGCAACAGTATTGTAAAATATCGGCGCGGTGTTTAATATCGCCGGCGGCGGATTATTGCTCCATATCTCAGTTTTATTGCGATTTGTCCCCACCCTCCCCGCGCCCTCTCTATGCCCCTGTCCCACCCCTCTGTCGCCTGCACCAAGCTACTTAGCCGGCCGCCGGTAACGGAGAATTTCTACAATGACCAATTTGAGAACACTACCACAAAAATGTGCTAAACCTCAAGTCGGAGATACCGTTGTGTCTGCCTTGTTAAAATATGCCTCTTGGTTTTATTACCTACTAGTTTTATCGACTAAGACATTTAATTGGATATGTACGGTCGCGGTCTAAAAATGTTTACCACTTTTCAAATTACATTCTTTGTCAGGCTGGGTTCAGCAAGGTCTAAAATGCTATATCTGAGTACTTATTACTTTTCAATCATTGGTAAGGCATCGATTCAAACAAAAAGAGTATGAATATTTTTAGGTCGATGAAATAATTGGACGTATTTTATTAGAAACGTTCCAACCCACGCGACATTCAAATTGAGTAATCTTAATTTTAAGTTAAACAGAGTAATGTTCAGTAACAGTCCAATATATTGCAAATCTGGTAATGGAAGTCGTTAGACGGTTTTTTTTTCTTATTTTTAAGTAATAAAAAATTTACTTATTTCCATCACATCATCAGATAATTGATAAAATAAGCTGTGGAACGTTTTTAATTAATTGTGATTTGCTTAAGGCTGCCACAAAATATTTTTCTTAAAAATGTTCCCAATGTTAGAATAGCAGAAATAAAGGATTTGCGTGGTCATTTAACATGAATGTTTTATCAAAAAATATATACTTACTCCATCCTCACATTTTCACCATTTCATCTTCATTCTAATAGTAAAATTCTGTATAAATCGACTGAGCAATTTAAAAGATACAAGAGGTGAAACATTCATTATTGTTACGTATTTTAATGTCATGGATAAGTATTAAAGGCAAAAGAAATAAAAACAATAATAAGCAGCCATACTTTAATAATAATATTGTGCAAAAATAAACAAAAAAGACTTCTACAAAAATGAAAAACAAAACATAAAAAAAAATGTAAATAGAAATGTGAAATTGAAAATTCAGAAGAGAAGATTTTGTTACACAAAATTCACTCCTCTTCTGAATTTTCAATATCAAAATCAGGAGTTGTACCTAACCCATCAATATCATCTAAGACGTTAGGACTACCTTTAAGGTTTTTGTAGAATGGTAAACAATCCCTCGGAATGAAGGGGTACAATGATCTCAGATCATCCATTTTTGCTTGGGCAATTTCTTTGCCATGTGGATATAGCGGACATAACAAACTTTCGTTTATAGGTAAGACTTTGCCCTTTATCTTTTTTTCAATATTTATCTCTTCTGAACCTTCTCTAGTTTTGATAAATAATGAATACAGTTTTTCTTTTTTCAATAGGATTTCTTTAATTTTCAGCCAATTTATTTTATTTTTGTCAACAGAAACTTTTCTATTCACGATGTTTTTCTCTAATTTTTGTGTCCCCAAAAAATTTTGAGTTTCCATCTTCTTTACTATTAGAGGATTCTTAATTCTACATTTTTTGATTACATTTATATAATCGTCGGCAGTATAGAGTCGAGGATGCAACTTTAAGCTTGTTTCTATTTTAGAAAAATCGGTATCATTTGGCAGAAATGTATGGCCTGGCTGTAGATATTTTAGTGTAATTGTTTGCAAAGTGGGATGACTTTCCAGAATAGCCTTTAACAACAGAGTAATCTTTATATTGCGATTTTGGCCACCACGTGAATCGCTCCACAGAACTAAATGTTGAACCTCTTTATTCAAAATGTTTTTTATGTAATAAACTAAACAGGACCCTACCTCTTGGGCTCCTCTGCCAGCCTCACCCTCTACCCAGACAAAACAATATCCGGTATTCGTAGAACCCGCATGCACCCCACAATTGTAAAACCACAACTGCCGTTTGTAGAATGCTAAATTAGTAGGAATTCGAGGCAACGGTAAGGTCTTTTCTAAGTCATACGTTAGGCATTCATACATTTTGTCGCTTTTTGCTTTATCCATGTCGTTTCTCATTATTGTTCTTAAAGTTTCTGCCGTTTTTAAATGATTTTCTTTTTCTTGTAGCAAACTTGTTTTGGTTTCAGCTGACGTGCAGCATTTTATTTGGACAGCCAATCTATCACATATGTTGCACGTATCTTTCTTGAGAGCTTTGCACTTTAAATTAAATTTGGTCAAAAATATCTTTCTAAATACGTTAAATCCAACACATTTCTTGCTTTCTCCATATGCATTTTTGAATTCTTCCAAATAAAGATTATAAAGTTTTGTATGTGTCATTCCAGGCTGTAAATATTGTTTTTCACCGTTATTTTCTCTCCTATAGTGCGATTGATATTTTGGGATCTTGTTAATGAAATTTGAAATAAAATCCACATCTTCTTGCGGTGTCTTGTTCCAGCCACCTCGCAGCGTGCCTCTTAGATCTTTTGTGCTGTCTACACTTGAACGATTTTTTCGGAGACTGATAGTTAATTTTTGGTTAGAGATTTGCAAAGTTTTAGTAAACATATCTTTGCACACTGACACTCCACATAAGGTGTAGGACCGGGAAAAACTTCGCGATTTATTTATTCCCGTCTTAGAATTGTTACATTTATAACTTCTCTTTGTCGGGGTTTCTCGAACATTACTGATAATGTAAAATAGTTGAGCTTCATAAGAGGTTAGGCTGTAAAATTTTAAAAACTCAGTCTTTCTTTTCTCACTATCAACGAGAAGGAAGCATTTCTTTGAACAAGAACAGTTGAATTCTTTATACGACTTGGGCTGCACTTCATGGGATTTTCCCATGTACGGTAAGTTGTTATACCTTCTATGCTTACGTTCGGCAAGTGTGTATTCCTTGAATTTTCTTTTACGGCCCCTTTTTGGTTTTCCTTGGTCCGTTATATTTCCTTCGCTAGCGTTAGGTAAGGAACTGCTGCTTGTACTGGGTAGAATTGTATCAAGAATATTTGATTCAGAAGAACTTGATTCTTTTGAACGGTCTATTCCAGGCGTGTAGTCAGGATCTCTGTCGTGGTCATCGCTACTAAAATCGTTATCATCAGTCACGTTTTCTAGAATATTTTGATTCATAGACGTTGCATTTCGATGTAAAGGAGTTATAGGAGAGCATAAAGGTATATCGGGTGTTGATGCATCCTCATAGTGGCTATTTACAGAACGAAGGCGTTCCTCTGGACTTTTTCTTGCCTGGGGTCTTGAAAAGCAACTGGTGTTCTGGCACGCTGGTGTCAGTGGTGAATATAAAGGTGCATCCGGTGTTGGTAAGTATGTACAGTAGCTGTCTACAGAAAGAGGGTCCATTTGTAACTCTTTGAATAGGCTATCTACGGAACAAGGTTTCGCGAGATTACTAGGTGAGGATGTAGGTGCATCTGGTTCAGGTAAGTCGGTATTTTCTAAACAGGGCTCCATATGAATTCTAGTCATGGATTTAGGTTCATCTGGTACAGGTAAGTCCCTACAGCGACTATCTATATCACGAGACCCCTGGAGTCCAGTAGATGGGGACATAGGTGCGTCTGGAAAATCAGCATTGCAGCTATCTACAGAAGTAGGATCCATTGGTAAGTCATTGTATAGGTTATCTACGGAACACGGCTCCGCGATGATACTAGGTGAGGATGTAGGTGCATCTGGTTCAGGTAAGTCGGTATCTTCTAAACAGGGCTCCATATGAATTCTAGTCATGGATTTAGGTTCATCTGGTACAGGTAAGTCCCTACAGCGACTATCTATATCACGAGACCCCTGGAGTCCAGTAGATGGGGACATAGGTGCGTCTGGAAAATCAGCATTGCAGCTATCTACAGAAGTAGGATCCATTGGTAAGTCATTGTATAGGTTATCTACGGAACACGGCTCCGCGATGATACTAGGTGAGGATGTAGGTGCATCTGGTTCAGGTAAGTCGGTATCTTCTAAACAGGGCTCCGTATGAATTTTAGTCATGGATTTAGGTTCATCTGGTACAGGTAAGTCTCTACAGCTGCTATCTATAGCACAAGACCCCTGGAGTCCAGTAGATGGGGACATAGGTGCGTTTGGTGCGTCATACGTATTGTCTTTGTTGCCATTTAAGTCATCATCGTTATATAAGATATCAAAGAGTTTAAGAGTCTCTGGCGACATTGGTGGAACTGGTGACGAGTTTTCTTCATGTTCGTGGTTCTCTAACGAGGTAACATTAATTGAACTTGTGTCGAGCACTGAATTAGAAACTTCTGATGGTGGATCTATTGTAATATCATGAAAGTCCTCTATCGTTGGAGAAACCTTGACCAAATCTTTTCCATTTGGGATAGTAGCAACAGCATCCGCGTTTTTGGGCTGTTTAGGAAATTGTTTTGTACCTGGAAAGATTAAGTGCTGTATGACTGATACTGAACAGACATTTTACACGACATGCGATTAAAAAACCGTGCTTAAGTAAGAGCTTCAAAATTCGTGCATCTGTTTTCGTGATTATTTTACGTAAAAATATACAACCACACAGCCAATCCCAAATGAAACCAAAAACAAGCATACAATTTTATTAATTAGTTGTAATAGGTGAAAAACTTAAGAAAATAACCTGTTGTGTGAGTAACGTGTTCATATATGAGGTTTTAGGCGACTCGACCCGCGGGCCGACTCGCTTGAGTAATTTAATTTAAGTAATTATCTTATTCAGGCAAGTCAGCCTACTCGCAATAAAAGCAAAAAGACTGCAAGATTATATTACCCAAACATAAAATGAAATCTGGTATGAATTTTTGATTTTTCTGTTGACTGTACAATACATTTCATGTAGTTGATGTCATATCATGTTCGTAGGCAAAGTCACACTAATAAAAAATTAATGTACTCGAGCCGATTCGCCTGTCACCTCTGACGTAATTTCTGTACACTTACATGCGTAGTACGTACATACGTACAATAAACGCAACTAATTTTATTAGGTTTTTCACCTATAAATACTTATAGTGATTGGTAGTTATTAGCAATAGTACGTTAAATAGACATCACATTATAGTTCATTGTTAATGAACATGGCATCAAACGAAAAAACGTTTATAGCTATTGTATTGGTTTTTAATAAAAGAAAACAACACAATACACTGCAACAAGCGGTAAAAAGAATATTTACATATAAATAAAATAAAAACCATGCCACCCATATTACTTTAATGTATTTTATACCCTAAGATAATTCCGTGGGGACTGCGATCGGTTGAAATCAGCTTCCGCATTTTGAGGTTATGCTTCTGTGATAAAACCAAAGTATCTATATAACGTCTAGTAGTTAAGCATTTTGCTTGGATAACATCAAATGCATATTAATTAATCATTTTTTCATAATTAGTACGCATAAATCCATAATCAGAGAATAAAATCGTCGATATCTATTCTATTCAATTAACAAAAATACTTAATTTTACTTACTTGAAGCATGGTTAATGTATTGAGGTATCTTCAAAACTTTCTGCATTATGATATCTCTTCTCTTCATTATTACAATTAATTAATCTTGCTAATTGAAACAACAGAACTGCGAGTTTTTAAAATAAACTTCCAGTACGACACACTAACTTCGAACTTTTACAATGTATGAATGTACCACAGACTATACATAGGGATACGCAAAAAGTATCGATACCTTGTAGTATCGATACTATTGTACCGATGCCGAGTAATTACATGTTTTAAAATCACGCATACTTTCAAAAACAAATAAAATCTTAGAAAAATGTTCTAACCTACTTAGATCATTTTATAAGTTTAACTATAAGCAAAAATAAATTTCACAAAAATATTCCTTGCTTTTTGGAACTTTTTTGTGAATTCAGCTGTAAACGGGTGCCTTTCAAATTGTATTTCTCTAAAACGTTCCAGTCTACTTGAAACATTTTTCTGAATTAGATCTATATGTATATAGATTTCACAAAAACGTTTCAGGCTTTTTGAAACGTTTTCGTGAAATGCTTTTAATAACTATAGGTATTTCTCAAAATTGTTCCAAACCGCTTAGATCATTTTCGTGATAGTTATAATGTAAGCAATATCAAAAGTACGATTCAACAAGAACGTTTCAAGTAACTTAGTTCATTGTAGGGAAAAAAAATGTCAGGCCATATAAAACAATTAATATCTCAAAATGGTTTCAAATAGGTTGGAACATTTCAGTGTTTTTTAAATTCAGACCTTTCATATGTGTGGGTTGGAACCCTATGGTTATTTTTACCCCTACAAGCAAGGTACGTTAGAACGTTTTCGTTATTATGAAAGTACCATGCTCGCTGACCTCACTGGTGTAGATAACTTATTTTTGGACATGTTGTGGGTTGGAACGTTTTTAATAAAATACGTCCAATTTGACATAATGACAAAATTGCATTTATGCTGTGGCTGCTGGGGGAGGCTATATTCGTTATGAACGCTTTTATTAACAAAAACATATGTGTTGAATTTGTTTTTGATTATTTCTGCCATTTTTTTTATAAATCACGATTCGCCCGGTTAAGGGCGCACACTATCTAAACAAAAGCTCACTTATAGATTTTCGCTAGACGATGTCATCATCATCATCACCCTAGCATTTTCTTAGTTGCATCCCAAGCTTGCGCTTCGGAGCCCAGGGCCTGCTATTACTGGTCTACCGAGATTTGACTGGATATCAGTTTTTACATTGAGCGACTGCCATCTTACATCATTCTAAGGTTAGACCAGTAGTCAGTAGGTATATTTGAGGGCACTGACTTCCCACTAATGACTGCCATAGATCATGACAGCCGGGACTGCTTAACGTGCTTTCTGATGCACGGGGGTGAAACACCGCCAACTTCGGGCTAGTTATTAAGAATTTCTTGACAGATATTCCTAATAATTGTTCACTAAGAAATCCTTAACAGAAAACCTGAGCAACATTTTCCGAGCCTGACCCGCGAATCGAACCCGAGACCTCATGATCAGCTGTCGTATGAACTACCGCTAGACCAACGAGGCAGTCTTACGCTACACGATATAAATATATTGTATTTTTTTTCAAAAAGGTTTTATATTCAGGATGACGTATTTTCGCCATCCCTTTCATTATAATCTGTCAATGTAAAAGTCATTTGATAAACTTATTAATTACAAACACCAAAATCGTAAATAGCAAGTTTAAAATAACATTATTTGAAGACTACAAATATTTTAGTTTCAGTGTAAATATCACGCTTGAAATTAAATGAACGTATATTATGTGGAATAATAAATCGTTATTGACATCAGTTGCTACGCAACGCATGTTATCATAGATTGGTTACCTAATACAATATCGTCGTCCTTGTGTCATTGATGTGTTCATGCAATTATAAGCCCTAAGGTGGTAAACACTTTCAGACCGCGACTGTACCTAAGTATAGCCTGCATATGCAGGAGTGCAATTTTATAAAACTGTAACGAAAAGAAAGACAGTGTAGAGAGAGTAGAAGGAAGCAATTAGGCGTTCAGCAGTATCGTAACACCCATCTAATGTACAATCGGCGATGAGTCACGCACATTACAGGTGACGGATGGCGGCGCCGACGCACCGACGCACAATAAACACGATTGATGCGCGCGCGGGTCGGATCATGCCGCACGCACACACATTGCGCTCTACCTAAACGTCATCTATTACCGTGACGTCACTGACACACAATGCTCTCGTAAACACTTCAAGGCTCAAGCTCTGTTCACTTATACGACAACACTCTCCAATAGCTCCGCCCAAGTCGTACTAACTGCGCTGTCCGCGCGCCTATAGTTAGCGACCTAGCTGGAGGCGCAGACAACGCTAGCTCGCTTGAATCATATATATAATACTGACACTGTAAACTACATCCTACGGGCCTAAACCAAATTTGAATGCTCATTTATCCACTGCCTGACAGCAGAGTGGTGTAGATGAGATACGACCTTTATTGCTCTAAAGAAATACATCTGGCGGTCGTACCTACCCCGATCTGTCAGTTTAGTTAATGATATTAATACAGTGACACTAATTAATAACCGGCGCTGTACGACCGCGCGACTATTTGTCAAGAGAATTAAACAGCTTCTAAATGTGGAAGACGTATCGCTCGTTCATTTTTATTTCAAAATTGACACGAGCAAAAGGAAATCAAGTGGATGGCACAGAAATAGATACAATTTAGAATATATTCCTCGAAAATGTCGAAGCGTAGAGGAAGCAGCGCTAAAGAATTAATATTAGTTTTATTGGACGATACGAACATTTTTATTAATGTTTCTGAGGACTGTGATTAATGATAATCACATACATAGATCGTGTACCTGAGTACAAGCTCATTCACAATTGACAAGCTTATGAAGACGCGGCGTGTGCAGGAAAGTTATCGCAGGCGTGATAATTTCTTCTGCAACCATCATACCTACTTATTTAAACTTATTTATGTAAATGCTACATTGGAATACAAAATAATAATTTTAATATATTCTGAAATTCAAATAAACACATCGATATGATGCACGATTTTCGATTACAATCAGCTCGATTTGCTAATTACCTGTGTAAATTACGAGTTCAATGTAAAATTAAATACATGTAGAGTGGTGTAGAGCTACGTGCTCGTACTGGCGAAGTGCTGCTCAGAACTGACGGTGGCTATTACTTGTCACATTACGTTTCAGATAACATAAGTGCGGCACCAGTTAGCTTGCACATCTACTACAATTGTTGCTTCAAACTACTAGTTTTCTACCGCTCCTTGTCGAGAAATCGGGTGATAGGTACACAGGCGTATATATAGCTCAATTTCAGTTTACAGTTTTGTATTGGATGCCGATTGAAAACTAGCTACAAACTGAAATTGTCTGGTTTCAAACAATGGCAAATAATGGAATGTTTTTACGACAGAAACAGATGACGGTCTATCTCTACTGAATTACGGATCAGATACAGGCGTGTACAAAATAGTTCGTTTGTGTTTTTGACCGTGAGTTTTATTGCCCGTTCTTTCTCATGGTTCTACCTATTGCTTTGCGAACGTGGCGGTAAATGTAAATGTAGAGTCTATAAGTAATTATTTTATAAATTTATTATTTTGACGTTCATAAGCGTCACATTGTGACCCAAATGAATAAAGGATTTTTGAATTTGTCATTTTGCGCCACCGTCACACCGTTACAAAGTCAGGAGCTTCAGGTTTGTCTACTACATTGTCCTGGTCCGCACGCACGTGACACACGCTGCGCGTCTAGTCGCGAGCGCTCCGCTGCGCTGAGTTGGTTGCGATCCTTGGCGCGCTGCCAAGCACCGCCACTATTTATTTTATTTACAACGCAATTTAAATCTTACCAGATTAACTCAAAGCTGATTTTATATTGTCTCGTTCAACTTTTTGCTCGCACTGCGTTCGGCGCGCCATTAATTTGGAGCCCGCGATCTGCCACTCGATCTAATATTAATGAATGACTTCTGGTGCTTCGTTTGATATATCGCTCGAGTAATTTGTGTAAATCTCTCGTTTAGAGCGCAATTCTACACAATAAAAGCACCTTTTACAATTTTATGAGAAAAGAAAAACATGGGTTAGTTGGTATAATACCTTATTGTTGACATTTTTGTAGTGTTTCGTTATAGTTAACGACACCTATAGATTAAACAAAATTTAATAGAATGCTGAATTATTATTAACGGTTCGACTTAGATTTTCATAGAAAAACAGAGAATACAGGAAGTCTAGCCTTGTACACCAGTTGAGCACAGTCGATATTCAGAGTTCAGAGCAGTCCCTAACGTCCTCATTACATTTAATGTAGGGGAGATGTGCTCAAGATGACATAGTCAGATAAGATGACACACTATCAATATTGATATAAATATTCGCGCGAAGGGTGAAGTAGTGACGTTTTATAGTGTGCCTGTAGGTGGCGTTAGTACTCAAATTCATTATGTCGGAAAGCAGACGCAGATTGGTAAGTAGTTAATGTTTTTGTGATTTTGATATGCAAATAATTTTGCTTTCACTTTTGTTTGGTGGTGAAAATACATGTAAGGTAAGGATCTTTAAGTCGCTTTACTTTGCAATGTAAAATTGTATTAATATACGACACAAATGTTGCTAAAACAGCATTCTACCTTCAAAGTTTTTGTCGATACAGTTCAAATAAAACTTGCACATCGTTGGGTAAGACGACACACCAGACGTGGGTATAAGATGACATACTATGTCATCTTACCCTTATAAAATATTACAATAATGATGGGTGTAGGTATTATTATTTTTCTTTTTTGTACCTGCAGAATGCCTGGCAATTTCAAACGAACATCGACACGGAAAAGTTGGTCCCAAGAAAACATGGATAAGGCTATAAGATGATCCAGCCTGCATTTATTGCAATGAACTAATCAGCCCATCTAGGCCAAAAGAACATTAGGTGAAGTGTCAACTGTGTTCCAACTGGTGCCATAACTATGCGCAGATATACCAGCAAGAAAGAAAAAAAATTGTTAGCGAACTGTGCTCTTAAAATTATTATTGTATAAGACGACATACATTTAAGTCTAAGATGACATACTATGTCATTTTAAATCATAGATATGTCGTCTTACACACGTCGACCTAAGTGCAATTTCTTGTTATTTTTTAAGATTTTGTAATGTTTATTGTTCTAAAACTAAAATAATTTCGTTTCACATGACATCATTTATTTCCAATCCTTACCTTCAAAGAAAAAGTATGTCATCTTAAGCACAATTCCCCTATACAAACACAACTGTTTGTAATAATGATAACTGTCCGCTCGGCTCTCTCCTACTCATCATAGAATAAGAAATAAAGTAAGTCTTATTATCAGTACTAATAGTTAAAATCTTAACTTTAACTAAATTCACGTAAAAGTATATGTTACTTATAAGCCCGAAGTACAGTAAATCTTAATATTTCCCAGTAAATCCTAAGATGGTATGTGAACATGCCAGGTACTCTTGTGACCCTTAACCCAAAAATAGGAGGCTCCGTCAACTTAGTATTTTTTTATTTAAAAATTCGGATATTTACCAACTCATGCTGGTAAATCATAGAATAAATATTACAATTACATATCTATTACATATTATGTATTTTGTCTCTGTATACATGTCGGTCTAGCTGTCTCCTTGAGCCAGCCTATCATCGAATCGACTGTACGACTTTTGAAAGATTTTACTGTATACACTAATTAAAATATGCGGTATTTTCATAATTTCCACATGTAAATTGTACATATTTCATAACAGCTAGTTAAATTAAAAAGAGTATGAGATAAAATTAACGCGGCAGGCAGCGCCCCCTCGCGTCTCTTGGAGGTAACGCGCTCGTTAAGGGCACTTGCACCAAATTACGGACCTCCTTCATTATCTTATCTAATTACGTTTTAATATTGTGCACACAGAGACACAGGGGGCCGCTATACCACCTCGTAGAGACGCACCAACACACTTGTGCAGTAGATCTACTATTGTAACGGAACTGAGAAAGCTCAGCTGTAGATAATTTAGGGTTGAATTTTTCTAAAGAGCAATACTCGTAACTTTTGGTAATAGTGCATTAAGTACTTTTAAACGCTACCCAATTCACTGACACCTATTACGTGGAACCTAAAAATATGGAGGTTGTGGAATTCTACTTATACTATTAAGTTAATCACTGATCAGAATATGGTACTCACAAACTCACAACGTCGCTGACGAATACGTAAAGTAAGAATTTATATAATTTGTTTTAGTTGGAACTGCTTAAAAGTAAGAACTCACGTCACAAGCAACAGCCTCGGACACTCTTCTCACTGGAGAGAACCAAAAAGCATCGAAACAACAGGGTTGTAGGTTGTCATTATCTTAAACAAGCACCGTAGACACACTGCTTACTTTATGAACTGCGAGCGACCGCGACTAGCGGGCCCCGCGGCGCCGCCCGCCTAACGAGCGCCCGGCCTGTCGGACCGTCCGTCGGTCCGTGGGTCTGTCGGGCCGGGCTGTTTGTTGTTATCTAATTACATCGCTTCAAAAGGATCACAAGGCTTGTTTGTGTTTGTGTAGGGTCGTGTTGCGCTGTTTACCGCTGGCTTTACGCCGCACACCGCTCGCGCTGTGGGGACACTGACGTACTGACATTTGTGCCGCAGGGCGCCAGGGCCGGTGCTAGCCTTCTTGGATGTCTTTAAAGGATTTAAAATAATAGTTGACACTGTTGACAGCGCTTGTTGTGAACATTGTTAAGACATTGAAAACAATGTTTTGTTCAAAATAGTTGAAAAGTTAAGTTTCTTTATTAGTCACCTCAGTAGTAGGTATACCTACATACATATAGGTACATATGTGTGGTGTTAAGTTTTCCGATTTGAATCAAAAACTCAAAATTTGATGAAATTTTAAATATTAGCGCAAAAACTTTAATTTCATCTGAATGTATGACATTTTCAAGTGAATGAGTTTGTATATTTAGGTACGCTGTTTACAAGAGATGGTAAGAATGTAGAAGATATTGAAAGAAGAGTTAATTCAGGTAATAGAGTGAATGGAGCTCCGAAGGCGTTTATGAACAGCAAAAACGTGTCCAAAAAGACACGTTTGGCTGTGCATAGAGGGGTGTTAGTACCTACATTTATGTATGGTAGTACTTATGTGGTAGAAAGTTGGGTATGGCAGAAGAGTCATGAAAGTAGAATAAATGCTGTAGAAATGAGAGCACTGAGAAGTATGTGTGGTGTGTCTTTGACGGACAGAGTAAAGAATTGTGTAATAAGAGAGTGTTGTGGGGTAAAAGAAGATGTAGTGACAAGGATCGATAAAGGTATGCTAAGGTGGTTTGGGCACGTGGAGAGGATGGATGACGAAAGACTGACCAAGCTGATATATGTATGAGGCAAGTGTGAATGGGACAAGACGAAGGGGAAGACCTAGACGGACGTTCTCTGACCAGATTGGAGACATCCTAAAACCTAGGACAGGTTAGAAGTACCCTGAACAGAAGAGCATGCATGAGGAATCTTATAGGAGTGAAAGGAAGCAAGAGAGATATGTCAGGATCGTTGCAAATGGCGTTCCGTAGTCTCTGCCTACCCCTCCGAGAACAGGCGTGAGTCTATGTATGTGTGTAACAAAGGTAGGTAATCATAAAAATATGTTTTGTGATCCCTATATCCCGATTTTGCCTGTGTGTCGTAAATTTTAACCAAAAGCTTGAATTTCCATTTATTTTTAAACAGGCTGCTGTTACCAAAGTTGTAAGCACGCGCACGTACTACGTTAGTCGTTATTGCATCTTTATCAGTGACGTGTGCGTGTGTGCGTGCGTGTGTATGAAGACGCTCCCCGCTACTTAATATTCTGTCAGTTTGTTTGTGATTCTCCACACCGACTACTTGGCACTCGTAAATAAGGGTGTGCGCACAATAACGCCGCACCAATTATCCACGCTCAGTGTTCGACACTCCTAGCGGGGCTCCGCGGGGGTGAGGGGGACGGGAGCAGGACTTTGTCTCCGACAGTTTAAGAAAATGTAAATGTATGGTAATGCGGCTGCGATCTGTTTGTAGCGAGACAATCCTCGCGACTGCACCGTGAGGGGGTAGGGAGCAAGTGACACCGCGCTGTCAACACAACCCTGCCGAGCAAGCTGCCACCTCAGCCCGTCATGCACATAGATTATATCTGGCTTATCGCTGGTGGATTGGTTTACCTGCACGCGTTTAACGCTTTTATGAATGTTTCTCCACATAAATTAGTATGTCGAACGATACTAGATACATACAGCTAAACTCATTACAACAGGTTGCTGGTTGATGTAGTTACTACATGCTGCACATAATTATGATATGCTGACCGTGTCTCGCCCGTCCCAAACAATAAATATTTTACTCCCTTACTTCATGTAGGGGTTGGAATATTAAAAAATCTTCTGTAGGTTATGTCGACGCCATAAAAGGTACTCACAGTCCAAGTCTTATGTCTCTAGCTTCTGACGATTCCACGACGATGTCAGTCAGGACGGACAAGTGATTTTGATGATGATGTTTACGATAAGGTTCAGCCAATAAACGTAGTATGTCGTATGTGGAGCTTTTTTAACCGATGTGTCGCACATTAACGTTAAAAGCTCACGAGCCGGGCCCGCACTCGTGACTAATGACACACAGCGCTCGCTAAATTGCACATAATCACGACCGCGAGCTCCCCGCGCCGCCGCGCGACAGCGCGACCACACGCAGCACCGCGACTCGGCGCGTCACGCGGGTGACATTAAGATTCCTCACCGCCGCGCCGCCACAACACCGCACGCAATTTTTGCGAACACTTTATGCTAATGTTTACCGATACCGTATTAAGCCCCTTTCATTATGTGCGCGCACCGACTCGTCAGAGATCTATTTGAATTTCATTTTGTTCCAAAACAATCTGCTGCGATTAAATGCGAAGTTTGCACGAATAGCAGGTATATAAATCGTACTGTCTACCTATTTGATAATGAAGAGTTTAAAGTAACGAAAAGTTTATAGAAGTCACGAAAAGATTTATAGTAGTCACAAAAAAGTTTATAGAAGTCACGAAAAGGTTTATAGTAGTCACAAAAAAGTTTATGGAAGTCACGAAAAGGTTTATAGTAGTCACAAAAAAAGTTTATAGAAGTCACGGAAAGGTTTATAGTAGTCACAAAAAAGTTTATAGAAGTCACGAAAAGGTTTATAGTAGACACAAAAAAGTTTATAGAAGTCACGATAAGGTTTATAGTAGTCACAAAAAAGTTTATAGAAGTCACGAAAAGGTTTATAGTAGTCACAAAAAAGTTTATAGAAGTCACGAAAAGGTTTATAGTAGTCACAAAAAAGTTTATAGAAGTCACGATAAGGTTTATAGTAGTCACAAAAAAGTTTATAGAAGTCACGAAAAGGTTTATAGTAGTCACAAAAAAGTTTATAGAAGTCACGAAAAGGTTTATAGTAGTCACAAAAAAGTTTATAGAAGTCACGGAAAGGTTTATAGTAGTCACAAAAAAGTTTATAGAAGTCACGAAAAGGTTTATAGTAGTCACAAAAAAGTTTATAGAAGTCACGAAAAGGTTTATAGTAGTCACAAAAAAGTTTATTGAAGTCACGGAAAACCTAAAACTAGATCGCCGCGCGGTCTCGTGTCCACAGAGTCGATGCGACGAGCTTGCGTTGGACATGTGACAACTGAGAGCGTACGCGCGTCTCGGCGCCACTGGTGCACTGCTCCACTTAGCGGCAACAACGTATTCTGTGTCAATCACTCTACGACACACTGACTACAATAGTGCCCATCTACTTACTACATACAATTTTGGGAGGTGGAGGATATTGAGCATGAATCCGCTTTATCCTCCGAAGATCAGACATGCATCGATTTTTATCTAGCTACTACAAAGCGCCGTGAGGACGGTCGCTACGTGGTTAAATTACCTATCAAACAGGGTGTTGAGGACAAATTAGGATTGTCAAAAGGGATAGCAATAGCACAGTTTCGTAACTTAGAAAGGAAGTTCGAAAAACAAGCAGCTTTAGCAGAGCAGTATAAAGCATTTATTAGCGAATATCAGACGTTACAGCATATGATACCATCAACGATGGGTCATAATAGGGATCAAAAATCAACAACATCGTGTTTCCTTCCTCACCATGCTGTGCAGCGTGCTGAATCAGACACTACAAAGCTCAGAGTAGTGTTCAACGCGTCGGCTAAAACATCGAGTGGTTATAGCTTAAATGACATCATGTATAGAGGCCCTAACTTACAAAAGGACTTGCAGTCGTTGATATTAAAATGGCGGTTATATCGATATGCTTTCACAGCTGACATCGAAAAGATGTACAGGCAAATTATGGTGAGCGAGGATGACCAGCATTATCAGCAGATCGTATGGAGAGAAACACGAGATCAGCCTATAAAACCTTATCAGCTGACCACTCTAAGTTACGGCCTTAAGCCCGCCCCCTTCCTAGCCATTATGACATTGAAAAAACTGGCAGCTGATGAAAGCAGAACCTATCCGGAAGCAGCTAAAGTGATAGAAGAAGCTATGTATATGGATGATCTCGTCCACTCATTTCAGGACCTTGAGAGCGGTCAACAGCTAATAGCAGATATCAATCATGTCCTAAAGTTAGGCGGTTTTACACTTAGGAAGTGGATCGCTAACGAGCCAACGTTATTAGACAATATAGATAAAAACACGAGCCAGCAAAAACTAACGTTTATTTTTAAAACAGACAGTACGTCGAAAACTTTAGGTTTGCGGTGGGATTCTCAAAGCGACAAATTTATCTTTCAGTTTAATATCGCTGATCATCCGATAGTTCATACAAAAAGGACTATCTTATCAGAGATATCGAAATTATTCGATCCTCTCGGATGGTTAGCTCCTTTATCAACTAAGCTAAAGCTACTTTTTCAAAAGGTATGGTCTGAAAAGTTAGAGTGGGATGACCGTATACCGGATGAAATTAACAACGAGTGGTTAAAAATTAAATCAAACATCTCTAGCTTAGCGCAATGTGCAATTCCTAGATGGATTAGATATCAGCAGGGTGACGTTATTGAGTTGCACGGGTTCTGCGATGCATCCCTAAAAGCGTATGCTGGGGTCATCTATGCCCGCATCGTGAGAAATGGGCAAATAACTGTGATCCTAGTAGGATCCAAAACTAGGCTAGTCCCGTGTAACAAAACAATATCATTGCCAAGGTTAGAGATATGCGGTGCCCATTTATTATCAAAATGGATGGACAAAGTAGTGCACTGCTTAGGTAAACACAGAGTACAGGTGTATGGTTGGACCGACTCCATGGTCGTCTTGGGTTGGCTGCAAGGCGACCCGGGTCGATGGAAGACGTTCGTGGCAAATCGTGTCAAAAGGATAACAGAAATCATTGAACATAGTCGCTGGCGATACGTGAAATCCGCTGAGAATCCCGCAGACGCCGCAAGTAGAGGACTTTTAGCAAACCAATTAGCAAATTCAGCACTTTGGTGGCACGGACCCGAGTGGCTACAATCATTGGAACTGACACAGGCAGATCCAGCCACTTATACCACTAACGAGGAGTGCTTAAAGAAACACGTACATGTTACGCAAAAGGGCAAAGTAGGGGAAAATATTATTTCATCCCTATTACAGCAATATAGTTCATTTAATAAGATTGTAAGAGTATTAGCTAGAACATTAAGAGCGATCGAATCGTTTAAAAACAAAGGCGTATGTAAACAGAAACAGCTGTATCTCACGTTACGAGAGCTTAAGTTCGCAAAATTACTTATAATAAAACATGTACAGCAACAGGAATTCGAAGAGGACATTGTTTATTATCAGCAAAATAACAGCTGGAGTAAGAAAGGCCGGTTATTGAACTTGAATCCTTTCTTTGATTCGGACGGAGTTTTAAGAGTCGGGGGGCGTTTGAAAAACGCACAAATAACTAACAGCATGAAGTACCCTATTGTCATACCCTACAAGAGTACTCTAACTAATTTATTAATTGAACAAGCACATCAGCTAACCTATCATGGTGGTCCTCGCCTTACGTTAGCAAATTTGAGACAACGGTATTGGATCATATCAGGGAATCGAGCAGTTAAGCAAGTAGTAGGAAGGTGCGTCAAATGCCGGAAACACGATCCTAAACCGCAGACTCAGTTGATGGGGAACTTACCATCAGAGAGAATAAACCCAGCATCCCCATTCTATCATACAGGCGTAGACTACACTGGCTATGTGGAGGTCAAGGCCAGCAAAGGAAGGGGAATAAAAACTACTAAGGGCTACGTCGCTCTATTTATTTGTATGGTGACGAAAGCCATACATCTTGAGCTTGTCTCAGATCTAAGCAGCACAGCATTTTTAGCAGCTCTCCGCAGAATGGCTGCGAGGCGAGGTGCGCCTCGCCATGTATATAGCGACAATGGGACGAACTTTGTCGGAGCAAATCGTGTCTTGCAAGCAGAATTTTATGACCTCAAGAGTAGGCTCGATGAAAGCTTCTTTAGAGAAATAGCAGATCTAAATATTGAGTGGCATTTTAATGCGCCATCTTGGCCAAGCGCAGGTGGATTATGGGAGAGAGCGGTACGAAGCGTGAAACATTATTTAAAAAGAGTAGTCGGAGATCAAAAGTTAACGTTTGAGGAGTTTAGCACCATGTTAGCTCAAATTGAAAGCTGTTTAAACTCTCGACCCTTGTGCCCTTTAACAGAAGATGTAGAAGATTTAGATTATTTAACTCCCGCGCACTTTTTAACTGGAAGAGTAGGATCAAACATCATAGAAACGGAGCAAGACGCGAGAAGCAGATGGTACTTAGCAGACAAACTAGCACGCGATATCTGGAAGAGATTCAAGTCAGAATATCTTACCCAACTGTCGGTTCGCAGCAAATGGCGCAAACAGCAAGACAATCTGAAGGTAGGAGACTTGGTGACTATTCAGGATGACAATTTACCTCCCGGGAAATGGATGATGGGACGAGTAATAGATCTACATCCTGGATCAGATGGTTTAGTCCGGGTAGTGTCACTGAAGACAAAAAACGGTATTTTGAAGAGACCGATTGTCAAATTATCGGTGCTACCTGTATCAGCATTTTCCAACGAAAAGACAGCAGAAGAAAGCGCGCCTGAGCAACCTACAAAGAGGAGAACAACCACAACTAATAGATTCTTATCACTAGCGTTATCTTTTACTTTATTTATGTCTTTAATTGGTAACTCATTTGCTTCTTATAACATAACAAAATTAAACGTTTCTCAAGGTTTATATTTCGATAAAATCGGTAATATGAAATTAACGCGTGATCAATGGAAACTTGTGGTCTATTATAACATGAATCCATATTGGGAAGGCATGACAGCATTACAAAAATATCAATCTTATCTAGAAACCATGTGTACGTCTATAAGTACGACGTCACATTGTGACGTTGTGTTATCACAACTACGTCACAGTTTCTCAGAAGTAGAGTTCGCCAACCGCATTCTACTTGGTCATCAAAACAGCACTAGTATTCGTAAACGACGCGGTATTGTTAATGGAATAGGATACCTTGCGAATACATTGTTCGGAGTACTAGACGATCGCTTTGCCGAACAATATCAAAAAGATATTTCACTTATTAGGAGTAATCAGCAGCATTTAGTTAATTTGTGGAAAAATCAAACATCAGTAATTGAAGGAGAATATAATGTTCTTCAAAGAATTGAAGATACTATAAATAAACAGCACAAAGTTATCAATCAGCGTTTAAATGAATTAAATAAGGCAGCGAACACATTGACTCAGGAAGTCAAAAGCATTGGAATTATGAATGAGTTTGCTTTATCGGCTATGATAGCAAATAATTTGATTTTAAATATACAAAATGTTCAAGAAAAGTTAGTGGATATGCTCACTGATATTCATCATCATAAATTTAATACGCACATTCTTTCAGCTCAGCAATTACAACATGAATTAAACATTATAGCAGGGCAGTTGACGAACGACTTGTCACTTCCTATCGAACATATTCATAACGAAATGGCTAAAATCTATCAGTTGCTGAAGGTCAAGGCGCGATTAACTAGCAATTATTTTATTTTTGAGATTAGGATACCTCTGATTACGAGAGATAACTATGAGCTTTATAAAATATTACCCATTCCATTTAAGCGAGCGGACAATATTTTAGTAATTACTCCAATAGCAGAGTATGTAGCTATTAACTTACAGAAAGATATTTATTTACCTTTAAAAGATAACGAAATACAGCAGTGTGTTGATGTGGGGTCTTTAAACTATGTCTGCGATATGCATACAACTATCTATCATTTAAATATTGACCATGGTTTGTGCATTCATGATGCTGCCACTAAGAGATGTCAAGCAACCATTGCTACTTGTAGTACCCAGTTGATACAGTTGAGTAAAATAAATCAATATTTATTTTACTGTTGTGAACAATGTGCGCTACGCTTTATGTGTGGAGATCATGTTACCGTCGAACAGGTGAATGATACTCGTATAATTAACCTTGCGCCAGACTGTATTGTGAAAGAACAGCATTTTACTGCTTATGCTCATAACTCGCAACTATCTACGACGATACAAATTGGATCAGCTGATGTTTATAGTCCACAGATCGCACCGATTAATCATATTCTTAACATTTCCTCGAGCATGTATGGAAACGAAACCGCTGACTTGAACATCCACTTGAAAATACAAGAACTGGGTGAGAAGATCAAGCATTTGAAAAATGCTACGCTCATAGAAGATGAATCTGATTTCTATCACCACATACACCACTACGCCATCAGCTATGGCTTAGTGTTAGCAGCAGCAGTAGCAGCCGCCTGGTTATTGTGGAGACGCAGACGCCAAGAGATCCCGCGGGAGGGCGCTCGACGAGAGCTGCCCGCGCCCGCTACGCCCACCAGCAGTATCAGTGCAGTGAGTGCGCGTAAGCATAAGCAAAGAAGGGCACCTCGCCCACCGCAAGTGCAGTGTTTAAGTGCAAGTGCGTTAAAAAGCATCAACATTGAAATGACTGACTCAGCCACTTCACCTATACCCCGTAGGGTGTTTAGCATCTCAGATGCAAGTGTTTAAAATTTAAAAATCGTCTTACAAACGTTATATTTTTATTGTAAAGCAATAGCAACTTATATTTTATCTTATTTTGTATTACTTTCCGGTCGGGAGCATGTACGGTGCAAGGCACGTACAAGGAGCAGCGTCAGCATATTACTCTATTGCGCGTTATACACGCCGTATTAATCAGTTCGCGATCTGCACGAATCGAGTAAAGACACGGGCTCCACCAAACGTGCTCCGCGGTCACTGTGTTACTTTGAATATATCAACTTTTTACCGAACAACTAATTCTTTCATTTGTTAACCTCATCGTAAGATTAACAGTAAAGATGACTATTTACAATAAAATATGTACATGTACGTGGGGGAAGTAAGTCGTCACGCAGCGTTAGCATGAGCGCATTAGCCGCGCCGCTCTTCGCTCGTCGCTCGTCGCGCGACCTGCGCTCACAATCACATTACAGCGCCTAAAACGTTTTGCTCAAACCTCAATCACTCCACTCCACTCGGCAACATCATTTACTTCGCTTCGTGTCGCTAAATGGATAATATTCATTTATCATTTGTTGTACATATGTCGACGTACGCGGCGAGCGGTGAGCGGTGCACAGATTCGCACTTAAGTGTAATGCACTTCTTTGCATACGAGTGTGTCGTGTGGAATCCAATTTAACCATTATGTGATGAGGCGGCGCTGCGGCGATAAATAGTGAAGTGACGAGAGGAGGGCACGCGACAACGGAACACAATCACAGTAATGAAAAACTGGTGCGCGTACATCTTCGTAACAAGTACCGTCTGTACTGCACACCTTCCATGTAGGTGGAAACTTAGTAATATCATTTGAGTGCTGAATATCGCAACAAGCGCGCTGTCTACACGCTACGAACATGCTGGTGCGTGAGCACGATACGACTCTATGATAGTTGCTATATCTGACTAAAAACAGTCTATTTCACAGAGGTGTACAGAATAATTCAATAAAAACCTTAGGGCATGATACTACACCTTATAAATTATGCCCAGAAGTAGATAGCAAAGTGATAAATAAGTAGTCTTTTTCAGTTTTCACAGCAGCTTGTAAGATTTACAAAAACTCTACATACAACTTTACTGTTGAGTAAAAAGAATGCTACAGCTAACAAAGCTGCAAAGTTACAGATAAATTTAAGAAAAGTATATCGTCATATGCACAACTCATAGTTATATAAAGTATGTCCTGTATTACGTAAGTTGTCGGCTAAATTTTTGAAATTACCCTCGAGCTGGCTCTAACCACTTGGTTTACGCAAAGCCTTCGCCGGGTGCCTGCAGTTTAAGTCGTATCTTATTAGCGATAGGGTTGATATTATGTTGGTGCGTAGGTGTAAGGGTGCGAGCTGTTAGCATGGCAAACAGAAGGTGCGCCTCGCCCGACTCGCGCTAATAGACAACGAGACGTTTATGCGCTAAGTTTGAGCATCATACGCCACGCGCTAATCTTCGAAATGCGCATCCTTCAAACGTATGTTATTTATAGCATGGTATTTTTTATAACGTAACATGATATTTAAAGAAAAACTATTTTTTTTTTATAGACTCACACATGTTTCCCCGAAGCGATAGGCAGGGGTGTAATATTACACCCACATTTCGCCATGCATTTTTAGGTACCACGTAATAGGGGGCGAGCCTGTTGCAAATTCCGTGTTGCTACTTCGAATTCGGAAAACCCAGTAACACTTTTGCCCGACCCGGGAATCGAACCCGGAACCTCTGATCAGCAGACGCATACGCTATCCACTGGACCACGGAGACAGAACTATACAAGATACGACTAAAACTAAGGATAAGGCTAAGGCATAGATGAACGCAAATTAAATAGCATTTGACACAAGGACAGTAGTTATTGCGCGCCTTACCGTAGGTACTAGCAATACGACACTGTCAGTGTTGTTTATTTTAAACCGAGTCGCCGCTTAGTTTGCTGCAGCGATTACGGAACGCACAAGCGTGCCACTTACATGGCATTATAGGTTGCATTATACAATTATTTAATATACCGATACGCTGTCCGAGGATGATGTATGTTATTTATTGAGCGAGGCCGCGTAGCTTAGGTCTGCCGGAGGCGCCTCGACTCGACCACAGCACTGCGACACAACGTTGTCTTCGTAGAACTTGACGCGGCATTGGCGTGTCGAGCATTACATAAATGATAACTTATCTTATCTTGACACATTATAGACATTTAAGGCTGTGTTTGATTTACCTATTTGTTTTTATATGGGTTATTAAAGGGGAGATCGTCTTATATTAGCATTATATTCCTTGAGATAATACTCCTATAAAGAGTTATTTGAATCAGAAACTGCACATAGGCTGTTAGAAAACGCCTAGTGTTCTACCTTTCAAATCGTCGCATGATTGAATGTGTTATTATGACGTATAATGAGGTTAGCGGGACTCGTTTAGGGAAGTAAGCTCAAATCGCAGTAAGTCGAGTAGCGGCGGCAATGGCGGCGACGAACGAACTTCACTCGCGCGGCTCCGCGCTCACCATTCAACTTAATGAACGACGTACACGACAAACTAAACACACGCATTTGCACTACTCACTCACTTCTTTACTTCAGTATTTACTCCCACAATTTGCAAAAGGCCGCGCACTATGTTTTACGCAGCGGCTTTCACAGATACAATCACCATTTCATTTTACGCTCATTTAATAGTAAAGAAAATAAAACTGCCTCCCCCGTGGCTTCAGGGGCTTCTCCCTCCGTAGTTACCCCAAGCGAAGAAATTTGACTTAACAGAATACTTATTTCGTAGACTGCACTTTAACTAAATCCACGGGGAACTAAGTCAGCAATCTAATCCCTAGGGAACTTCGACTTGACAGAACTTAAATAGGTGACATTTTTGGAATAAATGTAACAATAATGATGTACCTATTTTAATTAGAATACAAGAGCCACATTTGAAGCGTAAAGCATTTTGCCAACAGTTTCTATAAATTTGTCTAAGTAGTTGTTTTAAGAAACTATAGATAGTCGGGAGGCGCTACGGCGGATAAAAATACTTATATAAACTGAACTTGCTTTTGCCTTATAGTCACCTGATCACCTGTCACTAAGATAATACGATTTGACTACGTATCATTCTTTTGCTTTCCAGATAAACAAGGTTATCTAGCGAAAATATTCTTCAAACAAATAGTGCTCAGTTTCAGAGGTGTGGAGATTTGCACACAAAGTGTAAAACTTCTCGCAATGTCCGTCAATATCCATAAGGGATATCATCGAGAGACGATCGCAGTTTACATACAACGATATTTTCGTATTGTACAAGATAAGATACTAACGGGTTTTCATGGTAGTTTACAAATAGTCGTTAAGTACTGTGTGTTCATTTTTTGCAGTTTGGGACCAAATTTCGGTAAAGAGGAATTTTGTTATCTTATGTCACGTCAATTTAGAGAACCGTTTATTTCTTTTTTACAAATATGTTTTATAAGCTCACACCTTTTTCCCCGAAGGGTTAGGCAGCGGTGTAATATTACACCCACATTTCACCATGAAATGTTTAGGTCCCACGTAATAGGAGGCCATCCTATCGCCGTTACCGGGCACATCACCAGACTCCGTGCTACTACTGAGACTACTGAGAATTCGGCAAAACTCAGTAACACTTTTTGCCCAACTCGGGAAGCGAACCTGGGACTTCCGATCTGCAGACTCCGAAGGGACTTCCGTTTTTTTTTTAAATACGATTGACAACAATAAAATAAGAATGATATATTTCCCAATGTGTCTAAATGCTGCGGTTCCTCCCAAACACACATGGAGACATTCCTATCTGTGTTCCTCATAAGTTTGTCTTCGTACAGACGTAACACCTCTGGTAGATGTCTCCGCAGATGTTACCGTCGATATTTCAGACGTTCCACTAATATAATTATATCGAACAGAACTTCTCGAGCACTCGATCCAACGTCTCATCCTTACCGAGCACATACATTACGTTCTATTCTGGCTTCACTGGCAGGCATGTCATGTGCAAATATCTGTTAATGGATAGCATACGGAAAAATTGTTAAAAAGTTACAAACGTAGCAGAAGGTAAGCAAGCCTGATTAATCCTCCCTCCTCCGCCCGCGACACCTTCCCACATGGAGACGAAGGCGCCCTCTCACAGAGATGAGGGGAGACTCATTCTCCCTTTCATTCGCTAACTGCTATTACTTGAGACGTTTCCAGAGGTAATCGTGTGTCGCCAGTGTCACTTGTTGCTTTCAGTCTGCTCAACGAAGTACCGATCGTGTAGTTTATTAATTAATTAATGTGCAACGTACTTTGTCGAGTCCACACAACACTCGAGTGTGTGGACAACGTCGCGTCGTACGTTGCGTTGCGCACACTGGGCGCCGAACTATGAGCGACTACTGCACAAGTTGCACAATGAATAGCACAACTTACGCCACGTACTTCACTCATTACAGCTGCGTTAACATACACGCGAACGAGTCTTGAGATACATACTCTTACTCAAACGTATACACACACTGAAAGTGTTAAGCGCTACATCCTACTAATATTATAAATGTGAAAGTTTGTGAAGATGTATGTATGGATGTTTGTTACTCTTTCACGCAAAAACTACTAAACGGATTTGGATGAAACTTTACAGTTATATAGTGTATACATCAGAATAACACATAGGCTACAATATATAAAGGTTTTGTATAATGTTGCCATAGTATAAGGAAAAGTATCAGCTAAGTCGGCAAAAATCCTGCAAAACTTATCTTTGTTTGCTTGGGTCAAATTTAGTAATTGGAATTTTACCCCCTTCCTGATGACAGATTGAACTGATATTTGGTATACACTCATATTGTCATCAAGATTAAAAGATAATATTTAAACGATTGTAAATTCGAGATGGCCGCCGATACAAAATGGCGCATCACATACTACTTCACAATAACCTCAATATGGGTATCAAATGAAAGGGTTTGATTGGTGCAATGGAGCTCACTATGAAAAATCCAAGATGGCCGCCGCCACAAAATGGCGGATTACTTATTTTCCACAAATACCTCAATATGGGTATCAAATGAAAGGGCTTCATTCATAGAATAGAGCTCACTATGAAAAATCCAAGATGGCTGTCGACGCAAAATGGCGGATTACATATTTTCTACAAATAACTCAAAATGGGTATCGAATGAAAGGGCTTGATTGGTAGAATAGGGCTCACTATGAAAAAATCCAAGATGGCTGCCGCTACAAAATGGCGTCATACATATTTGCCACAAATACCTCAATATGGGTATCAAATGAAAGGGCTTGATTGGTAGAATAGAGCTTACTATGAAAAAGCCAAGATGGCCGCCGCCACAAAATGGCAGATTACCTATTTTCCACAAATACCACAATATGGGTATCGAATGACAGGGCTTGATTGGTAGAAAAGGGCTCACTGTGAAAATAGAATGAGAAGTATCAACTAACAACAAAACTAAAAACTTAAAAATAAAATTAACTAAAACAAGTTTTGGGCCTAGCGTATCCAAAGTAAACATTATGATAGAAATTTCACTTGCCCAACGATTTTATATTTGTCTGATCAATACCCCAGATTGATGAGAAGATTGGTGCGATCTGGTAGCTAGGACTTACTGAATCACTTTTTAGCTTTTAGTACATAACCTAACTACATTATTTTTATTGTAATAAAACATAAAAAAATATATTGATGTTTTTTACAATGCTCATTCTAGAGTAGCTATCAAATTGTATTCAAAATTTATAGATTTATTGCCAGATCAGTATTTAAGGTAGATGAACTTTGTCTTTTACAGTAAGTAGTTTGGACGAATAGTTTAAAAGTTTTCACGATATATTTGACCTAAGCGCACCGTCATTAAAATCTTTCTATGAGTTGGCGCGCTTAAGCACAGCGGGGTGGAGGGACGGTCTGATATGTACTTTGTAGTAATGCTTTCAGTTTTAATTTTTGCTGCTGTTATATTCAGTAGGTATATAAGCTCTTCATAACTTCAATAATACACCTACATACTAATCTTTACCTGAAGTTCGACGATTATGAAAACAAAAGTATTTTTAAAATATTATCTGTTTATATGTATGCTACACGACTAATCGGCAGAGCCGTTTGTGCTGAAATTCGACATGAATAGTCTGAAACCCGGGGAAGTACATAGGCTACCTTTTATTACAATTTCATGCTGGCGAAGCCGCGGGCGAAAGCTAGTATTTCATAACTCAATCCTCCCTAGGATGTGAGTAAAGTATTTTAGCTCAAGAATGAGTGATGAATTGAAACTTAACTAAAAACTGTTTAACGTTTTATATAAGTTTGGATCTTATAATACCTATTTTATCTGTTTTATAAATAGGTAAATACTTACTCTCCTAGATTGGCCGAGTATTCCACGTGTTTATTTTCAATATACTTATTTGAATTTGAAAGAGACAATAAATTTAAAAGAGAAAGATGGTCTAAAGGAACAAAAAGAACAACCGATAACTAACGTTTGTCAATCACGTCTTATATTGAAATTAAATGTACACTGTAGAATGCAATACAAGCAAGACAGTGTGAACAAAGCGACGTAAAGTGAGTAAATCTGCGAAATGAAGTGCGGCGTATCATCCGCACATGCAGATGTATGCGCAGTGCACTCCCCGGCAAACATTGTCGAGAGCCTTGTGTGCTGCAGCAAACTCAACCTTATGTACAGGGTGGCAAAGTGCACGTAGAGTGTCAATAGTGTCTGTAGCTGGTATTGACAGGTGGATTGGATTCCCCTGGGCATTGTGCGGTGGCTCTCGAAAAATATCGCGCGCGTGTAGCGGCGCGGAGTGCGGAGTGCGGCGGTTTCTTGAAAGGCGCTCGACAATCCAGTTTCACGGCAAATAACACGTCGATCAAATATAAAATATCATTCGCACACACACATTGTCACCGTGTATGAGTGTGCTGGAACTTTGTCGGCTGTTTGTGGAAGAAGTTTACTGATACCTACTTATATCGATGTATATTAATGTTGCAAAGAAGAAAGGTTACTTTATAATTGATAAACTGCATGTAGGTGATACCATTAGGTAATAGCTACCTTATAAGTATAACATTTTCTACATTGTATTGCAGTAATTTTGAGAGAGTGACTCGAATTCCACTCGCGGCTGAAGCCTCAATTATTATTATAGACTACCTACTATCCAACGTAATCCTTACGTAGAGCTCGATTATGTTGGATTCCAGCTCAACGGCTGAAACGATATTATATTCATCAATACTTAGACATGATATGATTACATCTTGAAGAGGATACCACTTTAAAGACTGCCATTATTAAGTATAATGGCAGTCTTTAAACTACATCTTTAGAACATCGTCGCTCAACACACATTTAAAGCTAGGTAGAGTTCTAAGTGTTGAAAGTTACTGGCACCGCACAGTATAGATTACATTTGGAAGCTTATCATTACACACACTACAGTTATCTTTAGCATTCATCACATTATGTTTAAGCTTAAATAATGGAATTGGTTTTATTAACCGACTTCAAAAAAAGGAGGAGGTTCTCAATTCGTCGGAATCTTTTTTTTTAATGTATGTTCCCCGATTTCTCTAAGACGCCTGGACCGATTTCGAAAATTCTTGTTTTGATTAAAAGAGTATACCTTCTAGTTGGTCCCATTATCATCAGGTCAGGATCTGATCATGGGATCTTGAAAAAATCGAAGGAACTCTTCAAATTTTATAAACACACTTGAAGCGATTCGACGATAACAACCCAATCTCATCGAGTTTAGGGTCGTTTGATTCGTCTTTACATGGACTTTGGTACTGGATGTTTTCCAGGGTCTGATGATGGAGCAGGAAGGTGGCCATGGGATCTTTGTAATATAAAGACGCAATCCCATTGAGTTTGGGCTCGTTTGATTCGTCTTTACGTGGACTTTAGTGCTGAATGTTTTCCAAACTCTGATGATAGAGCAGGAAGGTGGCCATGAGATCTTTGTATTATTTAAAACAATTTTTATTTTTTGCTTTTTAGTGGTATACTAATAAAAAATAATAATAGGAGGTAAGTAGGTACATAGGATAGTGTAGGTGGTACATGACGGGGAAGCCCTCCTTACGTGCCTCAATTCTGAAATGTAGACCTGTAACTTTCTGGCAATTTCAAGTATTTTTTTTTGTTTTCAACTAAATAGCCTTAACACGTTCGTTTCAGTTCCATCATCAGATCCCGGAAATCATCCAATACCAAAGTGTTTGCCAAGACAAAACAAACGAGCGATGCGCACGATGCACGAAATGAGCACGATGAGATTGCGTTATTGTATTACAAAGATCCCATGGCCACCTTCCTGCTCTATCATCAGAGTTTGGTAAACATTCAGCACTAAAGTCCATGTAAAGACGAATCAAACGAGCCCAAACTCAATGGCATTGCGACTTTGTACTACAAAGATCCCATGGCCACCTTCCTGCTACATCATCAGGCCCTGGAAAACATCCAGTGCCGAAGTCCATGTAAAGACCAATCAAACTACCCTAAACTCGATGAGATTGGGTTACCTTCCAGCTCTATCATCAGACCATGGACATTATCCAGTATCAAAGTCTATGTAAAGACGACCCAAACGAGCCCAAACTCGATGGGATTGCTTAATTGTATTACAAATATCCCATGGCTACCTTCCTGTTCCATCATCAGAGTTTGGTAAACATTCAGCTCTAAAGTCCATGTAAAGACGAATCAAACGAGCCCAAACTCAATGGGATTGCGTCTTTGTATTACAAAGATCCCATGGCCACCTTTCTGCTCCCTCATCAGACCCTGGAAAACATACCGGAACCAAAGTCCATGTAAAGACGAATCAAACGACCCTAAACTCGATGACATTGGGTTTTGTATCACAAAGATCTCATGGTTACCTTCCAACTCTATCATCAGGCCATGGAAATCGTCCAGCATCAAAGTCTATGTAAAGACGACTTAAACGAGCCCATACTCGACGGCATTGGGTTGTTATCGTCAAATCGCTTCAAGTGTGCTTATAAAATTTGAAGAGTTCCTTCGATTTTTTCAGGATTACATGATCACATCCTCATCTGATGATCATGGGACCAACTAGGAGGTATACTCTTTCAATTAAAACAAGAATTTTCGAAATCGGTCCAGGCTTCTTAGAGAAATCGGGGAACATACATAAAAAAAAATATTCCGACGAATTGAAAACCTCCTCCATTTTTCGAAGTCGGTTAAAAAACCATAAGACGTACTTACAAACATAGACGTACTACTACAATAAAACAAAGATACCGTTATAAATAAAAAATAAGGCTAAGTGTAGACATAATCATAACAGAAATCAGACAGACATGACTATAACAAAAATCTTTCACTTGGTAATCTTATCGCGGCGACGGAACTTGCCAACAAGTATAATAGCGGGCTCTGGAGGCGCGGCATCCATAATCTGGCACTACGTGGCACCAGTACGTGGCATCATCCCGCAACTCGAGAGCGTCCGCGGGACTCGCGCCAGGTGCGTAAGTCGCGGCGCGTGACCGACATACCGACACACTCAGCCTCTCAAACAGCCGACGTAACTTTGAATGCAACTTGGGAGAAGTGCTCATGAGCACTCATGGTTCCTGTTGCGGCAACATTAACATATCAAGCAATGACTGATATGTTAATGTTTTTTTTATATGCCGATTATAGTGTCTAAGTTTACCGGTCGCCTAAAGACTTTCGGCATGACCTAAGGATTCGTATACTGAAGCAAGAATCCATCCGCCTAAGTCGATAGCACTATCATATCTAACTATCACATCCTATAACATAAAACGTTTTAACTTAGTTGGTAAAGCATTAACACAGTGCATTGATACCACATACTGAAATCCTGCCTCAAGGATGACTTTTGGATGCCAAAAGCGTGGCTATTCATTTCATGGACGACAGTAGACTTGACGTGGTGTATCGAAGAAGTTGACGTCTGACAATGCATTTACTATGATTTTAAATTTTCGTCGTTCGTATAATCACTTTTAATTTTACATCGTCACGAAGGTGGGATAGCTCTGAGCTTTAATTTGGTGACCTTTGTCCGTAGCCAAGTGGTCGCTCGCACATAATTGTATTAGCGTGGCTTCACTCAGGTTTTACCTTTCTACGTTTATAACGAGACGTCACGTTTGCGGTAAACATTAGCATACCGCCAACCGTCACTTCAGATTGTTACTTAAACGCGTAACGACATTAAAATATTTTATTTAACATAATTATCATGTCTACCTTTATGTTAACTTTCTATTTGATACGTAACAAGCTACATTTTTGGATATTAACTTATGTATGGGTAGATAGTGTTCGGAAATTTATGAACATACGTAACATATCGGCTAAAAACATCCGTAATCGTGCAAAAGGGCACATCACGTACATAGTTAACGAATTCAGGTCGGTCTCCAAACCTTAATATTTGGGTAACACAATAGTGAGCGGTATTAATTCAAGTCGGGACAGTTACCCTCACTATGAGTATTAGCAATAGCTGGCCCGATCGGTCTCGTCGCGGTCGCTTCGGTCGCCCGCTCGCTCGGGTCGCCGGCGGCATGACGTGTGAGGGCACACACGCGGTGAGGCTTGTTTACATGTTATTGTATTACATATTGCGCTACCTGATCTTTTATACATTTGTCGCATCTATACAATAAAAATGCTCTGCGGTACCAAGTGAAGAACTACAGCATAGTACTCCTGAGAATAAACCAATATTTCAAATCAACTAAGCGTTTCATGCTTGCTTGACGATCATGTTCAGTAGAATACAATTTATTTCGCGCTCGTATTATGTTCATAACGTAGGTAACACTCACAAAGCGTATAAGCGTTTATATTTGTTAATATTTTGGGTAACGTTTAACATTCAGCTGTAATAACAAGGTGTGTTGTCTTAGGTAAAATTAACATTTATGACATACAAAATAAATATGTAAATGTTAGACAAACGGTGGGCGCTGGGCGCTCGCCGCCGCCTCCGCTTACTGAAGCCAGTTCATAACATATGATAACACTCGCCAAAGTTATCAGCATACACGGTGTTATATGCTAATGAACATATCCATTAACGTTTTGATAAACTTTGTACAAATTAAATTCGCTCGTTAAACGAATAATTGACCAAACAGTTGCGCTTATTGAACAAATGCATACGTACCAATGGTTTACTACTTACAATTACAACACTGCTAATAAGTAGCTGCTTCAATCCATGCTAGAAAATTATCATCATCAGTTTAACCCTTTATAATTCCTACCTATTTTCGTACTTTTCCTAGACTAGCTCATCACTTTGCTACGTACCTACAAAATCTACGTGTCTGAATATAAAATGGTAATAAATAGCCAGTTCCTTTCACGGGTGTTCCAAATATTCGAGTAAAGACTTTTAATCGCTAGTTTATTATGAATAGTCGGTAAGAGAATACATAAGCAGTTATACCTATCGGCAGTGTTTACGATAGTATGACACCTTCAGCAGTGATCACGTGTGATGACACTCAGCAAATCACAAGTCACACCACGCGCTGCAGTGCGCTGGGTACTGAAACAGGATTAATAGCGTTTATTCTTCACGGCTTTCTATACAAAATTTCAAGGTCCAATATTTTAAAGTCCAAGTCCAAGGGACCATTAACCAATCTAAAAATCCGTGAGAAATAAACGCTCTTAGCTTTAAATATTCTTTACAAGTCACCACCATTACAGTGCACATAAAGAACTAACCTGGCAAATGGGTAATATTGATGACAACAACTCGCCATTGTGAGCGATACAAATTAAAATAACGATAGACATCCAATCGACCTTTTCCTTAATGTACGATCACAAACTAGCAGCGAACGAGCATCTAAATGGAATTTAAATCTAGAACAAAACAATACAATAGCTAACCGCAGAGTGATTTAGTGGCCATTGTAATACCAAGTACAAACATGAACAACATTTAAATATGACAAATGGCGCTGTCGAGTGCGTGTGACGCGTGTCGCGCTGGCAATAGCGAAGCGACGCGGCGGCGACGCGACGGCGACGCGACACGCGCCAGATTTGTTGCGGTGTTTTCGGCAGCACGCATTACACCACATTACACCACTCGACGATGCTCTCATAATGAGCGCAATTTACATTCATTTGTCGACAACAAGCGTCCTTGTCCGCTCATTATCGCGGCGTACGTTACAAATATCATGTAGCACAACAACGTGTTACTATTTGTTGTGGCGACCACACAACGACACGCGAAGTTTTAATAGGCGAGGGTCGCGCGCCGGGACACTGCGGCCGCTCCTTATGAGTGATGTGGCAGATTAAGTTGAGCGATGTGATGGTGTCACAGACTATCTGATGCTGATGGCGGCGGGGAAGCGGGAGGGTCAAGTGCCTGACGACATTGGTCACGGCGTGAACAAGTCGCTTACGTGCTGTGACAATATGATTGTGGCTGTGAGTGTCACGCACTTGCAGACTCAAGGTGTCTGCTCGTGTCCTGCATATAACCGCCACTGCTACAATTCAACCGACTCCAACGGGCACTGAACTCAAGTTGAAGTCGTTTCACTCGTTGAATCAAATTGGTTCCGCCGACATTTTCCGTATCGCTGATAATAGTCGGGGCAAATAAAAATTCCGCAACCGTCTCAGTCCCTGTGAAATAAACCTCATTACCGAATGCCGTTGTGTTGCAAATTAAATTCGACTAACATTTCGCCTTAAAATCCAATACTTGGAGGGAAACGTAAAGTTATTTTTAATTCGGAACATTTGGCGAGCGCACCTCTCCGCTGCGCTGTCGGTGATATTAAAATGAAGTTAATCGTTAAGTTATGAGCGGACGCGGCTGATTTAAATGGAGTGCGGCTCCTCCCGACGCCGATATGTCATCTGTCCCACAGACGCGCCGAGAGGTGCGACGCTCCACAGACCACGAGGCGCGGGCGGGCCTCACACTCTGAATTAGCTGTAAATTAGGGAATCATTTCAACGGTAATGTTTTCCTTAGTGCTGCCGTTTCCTATTAATTCTCTTTGTGTGTGAAGGAAAACCACAGACGTAACTTAAGCGGTGACATACCACGGTATTAATTGTTCGCGCAATTTATGAATAATGAGTAATACCGAGTGCGTAGTAACTGAGAGCGTCTCAACAACACAGATAATTCAAATATTGACCGCTAGATGTCGACTGCCGTAACGCAGCTTTTATAATATATAATACTTACCATTAAAGTTGCTTTGATGAAGCCAAACAACCATACCTTAATAATATCGATGCCTCAGAAGCCTGTAGCTTTAATTATTATATTAGAAAAAAGCTAAACTTAAAAAGAGCTGTGTAGAGCTTTATGTTCAGTATGGTTATTATATAATATTCTAACACATAGGTACACACATCACCATCTAGTCCCAAACTAAGCAGAGCTTGTACTATGGGTACTAGATAATGGATAAACATAAATATATACTCTTTTTTTTGTAAATACATACATATTATACATAGAAACACCCAGACCAAGACAAACATCCATGGTCATGCACACAAATATTTGACTTGAGCGTGAATGGAACCCGCGACCTTCGGCGTAGCAGTCGCTTACACTCCTGCTGCGCCAACCGGTCGTCGTATTAGTTATTATTTTATCACAGAGTGTAACTGATTATAGCAACCGACGTGTCGTTATCGATATAAATGACAGAGACGCGCTGGCAGCAGTCTGCTGGCACGTAGATGTCACTCCAGATAGTTTGTCACAACAATGACGGAGAGTATTGTCATATTGTGTGCACGTACTTGTTTATCATATCTGTGGCAGCGGCGCGGACCGCCCTGATGCTGCGGCTGATACGAGGCACAGATAAACAATACGTCACGGTGGTCCCTGCTTTCACTTATAAACTGACACTGAGACTATCCACCAAACTGCAACGCCCATCAGCATTCACAGTCGAGCCTCCAAATTATGACGTTTAGACAAATGTTATGTGTTCACTTACATCAGTCATAGATGAACAGTGCTCATTAATTCTGTAACTAGTGTAAATGATAGAACAGAGGCTTCCGCCGCGGCTGACCATAAATTAACTTGATTAAGTATAAATATGCAATGTAATCAACGCTCATGAGAATTAGCTTTGCAAATAATCCAAGTACTCGCTGATGTAAATGCCGCTCTCCGAATTCCGATCACCAGATGTACACTTTTTATTAAAATTCGGTGGCTGTTGTCGTTTCAACGAATTTAAATGACGAAATTCTCTTGACCAAATTTCTTTTTAGCATTATTATTCGCCGTTTCTATTTAAGTTAGCGTTTTAGTCTAACCAGATCTGAGTTGAAATTTAGTTAACGCCCATAACTCGAATAAATACCGATATTCAAAAGTTAGCACAGCATATATTAGACTTCACTAAATGATTTCTTCGAGCTGAGATTTTTGTAGCTTCGTTGCGCTGCAGCTAGTTTTCGCTAATGTGTGAATATGATGAGATCATATCGTTGAAATGTGGGGTCAGTTGAAAGCCATGCTCATAAATTAATAAAGATTACGAGAAATTGTTTCCTTTATGTAAAATACTACCCATAGAAAAAAAGGTTGAATACTTCATAGGCTTAGAATATTACTTTAGTGAACAGTACAAACATGTGGTCGAAAATAAATATAACACTCGCAGAGTTAGGGAACACAAACTTACGAAGCCTAAAGTAACAAACTATTATGGCCAAAGAACAGACAAATATATTGTACCCACAATTTTTAATAATATAGATTTGTTAAGAGAAGTTCCTCAAATTAGTTTTAGCTCTTTGAAGAAAAAACTGAAAGACGTCCTTTTGCAGAGCTAAGTTTTTTAAATGGATATTATGTTAATAAAGATTTTGTTATATTGTTTTACATATTTTATAATTTTAGTTTAATTTAAGTTGTTTTTAACTATATTATGTAGCTTAAATATAATTTATAACCCCAAGTATGAGTTATGTAACGTAGGTTTAGTAAAATGTCTAAGAGCGCATCTCGCCGTTAAACAATTGTGTTTGGCGAGTTTTAATTGTAATTAGTTTTAAGATGTTGTTCAAATAATAAATAAAATTCTAAAAAAAAAAAAAATTAAAGACTTATCAACAGCGATAACTCAGTGGAGAGCCCAACAAACTGCTTACTGACTTTTCGAAGTGATGTACGTATTCAGTTGTTAACTGTCGTTCGTTTCGTGCATCAGAGAGCACGTTAAGCTGACGGCACTGATTGACACAAAAGTTCTTTATCAGTCGGTATGTAAAGATTTCAACCTCATATTTCCTAATACATACTTTGAGTTACGGCACAATGCTAATATTGAAACCTGATCAGAATACCTACTACTTCAAGTTGCGTTTCTGTACATACCTACCTATAGTAGGTGCAGCATGCTACTAGCTGAGCACTAGTCTGTCTCAGGTAATGACGTTCTGCCGAGTGATACCGACGGTTAATGTCCTTCATTAACACGCTTATATTAACTGCACGTGTTTTACCTAGTTATGTTCTGACGCCACAGCATATATCGTAATGGCACTTATCGCCCGAAGAAGTGCATAGAAAATACACAGCAGCATCCACAACGGTTGCAGATTGTATCTATATAGCTTCATATTTTATTTATCTGTGCCTAGGGACGCAACTTGTTTTCTTCTTCGCTTAAGTATCAAACAAAGTGTCGCAGTACTGTGTCCCTAGTTGCTCTGCGGCGCCGAGCGGTGCGATGCGATGCGGTGCGGTGCGGTGCGGAGCTCACTGGACGCAGCGTGCGGATTAAACTTTTAATTTATCGTTTAGGGCACACGCGGTGAATACTAAGTTTTCGTATTTTCGTCCACGACGACGACCGCCATCTGCGGCACTCACGACATCCTAACTGCGATATACATACTGGTATTTTTCGATACTTTGAATTATTTACATTGGTGATTATTTTCTTCTATGAACTTTTCTATCTGTCCCCACTCTCTATGGTTCTACGTTAGTATCTCAGGTGTATAGAGGGCAGGAGTCGTCCCTAACAAGTTTTATAATGAAAGAAGCACCGAGCGGCGACTGCGGCGAGGCGCGGGGATGGAGTAGGTACAGTCCATTAGCATGACAATGTGCACGTCGTCCTCGCACTACCACCACACGTACGAGAGCACACACACACACACACACTCGCGTGTACTCACACGCACACGCGCGCCCGTCGTCACATGACGCGTCACTTATCCCGCGCGCTTCACGTGACGTGCGACGCTGTGACGTCACCGCCTGGGTCACACGTCACGCCGATGTTCCCCATGCAGTCAGCATCATTAGCCGCCGTGACACGCACACCTCGGAGAGGAAATACCGGTACTAAGCGCACGAGGCAACTCAGTGTTGTATGAGGATACTATGATCTGTAACTACCTCATGACATACCTATAATGGTAAGGAAAAGTTAACAGCTTGTTTCAAGTTAAAATTCTAAAAGCGTTACTGGAAAATACTATAATTACCAAAGTGAATGTTACTTGCAGACAGAACATTTGCAATATGACAGCTACGATGCTAAATATGGGCCTTGCTAGTCGATGCGAGAATTGTCCAGTTGGTCTCTCTAGTAGTGTAGGTAAGTACGTAAGTACCTACCACTCTTAGTACACTAGAGACGAACTGGGTAATTACATCCACGCCCTATTAGCAATGTTTAAAACCAAGCAAAGTATGTAGATAGAGATTCTGGTATAAGTATAAATGATTATTATCATTATTTTATAAAAATAGAATACTTTATCTATCTTATTTCTATTATCTCTAAAGATTTGATTGTCGGCAGGGCATCAACAGACATAAAAAAATCGTGAGCTTCGCATTTGTGATTAACCTTTATAGACGTTGATCCATAACACTCAACTCAAACGTAGAAACCTAACAAGGTACTCTTCAACTATTGTGGTATGTGACCGAATGTTCAAATACTTTACCTAGTTTTGATTTCTTACTCGTAATTAGTTGAAACAATGCGCGTACCTGGTTACCTGTGTGTAAATCGTCTTATACTTCTTCTTGTTTTAACAGTGTAATCTAGCGACATCAATCATAAGTATTACATGTTATTGGCTGGAAATATGGTTTAGTTAAGCAAAACTAGGAGCTTATTACGATTGTGTCGTATTTTTAGCGTCAGCGGTGTTACGGCGTGACGTGTACAAATGCGCGGAGATTGAGAGACGCGCTGAGAGTGCTCCACACTCGACACTCCACACTTGTGACTTGTGAGAGTTGTGAGAGCGGCGCGCTCGCGACTCTCGCCGCTACTCAAATTAACACGAGTACAGCCGCGAGTACTAGGTACTACTACTAAACGATACGCCGCCGTTTGAGCGAACCTCGCACCTCGCACAAGCATTACTTTGTGTTTAGCTTTTATTTAATAACGTTCGAGGCACGGCGGCGGCGCCTCACGCGTCGATTATGGGGGAGTAAGCACTGCGCCTGTTATTGTTTCATTATCTACTAAATTACGTACTCGATACTACACTACTAAATGTTAAACTTAATAAACACTTAGCGCAGTGGCTGGCCGGGCGCGGTGGGGGCGCGAACCTGTATAAAAACGTAAATTACCCCTAATTTAGTTGAGCGGGAAATTACAACAGAAATTTGGAGCTTTTATCGTAATTGTGTTAGAATTTTATGACGTTATTTAAGTGATGTATAATTAGTATTATATAGTGGACCGACTGGTCGATGCTCACTTTATTACAAGATATGCTTCTTCTCTGTTCCCACGCGGGTTGGGTAGGGTGCGCGCCACTAACAGCACTCGAGCAACTCCGGGTAATAGCACAAGTTGCGCCATTTGCATGTTTTATTCACTATTTGCACCATTTGCTACGTTACTGCAAAAGTACAGAGCAGCGTGGAAAATGCCAGTGTGAGCTGTGGCCGATATCTATTGCGGTATTCCATCGAGTTTACTTTCAATAATTTGAAGCCGATCTTTAATAGGCCTGGCAAATACAATACAACATATTTAGCAAGTACTTAGGTAACATTTTGTTGCGTAGCTTAGCTTATCATATTGTTAGCGTACAGCAAACGCATACCTATTGTTTATGGTAAGCCAACAACATGACAAAAAAATCCGAAGAACAATTATTTGATTCAGTCTTAGTACGGAGTTGAACTCTTAAGTACCTAGTTGCCCTAAGCGCTACCGTGCTTCGGAGGGCACGTAAAGCTGTCGGTCCCGGCTCTTGTCTCAGGATAAGAGTCGTTAGGCCATGTCGGAGGCCTTCGGGCGGCCTAAAAACTCCGACACTAGAGTTGGCCACACACTCACACGAAAAACAAAACAAAAACAAGTTGCCCTAAGCTTTCCAATCTTCATTTCTTTAAAATATAATCTGCTTGTTGTGCTGCGCGAAACAAACAATGTGTTTTGCTTGTTTGTTGGTGAAACTCTTTGCCATGATAATAATAATCGAGAAGTATGTCACGATACTTCGCGATTATAGCGAACAATATCTTAAAGATGTCTCTTGGAGAAGCCCCTTCTGAAAAAAACAAGATTACTTTCTGAAGTTTGAAGCGAAATGACGCTTAAACAAGGTTAACTCAATTTGGTGGCAATTCCTCAGTGAGGGCGCGGGGCGAGCGAGGGCATATTTGGTGCGACGCGCGCGGATTAACTCGATTATCAAAATTCAGAGCGTCGTAATGGTAGTGTAATGTGCTGATGATTTGTGGCGCACTAACCGCCGCCATCACCGTCACGTAGTTAAATTATTTTCATCTTAAAACTTTTGCACGTTATTGTAAGTCAAAGATAATTATTATAAGAAAAATATGTATTGAATGGCAGGAGAATATCCTTACGTTGGACCTAAGTACTTCAAATACGCTTGGTGATGAACACATAGGTAGTCTCATTTCTTATTCCTTGTTAGAGAAGTCAACATTCAAAATACTTGTATACTTTTGATTAATCTATTAATTTCTAAGTAGGATATTATGCACTCAGTGGATGTCAGCACTCAACCCCTAAATGTGACGCTTAGCTCTGTACCATGAACTTAACTATACTTTTAAGAAAATACACTAATGAAGCAAGACGTCGCATCTATGTAATACAGTGAGAACCGGTTGTGATCTGACAATTGTATCAGTGTGCGTGTGTTGGCGCGTGGCGCTACGCAGCAGGAATGTTCAACATTTAATAAAAGCAGTTCGTTGTGTCCATCTCCACGGTCGCTACAGATCGTGGGACCTCTCCCCACGGTGGGAAGCGCCCCCTTCCCCCGCGCCGCTCGACCTCGACCCAACTGCAATTAAATTTTATTGAAACCAATCGAAAGTTAGGCCCATATCGGCCCGGAGAAAAGCTGTCTCGTCGATATACCGCCCGCGCCGCCTTAAAACGTTCGCTAAGTTTCATAACGTCGCGCTGTCATTGTGTGCCGTCAATGAGCCTACACTGCACTTACCTTGGTACCTAATTGTTTGTTGTTCTCGGCTCAGTTATAATAATTCAGACCTTTACTTTGAAAAGATTTTGCTTTAAAATCATTCCGCTTCACATTAAAGGTTTACATTACAAGTAGTAGTAATAAAAGGCATAGAAACGCCTCAAGTCTCATGTAAATATAATAATTATGTAAATTTTATATTGAAACAAGAGGACGCCAGCAGCTACGCCTGCATTTTTTTTAAATTTACCCGTTTTGGCCGATCCCGTGGGAATTTCGGGAAATCCCTTCTTAGTGCGGTCCCATCTCTACGGTCCCCAAGGAACATACATGCCAAATTTCAGCTTCCTGCGCCCAATAGTTTCGGCTGTAGCGTGTCTGTCAGTCAGTCAGTAACGCAAGGATTGTATATATTAAGATTAAACTACAGTTTACGGATTTTATCGCGTTATCTTGGTTTCACTGTTATTACATTTAATAAATATGAATAATTAAAATTTAATAATATATCCATGAAGTATATGCAACAAAACAACCCGTAGAGATCATCTAACCCTAATAATGTATATCAACTTTCTTAATATATACTGGTAGCGCCACCTGTGAGTCATCCTCTGGACTACGTGGCTTTCTCTCAGCGTAGCTTCGTAGCACCGGTATGCGACACAGACGTGCTACGTTAATGCTACGAAACGCGTAGCCCGTGTGTATAAAACAAAGCAATTACAATTTTTGTAAAGAAATAAATACAAGTTCGAGTATTCTAAAAATAACTAAGTAAATATTTTAGGTTTTCATTGACAACTATTATAGTGGAAATTGAAATCTAGATATTTATGTTCAAAGTTAGTGTCTGCAGAATCAAAATAAATTGTGATGTAATATATAAACACTAGATTTGCTATTTTTCAACTCTATATTTGATAATACTGTTCTATATTTTACTGCAGTACCTCTCATTTATGAATAATGTTCGAGCATTGTTTTGTTTTGTATGGATACAAATAGAAGTACCTGTTGTAGTTGTTGAGATACAAGTTGCTCTAAGGAAGACACTGAAAACAGAATATAATTATATTGCATGGTTTAGCGTACAGTACTTTAATCCGTACTAATTTAGCCAGAGTCTTAATGATTACAACGATTAGCGGGTGGTACAGTGTTAACGACATGCCGCGTAAGCGCAGCGGCAACAGTGCGATGACGTCTCGACAGCCAGATGTGGTGCTGTGACGTCACGAGATGCTCTTCAAACAATAACATCTGTTTACACAACTAATTGAACGTGAAATTATTGTAATGTTCCGCGGAGAGGGAACATCAAACGTGCCGCCCCGAGCTCACTCACAATCATGCTTTAATTTATTTTAAAAGATGTACACGTTTGCCTCTCTCCCCCTCACTCCGCACCCCTCACCCTCAGGTCATACGCATCCCCCTCCCTGCTTCCCTTCTCTATGCACCCACGTTCCAAGTAAAACCAAAGATTACAAAGATTTGATTTACTAATTTTATTGTACTTCCAATTACTTTTTACTGAGAAGACTCATTCATCGATCGAAATCTTAAAATGAAAGCAGCAACTAACCTTGATTTTGATTTCGTCAATATACGTAGTTACAAAACAGTACTGTTCAACGTTACAACAATAGAATGATCACGATAATACTTGAAAGAAAAGGAAAACAATATCTTCATGAAAGTTATGCAGCACAGTGAGATTCTTATATACAAGCGCGAACAAGCAACTTAACCGCTCTAAAATACTATATTGTAATCTTCGTTACGGCAGAATAGCAGATTATACTTAGTTCGTCATCGTCAGCTCTGTATATATACTGCCCCACTGCTGGGCACGGGCCTCTTTTTACAATGAGAAGTGTAAAGCCAGGTCCAACACACTGGCCAGATATTATTTGGTGGACTTTTGTTTTTGAAGAACACATGTCGTGAATTCGTACTGCGTACCCGAATACTTCTGCGAAGCAGTCTGTCAGCCATTGATATATCATTTATTTTCACAGTTTATTATAAGTATACTGTTTGTGTGTTACAGGTCCACCGGGCCCGCCTGGCAAGCGCGGCAAAAAGGGCAAGAAAGGAGACCCCGGCGAGCCCGGTCCACCGGTCAGTATCACACACATACACACATACACACACACACACACACACACACACACATCTCACATATGAACATGTGTGCACACACCACACGTCGCTTTAATTCGCTTCTTATTATTTTATGTTCGTTTATTTGCAGGGGTTGACGGGAGCGCCAGGGAAGAATGGATTCCCGGTATATATTTTTGTTTATTTGCCTGTTACATATTATTTTCCGTTTATCTTTTCTGTTGTATATATCTCGTTACCTCTCTAGTTTCTCACTCGACACTTCTCATTGCTGTACTGAGCACTCTGCACGCTCCTCGCTATAATTCAGCCGATGTGTGTAGATGTGCACACGCACATACGTACTTACATCCAACAGTTGAAACTTTTATCCGTACTCAATAAAAATATTGTCACTATATTGAAAACACAAGAATTTTAAGCATTCTATATCGAAACATATCTAGTAGACTCTGATATATGTATGAGGATATTATAGGAATTTAAACTTTCGTGGTCACTATAATTACTTTGTACTGTTCCTACGGGATATATACCACGTACCTTTGTTTTGAGTAACCGATATTTCGGCACTGTTGCAAGCGCCATGTTCACGGATGTACTGAAGTATTGCGGGTGGATGAAAGTTATAAACACGTGAACCGGTCTACCCGCTTCCTTACTCGTTTATTGCGCGCACAACCACTATCACCGTTTTCACTCTCGCACTGTACTCGATCGCGACACACTGTACTCACTACGTCAGCTCGTGATTTAAGTTTTTCCGGTTTATGGGTTTTGCATAGACGTACCACTGGATGCCAGGTATTCGACAGTTGAAACCCATCTTCTCTATTGAAGGTTTTATACTTTTTAATTTCAATAGCTTCTTTAACCATTCTAGGTATATAGTGGCGTTCTGTCGAAAGCACCTGAGGGTTATGTAACTCAATCCAATGGTTCGTACCCGAGTCTAGGAGATGTTGAGCTATTGCCGACTTTTGTGGTTCATTGTTTTTGACTGCCCTGATGTGTTCCTTGATGCGGCAGGAAATGGTGCGATTCGTTTGTCCTATATAAGAACTCCCACAGCTGCAGTCAATTTTGTATACACCCGGCTTTTCCAAGGGGAAACTGTCCTTTGGCGTTCTTATGTACTGTGACAGTTTCTTCAAAGGAGTGAAGATAGTTTTAACAGATACCTTCTCAAGGATATTAGAGACCTTATCTGTCACTCCTTTGACGTACGGTAAGTACGCTGGTTATCGTTCTACCTTGTAGTCGAGGTGTTTTTGAGTGTGTCTAGGTGGTCTGACACGTCCGCTGTACCCGTTCTTTCGTAGAACGTCACTTATGTGTGCAAGTTCTTCATTTAAGTGGTCTTCGTCGCACAAGCTGTATGCTCGGTTGTTAAGTGACGTTATAACTGAGTTCAGTTGACGTGGGTGGTGATGTGAGTCAGCATGTAGATAGCGGTCGGTATGCGTTGTTTTCCTGTGTACAGAGTGGCTAAGCGAACCGTCAGATCGTACACCAACCATCACGTCAAGAGATGCTATTCATGCTTCTGTCCCTTTCTATTTCGTACGTGAAGCACATTTTAGCGTGGATACTATTTAAATGCGCCAAATACTGTTGTACTACCTCTTCATCGCCTTCCAATATACAAAAAATGTCGTCCACGTACCGTTTCCATTAACTTATCTGGTAAAACGTTGACCGTAGCTGCACTCAACATCTTAGAGAGAGGGTTAAACTTTGCTCCAACACCAAGTCATATTCCATATGAAAAAGTGATCGGCACGGTCGAGGAGGTTATTCGGCGAAACAAAATACCCTCTGAAGAGGCGGAAGTATTGCGACAAGATGTCGCAGTCTGTTTACGTCGAGCAAAACTACCAAAACCAAACATAAGCAAGGCTGAACGTGTCGCTTTAAGTGAACTTCGCGAGGACGACAGCCTGACAAAGGAAACGCGACGGTCATCATGGACGTTACGGAGTATAATGACAAAAATGCGTCATTTGTTAAGTGACACTAATACTTATAAAAAAGTAAATTATAACCCAACCGCTAGGTTGAATCGAAGTACCCGGAAAATGATCAAGGAGTGCCAACACGCAATAGTTGAAGATACGGTGACATATTTATTAAGACCCAGAAATGTTACCCCCCCAAAACTATATGGATTGCCAAAAATTCACAAGTCCAACGTTCCGTTACGGCCCATAGTTAGTCAAGTGGATTCTCCAACTTACGAACTGGCTAAACACGTTGCGAAAGTCTTGCAACCTTTAGTAGGTGAAACAGCATCGTACCTGAAAGACTCCCGGCATTTCATAGAGGTCTCACGAGAGAGTAACGTAAGTGATAAAGATGTGATGGTCAGTTTTGACGTAGAATCACTCTTTACAAACGTGCCGATAGCAGATTGCATGGAAGTTATTCGACGTAGGATCGGTGAAGATCGTGTTGCTATGGTATATGCTGACCACAGATATAGATCTACATAGATAACGCAATTATCACGATTTGTATTGAAACCAAGCGTGCCGACTTTTTAATACCTACTGTGACGTTGCCTGTATCACGAAGTCGAAGCGATGCGCGACAGTATCGCTTGTGCGATATTCATCGTCTCCTAATACACAACGTCAGATCAAACGTCCGAAGCAAACGCGGCAACGTAATGTGAATAAAGTTTACTTAACGGTAAAACGGACACGCGGGGACTGAAGTTAGTGGCGACCAACCTCGACGCTTGGTCGGAGTTCAGACACGCGAAGTGCATGCATTTGCGTTATCTATGTAGATCTATGTCTGTGATGCTGACCTTGTACATCATTGCCTGACGACGAATTACTTCATATACAGAGGTGAATACTACCTACAAATCGATGGCGTAGCAATGGGCAGTCCGGTAGCTCCAGTGGTAGCCAACCTATGGATGGAACATTTTGAAAATCAAGCCATTGCTACTGCCCCATCTAGTGTGAAGATTTGGAAACGGTACGTGGACGACATTTTTTGTATATTGGAAGGCGATGAAGAGGTAGTACAACAGTATTTGGCGCATTTAAATAGTATCCACGCTAAAATGTGCTTCACGTACGAAATAGAAAGGGACAGAAGCATGAATGGCATCTCTTGACGTGATGGTTGGTGTACGATCTGACGGTTCGCTTAGCCACTCTGTACACAGGAAAACAACGCATACCGACCGCTATCTACATGCTGACTCACATCACCACCCACGTCAACTGAACTCAGTTATAACGTCACTTAACAACCGAGCATACAGCTTGTGCGACGAAGACCACTTAAATGAAGAACTTGCACACATAAGTGACGTTCTACGAAAGAACGGGTACAGCGGACGTGTCAGACCACCTAGACACACTCAAAAACACCTCGACTACAAGGTAGAACGATAACCAGCGTACTTACCGTACGTCAAAGGAGTGACAGATAAGGTCTCTAATATCCTTGAGAAGGTATCTGTTAAAACTATCTTCACTCCTTTGAAGAAACTGTCACAGTACATAAGAACGCCAAAGGACAGTTTCCCCTTGGAAAAGCCGGGTGTATACAAAATTGACTGCAGCTGTGGGAGTTCTTATATAGGACAAACGAATCGCACCATTTCCTGCCGCATCAAGGAACACATCAGGGCAGTCAAAAACAATGAACCACAAAAGTCGGCAATAGCTCAACATCTCCTAGACTCGGGTACGAACCATTGGATTGAGTTACATAACCCTCAGGTGCTTTCGACAGAACGCCACTATATACCTAGAATGGTTAAAGAAGCTATTGAAATTAAAAAGTATAAAACCTTCAATAGAGAAGATGGGTTTCAACTGTCGAATACCTGGCATCCAGTGGTACGTCTATGCAAAACCCATAAACCGGAAAAACTTAAATCACGAGCTGACGTAGTGAGTACAGTGTGTCGCGATCGAGTACAGTGCGAGAGTGAAAACGGTGATAGTGGTTGTGCGCGCAATAAACGAGTAAGGAAGCGGGTAGACCGGTTCACGTGTTTATAACTTTCATCCACCCGCAATACTTCAGTACATCCGTGAACATGGCGCTTGCAACAGTGCCGAAATATCGGTTACTCAAAACAAAGGTACGTGGTATATATCCCGTAGGAACAGTACAAAGTAAATATGAGGATATTATTGCTATCCGACCAAATGTAACATAAGTTAATATATGTAGATGTCTAATCAAAAGTTTCCAAAGTCTCTCATTATGAACATACTTTTGTCGCTATTAAACGTTGATACAGACTGATTGACTTTGCCAATAATTTATTTCTAATAAACTTCTAGCCATTGGTAAGTAAATTGTTAAGTCATCAATAAAAAAATACATGGGCTGAATGTAGCGTTGGAACCGCGTGACGTGTTCATGTGTACACGTTTACACGTGTATATAGTGAAGACTCGCTAGTGTCGAACTGATCACGAACTACACGCGTGTCACGTTTCAGGGTAGCAAGGGCGAGAAGGGCGAGCGAGGCTTCATGGTAAGACGCGCACGCGCCACAAGCCCCGTAGTGCTGCCTCACAACACCCCTCCCCTCGCCTCGCGGCCCGACCGCTCAAGACCCTCGCCTCGCATTACTAACAGGGAGCCTGGCTCCCTGGTCACAGACCGGCACTGTGTCCCTACCAGCGACGGCAGTAAGCGATTACACGACCAGGGGGCCTGGCGGTACTACGCCTCCAGCCGCGAGTTTGCCTCGATCCACATCTGAGCACTTTCTTCTTTCAGTACGATGCTGATTATCTTACTTATATTTTGCTCGTAGTGGTACGAGAGGCAAGCGCGCGCGAGTGGGTTGATATCGTTTGTTCGGCCGTCCGTGGGTCGGGCCGCGCGGCTCTAATGCCCCCCTTAGCGCCCCTAACTACCGCTAGACTACTAGGTACCTGTAGCTGTCTCTACTGTACATACCTTACTTACTTACTTACTATAAACTCTTAACTATTGATTGGTATCAAAATGCCTTGCAGTTTGTATTGTTATAACCCTAAAAGAAGAGCAAATCTAATTTAGAAGCTAAATAACATTATAGAGAAACTAATAATGCTAGAACTTGCAATAGAATGCAAATGCAGGGCCGTTTGTTGGTATGAATCTGAATACATATTGGAGAGTAGGCATTTGATTGCAAGAGTGTGAGAGGCGTCGGTGTAGTGTACGAAACGCAATACGTGAACACTGTCTGACGCCGCAACTATTAACGCTTCTGGGCCGGGACACGGCCATTGGAGCCCTAAACTGTGTATTTGTTCATTGATATTACGTTTACAACACCTTGATTAAATCCAATCTAGCATCAAGCCATTGACCGAGAAACTTAAAACTTAATTAAAGTGCAGAAGGCTTCATCCAGTGTCCGTGCACCGCGCCGCACTCACACTGTTCCACAGTGGTGTTGGTTTATGTAGACTCATATATAACGTAGAGACAATAATACCGTAGACATACGTACTGTAGGTCCTTGTACAGGTTGCGTCAAAATATGTTTTAGACTGTAGCTGCGAGTCGCTACGCGATACAAAATGTCAATACTATCTGTTTTACTCAACTAAAAATGCACAAACTTGCACTCGACAATGTTTGAGGCTACCTGTACGATTTTCTGTTGTGTACACTGTAACCTTACTTATATACTCTGCTACTACTTTCAGGGACCGATAGGGCTGGATGGACCAAAAGGTGACCCGGTGAGTTATAAACATACTTTAATTGAGCACTAAGTTATATTGGTATAATTTCAATATAGGTACAAAATTTTGATATGCCTTATCAGTAAATACGAGAATGGTATTAAAATTGGCGTGGTGTGCAGGGTCGGCCGGGAGACAAGGGACAGAAGGGCGAGCACGGCAGCCCCGGCTTCGACGTGTTCTCTGCCGTCAAGGTATGTCTTCTCACTACATCATGCGGTAGTAATAATATACGACAACTCATATACCTACCGTCTTCTGATTCGAAACTAAACAGAGCCGATGCTCTGGCAACTTGACAACTGATAAACATACCCAAATGTGTACCCAATAGGGTTCGTTTCAGCCATTCAAAATTATCGGGATCAAACCCCGGTACACTTGTTACTGTGAAAATTATACTACGTGAAGAACACATGACAGTTACTACCTATGCATGTATATAGCGCCCGATATCTAGAGGTAACTAGGAGCCTCAAGTAGAAATAATTTATGGAACCTCAGATTCCAACTCTCGCGATTTAAATTAATGTAAAAGTTATACCGTTGTATGAACGTGGTCGGTTGGTGATTGCAGGGCGTGAAGCGATCGGTGGACAGTTTTAAGATAAGTCCGTACACGAGCGCGGAGATCATAGCCGTGAAGGTACAGCTCGTTCACACAGTTCACTCGCCGCACTAGTCTCCGCTTACGTACTGCGTCTGATTTGTTGCGCTTGTGTGTTAGCTACTGGTCGGTCTGGTGGCACTGGACGCAGCCTTTTCAGATGTAATGTCAGTAAACAAGACACCGCTAGACTTCCACGTACTGAGAAACACTTTTTGGTGACGAATCTCGTTTACACTTACTTGTTTTGGAAGCTAGGACACTCGACTTCAAGCTCAAGACATTACACGTTTATATTGTTGCCACTTTAAATAACAATCACTGGTACACAACGTTATAAATGGAGTACGTAGCGGCGTCGTGTTTACTACCATTATATTACTTTGAATGATCGTCGGTCGTTGTTGTCGTAGTTTAGATTTTTGACGTATTTCGCATAGTTTATTTATTTTTTAATTATATGCTTTCAATGTTTTGTCGATTGTCAAATGTGAAAAGTAACAAATAGTGTGATTGACGTCGTATATCTGATGGTGCTGACGATCGACGCAACATTGTGTGAAGGCACCAGACTCCGCCCTGTGCGTGTGTGTGTCTGGTGCGCGCTGCTCTATGTGTCCGTGTGTGTACGTAGGGGCTGCAGGCGGCCGGACACAACATCTCAGCGCACACCGTCATACAACTCAAGGTGAGTCGCGCTCACACCGGTACACGCCGCACACTGCTGCATAACACACATAAATAACCAATAACATTATATCTAATAACATTGTCCAACATTAGTCAATTAACAATACATTAACGATCGAAAGGTAAGTAGGTATGTTGCTACCATGTACAAGAACTAATAGCTATAACATTTCGAAGGCTTTGTTTGTTTCCTAATGCATAAACATACGACCTCCAGTGAGTATTAACAATTATAGTATATCAAATACATAATTATATTGATGTCAAGCTTACGAGTGCACTTTATAGGTACCTACAGTCATTTCAGTAGGTAGTTTACGTTTACTTGTTATACATGAGGTAGGTACCGTCAACATAGAGAGGCCTCCAATGACACATTAATCAGTGTAGGGGGTTGTCAAGATGTGTGTTGTAATCAGTGTAGGGGGTTGTCAAGATGTGTGTTGTAAGAGATAAATAAAGATTCCAAAAGAAGAAATATATACTTTTACTGGTACCAGGTTACAATATAAATATACTATAAATCTACGACCTAACTGTATGGGAGCGGGAAGACGACTGCTGCGCCGCACTTACACAATATGGTGCCTTGTAAGTATATAATTTGTAGCGTCAGCAGCCGCTACAATCAGAATAAGTCAATCACAAGGCAGGATTTGGGTGCACCTGTGACTTACGACGTCAACAGACCATGTTGTCACTTTAGTAGGTCAGTCAATCATGTCAAACATTCCCAAAGATTGACAATTTTAGTTTATTCAAAATATGGTCAAACTAAAGCCAAGTTAGAGGTACAAAACTCGTTCCAAATACCAATCGAGTAAATTAGATCAATGATAAATGGACAAATTTTTTTTACTTGTATGGCTAGTTTCCAGATTAACTAGCCATACAAGTAAAAAAAAATAGTGATACGTACTTTACAGATATTAAAAAGCTTTGTTTGTGTGGCATGTTTTTAATACTTTGCATGAGCTTTTCTATGTTATTTTAACGTTTTGAATTAAGTAAGTATTCCTTTATTATCCCACAGTAAATAAAATGATAATAATGAGAGCTCACTGGGTACCGCAGCACAAATACTAGACTCTCCACTCCCACATCATTATAATATTAGGTATGTCTGACAACGCGAATGATGGCGTTTGTTTTTAAGGGACAAAGTACTTGTCGTTCGTACACGTACCTATGTGACGAGGACGAACTCTGACGCCCGCTGCTGTGTATCACACACTGAATGTTCTACTTCATATCATAATTATGATCAATACTAATGAATATCATATCGCTGACAAATCCTTCTACTAGTTTATAATGACTGCGACCACATTATATATGTGTAACGTATGATATGCGCACAGGGTGAGCCAGGTGAACCCGGGCCCCCTGGGTCGCCGGGTCCACAGGGCGCCGAGGGTCTGCCAGGACACGAAGGTCGCGCCGGCCCGCCGGGTCCGTCTGGACCGCCGGGGCCCGCCGGCCCCGTGGGGCCGCCCGGCCTCGTCGGACCTCCAGGCGCGCTCGGACCAGCTGGACTCAAGGTAACGCACCACTTTTGCTTTTCACTACAGCAGTTCAATTTTACACCACACGTCCAAGTATGATTCTACTCATCAAAGCATTTATCAAAATGTGATATTATATTATATTTGTAACTTTGCGACAGCGGTCATCGGTCGCATCAACCGACTCACTTTTGGAAGCTTTGACTGAGCGATATCTAAAACGTAAACAGTCGACTTACTTTATAAACACTCTGATAATTAAAAAGTAATAATTATTTTGTGTCAGAAAGACGCAATTTTGTGTCAGTGCAAATAAAAATTAGCAGACAGCCAATAGGTACTATTTTTAAAGGTGGCGTAAGTTTAGTATGTCTCTCATCTATTACACCACATTTGACTGTGATTATACTAGCATCGCACGCACAATCTGCAATATGATGATAAGTATTAACATGTGGTGTGCTGGTGTTTGCAGGGCGACAAGGGAGACAAGGGCGAGCGCGGCTTCACGACGACGCTGAAGGGCGACGCGTTCCCCACCGGCATCATCGAGGGCCCGCCCGGACCGCCCGGCCCGCCCGGTACACTATCCAACTGTCCATGCTACTACTAGCACAACGTAGCGACGTAGCACCGTAGCGTAGTGCCCTAGTGGCGTAGCGTAGCGACGTAGGCATGCTAGTTGTCGTACAGCCCGCTCAAGTAGTGGCCGGAGCTCTTAGCCGATAATCGTCGCAGCGAAAGCTACACCTACGAGCTACAAATGATCAGCACTAATTTCACAGTGACGCTAAACCGCGCACCACACTAAACAGTAATACTATTAACATGAGTAACAATGTTTTTTTGGATCAGCTTTTAATGTGTAGATAGTAAGTGCGGCGTGCGATCTATCGAGTGTGGTGGGTGATGGTGGATGGTCGATGGTCGCACGTCGTGACGCGGGTGTGTTGTGTGAAGGGTCGGCGGGCGCGCGAGGCGAGCGTGGCGAATCGGGCGCGGCTGGCCCGCCCGGCGCGCCCGGGGACAAGGGCGCGCGCGGCAAGCGCGGCAAGCGGGTAAACACCACCACTGCGCTCACACCGCGCCGCTCTGACACACACCAACACAAACCCTCCCCCCACGCATACTACTCGTGCTGTTAGATCGCTCACGGGGACGGGTGACGTTTGGTTTGTCTCAGCGCGGCGTCCGAGCAGCAGCTGCAGCGAGCACGCAGCTTCACGCTACACGCCTGTGCATGCTCGTAGCGACGCTGGCGCTCGGCATGTGCATGGTGCATGGTGCACGGTGCATGACACTCGCTAGACTTAGTCTCACTCCGCGGAAAGTAGTTGTTGTGGTACAAGTGATAACTAACGAGCCCCAGGACTAACGTCGCCGCCTCGCGCTTTGCTGTGCACCGACACCAGGGATAAGGTAAACCGCTTCATTTTATTTGTATCACTCGATGTAGTGTAGTGAGCACATTAATCCTAGTAACAAAAATAACAATAACATACATTTGAAAACAGTTATACAATGCAGTATTTGTTTTTGCCGTATGTGTGGATATGTAGTGACGTGTGTGTTGTGCGCAGGTCGCGGCGGAGAGGTGGGCCCGCGCGGCCCGCCCGGCCTGGACGGAGCGCCCGGCTCGCCCGGCGTGCAGGGCCCGCCCGGGAAACCGGTCAGTACTCTTATTTTAATGCTTCACCTCACTCACAGCATTCAGATCTCATACTCTTGTCAATACCTGCTGTCTCTCGCAATTAATAACAGCATAAAATATGCGTAAGCCCAAATTAAAGGGGACTTACAACTGTCTGTTTAATCCTTAATACCTACAGTTCAACTGGAAGAATGATGCGAGCAAAATATGCATCTTTTATAATGCAAATTGCAAAGTCAAGTTTATAAGCTTGCTTATTCTTAAGCAATACATAAAACAAGCGCCGTCATCTCGGTTGTGCTAGCCATTATCATAGCGCTTGCAACAGTGCTAAATAACGCACATAGTACATATTCTTAAAGACGTAGGTAAACATTTTAGTGACAACGAAAGTTTAATGCTATGTTGTAGTGGAGGAATAGAATGTTCCTCCAAGGGGAGGGAGGATCCTCTGACCAGGCTAGGTGGTCGTGGATTGTACAACAGATAGACATATCACTTGACTTGTTTTCGTCAAATCGTTGGCAACAGATTGTCGCACAGACTTTATACGCATTACGATGTCACGTTCCAGGGAGAGATGGGTCCGAAGGGCGCGAAGGGCGAGTACGGCGACATGGGGTCGCCCGGCATGCTGGGCGCGCCGGGGCTGCCCGGGCCGCCCGGCTACCCCGGCCTCAAGGGCGACAAGGGGGACAAGGGGGACTCGGTGAGTCAACCACGCTACACACTTAGGTACCCACCGGCCTGCCCCCGGCGCACTGAGCAGCCGCTCTGGCCGTTTAGAGTCAGGGAGCGCTAGACCGCCGAGCATTTACACGGTTTTATAGCAGACCTAAAGGATGCCAAAAAGTGTTTGTCTACCAGCGTGCCAATATTAACTAAAATGCGCTGATTCATCGACGGCCCGCCGTTTGGAAGTAGTATCAGAGACTGTTTAGTCTCTCACCAAATTTTCTAGTGAGTGAATATTCTTGTAACTGACGTTCAATAATTGACTGCACGGTTTGGCGTAGTGGTTTAAGCGGCCGCCTCACCGCTTGACACTGCGCCGAGTGTTATGGGTTCGATCCCCACACGAGGCAACACTTTGTGTAATTCACAAATTGTTGTTTCGAGTCTGGGTGTTCATTGTGTCCGTTAGTTGTATGTTTGTAAAGTCCCCCGCGACACAGGATTTACTCCTAATGCGGGAGTTGTCTTAAAAAAAATAAAAAAAACTATGTATATCGATGCTATAGCAACGAGCGTGTCGAGATCGCGCGCTGCCGCTGACGAGTGTTCTGAAAAGACACCTCTTATGTTCACGAACCATCAAGCACAAGAATTTTACGTATATTTAGATATTATGCCGAAAAAATATATTTTCTTGCTCTCTTGCGATCTGATGATTATGTATGATGTGTAACGTTTCGCATTGTTGTGTTGCATGTGCGGCGACCTTTATCAGAAGTACAGGAAGCTGAGGAGAAGACAGGTAACTATCAACTCTGCGCTGTCACAAATAACACTTACTAACAAATTACCTGATTTAGTAACAAAACAATCAATAATACTAACATCGAATTACGACATGTGCGTTGTTTCTTAACCAGCTCCTTGATATACGCTATTCACACAGGTGATAAACTCGCAATATAATATTACCTGCTAAATTGTAAAAAAGTAGCCTATGTCACTCTGTAACCTCCTATTTTGTCATACAATAATCATACGAGTAACATAACATCGCTTCATTGTGACGTGAAGAAAAGACAAAGACACACATTTTTATTTATAATATTATTAGCATGGATGTCAAGGGTATCATTATTTTAGATAGTTTATGTATTTTAAAGTTAACAAAGTAGGTTTGGTTAGGTAGGTTAGGTTTCAGTGAGGTAGTGAGTCCACATCGCGGCGCCATATTCTCGTGAACTGTTAATCTTTATGCCCACTGTTGAACTTGCAGGGAGACGGCACTGGCTACGAGCTCTACGGACATGAAATTGTAAGTACCTTAAGCTTTTCATCAATTTATTATGACAGTTTTCAATCAATAAATAAGCCGCTATTAAATTACATTAAAATACAATAGACATCACCGCGTCGTACGATGTAAGCCGATTTGTTTCAGTGCTTCATGCTTAAACAATTAATAAATAAGAATTATTAGAAACGCAATCAGTTTATTCTCTTTCATATCTACCGTTATTGAACAGATGCTTTAAATCAATAATTAATTAAACTGCATGTTTTTTGTGTATCGACATTGACGAAATTGTTGAAAAAGTTAATTAAAATCACTTTGATGAATTATCAAAATGATAAAAAACTGTTGTTGATTCTGTTGCTATCTCATGTCTTTACTGAGTCACGTAAAAATTATTATCAAGTGGTACAGTGGAAATAATGTTCATTGCTGTTATTATAGATCCTACATATCAATAAATATGTTATACCTCTGGACCGAATATGCTACCTTGAAGCATTACTGATAGTATATTTTAACACTAGCAATATAAAATATGATGTTTATTCCTTTATATTGAGACGGGGGCGCCCCACGTTGGGCGCCACTGAGACGGAGGGTCTCAGGTAGGTTGTCGGGGTTCAATAGAAACACTGCTAGACTGAACAGGTTTTTTATTACGTCTCACTACTGCTTACATACAGTATGACCGACTAGGTGTAAGCACTGGCCTGAAGGCTGGAGTGTAGACTTCTGCCGCTCTTCGACGCTCGCAGGGTAGACTGTTCGTAGGGTCGCCGGTGAGCTGGCCGAAGTGCTCGCTGTGTTGGCAGCTCGGTGCTCGAGGTGTAGGCTGAGTGGAGGCTCAGGCGGGCAGCTGATGTAGGCTGAGCGGCAGGGCCCTGGCGCAGGCTAGTGAAGACAGGCGCCAGTGGCCTGGCTGTAGGAAGCTCGTAGGCAGGAGCTGATGCGTAGGCGGCGGCTGGTAGCAACACGGCGCCAGCAGCTCTAGACCTACGAGTTGCAGCTACAGCAACCCGTAGGGAGAATAGTAGCCCGTAGGGAGAAGGTCAGCCCGCAGGGGCACCCATCTAATATAGTCATAGAACAATGAGTCACAGACTGCCTGTGGTTGGTCTATTACCATATATCGTAATAATATCCAGCGAAGCGCTCTTCGGACTAAGCTGGCTCCACCCACTGCGTTAAGCGCCTGCGATATATTATAACGCAATACGTAGTATTACGTTACAATATATAGAACTTGTTCAAAGGTTATTGTCTAGCATCATCTTGGTGATAACCTGATACCCATGTATTAGAAATAGATATAGAATGTGGAATTCTTTGTTAACATGGTCAAAGGCTTTTGATGCATTATAGACGCAACCATCAATACATTTTTATACAAGGTTTGGTTAAATTATAATAGGTAATATTATATTTCACGACATGTTGTGAAAAGAGAAGTATATTTCACAGGTATAATTTCTTGTTGATGGGTAAGTATTTTCCAATGGAATGGTTATCACTTTATTTTATTAGGCAAAGCTAAGTAGCTTATGATTTTGCGGCCATTTCCGAATCAATTTCTAAGGTTTGAAGCCGTCGTTCATACTTTACTGGTGCTATTCCATACCTGAAATTCATATCAGGCAAGGCGAAGATCGCGCGACTTTGCAGTGTCATGATACGCAATAAGATACGCTCCGACAATGCCTCACCGATTGTCCTAAAATTGCACAGTTGACTGGGTTGCAATCCACACCAGTATCGTATACTTTAACGTACAACCCCTTCTAGAAAAATATGATCGTTTGTTCTAGTCAAGGGCCACGATAGTTGACTCATTGCGTTTTTACGCGCGTAGTTAATAATCAAGATGGCCGCTGCCAAGACGTTCCTTCTCTCATCGGTGTTTACGTCAAATCAAAAAGATCTGCGGATGATCTTCTAGCGATTTTGATAGTGGGTGGTGGAGCGCTTGCTTGCCCAAACTTCCTTAATTAATCACGCAGTAACCTTAACTAGTAGTTCTCTATCCAGCACAACATGACCTGAGCTCAAGTGCCACCCTTACGCAAAAGAATAGATACTATTACTGATGATACGGTTCGAAACCTGCTATTTTCACCTACCATCAGGTTGCGTGAAGTAAACGACAACGCTAGACATTTTGTAATATATGATGTTTGTGTATTTCCAGATGATGGGACCGCCAGGCGCACCGGGCCCCGCGGGGCCCCCCGGCGTGGCGGGCCCGCCCGGTATCAAGGGGGACAAAGGAGAGCCTGGCGTCAGAGGGAAAGCTGTACGTATAGCCTGCCCATACGTGAATAAATCAACATGAATAAAATAAATATGTACTATTCTCAACCAAGTCCAAGGGATATGTCTAACAGAAACTTATGTTTCTGATACATGTAAAATTGAGGTTTACACAAAACCGGCATTCGTTTTTTCTGTCCCTGAGCCACATGTATATACGTTTCAAAGGAAATACATGAAAAAACGATAACGAGTATATTTTTGAAACCAGTATGAGAAGTCTGTGACAGTCCTCCAGAGTGATCCTCCTAGCCTTATGCCAATTGCAACCAAGGGACCGCTTACTAGTCTAACCGGCTTTTACTTCGTATTAGCTATTTCACATAGCGACTGCCTGTCTGACCTCTGCAACCTAAAGGGATAGCAAAATTCTATGGTGAAGACTGGTGTCAGTTTATTCAGAGATACTTTTGACCGATGTCAATCGTGCCTGATTTAGAGAGCACGATTGACATCGGTCAAAAGTACCTGCTATTTATTTAACAAACGTGTTCAAACGAAACGATAGGTAAAATGTTCACAAAGGTTTACAGGCAACAATGTTTATTAATAAACACAAATAAATATTCCAGGGCGAGAAGGGAGAGAAAGGCGACGCCGGCCCGATGGGACTACCGGTCAGTACTCATATTTAATCATCTGTAATTGTGGAAGAAAGCAGTCATTTAAAGCTAGTGAAATGTAAGCCTAGGGAATCGATGCAATAAAAATAAAACCTAAAACAATAAAAAAAAAATATTCGGGCAAGTGCGAGTCTGACTCGCGCACCGAGGGTTCCGTACGCATTTTACCTTATTTGAGGTTGAATTACGCTAGTCCTCTAAATCTGTATGAGTGCCCATACAACTTAGAGGACTATCTTAAATGGAGTCTACTATGTATGTTTGGGGACACCCTTATATTTTCCACTTTTTTATTTTTTGTAATTTTTCCTTTATTTGTGCTGTAAGACCCTGCTTTTGGCTAAATTTCGTGATTCTAGTTCAACGGGAACTACCATATAGGTTTTCGACCCAAAACCTATAGGGTACTTACGGTTGACCTAGAATTGTCAATTTTGGTCAAAACCAAGGTCTTACAGCACAAGTAAAGGAATAATTCCGAAAATTAAATTTTGGTACTTAATTTTGGTACTTACAAGTTTTCGCAAGTTAAATATTTTGACCATATCTTTTTATTGGGTTGACCCAGGACCCTGATTTTCATACACCTAATAGCAACAATAGACCTCAGTATCTGGTATAAATTTCAATTTGCTAGGTCCACCCGTTCCTGAGAAAATCGGTGGTGACACACGGACAGACAGACAGACAGACAGACAGACAGACAGACAGACAGACAGACAGACAGACGGACAAGAAAGTGGTCTTATAAGGGTTCCTTTTTTTACCTTGAGGTACGGAACCCTAATTAACATATACCTAATTCTTCTTATGTGCAGGGGCCGGTGGGATTGCCGGGCGAGCCGGGCCGGACCGGAGACGCGGGGCCCAGGGTAAGTCACCGACTTGTCAAATAATACACAACTAGCGTTACAATTTGAATATAATTAAAACTACATGAGAAAGATTTCACAAACGTACAATACGTACATACACCGCTCTCACTAATTGTTTATGTATTTCATTACTTATTCAATTACTGCATACATCTGGCTCGAAGGACCAAATTTGTCTGGTTCAACAAAATTAAAAACCGAATAAGTGCAATTCGGATTCGCCTAATAAGGGGTTTCGTATAAATAAATAAAAAACCGGACAAGTCCCAGTCAGACTCGCCTACTGAGGGTTCCATATAAATTAAGAGATAGTCGAGAGAGCCTGGAAAAAGCATTAGAGACCTGTGTAAGAAGAGGAACATTTAGAGCATGGTTAGTTACTCTTTCATGTATGAAAAATCTGTTTTCCGGTTTAAATCAGAAGCGTAAACAATCTAGATATTTAATGATAATATATAGAGCTACGGCTTAACTTTCTTGTGCTATAACTTTAGTTTGCGCCGGCTCTGTAATCATGTTGTGTTCAAATTGTAACGTGAGTTGTTGTGACACGCGTCGCTAGATCCGCCCACCACGAGTACTTAAAGATCTCCTAACCAAGTCCACCGCATCTTTGCAATAACAACGTGGCGATCTGTCGTCAACAACTAGTTTTGGTCATTAAGCACCGACTCGCCCGTCCTGGTTTATGTTCATTGAAGCCATCAGCCGTTGGTCGCCACAATACGACACAACACACACCGGGTGACCATGACGCATGTTGTTGTTACAAAGAGCGGCGCCGTAGTCCACGTTAACAATTACTACTAATAACACTGGTTTGTGGGTAGACTTAATTTCTACTAATAATGTGAGACGTGGCTGCGTGGGGGCTGCCAACCTTGGATGTAGAGCGATCAGTACACCGCACACTAAATACTACTCTACAAAACTGACATACTGAGTCGTAGGCAATATTAGCGAGTAGCGGTGCAGTACGGTTGGCAGCTGCGCGTCGGTCACGTGTAGCGTGTGTGCGTACTAACCCGGGCGTGGTGTGGACAGGACAACCGGTGGCCGCCGGACTTCGCGTTCACGTAGTGACGCACGCGGCTGCCGCAGGTGGCGCCGCCGCGCGCCACGCCGCCCCCTCCCCTCCACTGTACATTGTATCATACCTGTAAGTACTGTACATGACTCCACGCCGCTCGCCGTGTCCGCGCCGGCGCCGCTCCGCTCTACGTTCCACTTCCTTGTATAAAGATGACCGCTTCTCTCCGAGCTCGCAGCTGTTCCTCGCCGAGCCGGCTCTGTGCTGTATATAATGTAAACTTGTCAGAATGTGTGACGGTATATTGTAATAGAACACGAGTATCGTCGTAGTCGTTGCGTTCCTCGACCGAAACATGATTCCAGTCATATTTTGTAAGTAATAAAATTATTTATTTGGAATACGATACTAGTGCAGATACTCAGAGTACTATTTTTTAAAACGTATAAGTTGTATATGGTATTAACGTAAAATAATACATAATATGTATAGTTGGCGGTGAACGTCATTGAGTGACAAGAGATCGGGTGCCAAGTACATGTAAGTGTTACCTCAGTACGTAAGCATGCGAGCGCAATACTAGTCTGCGCATGTTGTTAACTAGTGCCGCGCCGCTCACTCGTGTCGGTGCCGCGCCGGTGCTGCGCCGGTACTGCGCCTGAGCCGTGCCGGTGCCGTGCCGTTGCCGTCGCTGCCGCGCCTGCACGAGCGGGCGTCGCCTTCGAGCAAGCGTGTCGTGTATGCCTCTGATACCGAGCGCGTTGCGTACAAACATTTTATCGACACTATCATATCTTCCTATATTATAATGTATTGTAATCGTTTACAAAACTATCACCCAAATTCTTAGTGTAGGCCTAACTGTAACTTAACTATTATACTATGTGAATATAAGGATCGTCACGTTTTATCGTATATGTATGACATAACATTATTATTATTATAATATACGATTAGCGAGCTCGGTGCCTCCGAGCGAGGACACACAGTACGTGTGTGTGTGTGCTCGCTCGCGCGCCCGCCGCCCGCATCAGCGGCTCTCGCTGCGCTCTCCACGCCGCACGCCGTTTAACAACTCGAGTTCAACCTGTCGACTACGACATAGTAGAAGTTGGGCAGCTATGTATGCGAGTGGTAAGGAGAGCGCGACGCGAGACCGCGCGTGTCGGCGAGGGCACGCCGCGCGCCGGCCGCGCCCGCACCCGGTGTGTTACCGTCCCGAACTTAACCGCTTAGTATTACCTACGTTAATGTTGACTCGTGCGTATTAATATATTCCATTCGTGTAACTAATACATTCGCTTAGTGTACCTTTTAACTTAGTCTCTACGCTATTTCACTACTCTATGTACAATATTGTGAAGCGGCCGCACGCTAGTCACGCCGCGAGTCGCAGCTCGCTCCGCGTGTGCTGGCGGACACGACGCGCGTGCGGCGCGCTCGACACTCAGTACAATGTACAAATTATATTATTCTTAACTGTATAGTATGTACGTCTAATTTATTGTGTATAAACACCGACTCATTCTCATACTGTTCTTCGCTAAGCTCACGCGGGCCGTGGTGGTAGCGTGGCGGCGGCGGCACATCAGGCGCCGCTTGTACATATAGCGGGTAAGAGCGCCGGCGCCGTCGCCGTCCCGCCCCGCGCCGCCCTGCACTGAGCCGCTACAAATACAATAACATTTCTCGTCTCTGTATCGTCGTATATCTCGTAAGCGTAACATTAAGAATTTAGTTTTTTTATGAAAATCGAAAGTTGTCATTTGTACCATATATACATCACGAGAGCATAAAATATTGTTGTTTAAAAATTATTTTGAAGAAAATAAATATTTGCATGCTGTGCATTACCGTGTTTTTCTTGTTTCCGCTCCGCCGCACCGCCGCGCGCCGCGTTCTTGCCGCTGTCACACACGTAGCACACGTAGCACACGTGGCGCACATTGGCGTGAAGAGCTCACGGCGGTGCGGCGCCTGTCCTTCTACTTGCCATATTATCTATCCTTCATCTTTCTATCATGTATCTCGTGCATCCTAAAACTTCAGCATACTCTGTTATTTTTAGGTAGCTACAAGCCATTGTTACATATAAAATTGGCTCGCTGCTGGCTAATTGAGTGGAGTACCTTTTTGTGCATGAGGACGATACAAAAAAAACGACAACGCAATATAGAACTCGATTGCAATATGTAACCCATGGACCTTAGTCGTTGATAGACAATGACATTCGTCGCAATAACAAATAGTTCAGACCGCTTTTTATGATCATAAAATATACGAACCAGGTAGTTAGAAAACTATATTTCTTTGATATTTATTACATGCAATTGTAAGCACTGTTTTCGGTCGCAGTTGCTGCTTTTATCGTACAATCATAAGTACTGTTGAGCGGAATAATAGCGTATTAAAAATATTTTTACCTAGAATATTTTCTTTTGTGGAAAGCCATGAGACGGTTAGTCTCATAAAAGTGGTCCAGCCTATAGGTACAAAATAAAATGGATATAGCTATGAGGTATATCTATTTTATAACTTTGAAAAGACTGCATGAATAGTGACTTCTGGTACTACTGGTATATGCTGTGTAATGTTTGACTAAATCAATAAACGGATCGACGAGTTCTTACTCAGGCCAGATATTTACAAATATTAATGTATTCTTCGCCAGTCATATCTTTGAAAATATATTTTATGCATGCACTCAATGCATGTGACTCAGTACAATTTGCTCAAATAATTTATCATCGCGTCCGAGTTATATTTCCTACTAAGTTAGTTAAACTGCTAATGAGGCATTATGTATGAACATTTAACTCATTCATTCAATTAAATTACGATACAAAAAGATCTAAAAATGAAATAATCAAAATAATCAGATGTTATGATGTAAATGAAACTGAGACTTTGAATATTGATCAGAACGTTTAAAAATACCAAGCAGTACCACATCTCTATATTACCAAGCATCGAATTATGTGACACACATCAAAATGTCTACTAAGTCAAAGGGATATTTATGATATATTCGCCAGGAGTACCTGGCGAATATGTCATATATAACAGCAGCCAGCGAGTAAGCTGGTTCGATGGACTTAGTTCAGTTTAAGGCCAAGATCGCTACGTTCGCATATGAAATATTTCTGTCCCCGCATCAAATCGAGTTGTTATAAAAGCTTGAGATTTTTTTCGTTCATTGTAAATACGAGGGGCGATCGAAAAGTTCTCGGCTTAAGGTACTTAGCGATAAGGTATCATCTCGTTACTGATAGCATTACTTGCGGCGCTAATTGATAGCATAAATAACACCCAATTGTTCAATTTGGTTTATTACACTTCATCCCTGGAACAAGCAACGACACTATGTCGACCGAAACTGAAAATTTTAGCAAAAGTGGTCCAGCCTATAGGTACAAAATAAAAAATTTTTAACAAAAAATAACCGCCTCCAAAAATCTGAAAAATGTGTGCAAAATAGCACTAAAAAGTAAAAAATAAATTCCGTTATTTTTACTTCAATTAACTTATAAACATCACCTATTCAACTTAATATTACATACTTATACGAGTTATACGTATCTACCACTTAATTCACATACCTGACACAATACATATTTTTATATGACTAACAAACTAAACTAAATACCTATTACCAGAAATCAGATAAGTATATTATATTTTTGGACTAAGTAAGTACTTAGAAAAAATATTTGTTAGGACTATAATATACAATTATACTTTTTTTGGAGTCGGTGCCAGCTGAGATTAAGAATTAAAGATGTTATTAAGTGCCCGACCCGAACGCAAGCAGGGCAGACGCGTGAGGGTAGACGTAGTTGACGGTTGTCTCCGATATCCATTTTTTCTATGCGCTTGTATGTAGGCAATTCTTGTATTGCAGTGGATTGTGGTTCTTTAGAGTTATTTTACACGAAATCTGTATTCATTGAAATAGGTTTGATTTGGTATTGCTGCATTTTAGTATTGCATCTTTACATAATTCTATTTTTCTTGTTTTTCAAATTTTGAGATCTTTTTGTAAAAACTTCTCAGAATTTGATTTGTACCAAGTATCGCTTTAAGTTCTTGTTTTGGTTGATAGGTAATTTTTTTTTTTTTTTTTTTTTTCGTGTGAGTGTGTGGCCAACTCTGGTGTCGGAGTTTTCAGACCGCCCAAAGGCCTCCGACATGGCCTCACTTCCCCCTAATGGCCCACAAACGGTCACCCATCCAAGTGGCAACCTGTGCAAGCGTTGCTTAACTTTGCCGATCTGTTACGAACGGCAAGCCAAGTCTTGCTATGAGCGCTACATAGGATAGGTAATTGTAAATAGATATTTAGGTAAATTTGTAACTGGGCTGTCGCACCTGTTGCCAGGTTTCGTTGTTTCCTTTATTTGAAAAATAGGTTTTGTTAGATCCTACATTGTGGTATTAATGTAACTTTAGGTACTTACATATATTTTGTGTTATAGAAAACTTCCTAAAATTTGATTTATGTTTGTTGATTTCATTTCTCGTCATTTGTAAATTACTTACAAGTTTAATGAAGTTTTGCTGAATTATCGTATCAATGCAGCTTTTCATATATTTTGTACATTATCAAGAAATTAAAAAACTAAACTAAAACTAAAACGCTTGGCTGGCACCGACTCCAAAAAAAGTATAATTGTATATTATAGTCCTAACAAATATTTTTTCTAAGTACTTACTTAGTCCAAAAATATAATATACTTATCTGATTTCTGGTAATAGGTATTTAGTTTAGTTTGTTAGTCATATAAAAATATGTATTGTGTCAGGTATGTGAATTAAGTGGTAGATACGTATAACTCGTATAAGTATGTAATATTAAGTTGAATAGGTGATGTTTATAAGTTAATTGAAGTAAAAATAACGGAATTTATTTTTTACTTTTTAGTGCTATTTTGCACACATTTTTCAGATTTTTGGAGGCGGTTATTTTTTGTTAAAAATTTTTTATTTCTTGTTTTTTAGTGAATTTTCCTTTCTGCACTTATCTGATTTATCGAAATTAAAGATGGGTAGACCTACTAAACGCGCAGCCCATATGAGACACCGCCGTTTAAATGAAACTATATATATTTTTTTATTGCTGCTAGTGGCAGACGAGCGAACGGCCCATCTGATGGTAAACGGTAACCACTGCTCATGGACTTCGCTAATGTCAGGGTATACACAGCAAAGCCGCTGCCTACTGTGAAAGTTATGCTTTCTTTAAACCTCGTTTGAAGAAGGACAAGTCATAGCGCTCGGGAAACACCGCAGCAGGTAGTTCATTCCAGAGCTTACACGTACATGGTAGAAAAGATCGCTGGAAGCGCACCGTACTAGATGAGAACGCTTCCAGGTAGTACGGGTGAACTCTACTGCGTCGGCGAGTGGTACGTTGGTAGAAGGGTGACCCTGGTACCAAACTAAACAATTCTTCGGAGCACTCCCCGTGTAAGAGTCGGTAAAATACGCAGAGAAAACTAAAGTCTCTCCGCTGCTCCAGCGACTCTAGTCTAGCCGTGAGATCATCGACGATTCGAACAGCTCGTCTCTGTAGGGAGTCAAGTGCATCAAGCTGATATTTTGGCGCTCCGGCCCAGAGATGTGAGCAGTACTCCACAACTAGCGAAGAAATGGAGAAACGTTTATCTCAAAGTGGGGAATCTCGGTCCAAGGCTATTTCAAGAGAAAGTAGTGAACTGCGTGAAAAGAGGTTATCACAAATGCGGGCTATCACAAAAATATTAAATCGTGTAAACACTGAAAAACGTACTCATCGTCTGCTCTTTGAATTAAACCGTACTACTATTAGTTATTCTGTGATTTAAAATCAAAGTTATTATATGTACAAGCTAGCAGTTGGCAGCTTCGCTCGCGCGTAATGACGGACTTTCCATATAAAAATACAACCCCTATTTCCAGAAATGAGTAAATACATGATCAGTTATTTCTAATCAGAAGCTAGTTTATGAAATTTCATTTCGCATAAAAACTTTCAACCCCTATTTCAACGGTAGATTTTAGAAATCGCTAAAACACGTACTTATTTGTTTTATTTCTAACCAGAAGCTTGCACACAAAAGTACACGCTATCTTTTTAAAAATGACGGGCCTCCCATATAAACTTTCTACACCTATTCAACCCTCTTAGTTGTTAGATTTGAAAAAAATCTAGGTAAATTGCGTGTTTATTTTTTCTAACCAAAAATACTTATGTATAAAAATCCTTCCTTAGTGGGTGCTTACGTGATAATATGCATCGACTGTCAAAATTTCAAGTCTCAAGCCCCTGTGGATTTGGCTCTGCGTTCATGAATCAGTCAGCCCAAGCAATTTTATATATGTACTAGAGGCCGCAAGCAGCTGCGCCTGCATTTCTTTTTTAATTTACCCGTTTTGGCCGATCCCGTGGGAATTTCGCGAAATGCCCCCTTAGTGCACCCCTACGATCCACAAGGAACATACATGCCAAATTTCAGCTTCCTGCACCCAATCGTATTGGCTGTAGTGTGTCTGTCAGTCAGTCAGTAACGCAAGGATTTTATATATTATGATGATGATATAGATTTACTCTCCAACCTTTCTTCCTCCCGGTTTCATCAATACCTGGTAATGAAGCCCGAAATAGGTCGGTTGATTGCGACTATTCTAGTGTCCACTGATGAAAAGTCACAGTAAATGCTTAATTTCGTTTACTTGGATGACTTAGTGTTTTGAGTTTTTAATGAAACTATTGGATTTATTTTGATAAAATTTGAGTTTTTAATGAAACTATTGAATTGATTTTGATAAAATTTAAATGGGACCCACCTGAAAGTATATGCTTTCAAACAAAAAAAGAATTTTGGAAATCGGTCGATAAATAACGGAGTTATGAGGTAACAAACATAAAAAAAAAAAAAAAAAAAACATACAACCGAATTGAGAACCTCCTCCTCATTTTGGAGTCGGTTAATAAAATGGATATAGCTATGAGGTATATCTATTTTATAACTTTGAAAAGACTGCATGAATAGTGACTTCTGGTACTACTGGTATATGCTGTGTAATGTTTGACTAAATCAATAAACGGATCGACGAGTTCTTACTCAGGCCAGATATTTACAAATATTAATGTATTCTTCGCCAGTCATATCTTTGAAAATATATTTTATGCATGCACTCAATGCATGTGACTCAGTACAATTTGCTCAAATAATTTATCATCGCGTCCGAGTTATATTTCCTACTAAGTTAGTTAAACTGCTAATGAGGCATTATGTATGAACATTTAACTCATTCATTCAATTAAATTACGATACAAAAAGATCTAAAAATGAAATAATCAAAATAATCAGATGTTATGATGTAAATGAAACTGAGACTTTGAATATTGATCAGAACGTTTAAAAATACCAAGCAGTACCACATCTCTATATTACCAAGCATCGAATTATGTGACACACATCAAAATGTCTACTGAGTCAAAGGGATATTTATGATAAATGAAAATTTTAGCAATTTTGAGCACCGCGCAGTAATTAAATTTCTTGTAAAAAAAGGAAAATAGCCGAAAGACATTTTTCAAGAAATGTCATGTTTTTTCAGGATTCAAAGCCATCATATATCAAGGTAAAAAAGTGGCCTCGACTTTTCTCATGAAAGAAGAGAGAGCTGTCAAGACGAACCCCGCCCAGGCTGTGACAGTAGTCACCGAAGAAGTGGGGAGTCGTTGGCTATCAGCCTTGACATCTCCAAAGCCTTCGATAGAGTCTGGCATCGTGCGCTTCTTTCCAAGCTTCCAGCTTACGGCTTGCCACCTCGATTGTGCAACTGGGTTGCTAGCTTCCTGCATGAACGACGTATTCGAGTTATTTGCGAAGGTCAAAATTCAAAGTTTATGCAGGTAAATGCTGGTGTGCACCAGGGATCCGTCTTATCGCCCACACTTTTTCTTCTGCATATCAATGATATGCTCACTTTTGGGAGCATACATTGCTATGCAGATGACAGTACCGTGCATGGGCGGTATCTCGGCCATCCTGCGGCTTAGCAGGCCGACATTGAGGAAAATAGGCGAAACCTTGTCGCTGAGCTTGACCAGGTTTTGAACAGCATCTCGAATTGGTGTACTGAAAACATGGTCAAGTTCAACGCCAAGAAGACACAGGTGTGCGCATTTTCAGCAAAGTTATCTCCATTCCTTCCCCAACCTTCTCTTCTGGACACTCCACTACCGATACAGGACAGTCTAAATATACTTGGTATGGACATACGCCGCAATCTCAACCAGAGAAACTACATCGAGGGTGTGATTAAATCGGCATCTCGAAAACTCGGAGTCCTGAACAGAGTGAGGAGGTTTTTCACGCCGGAGCAGCTGTGTCTATTATACAAGACTCAGGTTCGCTCCTGCGTGGAATACTGCTCTCATCTCTGGAACGGCTCCGCTCAGTACCTGCTAGATGCCCTTGATAGGTTGCAGCGGCGTGCTGTCCGTATCATAGGTGACCTAGAGGCTACTAAGACCCTTGAATCTCTGCAATTACGCAGGGACGTAGCCTCAATGGCTGTCTTTTACCGATTGTATCACGGTGAGTGTTCAGAAGAACTCTTTCAACTCATCCCACCCTCTCCTTTCCTATCCCGAACAACACGTGCCGGGTTAAAGTGCCACGCTTACACAGTTGAGCAGATACCGTCACGTACGAAAAGGTTCAGTACATCTTAGTTTCGCCGTACCATAAAGATATGGACCTCACTGCCAGCTCACGTGTTTCCTTCCTCCCTTGATCCTGGGTCCTTTAAACGGGGCGTGAAAAAGCATCTCTCAAGGCCGTCAAAGTGAGGGCCGTCATGTCACATTGCTTAACCAGAAATTGGGGATGGTGGCCTTCCCAATAGGACTTCACTGTCAGCTTACCATCAGGCAGCGTGAAGTCAATTTGATAGGTTCTTTTTAATAAAAAAATTAAAAAAAAATGTTCAAAGTTGAAAGAACTGTATTGGCCGATCAAAGACTAAAATTGTGGTAGATCGCTGAAGATTTAAACATAAGAAAAGAGCAAATCGGAGAAATTGTACATCAGATTATACATATGTAAAAATTTTTGGGGTTGTGTCAGGACGAAATTTGTAACCGCATTGTAACAGCAGACAAAACCTGGATTCGACGGTATGATCCGGCGACCAAACAAGAGTCTATGCAGTGAATAAAAAGGAGAAAGACCACCAAAGATGTTTAAAGTGGAAAAGTTGGATCAGTTACGTGAAGCAGACAAACAGAAGAGACGTGGCAAGTTGACGCGAGGAGTGTTATTTCTGCAAGGCAACGCACTTGTTCACACCGCTCGCGTTACGAGGAATGCCTTATAATCCACTGGGTTCGCAGAAATTGATCATCCCCCTTACAGTCCGAACCTGACTCCCAGTGACTTTTTCCAAAATTGAAAAAGGAGTTACGGGAGCGAAGATTTTCGGATCACAATGAAATGAAGTCGGCCGTGGGGAGACATTTTCAAGAGAAATCTTTAGAATGATATTTCAATGGATTAACGGAAGGAAAATTGTAAATCACTTGAGGGGGATTATATGGAAAAATAAAAATTAAAACCTATACATAATTTTCTGTCGTTAAGTACCTTGCCGAGAACTTTTCAATCGCCCCTCGTACTTAATGTATTTTAATCGGATGTAGAAAACAATAATTATTATAAATCATGTCAATTTTTACTGTGACCTTTAAGAATAAGTCGTTAAAATCACGTAATCGTGATCAGAATAAATAATATTTCATTTATGGCAATTTCTGAATTGATTGATAATGATGATGCCAGTTTTGATGTGTGCATATATTTTTATTTTAATAAAGATACACCACTAGCTTTTTACAAACTTTGAAGCAAGCTAGTGTTGCACCTTCTTTATGCCAAATAGTTTACCTACTTTTGTCGGCAAATCGCAAACTGAATGAGCACGTAGTGGTGGCACCACACGTCACGTTCACGCTACTGCGCCGCGCGCTACCGACACACACAGTAGTGCCATGTAGTGCGGAGTGCAGTGGCGCGAGCGTGCGGCGTGCGGCCGCAGCTTACGTGTACATTGTTCCGCAGGGCCCGCCGGGACTCGACGGCATGAAGGTCAGTTCTACAATCACTCACGATATTCACAAGCTCTCTCACAACTCTCTTCCGCACTAACATATCTTTGTGTAAAAGAACCTGCAACACACTGATGATATTAGCAAAAGCACAAATTAATTATTGGCCCATGAAGGTGATCAGCGCCGTTACAGTAAACCAGAAAATTGGAGATACATCCCGTATCCGGTGGATGAGACATCTAAAAAAATATAATTGCGTCCTAAAATTGCATTCAAATGGCACCTCACATGTAACTTTTCAATGGACTATAAATAATAGGGCTATAATGATGTTGTGCGGATAAGAAAAAGGTTTTAATAATGGTTTAAATATTACAGAGTGGCCAATAACTGTCCTAGTGATACGAAACAATATCATAATACTGTGGCAAATGAAAGTTACAAATCTTACATTTGTTACACACAATTCAGCATTTATGGTAGGTATTTGATTTTAGAACGGGCGTGTACAAAGCGCAAAACCCTTTGGACAATCCTTTCTCATGGGAGACTTTTAGTCGTAACCCTACGGTTACGTGTATGTTTCTAAAAGTGGCTTGTTCTACAACAAGCCAAGTTTAGAACCATATCAACGTACAGTGTAATCAGTTACTGGTCACCCTGGACGAAACCGCGGCGTGGTGAGACTGCCCGGTGGAGTTGTGTTTAATATAACGGCGGTGCCGACTGACGCGCATGTGTGCTGCAGGGCGCGCAGGGCGAGCCGGGCTCCAAGGGCGAGCGAGGCGATCCCGGACTGCCAGTATGTCGCACTTACTTACTTTACTTGCTATACCATTCTGTTTGCCCGCGGCTCTCAACTGCGCACTAATGCTCATTCACATCCGTTTCAGGGTACCGATGGCATTCCGGGACAAGAGGTTAGTTGCGTTTTCGGTCAACTTGATATGATATTATGCACTCATCACGAGTTAAACTGTAACGGTATTTTTCACTCGCTAGGGTCCCAAGGGTGACAAGGGCTACAAGGGAGAACCTGTAAGTGCCGGAGCGTCCGCAGCCACACGCACTCTGTCCATCTGTCGCCCCGTCGGTGGAGCCGACGCATGCGCCCGCCTACACCATAACACGCTTCCCTTAACGCATGCTTATTAACCGTGGTTCAGTTACACTATAGTGCTATGATAACCAGTATATTATCAGATAAATACACATGTATGTATGTGTATTCTTTCACTGTTATATGTTATAAGTGTATGCTCGAATATAGCTACGTGTTATGGTGCGCCATGTCTTCGCGGCCGCGGGGGTGTGGTGCGCGAGCGATGTTAATATCTCAGTGTGCGCGCACTTCGCAGGGTCCGGTGGGCAAGCGCGGGCGCAAAGGTGACAAGGGGGACAAGGGCGAGCAGGGCGTGCCCGGCCTCGACGCGCCCTGTCCGCTCGGGCCCGACGGCCTGCCGCTGCCCGGCTGCGGCTGGAGACCCACTAAGGTGCGTGCGTGCAACAAGCGGCGCTCTGACGCTCGGTGGTAGATGGTGTGGCTAACCCAGCGCTTACCACTAACCGTAGAGCTAGTAGTGTGAGTCGTGTGGTGCGCAGGAATCGGTGCCGGTGATGGGGCGCGGCGCGAGCGCAGGCGGCGCCTCGGCCGAGGCGGCGCCCGACGAGTCGGAGGAGGAGGGCGAGGCAGAGGCGGGCGACGAGTACGAGGCGGGCGACGAGCTGGACGCGCCGCGCGACTACGACGACTACACCGACAACGCGCACCACTCGCGCCACCACGACTGACCGCCTCACCCCCTCACCCCCCCACCCCCCACCCCTCACCACGCGCACACACCACCACACACCCTCTGCTCCCACTATCCTAGTCCGCCGCCACTCACGCTTTTCCTAACATTTATTCTTTCCTTCTGTTTTCTCGTGATGTAGCTAACCTATTATAAAATTGTTGATATATTAGTCACACAATTGTACGTGACACAATATGGTAAGTTGTACCAGATTCTGTCACGTATGACTGCGTGACAGGCGGTGCTAAGCTGTCCGCGTTACCGATCCGACTCCGCTCCCCTCTCCTCGAGCCTCGCTAACTACTCTACTAACAGCGGAGCCGGTGCCACCGCTTCATGCTGGAAGCAGTATGCGTGAGTGACACTAACATTTTGTTCGCACGCTTATACTAAACTTGATTAAGAACTACGTTTGGTTTTTTTACGTAGTTAGTTCTAAACACCAAATAAGTTGTAAAATCAACAGGTCAAAATGGCTTGCTATTTTTTTGGTAAGGTGTGTGTTGAACTGTGTTAAATATGTGTAGGAGGCCGTGCTGCAGTGGGTGCGGCGGCGACCTGACGTCGACAACGATCTGCCGCCGCTGTGAGCGCCCCCCTCCCCCCCGATCTCGTAACTGTGACAACAGGAGCCCAACATTTCCTCCTACAACGACAGCAAGAGGGTGACTTCAATCGTAACTTAAGTGATGGACTAATTAGACCAGTATGATAGTTGGATGTTGGTTAAACGACGAGTGCTGTATGCGAAGTCCCTATACTAGTTTCGACGATAAAGTCAGTCAGTACAGCTATCAATTACAGCTGGCCGACCATTTACTGACTGTATTGTTAGAGTGGAAAGGCGAATCGACTAGAACCACACGTGGTTTCACCATCATAGCAGACGGTACACACCTATATTATATTGAATTGGAACACGCGATCTTATTAAATCCAAACTGAAATGTAGAGATCCTGAAACGTTTCATTAATAGACAAGTGTGTCTATCCCCGCATACGTGTGTGACGATGTTGTCTTTCCACTTCAACATTAAAAATATTTAGGTGTAAGAGAGTATATTATGTCGTCACGTCAAAGCTGAAGCAATGGCGACAGGTGAGGCACGACAGGCACGTGGGTCACGTGTGTCTGCCGCGTGCGTCACGTTCACGTGAGGCACGCGTGTCTGCCGCGTGAGGCACGCGAGTCTGCCGCGTGCGTCACCTGAGCCCCGCCATGCGCCACCGGCGACACGCTCGGCTCGACGCCACAGGGTCACAAGTATGAATGTTGGTGCGATGTGTGTTGTATTGTTGTGTCGTGTGCTGTGTATCGCGCAGTGAGCCCGCGCTCGCTGCCTTCTTGTATAGAGATGTACATAATATTAGTTAGGGGATAAAATATGATAACTGTAAGCCGCTTGTAGCTGTTACGTGACACGTGATCGTTAGGTAAATTCTATTTATTTGTTACATTATTTAATATAACGTTAGCTTGGTAGCCTCTCGTTCCAGTCCATTTCGTCGATATATACATGTAGTACAAAATATATTAAAATATGTAAAATTTAGTTAAATTAGTTGGTTATTAAACTATGACTACTTAATTTATATTTCGTTAAGAATATTATTTCGTTTCGAGGTAATAAAATTAAGCTGCTTAGTGTTTGCCATCAGAACACTCGCACACGTGCGCACGCGCGCAGTGCGTAAATAAATAATATACGCGATCAGCGTGCAAGCGCAATAAGCTCGTGACTCAAATAAAAGAAACAATGAGAAAAAGGAATGTGAGCGCGCTACGCACGCTCGTATCTGTTAGACTCCGAAGCGTTAGGCGTAGATAACGTCGCTATCATATCGAGATAATATCATATAATATTGTGTATTACATATCAATATTTTCAATGAAATTACCACTAGTTTATGAATAATTAAGTGCTCGTTAGTTATAATTTCATCTGTAAATATTCACATTAAGCTCACAATTACTCCCAAATCAAGATTTTTAACAATTAGGTCCAGTCTCGTCATCCAAACAAAATATATAATCAAATTAAATTATTTGATGCCGTTATTTTTTTTTAAATATTTATTGAAGGGTGGTGAGACTGGTCCTTGATATACCTAGCGCAGTAAGTATAATGTCATAGTAATTGTGTGCGCTGTAGGTACAAAGCGCTTGTGCCAATACGCGCCTCTGTCAAGTCACACACCTTAAATCTAGAGACATACACATACATACATATCGGCACGCCTTTTATCCCCGAAGGGGTAGGCAGAGGTGTATTTCTACACCCACTTTTCGTCAGATATACTTTAGTCCCACGTAATAAGGGGCGAGCCTATTGCCGTACCGGGCACATTTCCAGACTCCGTGCTGCTACTGAGAATTTCGTGACAGAAAAACCCAATAACACTGCCCGGCCCAGGAATCGAACCCGGGACCTCCCGATCCCACGCGCACATTTATGCCGCGAGACCAACGAGGCAGTCGTATAGGGTTTTATGTCGAGTTTTCCGTCACTATGCAAAGATGGTATTTGCATCGTGTTATCCCTTAGTCGCCTCTTACGACACCCACGGCAAGATAGGGGGTGGTGACATTTGTATTCTATGCCGTCAACCACACGGCGAAACAATCTAGAGACAGTCTTGCCTTTACCTAAACTTTGAAGACAATCAGTCTATAATACAGACAATCGATATTCACGAAGGAATCTTTGTGTTTCCCGTTGTGCTGGCGGTGCTACTGAGGTTTCAAAATTAATTAAATTACCAAACCTTAAATTATGACATCTATCGTCAAACTGCACAGATTAGCATCCGTTACACTCCTTAAGCAGAAATAGATGAGAAGTGAAATAAAAAAATGAACTAAACACACCTACAAGCTCTTAGTGTTGTTGCTGAGCTGAGTTGAACGCAAGTCGGTGTGCTCTGTAGATGTCAGGTGTGGACTGACGTCGCGCGTCGCTCTCTTTAGATTATAACGCTAGTGTTACCTCTGCTTAGTTCTACATAAGTGTTCTGTGAAGACATATTGATTATATTGCCTTTTTAGACAATATCTTTGCTCTGAGATCTATTTTTAATACGTATACATACAGTACAATTTTAATATCTTTTTCAACAGCCAAAAGCCTTGTTAAGTTTGTCTGCACTTTATGGCGAATGTTGTTTGTCACTCACGTTTAAAGGCGATGCTCTCTTTTGATAATTCTTCCTGTGTAGTCGAGTAAGTACCTATGTTTCACGATCTTGTTGTATTCAGGAGGTACGGGCTGAGTTCCTGTGTCTATGAGAAGAGCTATTATATTTTATGTGTTCAATTACTTTTGAAGTATTGCTTTTATGCATCCTTTGTATAATAACAGTGCTGATTAAATTCTTAGGTTTATCAATTAACGTATCAAACACAAAAAAAAAAATGGTAAAAAAACTAAATTAACAAGGTATTAGTTAAGAAATCGATTACGAAACAAATCAATATTTTTTGTCAGAGAAAGAGTAGCTACGTGTGCCACGTGTGGAACATGAATCAAGTGTGAAATAAAAACGCTTTTGTTTAAAAAAGACTGCATTGTTAGGTATAATATACCATTACTTGTCCTGACTGGCAGACTTCTACAGAATTTGCATTTATATTTCAACAAAATGAGAGTAAACTATGGTAAAACGCTGTTGCCATCTCAAAATAAACAAATAACAAGGAGCTCAACATTAGTACCTATTTGATTTAGTTGTAGGTACATGTTATATTATTGGACATTCTGTATTCTATAAAGGGATTATGATAAGTACGACCTAAGAGTATGCACAAATCTTTTGTACATTTTATACATATAAGTAAACATAAATGAAATTTATTTTGTATAATACTCTACCTACTTATAATAATTAACAAACGATAACGTAGACTGAGATTGAAGCAGTGTTGTCGGTCGCAGCGAGGACTACTGCGCAATACTACACATATTCGATATAAATTATGATGATATACCAGTATCAATGATGTATTATATTACCTATGTTCTGTCATCAGATGTCTACAATGTGGAACTGCGTTACAAATACAATAAAACTTATGTATAAATGATAAATACCGTGTTTCATTTCTGCACTCTCATAGGTACACACCAGCGGTATCCTACGGCTTCGCTCGCATGCCTGAAGAGACGTTAGCACCGTCCGGTCCGGTCCTTATTTATTAGTCGAATAGGTATTTCTGAGGTGCCGTGCCTAGGGTACTTGTAAAGTACCCGACACTTCAGGTAACTAATATATCTAGTATTTACCTGACGTGTTATAAATGTAATTCCATATCGGTCTGTAGTAAATATGAAAGCTGAATAAGCTGAAATAACAGCCGCAAGAAGTTGTTTAATTCCACTTCCCTTATCATCAATCAATCCATAAATCATCTTTTTGGGACTCGTGGAGTTTTTCTTGAAGTAACATTTCGAAAGGACGTGTAGGTACATTCATTTTTAACAGGAAGCATTATTGTATTGCCGGACAATTTATTTTTATTTTATTTTATTTATTGAGCTAACTAATATGTTTAATCATAAAAATATAATGAAATTAAGTCTTAAAATTGAGGTTTTCCATTAAAGAATAAACTATAGTATTAAATGTAGAAGGATTAGTATACTCAGTACTGGTCATTAAAAACTGACGAACTGCGCAAATGGTTTTGCAGGCAGGCGACCAGTGGTTGTTGGATTGAGGCATATACGGCGTCTTTAGTACGTAAGTCTACGCATATGAAAGCTAATACAATATCTTATGACTACTAAGATAATATGCATTAACGAGACATCTATGTGCAAGGCATTGTCTGCAAATAATGCAATGATAACTCTCTATTACATTAGTTGACAACAGGATTAAGATGTCGCATACCTACAAATAATTTTGAATGTCTTTGGAATCATCCAAGGACGTTAACTACGATACTTTTGGCAGATCCATCAATTTGCTGAGAAATATGGGGTGTTTGAAATATAAATATTATTTATGATAAGTTAAATCGATTATATCGGTTTAGTCACGTTTAGTTTAGTCTATTGTAAATTTTGACTATGGTCACACTATGAACTGTCAATCCATGCGTTCATTGTCGGTTTCCCGGTAAAAAATCCACGTTTTGCTTTGGAATCCGCTTGAATGCCGCTTCTTTGATCTATAACCGACACCGGTACATTGTGATAAAAGTCAAACTTGTGAACTATTGAACATTTGTAACATATTGAACATTGTAAAACTGTGTGAATCCGTCAACGTGCATCGTGTTCTGAAGAAGGACGCCGAACTGGACCCTCGAGTAGTGGTATTTATAACGATTTGTTTGTTATTTTTGCCAAAATTATAAGTCTAATATAGGTCCACTCAAGAGCATAAGTGAAGATTTGGTAAGTAAATTAATATTGATAGTTGTAATTCACTGTGCAACGCAGTGCATTGTGTCTAGATCCTTGCCTTGTCGTCGTAAGGTAGATGTATTACAACTTCCACTGCGTACTCTGAACAATTTCCTGCCTGCCTACGGCAACTCTAGACATGGGGCATTTATCCAAAGTGAGTAAAAACCACAAGGCATAGTCCTCTCCTAACTTGTGCCATAGGTATAGCGTTGTGAGTCAATAGGAGGATTAGACCTCCTATACCTCGCTGACCACACGGGTTCATAAAGTGTTTGATGTAGAGGTTTCCGTCTTTTTGCAAAGACGCTATTGGCTTCGTGTATTTGATTTAGTCGGCCTCTTACGACATCCACGATGTCGGTGTCAGTTAGTCACCGTTTCAAATTCAAATTCATTTATTCATATAGGTTACAAAACTTTGTTTTCTTAATGACACACGGAGAGATAAATCTATCTATATCGTCACGCCGGCCTCTCATTGGGGTAGGCAGAGACTAAGCAACGCCACATGCTTTAGTTCAAACAGACCTCGTCATGCATGTGCGTCGGTTATGGGTACTTTTAATTTGGCCCTTTTTCAGTGGGTACGTCACCTATTTGGTCGGCGGACGTCCGTCTTGGGCGTCCCCTACCGACATTTCTATTCATTCTCATACGATACAGTTAGATTATGTAAAACCTCTACTACACCTTATCCGATGCGAGACAATCTTATGAAAGTTTACGTGTCTTTGAAACTCATATTTTCGAAATCACTTAACGCTATCCAGTTGATTAATAATTTATGTTTATTTTTTCACATAATTATACACGGCGCAGGCCATCATCAGGGTGGAAAGAGTGGTATACCTTTACATCATCGACACATACGTATGTGGCACTTGTAGAACTTGATACGGTTTCATATGGTTTCATACAAAATAATTTAGCCGATTAGCGGATCTTAATCGCGTGAAATTAACTATTTGATTCCGATGTGTCGATCGGTGCAAGACGATCGTACTGTCTGTATTAGATCTTAACTGTAGATTCGTTAACTATATCAGTGTAGGTAGGTAATAAAATTATATCCAGGCCTAGCCTAGGGTACTTGGAGTAAGCAGATCAATCATCTCCTGAGTAAGACTATATTCTGAGCCTCTAGTGTTAGGGCAGAGGTCATTAATAATTGCAGGGGGTAGGTATACGAAGATTGTCCGTGTGGTGACGGATTAAGAATAGGTACGGAATGTCACCACCCCGTATCATCCCATGGGTGTCGTAAGAGCCGACAAAGGGAGCATATTATGCAGAGAACAGCACTGTAAGAGAAGGAATACTTGATACAAACCCTATACCAACCCGTTTGGCCAGCGTGGTATAGTAGGCCAATTCCTCCTTTCAAAGGAGAGGCCTAGTCCAGCAGTGGACTGTCAAAGTCTGATGATGATGATGATACGAAGATGTGTGTGTAAAAATAGAAAGATACGAATATACCGCAATACCACAAACTAATTACAAAAAACTTCTCAACTACGACCTTACTGTATGGGTGCGGGGAGACGACCGCGCTGCGCTTACACAATATTGCGCATTTGCGCCTTGTATATAATTGGTAGCGTCAAGCAGCCGCTACAACATTTCCCTTGTTTAGTAATAACTGACGGCTCGACGGGTTTTTAACTAAACACAGCTGGTGCAAACCTATGCTAGTCACAGAATGTCAGGCTAGATAAGTATATACTAGGATCTCCCGGGCAATTTAAAAATTGGCTATTCAAACTATTTCAAGACGGTCGCGTTTTTCCCCAATCAATGACAACTGTAAGAGTGTACCATACCAACGCTTGTTCGACTCGCTTGTGCGTCTGTTTTTTAGGGTTCCGTACCTAAAAGGTAAAAATCGGAACCCTATTACTAAGCCTCCGCTGTCTGTCTGTCTGTCTGTCTGTCTGTCTGTCTGTCTGTCTGTCACCAGGCTGTATCTCATAAACCATGATAGCTAGAAAGCTGAAATTTTCACAAATTATGTATTTCGGTTGCCGCTATAACAACAAATACTAAAAATAAAAAAAATGAAAATATTAAGGGGGGATCCCATACAAAAAACGTGTTTTTTTTCGTATTTTTTGCTCAAAATTACTAACTGTAACAGGTAAACGCTTTAAATTTTTACAGAATATGTAGTTGTATATTACCTTTCAAAATAAATAATTAAATTTAAAAAAAGTAAATAATAAAGGGGGGCTCCCATACAACAAACGTAATTTTTAAGCAATTTGTTACTCGATCTTAATAAACAGGTAGAAACTTATAAAGTATTTAAGTATACATACAACGAACGTGATTTTCTTTTATAGATGATGGTACGGAACCCTTCGTGCGCGAGTCCGACTCGCACTTGCCCAATTTTTTACATATCTGAAAGAGTTATACGACAATAAAACACAATCACGACGTGAAAAGATATAAATTTAAATATCATCGAAGCATAGTAAATTTGATTCCCTGTGGTGACAGAGTAAACAATACGATATGTCACCACCCCACTCTGTCCAGAGTGTGTCGTACGAGGCGACTATGGGAAAAGGCGAGCAGTGTAACAGCTCTGGCCGACTCCACACATGTATGCCGGCACTAGGCAGCAGCGTGTCGGTATAATGGTGTCAGGCTCTGCGATCACCTACCCGTCTGCCAAGCGTGGTGACTATGGGCAATTACCTACCAAAATGAAGCACCATAGGAAAAACCAGTTCCCGGCAGCTCCGCTATTCCCAGCCAAGATAGTGGTCACGGTAACGGCGAGGCAGGGGGTGCGAAGAATCACCGGGGTAGGCTACCAAACCCAAGTAACCCAACTAAGTACACCTGGTGACCTACAGCGGACGCAGTCTAGGGCTCAATGAACACATCGCCGAGCTCGTGGTAAAATCAAGTAGCATAAAATGTGACATACCTACTGATGTTATCTGAAGTCCGAAGACGGGGCAGGACACGGTAACCCTAGAATCAGGTGCCTTGTTCTACCATCGGGAAGGCGACCAACTCTCTCAGGATGGTGTCGGTTTCCTGGTCAGGAGGAACCTTGTGAACAACGTTGTTGAAGTCGGTAGTGTGTCGACCCGGGTACCATACCTCGTACTTAAACTCACCAATAAGCCTTGCTTAAAGGTGATACAGGTGTATGCGCCAACCTCAACACACCATGATGAGATAGCTGCCCAAGTAGCATTTTTGGGCTGTATAGAGTTTGTCTAATGGTTCACATTTACTCTACAAGCTGTACTAGTTAGCTGTATAAGGGCTGTATCTATACTAATATAATAAAGTGGAAGAGTTTGTTTGTTTGTTTGTTTGAACGCGCTAATCTCAGGAACTACTGGTCGGATCTGAAAAATTATTTTTGTATACGATAGCCCAGTTATTCCGGAAGGCTATAGGCTATATAACATAACGCTTCGACCCTTTGGGGCCGGGCAAAAGGCTAAAAAGGCTAAAACATAATGTCGGCTAATCTCAGGAACTAGCAGTCGGATTTTAAAAATTGTTATTGTCTAAGATAGCCCAATTATTCCGAAAGGTTATAGGCTATATAAAATTACGCCACAACTTTTAGGGGCCAGACAAAAATAACAAAATGGTCAAACGAGAAGGGGGAGGGTTGGGTCAAAGGCAAAAAAGGCTAAACGAATAGGATACAATCTACATGGGAATCATTTTCGAGATTTTCGGGACGCTGATTAATAATATGAAATTTATTTAGTGATCCAAGATGGCGGACTTGAAATCAAAGATGGCGGATGAGAAAATTTTAAATATCAATATGGGTATCGCCTTCGATATTTTAAAGGGTGGAGAATCGAAATACAACAACTACTTCGTGATCAAAGATGGCGGATGGGCAATCAAAGATGGCGGATGGGAAAATTTTAAAAAATCAATATTGGTATCGTCTCCGATGTTAAAAGGGATGGGGAATCCAAATACAACATCTATTTCGTGATTCAAGATGGCGGATGTGAAATCAAAAATGGCGGATGGGAAAAATTAAAAAAATTAATATGGGTATCGTCTCTAATGATTTAAGGGGTGGTGAATCCAAATACAACATCTATTTCGTGATCAAAGATGGCGGATAGGAAATCAAAGATGGCGGACGGGAATTTTTGTTAAAGTCGATATGGGTATCGTCTCCGATATTTTAAGGTATGGAGAATTCAAAACCACCATCTATTTTGTGATCAAAGATGGCGGATGGGATTTTTTTTAAAAATCAGTATGGGTATCAACTCCAATATTTAAAGAGATGGGGAATCCAAATCCAACATCTATTTCGTGATCAAAGATGGCGGATGAGAAAATTTAAAAAATCAATATTGGTGTCGTCTGCGATGTTAAAAGGGATGGGGAATCCAAATACAACATCTTTTTCGTGATTCAAGATGGTGGATGGGAAATCAAAGATGGCGGATGGGAAAATTTGTAAAATCAATATGGGTATCGTCTCTAATGATTTAAGGGATGGAGAATGCAAATACAACAACTATTTCGTGATCAAAGGTGGCGGATAGGAAATCAAAGATGGCGGACGGGAATTTTTGTTAAAGTCGATATGGGTATCGTCTCCGATATTTAAAGGTATGGAGAATTCAAAACCACCATCTATTTTGTGATCAAAGATGGCGGATGGGAATTTTTTTTAAAATCAATATGGGTTTCAACTCCAATATTTAAAGAGATGGGGAATCCAAATCCAACATCTATTTCGTGATCAAAGATGGCGGATGAGAAAATTTAAAATATCAATATTGGTATCGTCTGCGATGTTAAAAGGGATGGGGAATCCAAATACAACCTCTTTTTCGTGATTCAAGATGGTGGATGGGAAATCAAAGATGGCGGATGGGAAAAATTGTAAAAATCAATATGGGTATCGTCTCTGATGATTTAAGGGATGGAGAATGCAAATACAACAACTATTTCGTGATCAATGATGGCGGATAGGAAATCAAAGATGGCGGACAGGATCTTTTTAAAAGTCGATATGGGTATCGTCTTCGATATTTAAAGGAATGGGGAATTCCAAAACACCATCTATTTCGTGATCAAAGATGGCGAATGGGATTTTTTTTTAAATCACTATGGGGATCGTCTTCGATGTTAAAAGGGATGGGTAATCCAAATACAACATCTGTTTCGCGATTCAAGAGGGTGGATGGGAAATCAAAGATTGCGGATGGGAAAAATTGTAAAAATCAATATGGGTATCGTCTCTGATGATTTAAGGGATGGAGAATGCAAATACAACAACTATTTCATGATCAAAGATGGCGAATAGGAAATCAAAGATGCCGAACGGGATCTTTTTAAAAGTCGATATGGGTATCGTCTTCGATATTTAAAGGAATGGAGAATTCAAAAACACCATCTATTTCGTGATCAAAGATGGCGGATGGGATTTTTTTTTAAATCACTATGGGGATCGCCTGCGATGTTAAAAGGGATGGGTAATCCAAATACAACATCTGTTTCGTGATTCAAGAGGGTGGATAGGAAATCAAAGATTGCGGATGGGAAAATTTTTAAAAATCAATATGGGTATCGTCTCTGATGATTTAAGGGATGGAGAATGCAAATACAACAACTATTTCATGATCAAAGATGGCGGATAGGAAATCAAAGATGGCGAACGGGATCTTTTTAAAAGTCGATATGGGTATCGTCTTCGATATTTAAAGGAATGGGGAATTCAAAAACACCATCTATTTCGTGATCAAAGATGGCGGATGGGATTTTTTTTTAAATCACTATGGGTATCGTCTGCCATGTTAAAAGGGATGGGGAATCCAAATACAACATCTGTTTCGTGATTCAAGAGGGTGTATGGGAAATCAAAGATGGCGGATGGGAAAATTTTTAAAATTCAATATGGGTATCGTCTCTGATGATTTAAGGAATGGTGAATCCAAATACAACATCTATTTTGTGATCAAAGATGGCGGATCGGAAATCAAAGGTGGTGGATGGGATTTTTTTAAAATCAATATGGGTATCGTCTCCGATGTTTAAAGGGATGGTGAATCCGAATACAACATCTATTTCGTGATTCCAGATGGTGGATAGGAAATCAAAGATGGCGGATGGGAAAAATTAAAAAAATCAATATGGGTATCGTCTCTTATGATTTAAGGGATGGTGAATCCAAATACAACATCTATTTCGTGACCAATGATGGCGGATAGGAAATCTAAGATGGTGGACGGGATTTTTTTCGTAAAGTCTATATGGGTATCGTCTCCGATATTTTAAGGAATGGGGAATTCAATATTATATAAAAATCTATGTTTTTTTGTTCATCATTTATAGACTCTGAAATGATAAGAGATTAAGCGCTATGTCAATGGTAACTTTGGAAATGGGGCTTGGAAAAAAGGGAATCAAATAAAAACTCTTAAAAAGGCGATACGGAGTTCGCTGGGTCAGCTAGTAGCTTACTATACAGCTGATATACGACCAGTTTGGGCACAAATTAGACAGCCTTAAGTTTAAATGGCTGCACAGTAGCTGTATAATAGCGTTACATCAGCAGTACAAGAGGTAACCGTGAACTCAAAGCTGATTAATGGCGCCATAGAAGACTACTAGTGAGCAATAATGAGTAACAAGTTTGTAATAATGAGTAACAACTGACTAATTATAAGGGCTTAATAGTAATAATTGCTTACAAAAACAGAATTAAGCAGCTTTCAAACCACGCGTACCCAAAACTATTGCTATAACAAACCTAATAATCATAAAATCACAAAGTTATTAAATAGTCGTCGCAGAAACTCTATCTCTATTTATAAATGAGGATTTTATATTAAAAAGTGGTAATAAGGACCTGTATTTACAAATGCTAACAGTGTTATCCATATGGGAATGTAACTTTACTGTGAAATATATACATATTGACTGTTAAAAACTCACGCGCCTCATAAGAAATGCTTTGATTACTTTAAAAACATTTAAAATTGGCAGGAGGGAAAAAGTCGGTTTTCTTAGTTTGTTATTTTATGGTATCAAGTTATACTAGAAGTGAAATGAAATGAAATACTTCTTTATTTCGTGTAAACTTTAAAAGTACTTACGAAACGTCATTAAAAGAAATATTTAATACAACTATTTTTGTGTGTCGAATTAGGACAGCTCAGTCCCAAGCGTTTTGGTCGTCTTTATAGTCAGAATCAGAATCAGAATTTTCATTCGTTAAACATAGGTGAATGTATACAATAATGGTCTTAAATTAGTTTAAGGACGCGTTTACGCTTGTATCAAAAAACCACATATTTCCGGTACATTTTACGACAATTTTAGATAATAACTAATGAAACGAATGATTACGATAAATTGATTACTTTTTTATCTATAAATCAATTTGAAAATAAATAAAAAATATTTAATTAATATTAATGTAAAATCGATTCGAAACGGCCTCTTAAATCAAAAATAGGCATATACTGCTATTTTTGGGTACAATTTTCTCTCTATTTTTACATTTATTTAGATTTTCAAAGATAGAATAGGGTAGTAAATATAGTCAACTCAAAAATAATTAGATTTTTTTTTCAAAATATTGTAAATTGACTCAAAAAAAGCAAAAAATCATCTTACATTTTTCTTCTATTTTGCTCGCATACTTGTGTCTCAATGTGTGGCAATAAGGTTCGTTTTATTTAGCCACTTTCTTGATTTATATATCCAAATTCTGCAATGAGATCTCAGTCTGCGCTTGAGCGCCGTCGGGAGTGGACTCTATGTCGCTTGTCGCTGCAGCCCGAAGACGAAAAAAGCAATATACGAATACAAAATATTCGCTAAAATCAATTTGGTACTTCTCGTATTCCGTGCGAATTACGTACCTACAAGTAAATTTCTTTTGTATAAATGGTCATTATTACTTTATTTTCTCCGTTATGTTGAGTCAGGATATATTTCGGTATTTAGATATTATTTTGTTTCTTGTGTTGAAATCTGGTAAGATTATCTGGACTGATGGTATACCATCCCGTTCAAGTGTTGCGACTGGAACTCATAAAAGAGTAGACCTAGTTATGCCAGGTTGGGGCTCATTTTATTTGTTTTGGTGAGACCCTACCACTGGTACTAGTGAAGTAACCTTCCAAGGTTATTCGATGAGTCTTGCTGGTACTCATATGTGAGTAAAGCTACGCATGCCGACAGTGGCGGATTTGCACTCTTGGCCGCCCTAGGCCCCAGGCCGTGTGCCGCCCCTTTCTCAACTGTGTAGACTACATAATGAATTAACTTTATTGCTAACTTTTATTTTATTAAATATAATAGGTACTTTTACCTTGTTTGCATTCCACAATGTAATATATATTAGTTAGTAATATTTTATAAGTAGTTTGAGGGATAGTTGCACATCTCATTAAAACATTAAAGTGGTTTTAGGTTTTATTTATTACAGGTACCGACAGGTTTATTCTCACGCGTTTATTCGCAGCAAAATCATTAATGATATCTTCGCAATCCAATTTCCTTAAAAAAACAGCTTCTATGTTAAGCAAAGCAAGATCGTTTAACCTTTGCTCCTACATTGTTGTGCGTACAATTTTTGACTCGTGCGTCGCAAACAAGAGAATGATCGTTCTCCGGAACAGTTACTGGCGGGAGTACACACACACATACGGAGAGCAATATCCACGTTTGGGTAAATGGTGTGAAGATCTTCAGTTCGTAACTATTTCAACAAACTGACAACACTGTTTTCATCCTTTTTTTTATACTGCAGTGAGCACGAAAATGGAGACATTGTTCAGAAAAATATTTTCCAAGTCAGCAGAATAAACCATTTGCAATGCTTTGGCCTTTTCTTCGACTTCTGACGCGCTTAGACTCGTCAGGGAATGTGCAGCACATTCACCTACCAAATTGAGCGAGTGTGCTGAATAGGGAACATACTCGGCAAGAGCAGAAATTTCCTTAATTTTAGCTTGTAGGCCGTTGTATATACCTGACATGTTAGCTGCGTTGTCATTAGGTTGCCCGCGGCAGTTTGAAATGTCAATGTCTATTACCAATTTATAATAGTTAAAGTTGAGGTAACCGCAGTTGTCATTTGCTGTGCTTTATATACTTAGTAGTATTTTACTTTGAGTTAACGTTCTACAGGTCCATTAGGCAGCAGATATCTGATTACATAAGCGAGCTGGTTTACGTGAGATATATCCGGCGTCGAGTCAATGATCAGAGGAAAATATTTCGCTGTTAATATTTCCGTTACAATTGTCTTCAAAACTTTGTTTCCCATAAGACGAATGAATTCTTTGCATGTTGCTGAAGAGAGACAACTTGTATGTCCTGACCCTGGATTAACATACATGTAATGTGTTTGGCTAAAAAGGATTGAACTCGGCTATAAGCTGGACAGATAAGGACATCAAATAATTTCCATTGTGAAATGGACAAAATTTCTCGTCGTGTCCACTGAAAGGCAAACCATGTGAAGCAAGCCTTTTCACACATGCAACAACTCTTTTTAGAATGTTTTTTCAGTACTTCATTTATTTCTTCATCTAATTGCATTGTTAATGCGTGATCAATGCGACCCTTGCTTTGTTCGTTCATATGCAGGACAGATAATTTATGAGTAGGCGAATTCTCGTGAGTTGATACCCGATAATAGGAGATTTTCCAATTATTGAATCCTTCTTTTTTGTCGAACTGACTCTCCGCACCATTAAGAAGAAGACAAGGTCCACAAAAAACACATCCGCTACTTTCGGACCACTGCACCACCCACTGTATACTTCAACGAGTTGACACTAGTCGAAGTATCTCCTCCAGAGCAAACAGTCAACTGAAAGATAACTATCCAAACTATCCAAAACCAGGCGAAAGTAAATGAAGAGGTGCTTGATGGGCAGAAAGAAGCGTCTAGCATCAAAGGATTCCACCAATCCGAATGCCAAGCGTGGCGGTTATGACAAAATCGCCTCATTAGAGGGAGGCCTATTTCCAGCAGTGGACGTCAAAAACGCTGAAATGATGATACCTACCGCCCTACCAGTAGGTAAACGATAGTGTACAGTGTACACTATCGTTATACCGCACACATAGATCTCTATCTATTGTGTACACTGTACACAATAGATCGCGATCTATGTGTTCGGTATTTCACGTTCGATATGCGTAGCGCGGAGACCTTCTTTTTATACTAGTGCGTGTGTTCAGTAATAATTATACTTCAATGTTACGGTAATTATGATAATATAGTATTTTCAAATACGTAATCCAAGAAATACAGTCAGTGGGCGGCCCTGTCCATCGAGCGGCTGAAATTAAATAATTCAAAGACAGGGCCGAGGCAAAATACTCTTACTTTCCTTTTTTTGGTTTTTTTTTTTTGTTTTACAACGTGGAAATTCCCTTCGGATCTCCGACTCTTGGGGAAATGAGAGCTGGAGTGCGTGGTGTGACCACTAAAAACCACCTCGACTTTCTGATGTACCCGTGTGTTGGAGGGTTGGGCATCGCCGAAGCATTCGTCGCAACCTCGCGATGGGTATTGGCGTGCCAGATGGTCAGGCGGGCCCCGAACAAAACCTCCTTGGCGACGGATTAAGGTGTTGGGCTCCGCCGCCAAAACACCTAGCGGCCGCAAAGGATAGGGAGGACGGCAAACGCAACACCGCATCTCCTCTTCCTCTGCGGCCCCACGCGACGCAACAATGGTGCGCCCCCATGTGGTCACGGGAGATAGGGCGCGCGGCAACGCAACACCGACACGCCTCTCCTACCGCGACAGCACCCGACTGTGAGGGACAGACAGAACTGTCCCCCGCACCCACACTTTGGACGCATCCTACGCAGTCCTCACCCAAGCCCACGTGGAGCGTCCCCTCCCGGCAGGGGATCAGGGGATCTTCACCGTGGGTGTACCTGAAGCCCACGGCCCCCCCACCACGACAAGGTGGAGATCCCCCGGGGGGACTCTTCCTTTACTGTGTTTTACTTACTTTAGATACTTATATGTACCTACGAAATAACTTATACGTACAATTTTTATTTACGAACTACTTGCTTTACTTTTAATTTAATTTATATTTAATTTTTTCAATAATACCTACATAACATTTAATTTAATTATTTTTTAAAACATAAAATATACGAAGGTAATAAAAAGCTTATTGTTAAACGATGCGGTACAGTGCAGTTCGCCATGTGTATGTGCCAGAATATTTAGGTAGGTACTATGAGTTATTTCTTGTTATCATCAGTGCATTTTTTGACACGATTGGCCGCCCCTAATATCTGGCCGCCCTAGGCCCGGGCCTACTGGGCTTTAGGGCAAATCCGCCACTGCATACCGAGTTTGGGCTCATTTTGTTTGTACATAAGAGACCCTACCACTGGAACTTATGAAGTAACCTTCCAGGGTTATTCAATGACTCTTACTGGTACTCATGTGTGAGTAGAGCTAGGCATGCCGAGTTTGGGCTCATTTTGTTTGTACATAAGAGACCCTACCACTGGAACTTATGAAGTAACCTTCCAGGGTTATTCAATGACTCTTGCTGGTACTCATGTGTGAGTAGAGCTAGGCATGCCGAGTTTGGGCTCATTTTGTTTGTACATAAGAGACCCTACCACTGGAACTTATGAAGTAACCTTCCAGGGTTATTCAATGACTCTTGCTGGTACTCATGTGTGAGTAGAGCTAGACATGCCGAGTTTGGGCTCATTTTGTTTGTACATAAGAGACCCTGCCACTGGAACTTATGAAGTAACCTTCCAGGGTTATTCAATGACTCTTGCTGGTACTCATGTGTGAGTAGAGCTAGGCATGCCGAGTTTGGGCTCATTTTGTTTGTACATAAGAGACCCTACCACTGGAACTTATGAAGTAACCTTCCAGGGTTATTCAATGACTCTTGCTGGTACTCATGTGTGAGTAGAGCTAGGCATGCCGAGTTTGGGCTCCTTTTGTTTGTACATAAGAGACCCTACCACTGGAACTTATGAAGTAACCTTCCAGGGTTATTCAATGACTCTTGCTGGTACTCATGTGTGAGTAGAGCTAGGCATGCCGAGTTTGGGCTCATTTTGTTTGTACATAAGAGACCCTACCACTGGAACTTATGAAGTAACCTTCCAGGGTTATTCGATGACTCTTGCTGGTACTCATATGTGCGTAAAGCAAGGCATGCCGAGTTTGGGCTCATTTTGATTGTACATAAAAGACCCTACCACTGGAACTTATGAAGTAACCTTCCAGGGTTATCCGATGACTCTTGCTGGTTCTCATATGTGAGTAGAGCTAGGCATGCCGAGTTTGGGCTCATTTTGATTGTACATAAAAGACCCTACCACTGGAACTCATGAAGTAACCTTCCAGTGTTATTCGATGACTCTTGCTGGTTCTTATATGTGAGTAGAGCTAGGCATGCCGAGTTTGGGCTCATTTTGTTTGTACATAAGAGATCCAACCACTGCAACTTATGAAGTAACCTTTCAGGGTTATTCAATGACTCTTGCTGGTTCTCATATGTGAGTAGAGATAGGCATGTCGAGTTTGGGCTCATTTTGTTTGTACATAAGAGACCCTACCACTGGAACTTATGAAGTAACCTTCCAGGGTTATTCAATGACTCTTGCTGGTACTCATGTGTGAGTAGAGCTAGGCATGCCGAGTTTGGGCTCATTTTGTTTGTACATAAGAGACCCTACCACTGGAACTTATGAAGTAACCTTCCAGGGTTATTCAATGACTCTTGCTGGTACTCATGTGTGAGTAGAGCTAGGCATGCCGAGTTTGGGCTCCTTTTGTTTGTACATAAGAGACCCTACCACTGGAACTTATGAAGTAACCTTCCAGGGTTATTCAATGACTCTTGCTGGTACTCATGTGTGAGTAGAGCTAGGCATGCCGAGTTTGGGCTCATTTTGTTTGTACATAAGAGACCCTACCACTGCAACTTATGAAGTAACCTTTCAGGGTTATTCAATGACTCTTGCTGGTTCTCATATGTGAGTAGAGATAGGCATGTCGAGTTTGGGCTCATTTTGTTTGTACATAAGAGACCCTACCACTGGAACTTATGAAGTAACCTTCCAGGGTTATTCAATGACTCTTGCTGGTACTCATGTGTGAGTAGAGCTAGGCATGCCGAGTTTGGGCTCATTTTGTTTGTACATAAGAGACCCTACCACTGGAACTTATGAAGTAACCTTCCAGGGTTATTCGATGACTCTTGCTGGTACTCATATGTGCGTAAAGCAAGGCATGCCGAGTTTGGGCTCATTTTGATTGTACATAAAAGACCCTACCACTGGAACTTATGAAGTAACCTTCCAGGGTTATCCGATGACTCTTGCTGGTTCTTATATGTGAGTAGAGCTAGGCATGCCGAGTTTGGGCTCATTTTGATTGTACATAAAAGACCCTACCACTGGAACTCATGAAGTAACCTTCCAGTGTTATTCGATGACTCTTGCTGGTTCTTATATGTGAGTAGAGCTAGGCATGCCGAGTTTGGGCTCATTTTGTTTGTACATAAGAGATCCAACCACTGCAACTTATGAAGTAACCTTTCAGGGTTATTCAATGACTCTTGCTGGTTCTCATATGTGAGTAGAGCTAGGCATGCCGAGTTTGGGCTCATTTTGTTTGTACATAAGAGACCCAACCACTGCAACTTATGAAATAACCTTCCAGGGTTATTCGATGACTATTGCTGGTTCTTATATGTGAGTAGAAGTAGGCATGCCGAGTTTGGGCTCATTTTGTTTGTACATAAGAGACCCAACCACTGCAACTTATGAAGTAACCTTTCAGGGTTATTCAATGACTCTTGCTGGTTCTCATATGTGAGTAGAGATAGGCATGTCGAGTTTGGGCTCATTTTGTTTGTACATAAGTGACCCTACCACTGGAACTTATGAAGTAACCTTCCAGGGTTATTCGATGACTCTTGCTGCTGGTACTCATATGAAAGTAAAGCTAGGCATGCCGAGTTTGGGCTTATTTTGTTTGTACATAAGATACCCTACCACTTGAACTTATGAAGTAACCTTTCAGGTTTTTCAGGTTTATTCGAAGACTCTTAGTGGTACTGATATGTGAGTAGAGCTAGGTATGTTCCAGTGGTAGGGTCTTTGATGTTCATACAAAATGAGCCCAAACTCGGTATGCCTAGCTCTACTCACATATGAGTACCAGCAAGAGTGATCGAATAACACTGGAAGGTTACTTCATAAGTTCCAGTGGTAGGGTCTCTTATGTACAAACAAAATGAGCCCAAACTCGGCATGCCTAGCTCTACTCACATATAAGAACCAGCAAGAGTCATCGAATAGCCCTGGAAGGTTACTTCATAAGTTCCAGTGGTAGGGTCTTTTATTTACAATCAAAATGAGCCCAAACTCGGCATGCCTTGCTTTACGCACATATGAGTACCAGCAAGAGTCATCGAATAACCCTGGAAGGTTACTTCATAAGTTCCAGTAGTACGGTCTTTTATGTACAATCAAAATGAGCCCAAACTCGGCATGTCTTGCTTTACGCACATATGAGTACCAGCAAGAGTCATCGAATAACCCTGCAAGGTTACTTCATAAGTTCCAGTGGTAGGGTCTCTTAAGTACAAACAAAATGAGCCCAAACTCGGCATGCCTAGCTCTACTCACGCATGAGTACCAGCAAGAGTCATTGAATAACCCTGGAAGGTTACTTCATAAGTTCCAGTGGTAGGGTCTCTTATGTACAAACAAAATGAGCCCAAACTCGGCATGCCTAGCTCTACTCACATATGAGTACCAGCAAGAGTCATCGAATAACCTTGGAAGGTTATTTCACTAGTACCAGTGGTAGGGTCTCACTAAAACAAATAAAATGAGCCCCAACCTGGCATAACTAGGTCTACTCTTTTATGAGTTCCAGTCGCAACACTTGAATGGGATGGTATACTATCAGTCCACATAATCTTAGGTACCAGATTTCAACGCAAGAAACAAAATAATATCTAAATACCGAAATATATCCCGAATCAACATAATGGAAAAAATAAAGTAATAATGTCCATTTAGGTATATAAAAATAAGAAACTTATTTGTACGTAATTCGCACAGCCAGGCCTATAACACATAGATACATATCACAAAAAATTCTAAGTCTCAAAGTTATTTAGTTGAACTACATTTCCGCAAGTTACCGTGCGTAGTACGTACTGTTGCCGCCGTGTCGCTGTAGTGACGCGATTTTGTACCTACTAATTTTGTAAACGCGTCCTTAAGTGCGCTATGTTTCGTCCAAAAAGACATACAAATATTGTTAAAAGGAATGATATTACATTTTGATTAATATACATTTTTTTATCATGAATAAATTAAAATATCAATTAAAACATTAAAATACAATGTCAAATAAAATTATAAATTATTGTTGTGTATAGTATAATAGTATAATGTCAGGTCTTAAAACTAGGTTAAATGACCATTTAGAAAGTTATCTACTGAGTAATAACACTTATCTATTAAAAGTTTAGTCAATGAGGATTTAAATTGTGATGTGGACATATTTTTAATCCTTTCAGGTATTTTATTGAATATTTTAGGTGCGAAACCAAAAAAGCTCTTTTGTACAAGAGCGGTTTTACATTGTACCTGACATAATTTGTTTACATACTGAGCTCGCATTGGAACTCTTCTGCTTGTAGATATTTTTGCAAATAAGTGAGAATTATTTTTTACAAACATAGCTGTCTCAATAATGTAAAGCGAAGGTAAAGTTAATATCTTCAGTGACTTGAAAAATGGAACACAGCTGTCAGTTGTTTTTAATCCACACATAGACCTGATACACCTTCTTTGCATCCTAAATGCGAGCTCCCGATCAGTTGAGTGAGTGAGTGACCCCAAAAAATAACACCAAACCTCAAAACCGACGCCACGAGTGCATGATAAGCTGTTAGTAGTGCTTGACTCCCTACTTTTTTCGACAGCTGCATAAGCGCAAAGGCTGACTTACATAATCGTTTACACAGTTCTTCTATATGGGGTTTCCAATTTAGTTGCTTGTCAACAGTAATGCCTAAAAATTTTACTTTATCAATATGTTCTATTGCAAAATAATTATAGTTGACATTAATATTCGGTGCTTCACATCTTTGGTGAAAACTCATTATTTTTGTTTAAATTAAATTAATTATTAAATTATTGTTATTAAGCCAATGTATTATGTCAATTAGAGTATTATTAATGTCATTTTGATATTCATGTTGATTAGAACATTTTACTATACAAGTACTGTCATCAGCGAATAGGACCATTTTATGTTTTGTACATTTGGGGAGATCATTTATGTAAATCAGGAATAATAAAGGTCCCAGTACGCTTCCCTGCGGTACGCCATAATGTATAGTTCGCGGTTGGGATAAATATTTCTTTTCTAGTTTACTTTTAATGCAAATTCTAGATATTTCCGTGCATTGAACTCTGTTACTTAGATATGATTCAAGTAATTTAAGTGCGTTTCCCCTAATACCATCTAATATATAAAATTCTCGTGTCACAGTTTTCGTTGCCATACTCCTCCGAAACGGCTTGACCGATTTTGATGAATTTTTTTGTGCTTATCCGGTATCTATGAGAATCGGCCAACATCTATTTTTCAAAAAAAAAAAAAATTGCAAAACAACGTTTGCCGGGTCAGCTAGTCTAATATATAAAATTCTCGTGTCACAGTTTTCGTTCCCATAATCCTCCGAAACGGCTTGACCGATTTTGATGAAATTTTTTGTGCTTATCCGGTATCTATGAGAATCGGCCAACATCTATATTTCAAAAAAAAAAATTTGCAAAACAACGTTTGCCGGGTCAGCTAGTAACCATATAGTTTGTCAAGTAGGACCTTGTGATGTACATAATCGAACGCTTTTGTCATATCTGTGTAAATGGCACAAACTGGCGTTTTTTTATCTACGGACATAATGACACTGGACAATAAATCATACATGGGCATATTTATTGTTGTATTTTTCCGAAATACCTTTTGTTCTCTACAAAATAAATCATATTTATAAAAAAATTGTATATGGAATTATATATTAGTTTTTCAAAAACTTTGGAAAATACTGGAATTTTTGCTATTGGCCTATAGTTTTTAATATCTTTTTTGTCGTTTTTCTTATGAAGAGGCCTTACAATTATCTTTTTTAATCTAATGGGGTATACACCTTCAGTAACACTTAAATTGAATATGTGGGATAATGGTGTTGCTATCACTTCCTTAACAAATTTTATAACTTTCGTACATACACCATCGTAACCCACTGTATTTGTGTATTTAAGACTCGTTATTACTTTTAAAATGTCATCTTTTGTCATTGGTTGCATAATTAGATATTTTATAATAGGCTTTTGAACACAATTTCGCTTTTACAATAATTTTGAACTTATTTATAGATAGGTCTCTTATATTATAAGGGAGCTTGTTATAAAAGCGTATACATTGCCCCATAAAATAGCTACTTATTTTGTGGAGACGAGTGCTATGAACTACGAGATTATTCCTGTGTCTTGTATTTACAGAATGTATATCACATTTTTTACAAAATTTGTCAATATTTTTATGTACATATAGCAGATTTTCATAAATATATTGTGATACAACAGTTAGAATGTTTATTTCTTTGAACTTTTCTCTTAGAGAAACTCTTGGACTGAGGTTATAAATTCCCCTTACAGCTCTTTTCTGCAGAACAAATATTGTATTTAGGTCTGCAGCATTACCCCAGAGAAGAATCCCATACGACATTAAGCTATGAAAGTAACTGAAATAAACCATTCTAGCTGTTTCTAAATCTGTGAGGCGTCTAATTGTCTTAACTGCATAAGCTGCAGAACTGAGTTTGCCCGAAAGCCTTTCTATATGTGGACCCCATTGTAGTTTGGTGTCCAGCATAATACCTAAAAACATGGTTGTTTCGACGGGCTCAATCCTAGATTCATTAAGTTGTACTTTAGTTGGCATATTATGTTTAACATTGGGCATTGAAAATTTTAAAAGTTTAGTTTTCTTATTATTAAGTAATAGATTATTAACATTAAACCAATTGACAACTTTAGAGAGTGCATTGTTTACTTCGTCAAAGTTACTCTGTCGTCGTTTAATATTAAAAATCAAAGAGGTATCATCAGCGAACAATACAATCTCATGATTATTCTTAACGTAATAAGGTAAATCGTTAATATATATCAAGAATAGAAATGGTCCGAGAATTGAACCCTGCGGGACACCCATTTTCAAAGCAGAACCTGGAGATGTCTTACCATTAACCTCGACCTTCTGGATTCTGTTGCCCAAATAAGAAGTCAGGAGATTGAGAGCTTTATTTTTAATGCCGTAATGATATAGTTTCCTGATAAGAGTATCATGATGAACACAATCAAAGGCTTTAGACAAGTCGCAAAATATACCTAACGCAATTTGCGACTTCTCCCAAGCTGCAAAAATACTTTTCAGTAACTCAACTGCTGCGTCAGTAGTTGAACAACCCCTCGTAAATCCGAACTGTTTCTTGTGAAGAAGATTATGTCTATTGAAATGACTAAGTAGCCAACTAAGAATTAGTTTCTCAAAAATTTTGCTAAGTGTTGGCAATACAGAAATAGGTCGAAAATTTGAGGGGTCTGATGTGTCACCAGATTTAAATAAAGGTGTTATTTTGCTATACTTCATTAAATCAGGAAATGTTCCAGAAGAGACACAACTATTGAACACTGTTGCAAGATGTGGAGCAATTAATGTAATAATAGACGAAACAGTCTTTACTGACAATCCCCACAGATCCTTTGTCTTTTTCATATTAATAGTTTTAAATTGTTTAAGAACATGAAACTCAAACTCAAACTCAAAACTCAAAATCCTTTATTCATTTAGATCACAAAGTGACACTTATGAACGTCAAATTTAAACATTATTACTGTATGCTTCTACATTTACATTTACTGCCACGTTCGCAATGCAATAGGTAGAACCATGAGAAAGAACGGGCAATAAAACTCACGGTCACTCTTTTTCAACGCCAGGTTTTTAATAATACATAACAATTAAACTTTTGTAAGGTGCTGCAACTGTTATACCTTCTATGTTATTTGTATATATTTACTTTACATGATACTCAAGCATAATCAAGTTAAATTTTGATGTTCATTTAGTTAGCCTCCTGAACATAGAAATGGTGAAACAGGAGCATCCACTTACATTATGCACCTAACAATGCAGGCAATCCGCGCAAATGTTCAGAACCATGATGGAAATGATGAAGTTAAATATAAATAAAAAATTATACCAGCCCATAAGACCGCCATCGACCAGTCATCGCAAGTAGCACCCGTTCACGAGTATGACGCATGTGCCAGCCATCATCCCTCTCGCCATATCAGAGGGACAGGGATGACCCGACACACGACACCCGACACATGATCTGTAGTAACAGCAACAAATTCAAAGGCCGTAACACATTCCGGCACGCAGTCTTTAAGCAGCATTTCAGCAGACATGGAAGACGATTTGAGTGACGCTGTAGTTACAATGGGAATATTAGCAAAAAACTTTTCAAATTCCGTCGCTACTTCCAAGTCCTCTGCAATACTCACATTATTGATATTTAGTAGGTAGTCGCGACTGCGTGTTTTGGCTCTACCAGTTTCGCTATTGATCACATTCCAAGTTGCTTTTATGGTATTTTCAGCGCTTTTTATTTTATTTTTCAAATAAATTGATTTTGCAGCATAACAAGCTTGTCTAAATGTTTTTGAGTATTGTTTTACATAATTAATAAAGGCTGGACTATTATTAAAAGTTTTTTCATTATAAAGTTCATATAACCTAATCCGACTTTTATGAATGCCTTCAGTTGCCCAATCACTAAACATCAGACGGTCAGTTACATTTAATTTTTTAGGTCATTTTATTACTTTATATTTGTAACATGAAACAAAAAATGTAACAGCAATACACTGTAGTATTTTATAAAACTATCGTTATATGAAATATTTTAGTTAATATTTAGGTTATAATAAAAGAAAATGGTGGACATCTGTGTGAACCATTGTCACACCAAATTACAATTGTGACCTACATGCATGGTGGTTCACATGTGTACCATATTACCAATAATACTGCAGAGTTCTGCATTAAGGCTCACGTGTGTGGTATAAAAATGTTGTTATCTTCATAAAGGTTCACATGTGTTCCACCACCTTCATAATTGTTCACATGTGGTCTATTAAAAGGCCAGCAATATAATATGACACAGGTAGACCGCTAGACAGCAAATGCCATAATATGTGGTCTTTTAAAATGTTCTTAATCTTAATATATAAAATCCTTGCGTTACTGACTGACTGACAGACACGCTACAGCCGAAACTATTGGAGACAGGAAGCTGAAATTTGGCATGTATGTTTCTTGGGGACCGTAGGGGTGCACTAAGAAGGGATTTCCCGAAATTCCCACGGGATCCTCCAAAACGGGTAAATTAAAAAAAAAATGCAGGCATAGCTGCTCGCGTCCTCTAGTCAGCCTATAAAATGAAAGCTGACTAGAAAGGTATTAGTGTCGTATTATAATGCTGACAGCTGTAAGACAGGCTACTTTTATATGGCTGTACAGCCCATACACAGCTTAAAGAGTAGTGTTTGCATTTAAACAGCTTACACATCAAGCGTGAAGCAAAATAAAAGTTTTTAACGCTTTAAGTCCACCAGTGAACCGAATGTAAACTCTTAAAGAGCATCAAATGCTACTTGGGTGAGGCCACGTACATACGAGGATATTGCTACGGCAATACACAGTACGACCAAAGCTCAGTACAACGTTGCCATGTGGGACTTCAACGCCAAAGTGGGAGTACAAGAACGCGGCGAAACAAAAATCGTAGCCTACGGTGTGGAGCAGAGGAATCACAGGGGTCAAATGCTTTTTAACTTCCTCGAGGCACATGGGTTCTTCTTGATGAATTCCTTCTTCAAGAAGAAATGAATCAACAATAATTATATTTATTGGGAGAAGAGGAAATGCAAATATTAATTTAATAAAGAGATATTTTGACCAATTACTGAATTTAAGAGTAAAAAAAATTCTGTTACTTGCTTTTCCTTACAGTAAGCTGTTGCCACAAGCTGAAAATGATTATAGATTTAAGATTACGAGGGTCAAACTGAAAGTTCTTAGAACTGGCCACTTATAAACAATATAATAAAAAAAATATTCTAAAATTTGAAAATAGAACTCTTTGCCAATATTACTGAGTATATATTTCATTCATTTGTCATTTGTTTTACGATTTGGCGGCAAATTGAAAATTGTCTGTGTCACGTCAACATGAATTTAACACGAGAAAATTTTCGTGCAATGATTTTTTATGACTTTCGATGTCATTTAAGTCAACAAGAAAGTTATGATAGACTACGATTGGCCTTTCACGATGAAGCCCCATCTCGTGCGACTGTTTACAACTGGTTTAATGAGTTTAAACGTGGTCGCACTAATCTCACTGATGATGTACGTGAGGGACGGCCTTCTACGGCGACGACTGAAAATAACATTTGTGTTGTGCGGCGTATCATAGAGACTGACAAAAGAGTGACCTATCAGCAGATTCGGACAAGCTTAGGCATCGGTATGAGTCAAGTGCACAAAATCCTCCACGAACATTTAGCGGTCAGGAAGCTTTGCGCCCGGTGGATACCTCATAATTTGACTAAGGCTCAAAAACTCCATCGTGTGGATTGGTGCGTAAAATGATTGAAAGATTTAACGGAGGTGACTCAAATGCTGTGTTCGACATACTAACAGGTGACGAAAGCTGGATTTACTGTTATGATCCTGAAACCAAAACACAATCTGCTCAGTGGGTGTTTCCTTTCGAGGAGTTGCCAACTAAAGTGAAGAGAGATCGAAGTGCGGGAAAAAAAATGGTGGCCTCGTTCTTTGGAAGGATAGGTCATTTCGCAACAATTGTGTTAGAGGATCAAGAAACAGTTTCTGCAGAATGGTACACTACCAATTGTTTGCCACTTGTCTTGGAAAAAGTTCGAGAGAAACGACCTCGCAGTAGGATCCTCCTTCACCACGACAACGCCTCGTCGCACACCGCCAAGCGAACGATCGACTATTTGGCGACATCAAACGTTGAATTACTGGGTCACCCGCCGTATAGCCCCGACCTCGCGCCTTGTGATTTTTATTTATTTCCAAAAATTAAAGAAAAATTTAAAGGAAAGCGGTTTATGAATGCTGAAGAAGCGGTGGCTGCGTATCGCGATGCCATTGAAGAGACCCCTAAGGACGAGTGGGCAAAGTGCTTTTCCCAGTGGTTCCATCGCATGCAGCGGTGTATTGACGTCAATGGACAATATTTTGAAAAGATATAATAAAACTAATAACTGGCTAATGTAATCAGTTTTTGATTTTCTAAGAACTTTCAGTTTGACCCTCGTAATTCCAAATTACATACCATGACATGTTATAATAATTTAATTGAGATTATTGACTCTAATGCTCTAATTAGAAATTTTTATTTGACATATGATAATTATTATATATCACAATTTTATAAAAGACAAATAGCATCCTCGCTAGCTTATTGTATTAATAACACAGCCAAGGTTTTGGCTAACCACACTGCTTTTATTGAGCAGTCAAATTTGACATGCAATATAAGCTTGGAATCCGTTCCAAATTCTTTAAATTGAATTCTGAGACAATAGAGTCAATCTCTGGCAATATATTTAATAAGACATTGAATTCTGTACCTAGTTTAAGTGACAAAAATACAACTCCATCAACCTTACCTACAAAAAATAATTTAAAAAATTGTATCAGCCTGGTGCATCAAAATATACAAGGGTTGATGGGTAAGGAGTTAGAATTGGAATTGTTTATGAACTGTAACAATATTGATATTTTATGCATTACAGAACATTGGCTTAGAAGCCACCAGTTCATATTCAATTTCAATAACTACCAGGTTGCAAGCTCGTTCAGTAGAGAAAACTTTATCCATGGTGGCTCGTTAATCATAGTTAGCAAATTTCTAAAATTTAAAGAAAGGACTGACATTGTGAGCCTCTCTGTTGAGCGGGTAGTAGAAATCACATGTGTTGAGTTTGAGCAGTTCATTGTTATGAGTGTATATAAACCTCCATGTGCACCATTTGAAAGTTTTTTAGTTATTATGGAGGATGCCCTTAGCAAAGTTTGTAATTGCCATAAAACTGTTGCTATTTGTGGAGATTTTAACGTTAACATATTAGAAAAATGCTCTTCGACTATCAAATTTTTAAATTTATTTAAGTCATACAATTTATGTCATAATTTTTATGAACCAACTAGAGTGACTGCCACAAGTGGTACTTGTATTGATAATATATTTACTAATATAAAACCATTACACAAATCTTTGATTAATATGCTTCAGTCAGATCACAGTGGGCAGTTAATCTGTTGTCCAAGAAAATGCCCAAAAGTCCAGAGAAAAAATATTAAATATATACCAATAAATGAAAATCGACTTAAAACTTTTAAAGACAATTTATCTCGAAAAATGCGTTGGTTGCCTCATCATGACCATCCGGATCAGTTATATAGCTCTTTGTTTGACTTGATTAATGACGAATTTCAGACTGTATTTACATCCAAAAAATTAAATGTAACTGACCGTCTGATGTTTAGTGATTGGGCAACTGAAGGTATTCATAAAAGCCGGATTAGGTTATATGAACTGTATGATGAAAAAACTTATAATAATAGTCAGAACTTTATTAATTATGTAAAAAAATATTCCAAAATATTTAGACAAGCTTGTAGTACAGCAAAATCTATTTATTTGAGAAATAAAATAAAATTATCAGAAAACACTATAAAGGCTACCTGGAATGTCATCAACAATGAAACTGGCAGAGCCAAAGCACGCAGCCGTGACTTCTTATTAAATATCAATAATGTGAGTGTTGCAGAGGACCTGGAAGTAGCGACAGAATTTGAGAAGTTTTTTTCTAATATACCTGTAATAACTACAGGGTCGCTCGACTCATCTTCCATGTCTGCTGAAATGCTTCTTAGGGACTGCGTGCCAGAATGTGGTGCAGCCTTTGAATTTACCGTTGTGACTACTAAAGATGTTATTTATCAATTTAAAACTATAAATATGAAAAAGACAATGGATTTGTGGGGATTGTCAGTGAAGACTGTTTCATCTATTATTACCATAATAGCTCCACATCTTGCAACAGTGTTCAATGGTTGCGTCGCTTCTGGAATATTTCCTGATTTAATGAAATATAGTAAAGTTATACCTTTATTTAAATCTGGCGACACATCAGACCCTTCTAATTTTCGACCTATTTCTGTATTGCCAACGCTTAGTAAAATTTTTGAAAAATTAATACTTAGTCAATTGCTTAGTTATTTTAACAAACATAATCTTCTGCACAAGAAACAGTTCGGATTTACGAGGGGTCGTTCAACTACTGACGCAGGAGTAGAGTTACTCAAAAGTATATTTACAGCTTGGGACAAGTCGCAAGATGCTTTAGGAATTTTTTGCGACTTGTCCAAAGCCTTTGATTGTGTACATCATGATACTCTGGTCAGGAAATTATATCATTATGGCATTAGGAACAAAGCTCTTAATCTCCTGGTTTCTTATTTGGGCAACAGAATCCAGAAGGTTCAGATTAATATATATGATAAGACTTAATGATAAGACATCGCCAGGTTCTGCCTTAAAAATGGGCGTCCCGCAGGGTTCAATACTCGGACCATTTCTACTTTTGATCTATATCAACGATTTACCCTATTACGTAAAGAACGATCATGAGATTGTGTTGTTCGCGGATGACACCTCTTTAATTTTTAATATTAAAAGACAACAGAGTCATTTTGACGAAGTAAACAACGCACTCTCTAAAGTTGTTAATTGGTTTAATGTAAATAATTTATTACTCAATGATAAGAAAACTAAACTCTTAAAATTCTCCATGCCCAATGTTAAACAGATGGAAACCAATGTACAACTGAAGGAAACCAGAATTGAGCCCGTCGGGACAACCTTATTTCTAGGTATTATGCTTGATTCCAAACTTCAATGGGGTCCGCATATAGAAAGACTTTCGGGCAAACTTAGTTCTGCAGCTTATGCGGTTAAGACAATTAGACGCCTCACAGATATAGAAACAAACAAAACAAACAAAACAAAAACAAAAAATATTTTATTTGTTTCTCCATAACATTACATACATATTTATATTTGCTTACTAAGATTAACAGGAGGCGGTATGAGGAGAACAAATTAGGCAACTGCGTCAGCTATTGTTGCAGTTGTATAACTGCAACGCTGGTATTCTCGCAGGCCTATATATGCCATTATAATTTTACCTACTAGCTTAAATTTACCTATAAGTAAATGAAATAAAAATAAAATAGCGAAAAATTATTATATATATATACACACAATTATATATACAATATATACGTATATAGTGTTCAAATTATTAATAGGTTATAAATAAATATATACATGTTATTATAATTATACAATACACAATGCATGCCTCAGTTACAATCAAATAAAAATTAAAATAGGAACTAGTAATGCGTTTCCGAACGTTTTTGGACTTGACAGACTGACGTTTCACCGTAGGCCAAAGATTCCATCTGTCATCAATGTCTATTGTCATGTCAACTGTGTGTGATGTCAACCAAGCGTCGTCTACCAGAGTCCGGCGCGCAGTTAATAATATAATAAAGTCACTGCGCTAGAATGGTCTATTTCAGCTACTTTCATAGTATTATGTCATATGGGATTCTTCTCTGGGGGAATGCTGCAGACCTTGACACAATATTCGTTCTGCAGAAAAGAGCAATAAGGGGTATTTACAACCGCGGTCCTCGTGTTTCTCTAAGAGAAAAGTTCAGTGAGATAGGCATTCTAACTGTTGCTTCGCAATATATATACGAGAATCTGTTATATGTCCACAAGAACATTGACACATTTAGTAAAAAAAGTGATCTACACATAAGAATAATCTTATAGTTCATAGCACCCGCCTCAACAAAATAAGTAGCTGTTTTATGGGGCAGTGTATACGCTTTTATAACAAACTCCCTCTTAATATAAGAAATTTATCTATAAATAAATTCAAAATTATTGTTAAAACTACACTGTGTTTAAAAGCATATTATAAAATTACTGATTATATAGGCGATAAAAATGCTTGGGATTGAGCTGCTCTAATTCAACACAAAAATATAAATGATGTATAAACTGAACAATTTTAATTTGACTTTTCGTAAGCACTTTAAAAAAGTTTACACGAAACAAATATTCATTTCATTTCATTTCATTTCAAACCTCACATGAAGTGGACTTGGCGAAGCCCCGATAATGTGACAAGGAACGAGATAGACGAGACGTCTCCGTGATCAATGGGTTCAACACCGGAAGCGAGCTAGCGCTCATAGCGAGACTTGGCTTGCTGTTCGTAACAGATCGGCAAAGTTAAGCAACGCTTGCACAGGTCGCCACTTGGATGGGTGACCAAGTGTGGCACTTACATCTGAGCGCTACCGTGCTTCGGAGGGCACGTAAAGCTGTCGGTCCCGGTTCTTGTCTCAGGATAAGAATCGTTAGACCACGTCGGAGGCCTTCGGGCGGTCTAAAAACTCCGACACTAGAGGTGGCCACACACTCACACGAACAACAAAAACAAACAAAACGGAAGCGATCACCGGCTAGTAGTACGAGGCTCTTTAAATATCAACCTTAGATCTGAAAGGGATCCGTCGATGAAGCCTACTCTCCTAGTTACGTTGCCAATTAGTCACCGATTCTGAGCAGTTCCAGTTAGAACTGCACAATCGTTTCAATCTGCTGGAAACCAACGACAGTACTGACCAGAAGACCGACACAGTCGTCTAGGTACCTACTACAAGATTCGTCCCGAAAAGTCTTCCCCGCACAGAGGAGAAACAAGCAGTCTAAACTTTCAGTCGAGATTCTCGAACTAATGAGGAAAAGACGCAAGAATCCATCCTGTCAACTGTCTTCGCCTCATGGGAGAGCCGTAAACCGACAAATACGGAAGCTAATGCGACGTGACCTCCGACGTTTAAATACTCGCACCATAGCGGCTGCGACTGAGAAAAACTGGGGGGCAAACGTCTTCACTCAGCAGTTGAGACGGAACAAAGAACTGCGGATGGCCGCACCGTCAACTCAAAGTTCGAGATTCTCGAGGAGGTTGAAAGTTTCTATAGACACTTGTATACCTCGCGGGTAGACAGACCAACCTAGTACCGATACTACCTACTGACGCGCCACTACCGAAGACATCCCGGATGTCGACCAGAGCGATGTAGAGCACCTGGTGATGACGGTATCACTGCAGATCGTCTCAGATCAGGTGCAGACACAATTCTGAGACAGCTAGCTAGTCTCTTCAATACCGTCATTTCAATACCGTCATCTACGACAACACTACGGGCATGGAGCAGGAGTATGGTGTATCTTTTCTTCAATACAGGCGACAAAACTTTATTGAAGAATTACAGACCCATTTCACTCCTGAGCCATGAACAAGTTGAACAAGTTGTTCTCAAGGGTTGTAACAAACCGAGTCGCTAGAAGACTCGACGACTTCCAGCCACCAGAGCCAGCCGGATTTTGAAAAGGCTTCAGCACCATGAACCACATCCATACTGTTCGGCAGATTGTACAAAAGACCCATGAGTATAACCAGCTGCCCACGAATACCATACAGTATTCGTGGACCACGAGAAAGCCTTCAACTCTATCGAAACCTGGGCAGATCTTGACTCGAGGTGTTGAGATGTTTATATGAAACTAAGACCATGACCATTCAGATCTAAGACAGAAGGGCAAACGCCATAGAGTTGCGAAGGGTAGTCCACCGTGGGGATGTTATATCTTCCAATCTGTTCACCAACGTACTTGAGGATGTCTTCAAGACACTGGACTGGACTAAACGGGGTATTAATATCAACGGCGAGTACAACTGATACCTTCGGTTTGCTGAAGACATTGTCCTAACTGCAGACACGTCAGTCTTAATGAAGCCTCCCGGCGGATTAGTCTCGGCGTGAACCTGGATAACACGAAGGTTCATGTTCAATGAACACGTCGTGTTGAGACTACTTGAGACCAATCTGCATTGACGTTTCCTTGATCGAAGTTTTGCAACAGTATGTCTATCTAGGGCAAATACCTAATACAGTTGGGTAGACACAGCATCGAGAAGGAAATCGATAGGAGGATTCAGTTGGGATATGCAGCATTCGGTAAGCTACATCCGGTCGTCTCGTCGCCTATTCCGCAAAGCCTCAAGACAAAAGTCTTCGACCAATGCGTCCTACTATTAATGACATATGGTGCCGAAACCTGGATACTCACGGTCGGGCTGTTCCATAGATTTAAAGTGGCTCAGAGTGCCATGGAACAAGCTATGCTCGGAGTATCTCTAAAGGACAGAATTCGCAACCAGGTCCGGAATAGAACTGGATTTACCGACATAGCTCGGCGTATAAGCAGGCTGAAGTGGCAATAGGCTGGCCACGTCTGTCGAAGGACCGACGACCGATGGAGCAATTAGATAGGTATTGAACACTTAAAGAATTGTGACAACTTCAGTCATATCATGTACCTAATCATTTCCCGCCATATTCCTGTGCGTACTTATACTTATTATACTATTAATTGGATAGGGATGAATACGGATACATAAAAATAGCACTCAATATAGCGGTTTGGGATTTAAAATTATTTCCACTTATACGTTAGTTTCAGATAATTTCGGTAACGGTAATTAGATTTCAAGTGAATTTTAAACAACAATGTGAGGGATGCGTGCAGGTTCCCAGTGAGTCGGAACAAAGTTGAACTTTTATATCGAATTCCGTTACGATAACGGATATAATAATTAAATCGGATACCCAGTAGTTTTTAACCGACTCCAAAAAGAGGAGGAGGTTCTCAATTCGGTTGTATGTTTTTTTTTTATGTTTGTTACCTCATAACTCCGTTATTTCTCGACCGATTTCCAAAATTCTTTTTTTGTTTGAAAGCATATACTTTCAGGTGGGTCCCATTTAAATTTAATCAAAAATCAAAATCAATCCAATAGTTTCGTTAAAAACTCAAATTTTATCAAAATCAATCCAATAGTTTCATTAAAAACTCCAAAAACTAAGTCATCCAAGTAAACAAAATTTAGCATTTACTGTGACTTTTCATCAGTGGACACTAGAATAGTCGCAATCAACGGGCCTACTTGGGCTTTATTACCAGGTACTGATGAAACCGGGAGGAAGAAAGGTTGGAGAGTAAATCTATATATATAAAATTGCTTGGGCTGACTGATTCATCAACGCAGAGCCAAATCCACAGGGGCTTGAGACTTGAAATTTTGACAGTCGATGCATTTTATGACGTAAGCACCCACTAAGGAAGGATTTTTATAAGTACATATTTTTGGTTAGAAAAAATAAACACGCAATTTTCAAATCTAACAACTAAGAGGGTGATTTAGGGGTAGAAAGTTTGTATGGGAGGTCCGTCATTTTGTAATTTTGTGTGCAAACTTCTGGTTAGAAATAAAACAAATACCTACGTGTTTTAGCGATTTCTAAAATCTACCGTTTAAAAGGGTGAAATAGGAGTTGAAAGTTTTTATGCGAAGTGAAATTTCATAAACTAGCTTCTGATTAGAAATAAGTGATCATGTATTTACGCGTTTTTGGAAATAGGGGTTGTATTTTTATATGGAAAGTCCGTCATTACGCGCGAGCGAAGCCGCCAACTGCTAGCTTATACATATAAGTAATAAACTTTGATTATAAATCACGGAATAACTAAACTAAATAGTAGTACGGTTTAATTCAAAGAGCAGACGATGAGTACGTTCTTCAGTGTTTACACGATTTAATAATTTTCACTGTAAGCCCGCATTTGTGATAACCGCTTTTCACGCACTACTTTCTCTCGAAATGGCCTTGGACCGAGATTCCCTACTTTGAGATAGACGTTTCTCCATTTCTTCGCTAGTTGTGGAGTACTGCTCACATCTCTGGGCCGGAGCGCCAAAATATCAGCTTGATCCACTTGACTCCCTACAGAGACGAGCTGTTCGAATCGTCGAAGATCCCGATCTCACGGCTAGACTAGAGTCGCTGGAGCAGCGGAGAGACTTCAGTTCTCTCTGCGTATTTTACCGACTCCTTCACGGGGATTCTCCGAAGAGGGAGGAGACTCCGAAGAATTGTTTAATTTGGTACCAGGGTCACCCTTCTACCAATGTACCACTCGCCGATGCAGTAGAGTTCACCCATACTACCCGTGCGCTTCCAGCGATCTTTTCTACCACGTACGTGTAGGCTCTGGAATGAACTACCTGCTGCGGTGTTTCCCGAGCGTTATGAATTGTCCTTCTTCAAATGAGGTTTAAGAAGGCATTACTGTCACGGTAGGCAGCGGCTTTGCTGTATATACCCTGACATTAGCGAAGTCCATGAGCAGCGGTTACCATTTACCATCAGATGGGCCGTTCGCTCGTCTGCCACTAGCAGCAATAAAAAAAATATTTTCATTTAAACGGCGCTGTCTCATATGGACAGCGCGTTTATTAGGTCTACCCATCTTTGATCGAGAGGAGAAGTGGCTGCGTCACGTTTGCGTTTGTGTTGGCGTCTATTTGAACCGAATCGGCCGCGAGGCGACGCCGGCATGCCACCATTGCGGCAGTGGCCTGGACTCTGCCCAGCATACGCTCTCTGAGTGTCCTGCATGGGAATCCGAGCGGCAAGACTTGGTCTCTGTTATCAGAGGCGATCTTTCTTCGCAGGCCGTCGTCCAGGCCATGTTGGCGGAAGACATCCGGTGGGATGCTGTGGTCTCCTTCTGCGAAGCGGTCATGCTCCAGAAGGAGGTCGCCGAGCGGGATCGCGAGAGAGCCGATCCCGCTCGCAGACGCAGGCGGCGTCGTGGTGTTGGCAATGGACGCTGGCCTGACTCTTCCTTAAGGCCGTGGGCAATCAGAGATGGCAATCTGGCTGTCCGACCACAAACGACCCCGAGAAGACAGCGGTCTCGGATAGGCGAGGGACCTCTGTACTCGCACAGTATGAGGCGCTACCTCGTACTGTGCGAGTGGGGCAGGGCACTTCCAGAGACTGAGCCCTACTTACGGGACAAGCGTAACGGGACCGAGGAGCAGCACACCCGCGTTTCCTGTGTCCCATTCTTTGCCCGCCACGCGGAGAGGCACTCGCCAAAACAGTATCCCCAGGTAAAAAAAAAGTCTACCCATCTTTAATTTCGATAAATCAGATTACTGCAGAAAGGAAAATTCACTAAAAAACAGGAAATAAAAGATTTTTCACAAAAAATAACCGCCTCCAAAAATCTGGAAAATGTGTGAAAATAGCACTAAAAAGTAAAAAAATAATTCCGTTATTTTTACTTTAATTTACTTATAAACATCACCTTTTCAACTGAATATTATATACTTATACGAGTTATACGTATCTACCACTTAAGTCACATACCTGACACAATACATAGTTTTATATGACTAACAAACTAAATTAAATACCTATCACCAGAAATCAGATAAGTATATTATATTTTTGGACTAAGTACTTAGAAAAAAATATTTTATTAGGACTATAATATACAATTATACTTTTTTTTTGAGTCGGTGCCAGCCAAGCGTTTTAGTAAATAATTTCTTGATAATGTACAAAATATATGAAAAGCTGTATTGATACGATAATTTAGCAAAACTTCATCAAACTAGTAAGTAATTTACAAATGACGAGAAATCAAATCAACAAATATCGATCAAATTTTAGGAAGTTTTCTATAACACTAAATATATGTACATATAGTTACATTAATATCACAATGTAGGATCTAACCAAACCTATTTTGCAAATAAAGAAAAAAACGCAACCTGGCAACAGGCGCGACAGCCCAGTTACAAATTAACCAAAATACCTATTTACAATTATCTATCTAAACAAAACATGAACTTAAAGCGATACTTGGAATAAATCAAATTCTGAGAAGTTTTACAAAAAGATCTCAAAATTTGAAAAACAAGAAAAATAGAATTATGTAAAGATGCAATAGGTACTAAAATGCAGCAATACCAAATGAAACCTATTTCAATGAACAAGAATTTCGTGTAAAATAAGTCTAAAGAACCACAATCCACTGCAATACAATAATTACCTACATACAAGCGCATAGAAAAAATGGATTTCGGAGACAACCGTCAACGTCTGCCTTCACGCGTCTGCCCTGCCCGCGTTGGGTCGGTTACCTAATAACATCTTTAATTATTAATCTCAGCTGGCACCGACTCCAAAAAAAAGTATAATTGTATATGATAGTCCTAATAAAATATTTTTTTCTAAGTACTTAGTCCAAAAATATAATATACTTATCTGATTTCTGGTGATAGGTATTTAATTTAGTTTGTTAGTCATATAAAACTATGTATTGTGTCAGGTATGTGACTTAAGTGGTAGATACGTATAACTCGTATAAGTATATAATATTCAGTTGAAAAGGTGATGTTTATAAGTAAATTAAAGTAAAAATAACGGAATTATTTTTTTACTTTTTAGTGCTATTTTCACACATTTTCCAGATTTTTGGAGGCGGTTATTTTTTGTGAAAAATCTTTTATATTCAACATCTATGTACGGTGTAGAGTGAGGTTTGCGGTGGTTTGTTAAAGAATAGAAATGTTTAACAGAAATCAAAGTTTATTATTCTGTTCCACAATAACTTCTTATGTTTAAATGTTAGAAAATAATGTTAAATGAAAATGTTGTTATGAATGCACGCGAATGTCGCGGTAACACAATGTGTGTGCACTGACCTCAGATGAAGTAAAATTACGCACTGACGATGCAATATGATTTTTATTATAATACTTGAACTAATTAGGTCAATGTGTAATTCGCTTATTGCTTTGTAAGGTGTTCGGTCATATTGCACCAAACAATCTATGCCCAGAGTGTATTTAACGCAATTAGGTAATTTAAAAATATCACATTGAATCAAACAATCCAAACGAAGTACTTATTTTACAATTTTGATGGCAGGCAACACCAATGTGATTATGTCTCGCCGTCTCGCTCGTATGAGCTGTCTATACTCGTAAACAACTGTATCTGTAATAATTTTAATGTGGGGTTTTCCTCGTTTTTTTCCTTATCTCATAAAGAACAAAAGTTACACAGAATTAAAGCAACGAATAGGAGTGACGTAAAACCAGATAAGTTGGGATTACAGTGAACCGAAGCAAGAACTTAAATATTAAATCTTTGAAAGTCGTTCTAAAGTGAAACGTAAAAGAGAAATCTGTAGAGTAAGCAGCATGAGTGGGTCAGTGTGGTGTCGTCGGTGACATCGTTGTCTCCTGGTGGCGAGTGTGGCGCGTGTGGCGCGTGGTGTGTGCGATGCGCTGCGTGCTGGTGGTGTGGGCGTGGTGCTGGTGGAGTGCGAGCGCGGCGCCGCAGCGGCCCGCCTGCCCCGCGGACCCGCGCTGCGTCAGCGCCGGCGCTGGACACGACGAGACCACCTACCATGTGGACGGTGAGCTGCCCCGCACCCTACTTACTATTGCCCTTCATAATAACCACTAGCGATACTACATTATATATAGCCTGACTAACACGCTATGCTGCTGCTTTTTAGTGGTGTACCCATTCGATTTTGAGTAGCTGCTAGTGTGTTCGTTTGTTGGTCACAAACCGAGTTCTAAATCTCTAGGTCAAAAGAATTTACTAAGGTAACATATTCATTGTAGTCTCCAACGATTGCACAACCTTCATCATCATCGTCATCCTCCTAGTGTTATCCCAGTGTCAGGCTGGGTCCGCTTACTAGTCTAACCAGATTTGGCTGAATATTAGCTTTTCCACAGAGCGACTGCCTGTCTGACCTCTGCACTCCGAAGGGAAAGCGATATTCCATGGTTTAGACTAGTGCGAGTTTATTTAGAAGGTACTGACACCCTATAATGACCCTCTCTGTGTGGCAGTCTGTTGTGGTATCTCCACTAGGATATCGCTGCCTGTTGTTTATGATTGCACAACCTTGTCTGGCTATATTTTGCTATATTATTGAAGCATAAATAAATGAGCAGTTTCATGAATTTCAACAATTATAAGTACTATAGTTTGCCTAATGGCCAACTGCACTCATGTGCAGTCGCAAAATTTTCAGTGTAGTAATGCTTAATGTATCTGGTGAGCTAGTTCTCACCAAAATAAAATTAGTAGAGTAGTTTTTGTTTTGTATATAGTAACTAACTTCCATACATACAACCATCCTTACAAACTTCTATGTTTAAGTTTACCTAATAAAAATAGAATAAATAAATAAAAATCGCTATTTTCCTCACCACAGTCGACCAAAATACACAAAACAATAAAGCAAGATACACATTAGGTTTGAATGTGGTTCGCTGGTGCCTGTGGTAGGTAGGAACACCTGTATTACAGGTCACCAGTTATCCACCTCTATAACATTCCAAATTATAATAAGCTTTGTTTACAAAATTAGCGTGCCTGGTATACATGCATTCAACTTAAAAAACTAAAGTATGTAGGTAATTGATTAAATAATTACATTATGAAGTGGGTGAACTAAGAACTAGTGATTGGGTGTAGTGTGATAATAACTTCTATAACAGTTTGTTGAACTGACTCCATAAGAAGTAGACCCTGCTGATTTGCTTAGTGCAAGACATTGTTTTTGTATTAGTATACACAAGTACACAAATAATTATTTGTTTTATATTAGAATGTATCATGTTTAAATATTAAACAGTATAGAACTTACTGTATAATTTAGAATTATTTATAATTAAATCATATCTTTAGAAGAAGATTCAACTCTGCTTAAACTTAGTTAAGTCATATATAAATTTGTTGAATAGGTACCTAACTTATCATAAGGAAATACCCAGCACAAAAAATAACATGTTTTTATTATTTTTTTCTTCTGGATCTGATATTCCATTACTTTAATAAAACAAAGTAGGAAAACCCACAACAATCTATAATCCTAAGAACTTTACCAAATAAAATAATATTACTCAATCTTTGCATCTATGTTGAATCAATATAGGTACCTACAACACTTTCCCAACATGTTATATAATAGTGAGATATCAATAATGTTCTACTTCCACCATAGGGAGAGTGCTAACGACTGCTACTCTGTAGGTTGTGGGTTTGTGTCCCGCTCAAGTCTAAGATTTATGTCTGTGAACATGAATGTTTAACTTGGTCTGGGTGTTTCTGTCTGTTGGTACATTATCTGTTTTTGTTCTTAAATGTATTATCTCTAGTGCTATCTTGCCCCTTTGAAGTACGGGGCAAGCGATAATTGATAATTTAATACACACTTATATTATGTATACTTACTTAATAATATACAATATATATATAGTTTTAAAATAAAGGAGAAATACCAAGCATGTCGACTTAGAAATAGGCTAGGGAGAAATGTAGGTGTTAAGTAGTTTTAGAGATTTGAATTTTGCTATGTGAGCGAGATAAATATCAGTAAAGACATTGTGCAGTAGCTAATTAAAGGTGAATTTTAAAGACATTGTGCACAATTTAGAATGTTAAAATCATTATCATAGCATGAAACCTGTCAGTGGCGGTTAACCACTTACCTGCAATTAATTTTGTTTGGTACTCTAAAATTTTCTAAAATTTGTGTCACATGCAGATCTGCACTTAAGCATACAAGATCAGGGTTAAGAGACCTATGTATTGCTTTGTGAATGTGCTTTTACTGCCACATGGCAGTAAATGTAGAATCGTTTTCAACATTAATTGTCTCATTTTGATATTCGTGTGTGTGTGATATAAGTGTCATTTTGTGGTCTAAAAGAGTAAATGACTTTGACTTAGGCACAGTGAAAGTGACTTGCAACTCATAGATTTACTCATTTACCACCGGGCCACTTTACCTTTATCTAAACAGAGAAATATACCTACATAGCGAATGATTAATGTTTCTTGATAATACTATTAAACAAGTTTATTTTGATAGTAGCACTCCATTTCAAAATAAGTTTACTGTGAAAATTCTAATGGAAATCTTGTAAATCAAAACTTTCCATTGTAATAATTAAAAAAATAAATATATATAATTGGTGATTGAAATAATATTTAAAAGATTTTGGAAATAAAGAGATGTAAATGTAAATGTGTATTTGATATGAATATAAGACATAACCTATCCTAAAAGGTATAAAGTTAAAATTGAAAGATGTTATGGAATTCATAAACATTTATTTTTACAACTATGGGTTGTATCATAAAGAAAATACAGAATTTTAAATAATATAAGTTATATCGGGCGCCAGATACAATCCCAGAAAATACAAAATTTGCCAGATAAGTCAGTGATAGAGTACAATATGGACATTTGATCTCAAGTCAGGGCGACCTAGCCGAGTTGGTAGATACAATAATTTTGTATGGTCGATGGCATTACAACTTATAAATTAGCATACAAATTGAAATTGAGGCTTTCTAGATTTAAAGTTGTTGTAAAGGAATTTAGTCTAATTTAAGTTAATTTGTGGTTATTTAGATTTACTTGAAATTGCGTTGAGGTGGAAAAATAATAAAAAAGTTACCTGTTTTAGATATACTTAGGTAATTAAAATACGAAAAGAAAGAATGTGCACCGTCGTGACCACGTGGTATTACTTGGTCCACATCATGTCCACGACAAAAACAGCATCACGGCGTGCCGAATCCAGATAGCACGGCGGATTTTAAATTATATCCAGGAAAAAAAACGCCATAGGCTAAAACCAACAGAAATACAAGGTTTAAGACGCCATGTTCTACTCAAATGACGCGTTCCGCTAACGCCAAAAACATTCGAAAAACTCACCGTTATTCCAGAATAATAATTCCTTCAGGCGAATGAAAACATGCGCCGGAAGTATTCTTAAAAGTATCAATGTGTCTGTAACAAATAGGATACATCGAAATTGTACAAATGATCCGGACAAAATCTAACGACGCGAAGAAAACCAATCAAATAAACAACTCTTACCATATTGGCGAAATACAACAATATATAAGCCGATCCACGGCTTCTAAATATTAAGGTGGCTTTTAGTACCACATTTTAATGCGATTAATCCATAATTTTTGGATTATTTAAGGGACGCCATCTAATCGACGTACGTTCAGAGAGAAAAGTGGCCATGACAGTTTTGCCATAGACAAGGTAAAAAAATTAATAATAGGGAAGCCCATTAACAAAATACCATATGTATTGACAGAAAATCGACTAATACTAACCGAACACGCGAAAAAGGAATACGCATAGGCGTACTGTAATGCGAGATAAAATCGATGCGTTACAATACATACCAACCCAAAAAAAAATAAAAGAAAGGACTCTTTCTTTTATGCCGAAAAGAAGACCAAATAAAAACGTTCAATTAACAAATGCTATAATTCCAAAAAAAACTCTACATACAACTCTATGTAAATTCAAAAAGACTCTACCTATACTACAAGTCTCTACCAAAGTTCTAGACTCTACCAACTTCCAAAACTTCAAGACTCTACTAAAATTTTCAAAAATAAAGATAAACACAATTCAAAACTCAAAACTAATAACAAAATCAAACAAAATAAATACACTAAGTTGCTAGAGTTGCTCGATTGAAAGTGCGGTTAGGCACCCTCGCCACCGACTCTGTAAGAGCACAACTCCTAACTTGGATGTTTTATTGAAAGTGCGGTTAGGCACCCTCGCCACCGACTCTATAAGAGATCATCTAAACTCTTGTCTAATGATTGTTTTTAGAAAGTGCGGTTAGGCAACCTCGCCACCGACTCTGTAGAGAACATCAAAACTCTTAAGGTAACCAATAAGGTTGCATGCAAATGACAACGCCGCTACAGGACGCGTCAGGCGCGGACGCCAAATGGTGGTTCATCACAACAAGGCGGTGTGAACACAGAAATGGAAACAGTGATTCAACACAACAAAGCGGTGTGAACACAAAAAAATGGAACTGTGATCGGCATAACTCCACCGACTTACCGTGCACAATGGAACAAGCAAAAAAACAAAAACATTCGAGGAATGGAAAGTTCCAAGAACGCAAAAGACCTGGTTACTGCCCAAAAGCGTCAGTAACCGGCAAAAATATCCGGGGACCAAGTGAAAAGTTGGTTTCCCCAAACGTCAAATCCAGGGTTGGGTACCCAAAAAAAATTGTCAAATCCGGTAGACTTAAGAATAAACAAGTACCTAAATACTACACAGGAATAAGACACAAAAACACAAAAAAAGTCGTTCAATACAAACAAACCGAACGATAAACACAAAATACAAATAAGGTATAAAACCTTTTAATAAAAACAAAATAAAAAATGTACATAAGATCTATTGATGTTGAGAAACGAAACCTATGGAATTTGCAAAAATCTAAAACCGAAAATGACCTAAGCTATTTTTGAACTTAAACTTAAAGCTCACAAACTGTCACGAAGCCTACCTAACATTCATCATCATACAAAGTGGTCCAGACCCTAACATACTTCAATCTCATACTACATGCTAACAAGGACCGCTTCTAACAGCGTGCTAATTCCAAGTCAAAGTTAGGAAATCTAAAGAGTTAATATTTTATAATATCTTTAATATGATATCTACCAGAGGTTCTCTTATTCAAATCCTTTAAGAGGTAAACATTATCAGAAATCTTTTTAATAATTTTACATTTTACAAACTTAGGTGCAAGTTTAGCCGAAAAGAATGCAGGAGCATTAGACTGAACAAAATTTCTTCTCCATACTACGTCACCAACATCAAAAGAAATGACTTTCCTCCCTGAATTATAATAACGCGCATTACGCTTGTAAGCGCTTAACAAATGAGCCTGGACTCTAACAAAAATATCACTAAGTGATTTAAGAGAATAAGCAAATGAATCTCTGTCCCCAAATTTAAGTTGAGACAAATCTTCCAAAGAATTACTAAAATGATGTAAAGAAGCATCAAAAATAAGTTCTCTTCCGAACATAAGAAAATTAGGTGTAAAATCTGTAGCTAAATTTACACTACTATTCAAAGCTAACTGAATATGAACCAAAAATTTAGACCAAGTTCTATGATCTTCCTTGACAAAACAAGATATGCAAGTTTCTATAGTTTTATTATATCTCTCTACAGGATTGTTCTGAGGTGTATACAGAGTGTTGTAAAATATTTTAGTAATATTATAACTTTTCATAAAATCTACAAAATGTTTAGAAACAAATTGAGTCCCATTATCACAAACTATAATCTTAGGACAGCCAAATTTAAGAAATATTTCTTTTTCTATACTTTTACAAATTGACAAAGTCGTTGCTTTAACTAAAGGAAAAATCCAGCAAAATTTAGTGAAAACATCTACAACAGAAAGAATGTACTTATGACCAGAATAACTTTTAGGCAGAGTTTCTATAATATCTACTGAGAGCATGACCATTGGACGATCCACTTTCTTAGGGTTAATCATAATACCTAAAGGTGGGGAAGTACTATGTTTATAAGCTTTACAAATTTCACAAGATTTAATGTAATTTTGAACATCATTAAACATCCTATTCCAAAAATAATGTTGTTTTAATTTTCTTAAAGTTTTATGAACACCAAGATGACCTGATTTAGTGTCATCATGATTAGATCTAATGGTATCAATAATATGTTCTTTAGGAATAACAATTTTCCAATTCAAACGACTAGTAGGATCAAATCTATTCTTACAAAATTTATATAATGTTTTATCTTCAACTCTAAAATTTTTATACCTTAAGGGAAACTTTTGACAATCTACAAATATTTTTCTAAACCAAGGATCATCAATATCGTCGTCAGGAGACATAATATTCTGTATAGGAGAAACTTTAATAGCTGCAACTTCTATTCTAGACAAAGCATCAGGAACTAAATGCAAAGAGCCTTTTTTATGAATAATATCAAAAGTAAATTGTGAAATTCTTGCAGCCCATCTAGCTAAACGACCAGTAGGATTACTAAGGCCTAACAACCATTTTAAGCTAGCATGATCAGTGATTACTGTAAATTTCATTCCCTCAATATAAGGTCTAAAATGTTCTATTGAATCTAAAATGGCAAGTAACTCACGTTCTGTAGTACTGTAATTACGTTCGCATTTATTAAGTGATCTAGAATAAAAAGCTATGGGGTGTTGTTCGCCGTTTTGATCTTCTTGACTCAAAACGCTACCAATACCAACTGAACTAGCATCACAATGCAAAAAGAAAGGTTTTTCAAAATTTGGGCATTGCAAGACAGGTGAGGAAGTTAATGCTTGTTTAAGTTTATCAAATGCAATTTCAGCTTCGTCATTCCAATCAAAAGATCTTTTAGGATTCTTTTTACTTGAAGAAGTTAATTTAGTTAATGGAGAAGCAATATCAGCGAATTTATAAATGAATCTACGGTAATAAGAACATAATCCAAGAAAACTTCTGAGTTGTTTTATATTTGAAGGACGAGGAAAATTATTAATTGACTCCAATTTAGAAGGATCAGTGTGTAAACCTTTACTATCAACAATGTAACCAAGGTAACGCAGTCTTTCTTTACAAAATTCACACTTTTTTAAATTAACGGTAAGACCAGCATCTTTAAGAGTTTTATGAATTTTCTTTAAATACTCTATATGAACATCAAATTGTTCATTTATAAGGATCAAATCATCTAAATAGCAGAATAATACATTATCAAATTCAGGACCAAAGAGTTTATCTACTAATCTCTGCAATTCAGCAGGTGCATTGGTAAGCCCAAATGGCATTCTAACAAATTCAAATAATCCTTTACCGGGGACTACAAAAGCAGTCTTCTCACGAGAAGAATCATCAAGGGCAATCTGAAGGAAGGCCTTGGATAGATCAATTGTTGAAATAAAACGAGCTCCACGAAGGTTATCTAAAATTCTAGAAGGGTAAGGCAATGGATAACTATCTCTAATTGTAACAGAATTTAAACGTCTTGAATCTAAACATAATCTAGTACTACCATCCTTCTTTTCAACAGCAAGGACGGGGGAACACCAAGGAGATTTAGAAGGCTGAATAATGTTTTCCCTAAGTAATACTTCAACTTCATCATAAAGTTCTTTTTGTTTAGCCGGACTCAAAGGCCAATATCTTTGTTTAAAAGGTTCACTAGTAACGTTAATTTTATGTTTGACAAGATGTGTAAGACCTAAACCTTTCTTCTCATACGAGATATCTTCAAAAAGAGCAATGGTTTCATCTAATGTTTGTTTCTCAGGAGTGAGCTGTGAAGAACAAGTTACTGAACAAATTTTAAAATTATCATTTTTAACTAAAGTTATATTTTTCCACAAGTCTTTAGCAAGATTAAATTTAAGCCAAAAATCAAATCCTAATATAATAGGAGGTTCAAAAGAAGGTATAACCAAGAATGTTACGACCTTGGTAAGGTTATCACAAGTAACTGGAATATCTAAAGTGCCTAAAACTTTTTGTGCAGAACCATCTGCTGTGTAAGCTGAACTAGAAATTGGTTTTAATTTGTAACCTAATTTAATAAAATGCTGGTGAAAGTTAGAACCTAAAACACTAGTATTTGAACCGCTATCTAATAAACCAGAAAAATTTTCACTACTGACTGAGAATTCTAAAAATGGTCTACTATCATTATGCTTAACAAAGAGAATAGGGGCTGACCTATTTAAACTGAAAAATACTTTTAAGTAATCCAACCAGTCCGAAAATTCCTTATTGCGAGTGGCAATGTCAGGTGCATTACTAGACCTAATCTTAACCAATTTAGACATCGAGGCATTCTCAGTTTTAACAGAAACTGGTGCTCGATGCAACGAAACTAGTTTTTTGGAACGGGTGAAGTTTTCTTCTCCGCGTTGCAAACATCACAAAATTTGGTTATGACACCCAACTTCTTGCACTTGAAACACATAATTCCAGGTACAGTAGTACAATGTTGGTAAGTGTGGTCAGTAGATTGACACTTGAGACACTTAACACTATCTGTCCTAGCAGCGTTGGAGCGAACCAGTGGCTTCTCAACTTTAAAAGGATTTGAAGAATCCCTAGCAAAAGCTTTTCTATTAACAAAAACTTCTAATTCTTTACCTAAATTGATAAACTGTTCAAGAGAAGTAACAGGTCTACATAAAACATAAGGTGTATAAATAGGTAACATGTTGTTTTTAATAATATTAATCATGACCGGTTCTGTCAAAGGAACTACTAAGCGACTAGACATATCCATTAGTTCAGTGATAAAGTCGGGAAGCGACTCAATAGGTTTTTGCTTACGTGTGCGAAGGCTCTGATCTAAGAAAAAGTCATACTCAGGCTTGTCGAAGCGCTTGAGTAAAGCTAGCTTAAGCTGTTGCCAAGAGGCAATGGTAGAACGAGTAGCACGAAACCATTTAGCAGCAGCACCAGAAAGCAAATCTGAAAAGGAACCTACCAGCAAAGCTTCATCAAAGTTCTTGTAAAGGAAATACTCTTCAACCTGAACAATAAATTCTCTAACGCAAGTATTACCTTCAAAACAAATTTTACTCCTCTTCAGGTCAGGTAATCTGGTTAAATGTGGTAAGTTTTTCCTGATATGGTCATTCAATGAGTTGTAAGATGATAAACAAGGTGCACAAACCGAAGAAGCAAAAGCAGGACCTCCATCATGCGCATTGGCTAAGAAAGGATCAGGAACTCCCGTCATATCAACCGTTATATGAGCCATGTTGTCCTCCTGTGTGTAAGTACCAACTGAATTGTGACCATCCTTAATCTCAGGCAAAGGTGGAAACTGAACCGACTTATCCATGATGAGAAGCAAAAATGTCCTATAGTAACACTCAAAAGCAACCAATAAGCAAGTAAACTAGTATAATTCCAAGCTAAGTTAAGTTAAGGAAGAAAGATTCAAAAGAAAAGTTAAGTCAATGAACTGTCAAAACAAATTAAAATGTTTCAAAGTTTTTAAGGTTATGTTGTCAAAATTTTAAGTTATAAGTTTTAATATTAAGTTTTTAAACCACTGGAAAAGCCTCAAATTCATTACAAAGTTAAATGTTAACTGTTACACATCACTATTCACTTATGTTTCAGTATCAAACAATTTATGTCTAAATATAACCTATGTTTAAGTAATGTACTAAAGTCTTAACAAGCACAGTTTACAATAGGAACCAGTAAGGTTGTTATCATATGAATTCAGTAATAGTTTAAGCTGTAAAAGATTTACACACAATGTATACAGGTTATCATAAGAGAATTTCAACTATAACACCCATTATGTTATGTTTGTCAAAGTAAATAACTGGTATAACACATATCTAAGCTTATATGTGAAACCAAAACATAGAAAATATAAAACATTAAGATATGTTTACTCAAAAGCGTTAAACATACTTATAAAACATTAAGATATGTTTACTCAAGAACGTTAAACATATTTAATAACAAAATGAGTCAAATAAGACACCAAAATAATATGACACAATGATAAAATAAGATAGTTATGTTGTTTACATAACCATCAACAAGTTTTGAACGCAACCTCAAGTAATTAAATGATAAAATGCCTATTTCAGGTCCCTGTGAGCTAGCGCCAATTGTAATAATTAAAAAAATAAATATATATAATTGGTGATTGAAATAATATTTAAAAGATTTTGGAAATAAAGAGATGTAAATGTAAATGTGTATTTGATATGAATATAAGACATAACCTATCCTAAAAGGTATAAAGTTAAAATTGAAAGATGTTATGGAATTCATAAACATTTATTTTTACAACTATGGGTTGTATCATAAAGAAAATACAGAATTTTAAATAATATAAGTTATATCGGGCGCCAGATACAATCCCAGAAAATACAAAATTTGCCAGATAAGTCAGTGATAGAGTACAATATGGACATTTGATCTCAAGTCAGGGCGACCTAGCCGAGTTGGTAGATACAATAATTTTGTATGGTCGATGGCATTACAACTTATAAATTAGCATACAAATTGAAATTGAGGCTTTCTAGATTTAAAGTTGTTGTAAAGGAATTTAGTCTAATTTAAGTTAATTTGTGGTTATTTAGATTTACTTGAAATTGCGTTGAGGTGGAAAAATAATAAAAAAGTTACCTGTTTTAGATATACTTAGGTAATTAAAATACGAAAAGAAAGAATGTGCACCGTCGTGACCACGTGGTATTACTTGGTCCACATCATGTCCACGACAAAAACAGCATCACGGCGTGCCGAATCCAGATAGCACGGCGGATTTTAAATTATATCCAGGAAAAAAAACGCCATAGGCTAAAACCAACAGAAATACAAGGTTTAAGACGCCATGTTCTACTCAAATGACGCGTTCCGCTAACGCCAAAAACATTCGAAAAACTCACCGTTATTCCAGAATAATAATTCCTTCAGGCGAATGAAAACATGCGCCGGAAGTATTCTTAAAAGTATCAATGTGTCTGTAACAAATAGGATACATCGAAATTGTACAAATGATCCGGACAAAATCTAACGACGCGAAGAAAACCAATCAAATAAACAACTCTTACCATATTGGCGAAATACAACAATATATAAGCCGATCCACGGCTTCTAAATATTAAGGTGGCTTTTAGTACCACATTTTAATGCGATTAATCCATAATTTTTGGATTATTTAAGGGACGCCATCTAATCGACGTACGTTCAGAGAGAAAAGTGGCCATGACAGTTTTGCCATAGACAAGGTAAAAAAATTAATAATAGGGAAGCCCATTAACAAAATACCATATGTATTGACAGAAAATCGACTAATACTAACCGAACACGCGAAAAAGGAATACGCATAGGCGTACTGTAATGCGAGATAAAATCGATGCGTTACACCATGTTCTCTAATCCTTTGTTGTAAGTGACAAGTTCCAAGAATTATCAGTATATTATTCCATATAAATTCAAAGTATCTAATAGTGCAATCAAGAATAGCACACCGAGCTCTTGCTGCTAATATTTTCTCAGTACTTAAGGTTCATTGCCTGTGTTACAACATTGGGTTCGTCTATGCATTATTTTTATTATATAATTAAAACCTATCAACTAAGTATATTTCGCATACACCCATATTCCGCAAATGAAATCATAAATTAATAGTAGATTGTATGACAAGGGAGCAAAATAGTATTTTTACGGCGCGGGCGCTAATTTGAACCTCGAGCGAAGCGAAGGATTCTAGAATAGAATCCTGAGCAAAGCGAGGGATTCTAGCGTAGAATCATGTAGAATCCTGAGCGCAGCGAGGGATTCAAAGTACATTGCCCGAGGGAAAAATAATTTGCTCTCGAGTCATATATTCTACTTTTCATCCACTTTCTATGAGAAAATAAGCAATTTCGCGGGAAAAAAGTTTTGTATGACGTTGTTAGCTTCTATACTTAGTTATTGTTTAAGGAGTTAAAGCATTGTCACTCTCATAACGCGACGTAGAACTCATTATTATTGCAAAATGCAATAAAGTATGAACAGAATTTTTTCGGTTTTTTTATGGCAATAGGCGGCAAACGAGCAGACGGATCGCCTGATGGTAAGCAACTACCGTCACCCATGGACACAAGCAACACAATAGGAGTCACAAGTGCGTTGCCGCCCCTTGGGGCTGGGAAAAGGGATAGGATAAGGGAGAAGGAATAGGGGATAGGGCCTCCGGCACTTTCATTCACCGAACGAAACGCAACAGTTTAGGTACTGTACTGTTACTTTACTGTTATTTTCTGTGAGAGGGTAGTACTACCCCGGTCGAGCCGGCCCATTCATGCTGAAATCAGCAAGGCTCTACTACCTTTACAACGTTGTCGTCTATACAAGATTTTCGGTGATTTGAACTATTCCTTGAAGCAGGTTATATTTGAGGTCATTTGCAACAAACTGACCCGCGTCAACTAAGTGGATCAAAATGTTTTAGTTGAGAAGTTTACTCAGCTAGACCTTTATCGGCTCGCACTAATTTATGTATTGTCAATCACCCAGGACAAAGGCTGTACATCAAGTTTAACAGCGGCGGATACTTCTCCCTGGAGTGCGCGGGCAACGTGACGCTCGAGCACCCCGCGCTGCCGCGCTTCTCGTCGCTGCAGCGGCTCAACCACGTGAAGCTGCTCAAGTGTGCGGCGCCGCGCGGCTCGTACGCGGCGGCGCTGCGCGCGCTCAACGTGCTGCCCGTCGAGCGCCTCGAGCTCGCCAGCGTCGGCGGCCGGCTGGCGCGCGACCACCTCGCCCACCTCGACGACCTCGAGGCGCTCGTGTTCACCAACCTGAGCGTCGCGGGGGACGCGCTCGCCGCCGTGCCGCGCCTGCAGCGCCTGCGCCTCGACTCGGTGCGGCTGGGGGACGTGCGCTGGCTGCCCGCCTCGCTCCGAGAGGTGGTGCTCGTGAACACGGGCGTGACGCGCATGGAGCGCGACGCGTTCGCGCACATGAGCGCGCTCGCGTCGCTGATCGTGCGCGACGACAACGTGGAGCTGCACGTGGAGGCGCGCGCGCCGCTGCGCGAGCTGGCGCTGCAGGCGCGCGCCGTGTTCGTGCACGTGGCGCTGCCCGACTCGCTGGTGAACGTGACGCTGTACGGGTGGGGCGAGCGCGCGCCGCCGCCCTGGGCGTCGTGCGGCGCGCTGCGCTCGCTGGTGGTGGTGGGCGCGGCGGCCGAGGCGCTGCCCCCGGGCTGGCTGGCGCACTGCCCCTCGCTGCGCGTGCTGTCGCTGCGCGCGGCGCCGGCGCTGGCGTCGCTGGCGCCGGACGCGCTGCGGGGCGCGCACCACCTGCAGCACGTGACGCTGTCGGGCGCGGCGCTGCGCGCGCTGCCGCCGGAGCTGCTGTACGACGCCAAGCCGCTGCTCACGCTCAACCTCTCCACCAACAACCTCTCCGCGCTCACCGTGTGAGTCCGCTCTCTATATACACATCACCTCCATTTGGAACGTTATGCTTTTCCATCTAGGAAATCGACTTGCACCGATTAAATTTCCTTTACGACCTAGCTCGTGTAGACGACGGTGACGAGGTAAACGCTATTTTATACCACAATATTTTACTAAATACAAAATATGTGGTTCCTTCTACGCTCTCGTGGTGCGATTCGTATTTAAGAAATAGATCATATTGGTTGTACTCGTAACTAGAGTTCTCATGCTAAAATATGTATTATTTAATTGGTAAATATAGATACGAGGGTCAAACTGAAAGTTCTTAGAACTGGCCACTTATAAACAATATAATAAAAAAAATATTCTAAAATTTGAAAATAGAACTCTTTGCCAATATTACTGAGTATATATTTCATTCATTTGTCATTTGTTTTACGATTTGGCGGCAAATTGAAAATTGTCTGTGTCACGTCAACATGAATTTAACACGAGAAAATTTTCGTGCAATGATTTTTTATGACTTTCGATGTCATTTAAGTCAACAAGAAAGTTATGATAGACTACGATTGGCCTTTCACGATGAAGCCCCATCTCGTGCGACTGTTTACAACTGGTTTAATGAGTTTAAACGTGGTCGCACTAATCTCACTGATGATGTACGTGAGGGACGGCCTTCTACGGCGACGACTGAAAATAACATCTGTGTTGTGCGGCGTATGATAGAGACTGACAAAAGAGTGATCTATCAGCAGATTCGGACAAGCTTAGGCATCGGTATAAGTCAAGTGCACAAAATCCTCCACGAACATTTAGCGGTCAGGAAGCTTTGCGCCCGGTGGATACCTCATAATTTGACTAAGGCTCAAAAACTCCATCGTGTGGATTGGTGCCGTAAAATGATTGAAAGATTTAACGGAGGTGACTCAAATGCTGTGTTCGACATACTAACAGGTGACGAAAGCTGGATTTACTGTTATGATCCTGAAACCAAAAGACAATCTGCTCAGTGGGTGTTTCCTTTCGAGGGGTTGCCAACTAAAGTGAAGAGAGATCGAAGTGCGGGAAAAAAAAGTGGCCGTGGCCTCGTTCTTTGGAAGGATAGGTCATTTCGCAACAATTGTGTTAGAGGATCAAAAAACAGTTTCTGCAGAATGGTACACTACCAATTGTTTGCCACTTGTCTTGGAAAAAGTTCGAGAGAAACGACCTCGCAGTAGGATCCTCCTTCACCACGACAACGCCTCGTCGCACACCGCCAAGCGAACGATCGACTATTTGGCGACATCAAACGTTGAATTACTGGGTCACCCGCCGTATAGCCCCGACCTCGCGCCTTGTGATTTTTATTTATTTCCAAAAATTAAAGGAAAGCGGTTTATGAATGCTGAAGAAGCGGTGGCTGCGTATCGCGATGCCATTGAAGAGACCCCTAAGGACGAGTGGGCAAAGTGCTTTTCCCAGTGGTTCCATCGCATGCAGCGGTGTATTGACGTCAATGGACAATATTTTGAAAAGATATAATAAAACTAATAACTGGCTAATGTAATCAGTTTTTGATTTTCTAAGAACTTTCAGTTTGACCCTCGTATGCCGAGGTAAATTTAATGTCCCTTATAAAATCTAATAGGCAGAATAAACCTGACACAACAAAAAATCTCTTTGCAGTTTAAAAGTGGTGTAATACTGTATACGTATACATGTTATGTGTATGTGTGTGACAAATGCTTGAGTGCATAGGTAACATTTATTTTCCTTAAAATCATATATTTCTAATACACAATAAGTGTGCCAAATTTCATAATCCTCCGTCCACACATTTCTCGTTAAAAGGGATTACCAAATTTCGCTTCACGTATTTATATATAGAAGATTATTATTAAATCATAATACAGAAGAGACATACCTATACCTACTAGGTGCCACGAGAAGATAGACTTTTTGTAAACACACATTCAGGGCTTCGCAATCTTTGTTTCAAACAGTTGTGCAGTTTTGTACTTTTTAAACAGCCTTTTTTTTTCAACGCTGCAATGTGCTACTATGTATTCGAATTTATATTTTATTATCTATGACTTCCTGTCGTGTCCAAAAATTTTATATTTTTACATAACTATACATATTTGATTTTGTATTTGGGTGGTCGAATTTCCCGGAATAATTTTCATTAATTTGCCGATTATTTGTAATTTTTACACGTAAGTAATTCTGTAAATGCAAGTCAATAATATAATACCACAGTATATAAAGACATACAGTAGTTTGACGCCTTTGATCTCGAAGAAAAAGCCGACAACGTCTAGACAAGGGTAAGGAGGCTAGGGCTGCCACATTTAAACAATACCTACTTATTCAAACACCGTCTATTTATTTTAGAAAAATATAACAATTGCTACGCTACACTAATATTATATAGTGTAAACCACTTGTTTATTATATGAAAATAATTAACAATGAATCTATACTAATATAATAAAGCGGAAGAGTTTGTTTGTTTGTTTGTTTGTTTGAACGCGCTAATCTCAGGAACTACCGGTCGGATCTGAAAAATTCTTTTTGTATACGATAGCCCAGTTATTCCGAAAGGCTATAGGCTATATAACATAACGCTTCGACCCTTTGGGGCCGGGCAAAAGGCTAAAAAGGCTAAAACATAATGTCGGCTTATCTCAGGAACTAGCAGTCGGATTTTAAAAATTGTTATTGCCTATGATAGCCCAATTATTCCGAAAGGCTATAGGCTATATAAAATTACGCCACAACTTTTAGGGGCCGGACAAAAATAATAAAATGGTCAAACGAGAAGGGGGAGGGTTGGGTCAAAGGCAAAAAAAGGCTAAACGAATAGGATACAATCTATATGGGTATCGTTTTCGAGATTTTCGGGACACTGATTAATAATATGAAATTTATTTAGTGATCCAAGATGGCGGACGGGAAATCAAAGATGGCGGATGAGAAAATTTTAAATATCAATATGGGTATCGCCTTCGATATTGTAAGGGGTGGAGAATCGAAATACAACATCTATTTCGTGATCAAAGATGGCGGATGGGCAATCAAAGATGGCGGATGGGAAAATTTAAAAAAATCAGTATTGGTATCGTCTCCGACGTTTAAAGGGATGGGGAATCCAAATACAACATCTATTTCGTGATTCATGATGGCGGATGGGAAATCAAAAATGGCGGATGGGAAAAATTTTAAAAATCAATATGGGTATCGTCTCTGATGACTTAAGGGATGGTGAATCCAAATACAACATCTATTTCGTGATCAAAGATGGCGGATAGGAAATCAAAGATGGCGGATGGGATTTTTTTTAAAGTCGATATGGGTATCGTCGCCGATATTTAAAGGGATGGGGAATCCAAATCCGACATCTATTTCGTGATCAAAGATGGCGGATGAGAAATCAAAGATGGCGGATGAGAAAGTTTAAAAAAATCAATATGGTTATCGTCTCCGATGTTTTAAGGGATGGCGAATCTAAATACAACATCTATTTCGTAATCAAAGATGGCGGATATGAAATCAAAGATGGCGGACGGGATTTTTTTAAAGTCGATATGGGTATCGTCTCCGATATTTTAAGGAATGGGGAATTCAAAAATACCATCTATTTCGTGATCAAAGATGGCGGATGGGATATTTTTTTAAAAATCAATATGGGTATCGTCTCCGATGTTTGAAGGGATGGGGAAGCCAAATACAACATCTATTTCGTGATTCAAGATGGCGGATGGGAAAAATTTTAAAAATCAATATGGGTATCGTCTACGATATTTTAAGGAATGGGGAATTCAAAAATACCATCTATTTCGTGATCAAAGATGGCGGATGGGATATTTTTTTTAAATCAATATGGGTATCGTCTCCGATGTTTGAAGGGATGGTGAATCCAAATACAACATCTATTTCGTGATCAAAGATGGCGGATAGGAAATCAAAGATGGTGGACGGGTTTTTTTTTAAGTCGATATGGGTATCGTCTCCGATATTTTAAGGAATGGGGAATCTAATATTATATAAAAATCTATGTTTGTTTTTGCATCATTTATAGACACTGGAATGATAAGAGATTAAGCGCTAAGTCAATGGTTACTTTGGAAAAGGGGCTTGGAAAAAAGGGAATTAAATAAAAACTCTTAAAAAGGCGATACGGAGTTCGCTGGGTCAGCTAGTAATTATTATAAAACAGTTTGCATTTAGTTTGCACTTGCGGTGACAGCTTTGCATACAAAGTGTCAGTCAGCACCTATTTCATACCGCAAGTGTCGTAGGAGGCGGTTAAGGATATTAAGCATTTTTTCAGATATACTAGGTGGTTATCGTACAAACCTAGTTAAAATAAAGCGATTGATATAGCGGTCGTTTAATGGATGGGCAAACATGGGATCAGCTTGCAGAGCCTATATTATCGATATGAAGTATTTTGAAGATCTATTTTCGAGCAAACTACGTTAAGGTGAAGCAATAGACATCAAGGTCATTTTATGCATGGGTGACCGGGCTATAAGATGAGGACATGTGTGGGGTTTGTAAAAGGGGGCCAAAAATATGGTTATTTTTTAGCTAGGACGCGCCGTTACCAAGATACATATTAATATTTGATAGGTACACTTACCTAATACGAAGGTACTAGGTTAGGTACTTATTGCATGAAATTAAAATCACGCTTGAATCGAATATTACCTTACAACGCTTATTTTCTTACGTCTGCCATGTTGTTTACGTATAGTAATTACTACTTTATTCTGTGACAAGAGGATGCCCGCGGTTACACCCGCGTTATTTAAGGCTACTGCTCCGCTCCCGTCGCTCATAGCGTGATGTTATGTAACCTATAGCCTTCCCCGATAAATGTGCTATCTAACACTGAATGAATTTTTCAAATCGGACCAGAAGTTACTGAGATTAGCGCTTTCTAACAAACAAACAAACTATTCAGTTTTATATATTAGTATTAGATTTGGCCAGACATGAGATATTGTAAAAAGTTAGTAGATTAGTGGGTACGTGCACATTATTTTAAGGGGATTTAGGTATATACATACGTTTCAAAATAATATAAATAATTAAAAGTAATGAAATTTTAATTTTTTGTGTAAGTAAATTTATGAAATCGCAGATTTTTTAAATGCTTATTTTTTAAATCTTTAACACATTGACTGCTGGAAACGTATATGGTGTGTCCCAAGTGTCGGATCCTGCGATGCGGCTAGCCCACAATAGTCGTGTTTAGGGAAAAAATATACAAGCGTGCTGCCGAAACACGCGACGCGTGAATCATACCCATACCACACATGTGCTGATGACCACTCATGTGTGTTTTTTTTGTATAGCAACTCGTACGTCGCGTGTCGCGTCAGCACAGACACACGCTCGACCTGCACGCGCGTTGCGTGTCGTTAAGCACGAGAGGCTGGGCACGCTCTGCGGGTGCGGATACACGCAGGATATGCGTACTGGCCGCATAGCAAAAGGCCGTCTACGAATCTTAGGCCAGCAGTCAATGTGTTAAATGAAGCATGAAGAATTGCAATGACTCACAGCACAAGTCGTATGTACCATCTTAATTAATGTTCATAAGAAAATAAATAAGTAACGAACAAAAAACAAGCACGCGCCAGCCCCCAAAAACATGTACCTAGTTAGGAACTAAAGTTATATACGTAAGTAGGTACCGCTCTTCCCGCGTCTCACCTCTTGTCCCCCGCACGATTGACCCGTCTAGACGCGTTCGTCGAACGACTGTATGGATTATTTGACTGTGATAATACCATGTATGTCAATGACAGAGTACAAACATGGGCAATAAATAATTTGTGAGCAATATCTAAGTTATTTAAATACCACAAAATAATAATGCTGCAGACCACTAGCTATTACATCGCATTTAAATTTCTAGGCAAGGAGATTTTACGTTGTATATAAATGAAAAAGTCTGAATGAACTTAAAAAAAAAATCTATTAAAAAGTTACGGCACAAAAAACATTTGGTGTTACATTCGTCAGAAGACGCTATTTATTTTTATTAGGTGTAAAGCAGCACTGTAAGAGAAGGAAAACTTGATACAAACCCTATACCAACCCGTTTGGCCAGCGTGGTAAAGTAGGCCAATTCCTCTCAAAGGAGAGGCCTAGTCCAGCAGTGGACTGTGAAAGGCTGATGATGATGAGGTGTAAAGCATCTTCTGTGCGAGTAATAATTTGCCATCTGTAATTCTGCACCCGCTCGTTCGAAATGCCGGCCACGGGACGAGCGTTGCGTCTTACATTTAACTGTAAACCCACCTCTTCTTGACTTGACCTAAAAATATTTTTTTATCCTCTAATAAATGCCCTCTAAGCCAAAGAATGTAACATTTCAATGGATTGACGCAAAATGTTGACGTTCCAGGCGTCTGACGTGTTTCAGTACCACAAAACACTATTGACGGCGCATATAACGATGAAAACCCGATCAATTGACATATTACTATCCAATAAAACATATTTATGTACCATTGCGCTCATTGGTTTTGACATTATTTGTTTTTGATAGAACTGTCGCTAAGTTACTTAGTAAAAATTCTTTGTTAACAAAAAGTCTATGTTCTCGTGGCATTGACTATAGTGTGCATGTGTACATATATAGGATGACACTCGCGCAGACCTCTAATGGCTTTGACTGAATGTTAAGTTAGCGTCTCCGTCCTCAATATAAACCTGTTTGTACAATGGCCTCGTATCGCGCCCACTCACTACATAATAATATGTACTGCATATCATCACTGAGCTCAATTCCATTTAATTTATTTATTACGAACATGGGTTACATAATATAGGATGTTACAATTATTGATTAAGCTCTTTAGTGAAAAAGAGTATGTCTCAAAGTACCGCAGCGCAGTTTTGTTTTTCAAAAGTGATAAATCAAAGAGGTGTAAAGGTGGTCGCCGAGGTGTCGCTGCGTTGACGCTGACGCTCAATGTGAGGGCGGCCTTATAGTTTCAAATCATACATCATGTGTTGAACTATACACATTTAGTTGCGCTGGTTGAAGAAACAAAACACCGTTGATTATTTGAAGATTGAAGAGAGACTTTATTCTTCCTTAGAGATGTTTACATTTCAAGTGCCACCCGCCGACTGTGTCCGATCGTCGTCGTAGGTCTTCTTCTCACAACCCCGTTCGGGGTAGTGGGGGTACCTTTGGGAGGTTGACTCCTTAAGGAGGTAATCTGCGCGGCCCATAACTATGGGCCGGTCATTGGGTTGGCCGCCCTCGAGGCTGACCAACCGGGTCAGTATCCGTTCGGTGAAGCCCAGTTAGTCGCCTGCGAGAGGGCGTCGGCTGGTCATCTTGATGGTGTGGTGGTGGTGGTGGTGAAGAAGCCCCACTTGAGGGAACTAGGATCGGTTCCCAAGCGGGGCGCTTCAGTCTCCTCCGGATGAGGTTTGTTGCCTCTGGATGGGGGAGGGGAGCGATGTTGACGAGGTGGGGGTGCTCTGAGCTGATCTGCTCGCTCGAACATACCCCGGGCCAGTCCGCTCACGAATCCCTCGATCGGCTCCCATTTGAGGTCCCGATGGATGGTCGCGTTTCTCAGGTACCTGGGCGCGTCGACCGCCAGGCGAAGGCACACGTTCTCCACCCGCTGCAGTCGCTGCCGAGTGGTCCTCGCTGTCATGTTGTACCAGGCCGGCCCCGCATAGGTGAGGCGCGACCTGATGTAAGTTTTGTAGAGGGCCAGCTTGGCTGTCAGCGGCAATCTCGAGGACAGCAGCGGGCGCAGCTTCGCCCTGGCAACTTAAGCTTTCGCGACGATGGTCTCGACGTGGTGTGACATCGTCAGATTTCGGTCGATTGTGACGCCCAGGTACTTGACCGTCGGTGACCAAGGGATTTCCTCCCCGCATCTACTTCTGGCACGGCGGGTACTGTACCCGTCCAGTCACCATAGCCTGGGTCTTGGACACGTTGCACTTGAGCCTCCACTTCTTCAGCCAGCCCGGGAGCGCTTCAAGTATCGGGGTCAGCTTCCGTGCAGCGTGTCTGGCGTTCCGTGAGCTGGACAGGTACGCGGCGTCGTCCGCAAACAGCGCCAGCTTCACGTCGCCCACTACTGGGATGTCGTCCGTGTAGTGGGCGTACAAAACTGGGGAGAGACAGCTCACCTGTGGGACTCCGGCCTTGATGGTCCTCTCCTCTGACGTGACGTCCTCGACGGCCACGTGGAAGGTTCTCCCTCGGAGAAATGATGCGATGACTGTGATGAGTTGTCATGGATAGTGGACGTCGACAGTTTGTAAATGAGGCCGTCATGCCACACCCTGTCGAACGCCTTCTCCATGTCGAACATCACGGTCACCTTGGCTCGCTTGTTCAACCACGTGGCCATCTCGTCCAGAACGCGAGTCAGCTGCAGCGTGGTAGAGTGTGCTTGGCGAAACCCGAATTGTTCGGGCCTCGGGATGAGGTGCGGGGTGATCTTCGCCAGTAGCAGCCGCTCGAACACCTTACTTGATACTTGATTGCACGGGCTGTTTCCGCAACTCCACGTCTTGGCGCGTATTTTGCGTGCGGGTGGGAATGGTGTCTTCATTCGAGCCACCCCAGCTCTTCGAGGAAGGCCAGCAGAGTCTTGATGTGGCCCACTGCCTCCCTCAGGGTGCTGTATCTCGTCAGGTACTGCTGCCTGTACTGTGCGACCTCAGGGCAGTCGAGGAGCAGGTGGGCTGCCGTCTCGTCTGCTGCCATACAGGCCCTGCACAGCGGGCTGTCGGTGATACCTATAGTAAATAGGTGTTTATTAAAGAATCCGTGTCCTGTGTAGGCGGCCGTGACTGTCCGCAGTTGTTCTTTGGACAGCCGGAGGATTTGTTTGGCTATCTTACCGTCTACTGCGGGAAGAGCCTCCTTGGCCTGCCTACATGTTTCAATACCAATCCAGGACTGGTTGTGTTGGGTCCTGGTCCTATTTCTTACCAGGTTGCGATAAAAACCAGAAGGGAGGGGAATAATGGGCTCGGGTCCCACCACCTCTAAAGTGGCCCCTCTTCTGGCAAGTACGTCGGCTGTGTCATTCCCTCTTGAGCCACTGTGGCCCTTGATCCATTGCAGTGTTAATTTGTTTTGTTTACCTACCTCTGTTAGTTTCTGGTGGCATTCAAGCGTGAGTGCCGAGGTGATAGTATGGCTTTTGAGGGCTGAGAGGACCGCCTTACTATCTGAGAGGATACTAATGGATCGTTCCCTTACCTCACGAACCATGATTGCTGTGGCAGCTAGGATTATGCCAAAACATTCGGCCTGGTAGACCGTGTTGTAGGCTCCCAGTGGTGCTGCGATATTGATGTTTAGGTCCTCGGAGAATACTCCTGAACCCGTACCTGTATCCGTCTTAGACCCATCTGTGAAGATCGTGAGCTCGTTGTGATTAACCGCTCCTTCGTGTAGATCCTCGTACAGTTGGATCTGTACTTCTTGTCGAACACAAATTGTTTCGGTATTTGGTCGCCAATGGCTTGTGTGAGAGGAACTTCTTTAAAGAGTGTATTTAAATTGCTAGTGTGCGGTGTGTTGGTGTCTTTCCAGAACTTCAGAGCTCTTAGCCGGACCGCCGTCATCGTTGCTTCCTGTTGTATAAACAGGTGCAATGGAGGCAGGTCCAGCAACACTTCGAGTGCCGCTGTAGGTGTAGTTTTCATGCAGCCCGTTGCCGCTAGGCATGCAAGTCTTTGAAGCTTTTGAAGCTTGTTGGCGGCCGTTGTTAGGTTGGTCCGAGGCCACCACACTACTGCGCCGTAGCTTATCATCGGACGTATTATTGTCTTATAAAGCCATAAGACAATTTTGGGGGATATGCCCCAGCGTTTGCCTATCATCTTCTTACACTGCCAGAAGACAATGCTGGCTTTGTTGAGCTTATTTTCCATGTGGCTGTTCCATGCAATTTGCTGTCGAGAGTGACACCTAGGTACTTGACCTCGGTAGACAGCTTAAGCTCTGTATTAAATAACCTGGGCAGTCGGTAAGTGCCCAGCGCGCGTTTGTGTATGAACATAACTAGTTCGGTCTTGGTCGGGTTTACAGATAATTCGTACTCATCACACCACCACTCTACTATGCGTAGAGCCTGTTGAGTAAGGTCGTACACTGTACTAGTTACCTTACCTGAGGTGAGAATGGTCAGATCATCTGCATATCCTGTTGTGTAAAAATATCTCGCGTTGAGTTTGTGTATGAGTTCATTGATGACTAAGTTCCACAATAGCGGGGAGAGAACCCCGCCCTGCGGGCAACCTTTAGTTATCAAGGCTGTCTGGGAGTCGCCGTGCAGGCGCACTACCCTTTTGCTGAGCATGTTTTGGATCCACTGTATGAGCATCTGATCCACACCATGCCTGGCTAGGGCGTTGCTTATGCTGGAAACGTTTGTCTTGTCGAAGGCTCCTTCTATGTCAATGAAGGTGCCCAGACAGATGCATTTTTGTTTAGCAGCTTCTATCTGGTTCACGACCTGATGTAAGGCCGATTCCGTCGATTTCCCTGAGCTGTATGCATGTTGATTGGCATGTAGGGGTAAGTGTTTAAGTGCCCCAATTCTTAGTTCCCTCTCGCAGAGCCTTTCCAAGGCTTTGAGCATGAAGGAGGTCAGGCTTATTGGTCTGAAGGACTTTGCATTGGTATAGTCTGTTTTGCCTGGTTTTGGTATGAAAATTAGTTTGACTTCCCTCCATCTCTTCGGTACATATCTGAGGGCCAGGCTAGCCCTCATGATTGCCAGAAGTCTTTTGCGGACAGGTTCACCCCCCCATTGTAATAACCCTGGGAAGATGCCGTCCAGTCCGGCTGCTTTGAAGGGATGGAAGCTGTCGATGGCCCATCGGAGTTTTTCCTCTGTGACCACGGTATTTGCATGTCTCCACTCATGTTCGGTCGCCACTGTTTGTGTATCGTACCACGTTATTACCGGGGTGAGGACGCAGCCTGGGAAGTGTGTTTCGAGTAGGACGCGTCTTGTCTCCTCCTCCGATGTGGTGTATGTGTTATCCGGTTTACGGAGAGTACCTGGTGCAACCGTTGGTTGCTGAGCCAGTAATTTCCTTACCCGGTTTGCTTGTTGGCAAGATTCAATGCTCCCACAGAATTTCCTCCATCCCATGGTACGTCTGAATCTGAGGCACTTCTTGTAGCTTGATTTGGCCGCTTTATAAGCGTCCCAATCTTCGTCTGCGCTTGTGTTCATTGCCCTGTTTAAAGCCTTCAAGCTCAGCGCCCCACCAGGGTTGTTTGCCTGGGGTTGATGGTATAGTGGTTTCAGGGCAGGCTGCGTGGTAGCTGTCTAACATCGACTGCGTCAGTGTACATACCTGCTCGTCGATCTGTTCATTGTTACCCAGTACTGTCGGCGTAGCAGTCAGGGTAAGTTTCTCTTTAAGTAAGTGGACATACTTTGTCAGTGTTGTGTGGTTTCCTACGCGGCTGTGTGGGTTGTATAACGACTTTCATGGAGAAGCTGATCCATCTGTGGTCTGAGCACGATGCCTCTTTCGAGACGTGCCATCCCTTGATGCGTTCAGCCGCTCCTTCTGTTGCGAGAGTTAAGTCGATAATTGTCTGACTACGTCTTGTGACGAAGGTGGGCTCCGTACCTGTGTTTAATAGGGTAAGATTGGTGGTGAATAGGTATTCAACCAGTGATTTACCTCTGTTGTTATTGCAGTTCATGCCCCACATTTGGTGGTGGGCATTGGAGTCCGTTCCTATTACGACCTCCGTATTGGTTCTCTCGCACTGGTTAACCAGACGCGTGAGGTCGAACGGAGGCGGGTCTTCGGCCTCGGGCATGTAGACCGATGCGAAAACAACCGCTATACTCCTAGGCTGCTGTGTTATTTCAATTTGTATCGCTGTGATGTCTCTGGAACAGAACTCCGTTAGAACTTGGGCTCTAATGTTTTTAGTAGTTAGGACTCGAACACCTTGGACTCGAACACCTTGGACGTCGTCAAGAGGAGGGTGATGGTCCTATAGTTCGCCGGCTTCCTGGGGTCCTTGCCGAGCTTGGGGAGTACAATGACCCGGTCGCGCTTCCAGCTGGTCGGGAAGTGGCCGGTCCTCAGGATGCCGTTGAAGGGCTGGGTCGCAATGAGCGATTTCCGAGAAAGTCGATGCAGCGCGGAGTTCGGGATGCCGTCCTCACCAGGCGCCTTCCGGGGGTTGCCAACTCCTCTTGCGGGGTCACCAGCAGGTCACCTCCATCCGATGAGACGAGGGGCGTTGAGAGGTAGGTCTGGACTAGCTCCTCTACCTCTCGTGAGTGGGCCTCGTCTTGGGCCTCGTGAGAGGGTGAACTGTTGTTCGAGGCTGCTCGCGATGATCTCCGCCCGGTCTGCGGCCTTGTATCGCAGAAGGCCGTCTCTTCCGAGCAGGGGGCGCTTTGGGTTGGGCTCCGCAGACAGCTGTCTGCAGAGGCGTGACAACGAGGCCTGGTTTTCCTCGATGTGGGACAGGTGTTGCTCCCACTCGTCCCCCTGTGCTCCCACAGGGCGAATACCAGCAATATCGGCCGGTGGTCGGAGGGCAGGTCTGGCAGGACCTCTTGCGTGGGAGGCGCCCTCAGTCCTCAAGAGATCAGGATGTCCAGCACGTTGTCATTGCGCCCCGAGGGATCCAGGCGGGTAGGCTCTCGGGGGCCGACGACTTCGTAATTGTAGGTGCTGGCATCCTGGAAGATGAGCTTCCCCGCTCGGTCGCTGCTCGCGCAGTGCCATGCCGGGTGCCTGGCGTTCAGGTCTCCCGCGATGATGGTGGGCGTGGTCGGAGGACGAAGCTTCCTCAGCTCGGCCACGTTAAAGGTGTTCATGGAGCCGAACCCTGGCGGTCCATAGGCCGCGTAAAGGCGCATCTCCCGTCCGCCGACTTGGACATCAACACCGAGGGCGTAAATGGTGTTGTGTCTCTTCGGCTCGACGAGTTGATGCACCATTGTCCTCTTCACCAGGACAGCAAGTCCCCGGTAGGCTATTCCTGCCGGCGAGACCTCGTCCTGCCTGTAAAAGATGTACCCCGGGATCTTAAGTGGGGCGGTGGTCTTCAGGTGGGTCTCGCTTATCAGCATGATGTCGACTTGCTGCTCCTTGACGAAGAGGCGTAGGAGGTCTATCTTTCCAGACAGGGACTGGGCATTCCAATGGACCACCCTGAGCGGCTTATCCATTGGAGGGGATGGTCTGCAGCATTTCTGTCTCGTCTATGTCGCCGGCCCTAACCTTCTGGGCGAACAGAGAGAGAAGGGCGACGAGCTGCTCCTTTTCGCTGGTGGCGGAGGCTGGCTTGGCAGGTCCATCCCCTGCAGTGGCCGCAGTAGGTTGGAGTTGGTAGAGTAGCAGCTTTCTCAGCCGGAGCGTTGGCTTTGGCCATCAGCGCTGTCGCGGCTGATTCCCCGACTTGGTTGGGTTAGGTGACTAGTTGGGGGGGGGGGCGTCTTAGCCACGAGTCCTACTTTGCGGCTGCGTACTTCCCGCTTATAGGCGGGGCAAGCAGGACTGCTGGCGGCGTGGGCTCCTTGGCAGTTTGCGCAGGTCGGTGGTTGGTCCCTGGGGCGTGGGCAGTCCGTGGCGTGGTGTCCGCCACCGCAACGCACACAGGCAAGGGGCCTGTGGCAGTTGTGGGAGCTGCGCCGGAAGCCCTGACATCGGTAGCATTGCGAGGGGCCCTTTTTGCCTCTCCAGGCCTCCACTATCACTCCTGGCATGAGGAGGACCTCGTTGACCGCGTACGCGGCCTTTGCGGCTTCGGGGGTCTTGTCCACCTCTGCGAAGAAGATGCATCCCGGTCTGCCCGTTCGGGCCCGGATATGCTTACTATACCTGACCGGTACTCCCTTGTCGGTCAGGTCTTTGGTGATCTCCTCCGCGGGGGTGTCGGCCGGAAGACCACGGATGGCCACCTTCAGCGGTCTCGCCGAGGGCGGTGCGATGCATTATATGGCGCCTGGTCTTGGCCCAGGTTATCCAGGTACGCCTGTATGACCCGGAGCTTCTGGTCGTCGCGGGGCGCGAACCTGATACCCTTGCCAAAGAGGCGTCCGTTGGGAGCGTGGTCGTCAGGCCGGTGGTCACCGTGGTGGTAGTGGCAACGGTGTCCGGTCCGGTCAATATATCCGGAAACACGAGGGCACCACCACGCCGGCAATCAAGTTGGCGGCACTCCCCGCACGATCCTGTTGCGATAGAATTGGGCGCAAACAATATTAATTTTATGATAAGATTATAGTGTTTCGCAAAACGTAAACAAAGGCGCCCGAGCGATGGCGAGCGAGCGAGCCGTGTCGAGCGGCACGTCAGGCACGTGCGATTGCCTTGACGTCAGCGGCGGTCTGTGTCCGATCGGTCGTTCGGTCGTTGTATTCTTCTCACCTCCCCTGCTGGGGTGGTGGGGAAACCTTCGGAGGTTTACTCCTTTAGGTCTTCTGCGCGGTCCACTACTGTGGGTTCCGTAGCCGCCCTCGAGGCTAACCAGCCGGGTGAGTCTCCGTTGGGAGAGGCCCAGTTAGTCGCCTGCGAGAAGGCGGCGGCTGGTCGTCTGGCTGGTGTGGTGGTGGTGGTGGTGATGAAGCCCCGCTCGACGGAACTGGGATCAGTTCCCGAGCGGGGCGTTTCAGTCTCCTCCGGATGAGGGTTGTTGAGTCTGGATGGGGGAGAGGAGCTATGTTGACGAGGTGGGGGTGTTCTGTGCGATCTACTCGCTCAAACATACCCCGGGCCAACTCGCTCACAAATCCCTCGATCGGCTCCCATTTGAGGTCCCGATATATGGTCGCGTTCCTGAGGTACCTGGGCGCGTCCACCGCCAGGCGAAGACACTTGTTCTCCACCCGCTGCAGTCGCTGCCGCGTGGTCTCTGCTGTCATGTTGAACCAAGCCGGCTCCGCGTATGTGAGGCGCGACCTGATGTAGGTTTTATAGAGAGCCAGCTTGGCACTCAGTGGCAGTCTTGAGGACAGCAGCGGGCGAAGTTTCGCCCTCGCAACCTGAACCTTCGCGGTGATCGTCTGCACGTGGTGGGCCATCGTCAGATTCCTGTCGATGGTGACGCCCAGGTACTTCACCGTCGGCGACCAAGGGATTTCCTCCCCCATCAGCTTCAGGCACGGCGAGTACTGTACCCGTCCAGTTACCAAAGCCTGGGTCTTGAACACATTGTACTTGAGCCTCCACTTCTTCAGCCAGCCTGGGAGCGCTTCAAGTGTCGGGCTCAGCTTCCGTGCAGCGTGTCTGGCATTCCGGGAGCTGGACAGGTACGCAGCGTCGTCCGCGAACAATGCCAGCTTCACGTCGCCCACTACAGGGATGTCGTTCGTGTAGTGGGCGTACAAAACAGGAGAGAGGCAACTCCCCTGTGGAACTCCAGCCTTGATGGTCCTCTCCTCTGACGTGACGTCCTCGACGGCCACGTGGAAGATTCTCCCTCGGAGAAATTATGCGATGACCGTGATGAGTTGTCGTGGGATGAGTGGACGTCGACAGTTTGTAGATGAGGCCGTCATGCCACACCCTGTCGAACGCCTTCTCCATGTCGAGCATCACGGTCACCGTGTGGCCTCGCTTGTTCAACCACGTGGCCATCTCGCCCAGTACGCGAGTCAGCTGCAGTGTGGTGGAGTGTGCTTGGCGAACCCCGAATTGTTCGGGCCTCGGGCTTAGGTGCGGGGTGATCTTCACCAGCAGCAGCCGCTCGAACACCTTGGACGTCGTCGAGAGGAGAGTGATGGGCCTATAGTTCTCCGGCTTCCTGAGGTCCTTACCGGGCTTGGGGAGAACAATGACCCGGCCCCGCATCCAGCTGGTCGGGAAGTGGCCGGTTCTCAGGATGCCGTTGAATAGCTGGGTTACTGCAATCAGTGATTTCCGAGGAAGTCTATGCAGCGCAGAGTTCGGGATGCCGTCCTCACCAGGCGCCTTCCGGGGGTTGCCAGCTCCTCTTGCGGGGTCACCAGCAGGTCACCTCCATCCGATGAGACGAGGGGCGTTGAGAGGTAGGTCTGGACTAGCTCCTCTACCTCTCGTGAGTGGGCCTCGTCTTGGGCCTCGTGGGAGGGTGAACTGTTGTTCGAGGCTGCTCGCGATGATCTCCGCCCGGTCTGCGGCCTTGTATCGCAGAAGGCCGTCTCTTCCGAGCAGGGGGCGCGTCGGGTTTGGATCCGCAGACAGCTCTCTGCAGAGGCGTAACAGCGAGGCCTGGTTGTCCTCGATGTGGGACAGGTGTTGCTCCCACTCGTCCCCCCTGTGCTCCCACAGAGCGGCCTTGTGCGCGTTGGTGAGGCGGTTGTACCGGGTTTTGTCCCGGGGGTGCCGGGTTCTCATCCAGGTCTTCTTGGCATCGCGCTTTTCCTCGAGCAGCTTCCGTATCGAGGCGGGAAGGGGTGCCCGCCTCTCGGAGTTGGCCCTGGTGCTCGAGGATGCTCGAAGCGCGGCCTGAATGGTGCTGGAGAGCTCCTCGGCGGCTGCGTCGACTCAGAAGTGTGGATGGTGGACGGCTGATGGTAGCCGGCCAGCTCCTCCTCATACTGGTCCCAGTTTGTCTGGGTGCGTGGTCTCGGCGGATTGACCATCGTCGCGGGATCTCTGCGTGCGTCACCAGCCTTTAACAGTCCACTGCTGGACTAGGCCTCTCCTTTGAAAGGAGGAATTGGCCTACTATACCATGCTGGCCAAACGGGTTGGTATAGGGTTTGTATCAAGTTTTCCTTCTCTTACAGTGCTGTTCTCTGCATATTATGCTCCCTCTGTCGGCTCTTACGACACCCATGGGATGATATGGGGTGATGACATTCTGTATTCTTAATCCGTCACCACACGGACGACAATACCGGTCGGTGGTCGGAGGGCAGGTCTGGCAGGACCTCTTGCGTGGGAGGCGCCCTCGAGTCCTCGGGAGATCAGGATGTCCAGCACGTTGTCATTTCACCCCGAGGGATCCAGGCGGGTAGGCTCTCGGGGGCCGGCGACTTCATAATTATAGGTGCTACCAGCACCTATAATTATGAAGTCGCCGGCCCGGCCTCGTCCTGAAAGATGAGCTCCCCCGCTCAGTCGCTGCTGTCGCAGTGCCATGATGGGTGCTTGGCGTTCAGGTCTCCCGCGATGATGGTGGGCGTAGTCGGAAGAAGCTTCCTCAGCTCGGCCACGTTGAAGGTGTTCGTGGAGCCGGTTCCTGGTGGTCGGTAGGCCGCATCTCCCGTCCGCCGACTTGGACATCAACACCGAGGGCGTAGATGGTGTTATGTCTCTTCGGCTCGACGAGTTGATGCACCATTGTCCTCTTCACCAGGACAGCAAGTCCCCGGTAGGCTGAGCCTGCCGGCGAGACCTCATCCTGCCGGGCGGTGGTCTTCAGGTGGGTCTCGCTTATCAGCATGATGTCGACTTGCTGCTCCCTGACGAAGAGGCGTGAGGAGAGGGGCAGCGGTGGTTTCGGCTTTCGGCTTCGGTGGAGGCGCTGATGCCAATACGGCGGCTGCCGTCCTTGGGCCAGGGGTCAGGGCAGGCGCGGCGGCCGGTGCGAGAGTGGGGGCAGGGGCGGCTGTCTGCGTCGGCACCGATGTTGAAGTTGTCGCCACTGTTGCCGACGAAGCTGATTCTTCCGGGGGGAGGATGCGGCTGCACTTCCCTGCGGGGGGAGCACGCTGAGGTAGGGGGAGAGAGACTTGTAGGAGGAAGAGAAGTCCTCCTGTACCTCCATCCTTCCCTCGCTGTGTCCCGGCGAGGTCGCGCGGGCTGGGGTTGAGTGGCCGAGGGGGAGGGAGTCCCCCCCTTCAGACGGGAGGGAGTCCTCCAGGTCGGGCCACTTTACCATCTGGTGGTCGTCCTCTTCTTCGCACGGCCTCTTGGTAGGCGCTGCTACGGAGGGGCCCTGCAGGCCCCGCTTGATGCCACCTTTCGCACGAAGGGCGTTGAAAGCCCGTCTGGTGCTGTTCAGCCATCTCGGGATAGTGCCGTCACGCGGCGCCTAAGCGTGGTGGCTGAATGCCAGTCACCGCGCGGTCGGGAGTCGGGGCTTGGCGCTGGTTCCAGAACTGCCAGACCGACCCCTCCCACACGGCGAGGGCACCACCACGCCGGCAATCAAGTTGGTAGCACTCTCCTGTAGCGACAGAACCGGGCGCAAACAGTTATAATTTTATTGTAAAATTATTTTGTTTCGCGTTGATATGACAAAGGCGCCCGAGCGTTGGCGAGCGAGCGAGCCGTGTCGAGTGGCACGCGGCGGTCTGTGTCCGATCGACCGAGGGGCCTGCTTAAATACAATTTTTGGCCGAGAATGTAGGACCTCTGATTGGTTGGTCAATCGTAAACAAAGAATTTTAACCAATCATAATGTGATGTGATCATTTACAAGTATAATTTTACTTAAGTAATAAGAAACTTTACCATAGCGAGAAAAAGCGGTCTTATGGCATTACCTTAAGTACTAGGAAACTTTACCATAGCGACTAGCGGTCTTATGGCATTACCTTAACTACTGCGAAACTTGACCATGGCGATAAAGCCGCTTACAAATAAATGTTAGAACTAAAACATCTAATTTTACATTAAAATATACGAAATTACATTAAGAAATAAAAAATAAAACTTAAATACACTATAAAAAACTATTAATTAAATGTCTTAAAATCACTTTATACACAATAAGAACTGTTAATTAAATGTCTTCTGATCACTTTATACTGTCGCGGTCCTGCACACATCTTAAACTTACAATTTACAATATTAGCCAAGCCTTACATCTTATACTAATATATAAAGCTGAAGAGTTTGGTTGTTTGGTTGAACACGCTAATCACAGGAACTACTAGACCGAATTAAAAATTCTTTCAGTGTTAGATAGCCCATTAATCGAGGAAGGCTATAGGCTATATAGCATCACGCTATGAGCCACGGGAGCGGAGCAGTAGCCTTAAATAACGCGGGTGTAACCGTGGGCTCATCTAGTCATTTATAAAGATTAAGAAGAAAAGAAAAGTGAGTCCCAACTACCATTGTCGCTTGCCCCAGCACCGGGGAAATGGTGAAAAATTGTTGCATCTGCCCCAGTGACGCCGACATCGCCGTCCACCGGGGCACATGAGTACATGACACACATTTAGTTGCATGTAGCGGCTTTGCTAGATTATCGGTGCGAATTGGAGCCTAGAGATGCTTCGTGGAGCCCTGGGGCTCCGCGGAGTATATTTGCTTCATCGTACATTTTTGAACGATTGTATTGCAGCGGTACGTTCGCTAAGACAAAGCAGCTGGAGGAGGTAGACCTGAGCCATAACGAGCTGACGAGCGAAGCCCTGGGCGTGCTTGCGGCCGTGACGTCACTGCGCGCGCTGCGCCTCGACCACAACGCGCGCCTCGGCTCCGCGTGCAGCGGCGGCGTCAACACCGTGCACGGCGTGTCGCCGCTGCAGAGTCTGACGTCACTCGCGCGCCTCGGCCTGCGCAACACCGGCGCGCGACACGTGTGCCGCGACTGGCCCGACAACATGCCGCACCTCGCGCGCCTCGACCTGCGCGACAACCACATCACATACGTCACGGTAATGATCCGTCACCACACACTGTACACTATAGCGACACGTGTGCCGCGACTGGCCCGACAACATGCCGCACCTCGCGCGCCTCGACCTGCGCGACAACCACATCACATACGTCACGGTAATGCTCCGTCACCTCACACTGTACACTATAGCGACACGTGTGCCGCGACTGGCCCGACAACATGCCGCACCTCGCGCGCCTCGACCTGCGCGACAACCACATCACATACGTCACGGTAATGCTCCGTCACCTCACACTGTACACTGTACACTATAGCGACACGTGTGCCGCGACTGGCCCGACAACATGCCGCACCTCGCGCGCCTCGACCTGCGCGACAACCACATCACATACTTCACGGTAATGCTCCGTCACCTCACACTGTACACTGTACACTATAGCGACACGTGTGCCGCGACTGGCCCGACAACATGCCGCACCTCGCGCGCCTCGACCTGCGCGACAACCACATCACATACGTCACGGTAATGCTCCGTCACCTCACACTGTACACTATAGCGACACGTGTGCCGCGACTGGCCCGACAACATGCCGCACCTCGCGCGCCTCGACCTGCGCGACAACCACATCACATACGTCACGGTAATGCTCCGTCACCTCACACTGTACACTGTACACTATAGCGACACGTGTGCCGCGACTGGCCCGACAACATGCCGCACCTCGCGCGCCTCGACCTGCGCGACAACCACATCACATACTTCACGGTAATGCTCCGTCACCTCACACTGTACACTGTACACTATAGCGACACGTGTGCCGCGACTGGCCCGACAACATGCCGCACCTCGCGCGCCTCGACCTGCGCGACAACCACATCACATACGTCACGGTAATGCTCCGTCACCTCACACTGTACACTATAGCGACACGTGTGCCGCGACTGGCCCGACAACATGCCGCACCTCGCGCGCCTCGACCTGCGCGACAACCACATCACATACGTCACGGTAATGCTCCGTCACCTCACACTGTACACTATAGCGACACGTGTGCCGCGACTGGCCCGACAACATGCCGCACCTCGCGCGCCTCGACCTGCGCGACAACCACATCACGTACGTCACGGTAATGCTCCGTCACCTCACACTGTACACTGTACACTATAGCGACACGTGTGCCGCGACTGGCCCAACAACATGCCGCACCTCGCGCGCCTCGACCTGCGCGACAATCACATCCAAGCTGATAGATTGTTCGCTCCACAGTACTCGGACCTGCGGTTCGCGGGCGGCGTGACGGTGGACCTGCGCGGCAACAACGTGACGCAGCTGCTGTACAGCCGCCGCGACTACGACGAGCTGGTCCGCGAGCCCGAGCGATGCGCGCGCGCGCACCCCGCCACCGTGCGGCTGTCGGGCGCGCTGGCGTGCGACTGTCGCGCCACGTGGGCGGCGCTGGCGCTCGCCGCCTGCCCGCGCCACGTGCTGCTGGACGCCGCGCGCTGTGCCGCGCCGCCGCGCGCGCTCGCCGACGTGCCGCCCGACGAGCTGGCGTGCGCCACCACCGACGCGTGCCCCGCCGCCTGCCGCTGCGCCACGCGCGAGCGCGCCGCCCGCCCCGCGCGCGTCGTGCGCGTGCACTGCGAGCGCGTCAACCTCACCGCCCTGCCGGCGCTGGCGCCCGCGCTCGACGTGGCGTGGGAGCTGCGCCTCGCGCACAACAACATCACCGCGCCGCGCGCCGCCGACCTGCCGCCGCACGTGCTCGTGAGTACACTTCTATTTCTCTTCCTATGCCTCCTGGGGCGGTAGGCCCGACCCGATCTCGCAACCAGAACTGGACGTCGAGGGATCGCAAAAAATATATGTACATTCGATCTTCCAGGAGCTGGACCTGCGCAACAACAGCGTGGCGAGCGCGGAGCGGGCGGCGGCGCTGGTGCGCGCGGCGCAGCGTGTGCGGCTGGGTGACAACGCGCTGAGCTGCGCGTGCGGCGACGAGCCCGCGCTCGTGCCGCTGCGCGCGCTGCTCAACGACGCGCCGCACTGTGCGGGCCCCGCGCCGGCGCTGCGCGAGCCGCCCGCCTGCGCGCGCGGGGGGCCTGGCGTGGCGCTGGCGGCGGCGCTGGTGCCGCTGCTGCTGGCGGCGGCGCTGCTGGGCGGCTGCCTCGCGCGGCCGGCGTGGCGCGCGCGGCTCAAGACGCTGCTGCGCGGGCTCGGGTGGCTGCCGCGCGCGGCGGAGGCGGGCGACGAGCGGCCGTACGACGTGTTCCTGTCGTTCTCGCACCTCGACCACGAGCTGGTGCGCGGGCTGCTGGCGCGGCTGGAGGGCGGCGCGCGGCCGTACCGCGTGTGCGTGCACTACCGCGACTGGGCGCCGGGCGGCTGGATCCCGGCGCAGATCGCGGCGTCGGTGCGGCGGTCGCGGCGCACGGTGGCGGTGGTGTCGCGCCACTTCCTGGGCTCGGCGTGGGCGCGCGCCGAGTTCCGCGAGGCGTACGGCGCGGCGCTGCGCGAGGCCGAGCCGCGCCTCGTGGTGGTGCTGCTGGACGAGCCCGCGCGCCTGCCGCTCGACGCCGAGCTGCGCCGCTACCTCGCCGCCAACACCTACGTGCGCTGGGGCGACCCCTGGTTCTGGCCCAAGCTGCGCGCCGCGCTGCCGCCGCCGCGCGGCCGCGCCCCCGCCACCGCCCCCGCCCCCGCGTCCGGCGGCGGCGACTCGGGCGCGTCCGCCGAGCCGCTCATGCTGCAGCTGTCGCCGCGCACGCTGGCCGACGAGGCGGCCGCGCCCGACCCCACGGCGCCCGCCGACCTCGACTCGCACGCGCTCGAGCTGTCGCCGCTCTCCCCGCACGCGCTGCACGAGGCGCGGGCGCGGGACTCGTGCGAGTCGCGGGAGGCGCGGCCGCCGCCGGGCGCGGTGGTGGCGGCCGCCTAGCTCGCGCCACACACGTGCGCTCGTCGATGTGACTCCACTCGCTCTCTGTTCGCTCAGTACCGGGACGCACGTCGAGTGACTCCATCGCGGCGGACGGACTCCACGAGGACTTTAACTAGCTTTAATCTTTGCAGACGTTATGTTGTTTCTCTCGAATAAACCTGTCGGTAGTGGTCGTGAAGAAGTGCAGCTCGAGCCGGCGCCGGCCCGACCGCGCGCTTTTGTGCTTTAATTAGATTAGAATGCACACTCGCATACTTTGGACTGTAGTCAATATACGTATAATGTGCCATTCTCTTAGAGTTCGCCTCGTGCGGAGCGGCGGCGACCAGACGGAGCCTCGAATCACTTTGTACTTTATCCTCGTGACGAAGTACGGACATAGTCGACTGAGACACGCGACTGTGCACTAACGACCGGACCCTCACTCTGTGCCCCAGTAGCTAGTACCATAATTTTAGATATACCTGTCTTGTGAAACTGGGTAATGATGAATCATGTTCTTAAATGCCTACCGAACTTATATAATTATTATTATTAAATATACTCAACTCGCGCCATTCTGACTGTACGATACTGGATGCAGAATGATACACAGTGAAATATTATATTATTATTTCTGAAGCAATGTGTAATTAGTCTCCGTTGAATATTTGTAAGGGTAAATATTTTTGTATTTAAACGATTTTTCAATCAACTCCAATGATTAATTTGTGAAAATGTGTTTGTACACAGATGGTTAAATAAAAATAAGCACATTTGCCATCTTAATGCATGAGACACAAACGTTTTAACTTACAAAATAAATAAGAAAATCACCATACAAGAATGTTAGTTACAAAAAACATAATAAATATGGAAAAGGGTTACAAACATTGAATATCAACACTTATGATTTAAATATTTAGATGTTTGGATGGGAATATATGTAAAGTGCTTACACCCACCACTCGTACTTTACCAATTTACTGAGTTGGTATGCATAATATGTATATGTTACAAAATATATTATAAAGCATCCATTTAGTGCAACAAAATTGCAGATGTTTTATATTAGCTTGGTAGAATGTCTGTTACATTCTGTGCTATAAATAGTTGAACAAATATGAGCTCTCTGTCAGTAGTACTGTGTGTCTATTAACTCAATGCAATCTCAACTCAAGTGACTTAGGTAAATACACACTTTATTTTAATGAATTTCTAAGAATTAGTCTTAGAATTGTGTCATATAATAAGACAATGTTTTTCCTAAAATATTTTTTTATTTTTATATTTAAAATAAGATGAATACTTTCTGTGATTACTATATTTTTATAATTAAATGGTTGTAAATTTTATATAACTCATATTGTTTTATTTTTCATACAAGTGATTCTTTCTTCACCTGGGGTGCTGGGGTCCACGACCCCAAACGGCTCTATGGACTCTATGAGGTTCTGAGAGGCGATTGTACTCAAAACTCTTGTTTGCTAACACAAGACCCACTTATGACTGACTTCTTTTTACCCAACTATGGTGAAGCAGTCATATATGAACATAAACATATTTTATATATTATATTGCTTGAGTCAAGTTGCTAAAGATATTCATGTTTTTATTCTTAACTAGATGTCCCGGCGAACCCTGTGTCGCCTTTTAAATGTCTTTTTGCTTATTCCTTTTTTTTCAAACCACTTTTTCAGGAAATTCCGCACAAAGTTACCAAAGCCACCAATGCTTAATCTAAAATTTCAGAGTTTACAAAGGTATACAAACAAACGAAGATTCAATTTTATATACCTATATGTATAGATAGATGACCCAGCAAAAACCGTCCGCCATCTTCGATTTCCCATTTGCCATCTTTGATCACGAAATAGATGTTGTATTAGCATTCCTCATAGCTTAAAACATCGGAGAGGATACCCATATTGACTTAAATTTTGTTTCATCCGCCATCTTTGATTTCCCATCCACCATCTTTGATCACGAAATAGATGTTGTATTTGAATTCGCCATCCGTTAAAACATCGGAGACGATAGCCATATTGATTTTTTAAAACTTTCCCATCTGCCATCTTTGATTTCCCATCCGCCATCTTTGATCACGAAATAGATGTTGGATTTGGATTCCCCATCACTTTAAATATTGGAGACGATACCCATATCGATTTTAAAAAAATCCCATGCGCCATATTTGATCACGAAATAGATGGTGTTTTTGAATTGCCCATTCCTTAAAATATCGGAGACGATACCCATATCGACTTTAAAAAAATTCCGTCCGCCATCTTTGATTTCCTATCCGCCATCTTTGATCACGGAATATATGTTGTATTTCGATTCCCCACCCCTTATAATATCGAAGGCGATACCAATATTGATTTTTTAAATTTTCCTAATGGAAGGAAAGAGGAACCCACCACGCACCCTCGGATTGACTACCCCAACTATTGCAATAGAAAAAGGTTGACAGCGATGGGCAACGACTCAAGTCGTTGCCCATCGCTCCTGAGGATGCCTCGTGCAGAGGCGAAACACGTGTCGAAGAATAGTCGGCGCATACAGCGGGATACTGCAAGTCAGGTGTCTTCCTGGAACCCATACCATTCCTATATCCCTTATCCTTTTAGAGGAGTTCGGTATTGTCAACCTTTTTCTATTGCAATAGTTGGGGTGGTCAATCCGAGGGTGCGTGGTGGGTTCCTCTTTCCTTCCATTAGGTTACAATGGAGTTCCGCCAAGTAACGCCCGATTCAATCAACTATTTTAAATTTTCTCATCTGCCATCTTTGATTTCCCGTCCGCCATCTTGGATCACTAAATAACATACATACATACATACATAGTCTCACGCCTATAACCCCGAAGAGGTAGGCAGAGATGTATTTCTACACCCACTTTTAGCCAGATATACTTTAGTGCCACGTAATAAGGGGCGAGCCTATTGCCGTACCGGGCACATTTCCAGACTCCGTGCTGCTATGCTACTGAGAATTTCGTGACAGAAAAACCCAATAACACTGCCCGACCCAGGAATCGAACCCGGGACCTCCCGATCCCACGCGCACATTTATGCAGCGAGACCAACGAGGCAGTCGTATAGGGTTTGATGTCGAGTTTTCCGTCTCTACGCAAAGATGGTATCTGCATCGTGTTATCCCTTAGTCGCCTCTTACGACACCCACGGGAAGATAGGGGGTGGTGACACTAAACTTGTATTCTATTCCGTCAACCACACGGCTAATCTTATTGTATCCTATTCGTCTAGCCTTTTTTTGCCTTTGACACAATCCTCCCCCTTCTCGTTTGACCATTTTATTATTTTTGTCTGGCCCCTAAAAGTTGTGGCGTAATTTCATATAGCCTTTCGGAATAATTGGGCTATCATATGCAATAACTATTTTTTAAATCCGAATGCTAGTTCCTGAGATTAGCCGACATTATGTTTTAGCCTTTTGCCCGGCTCAAAGGGTCGAAGCGTTATGTTATATTCGTACCAGGCGTGAATAAGTTGATAAGTCGACTTGCATGTATATTTTTTTATTGCATATTAGGCATTAGGATTGCTTAATTCATAGGGTGAATAAATGACTAAGTCGATAGGTCTGTTTTACCGCACATAACAAACATGTGAATTTTTAAACAACTCGCTTACTAAAGGGTACAATGTGACGTCTTGAGATATTAAAACATACAAATTATAATTATTTACACAACTCAACATGTCATTATAATACTACCAACTATAAAAGAAGAAAATATTGAACAACATGAGATGTTCATTTATTCAAACAACCTCCATAATGCTTTTAATAGCATAAATCAAGTTGTCCAGTTATTACCGCATCGAAATTGTGTTTTATTTTGTGACAAATAATTCTATCATCTATTACATTTTCTATCCGTTACTCGTGTGATGACACAAAGTGATAATTATGTTAAATAGAGATAGCTGCAGTTTTGGCGGTTTATCCTTATATCACGTCGTTTTTTGTGTCTCAGTGGCAATACATCCATCAAATCCTTATTTTTTTAGTTATTGGTAAAGTTTCTTTTGAAACAACTTCTAATTCTATAGCTAGTGTATACATTGAATTTATCTATTTTCCTGTAATTTATGACTCTAAAACAGCTTTCATTGTCAAGATTTGTCATAAAACGTATTTCGCCGATAGGCTTCTTGTATTGCAGCCGTTTCACGGGTTGCCATAACAAAATTTCACCACTGGCATCCTTAACTACTTTTAAACTACCACGATTTGTACACATATTAAAAATTATGTAACGGGTCTGAATCGTGTTAATAAACGAACATCAGTCATCCCGTGACCACGGCTGGTGTAACCCATGCCGAAACGTCGGGACAAATAGAGAAAGGTATTTCATCTTTCTTTTCGTTTATTAACACGATTCAGACCCGTTACATAATTTTTAATACTGGCATCCTTATTTTTAAATTTAAATAGACCTTTCTTCGAACACAATTCTGCGAAATTGAGAAAATTGACCAATGTCATGGGTACAATGGCAAATCCGTTATCAATATTGCAAGATCTTATTAATTGCATCCAATCCTTAAGATGATTTATTTTAAGCTTGTTTTCTTTTTAGGTCTTTCAATTAGGGCATGATCCGAGTCACATTCCATGTGCCTATGTCCGATAATCAAAACTTATGATTAATTGTCTCTAGGTTTGGATTCACATTGGTACCGCGTTGAAGGCACGCTCTCTTTGAGTCACGCCATCCGCACTGGTGACCCTCAGGGGATCAGTGCTCTCGCCTCTCTTGTATTCATTGTTTACCGCTGATATACCGATGCATCGGCTAGTGCAGACAGCACTTTTTGCAGACGACACAGCCATCTATATCTCAGGCGCAGACCCTGGCGCAGTCAGTAAGAAGCTCCAATCCGTAGCCAACGCCCTAGGCGCGTGGTTCCGGAGATGGCGGATAGAGGTCAATCCCGAGAAGAGTCAGGCGGTGCTTTTCCACCGGAGAGCTCGTCACCTGTACCCTCCGGGTGCGACCCCACAAATAAGGATGTTTGGGTCCCCTATTCCATGGACTAGGGAAGCTAAATATCTAGGTGTGATTCTTGATGATCGACTATCGTTCCGCTCACATATTACGAAGGCTCGCAATAGAGCCTCCTTTGTGCTTGGGCGCTTACATAGCTTCGTCAACGCTAGATCTAAACTATCGCTTAAAAACAAGATTAGGTTATACACATCGTGTATTAGGCCTATAATGACATACGCTAGTGTAGTATTCGCACACACTAGGCCACACAGGATCCATAGGCTACAAACACTTCAGAATAAGTTCATGCGGCGAGCTACGGGCGCACCGTGGTACGTACGTAACGAGGAGTTACATGTAGACTTACAACTGCCGACCATCAGGCAATTCATGAAACAGTGCTCCCGTAGCTACTTTGACTCTGCTTCGACACACCCCAACCCTCTATTGGTTGCGGCGTTAAACTATACACCATCTAGGATTTCTAAGATTGAAGACATAGGCACGTATTAGACGACGACACTACACTCGCTCAAATCAGAGCACACACGGCTCGCGAAGCCACACAAATTCGACCGCGGTTCCGTACTCGCCGACGAGGACGGAATACGCGACGCGTTAACGTTAATACCGCGGGACACCTTAGTCCCGCATTGCCGACAGCGCCCCAAGCCGAGGTCCGTGGTAGTCCACCCTTGGGGAGTCAAAACGCTGTCTAGTATACTTTGACGGGTTGGGAGCCTTCTGCGCTCGCCCATAGTCCGTGTAAAGTTGTCAAGGCCATCTGCGCCAACAACTAGTTCACACACACAAAAAAAAGCAACAGCGTTATTTTTATTCTGGCCGCCACACATGTCAGAATAAAATGAGACCTCTGTAACTTCAGGTGGCAAATTTTGTAGAAAAATGTCACAAACACGAAGCAATTTGATTTACCTACTCCACGAGCACCGATGGTTTCGTCTCAAATGTAACAAATATGTACCTAGCTTTATCATCTCTCATGTTATGAATCGCAAGATTCGGATTTGCCATTGCACCCATGGAACTGGACAATTTTTCGAAAATTTTATCAATTTTGCAGAATTGAGTTCGAAGAAAGGTCCATTAACAATTAAAAAAAAGGATGCTGGTGGTGAAAAAAGTTGTTGGCCACCCGTGAAATGGCTGCAATATAAGGAGTCTCGATAGGCTTCTTATTTCTCCGATGATAAATACGTTTTAGGGCAAATCTTGACAATGAAAGACGTTTAGTCATAGATTACAGGAAAAGAGGTAAATTCAATTTAGACACTATAGAATTAGAAGTTGTTTCAAAAGAGACTTTACCAATAAGTAAAGAAAAAAGAAGATAAATTTGATGGATTTATTGCCACTGATAGATCCCATTTAATCACGAATTTTAAAAAGCCATTAAAACTGATGGTGACGTATCCATCATCGATCCTGATTTTGACTCCGAAGACCCTGATAGGTACCTACATACATAATATCGCTATTTCCATAAGACCATAAGAGGTAGGCAGAGACTATAGGTACTTATGATTTTTTACACACGTACTGCCCTTAAAGGTACTTAGGTGAATAACTTGATAACTCATTGGTGAACAACTTGATATGTCTTTTTTTTTATTATAAATACATTAAATTCATTAAATAATCTTATGTTAGCTGAAAACTGAAAGCAAATGAATTACTTTCCGATAAAAAAGTTTTCAATAACATAAAATCAGAATTTACAGATTAAACTCAAACTTTAAAATCGCTGCCCTGAAAAATATGCATTTTCGACTTGTTAAGTTATTCACGCCTGGTACGGATATAGCCTATATAGCCTTTCGGAATAACTGGGATATCGTATACTTACAAAAAGAATTTTTCAGATCCGACCGGTAGTTCCTGAGATTAGCGCGTTCAAACAAACAAACAAACTCTTCCGCTTTATTATATTAGAATAGATAGTAGAGCATCGTAGACTTACTATTCGAGTGTTACTTTTTGAGTGCAAATATTCAAATACCTAATAATTATGTAATACGGCCAGATAGTATTTATTAAAAGAAAGAGCTAAGAATTTAGGTGGCAGGTACAGGTACTTTTCTAATACAGTAAGTAAGAAACTTAAATATGAGTGTGAGTTTCAGCAGCCGATCATTATGTTATTTTACATTATCAAGGTCACAGAAAGGGATATTTAAGCGTGCGTGCGTTCACACAGCGCCGGACCGGCTAATAAGCCGGCGCCCGGAGCGAGTGTTCACACTACGCCGCGACCGGCTAATTAGCCGGAGGAGGGCCGGCTCCCTAGATTAAATTTACTTTATAGATGGAAGTATTGCATCACAAGATCATCACTAAAATAATCTGACATTGGTGATCATGGGTGGCCATGATCACCAAAGTCAGATTCTTTTAGTCAAAATTAAATAGAATTTCATGTGAAACTTCGTATTCATAGACATTTTGACTTATGCGTATAAAGATTGTACTGATATTTGTAGGGACGTTGAAATTTTATCGATACTTTTATTTAACCCTTTCACTGGCAGAAGCATTTTTTTATGTTAGAAAAATAAAATGTCGTTTTATGGAATCATTGTGGGTAGTTTAATAATTAATGTTCAAGAAAAAAAATTATACATGTTTACAATAAGAAAAAAACATGGTGGCAATATCCTTGCCAGCACCAGTGAGGGACCAAGAAAATCAATGAACGACGAATCGTTCATTGATTTTCTTGGTGAAAAAATTTGAAACATGGATGTATAAATAGTGCCACTTTACTCCGTTCACATTCTATTTTAGACCTCTTATTATTTACTTTAGTGCTGCAGTAGCGACACCTCTTATAAGTCTCTATTTCTATAGGCCAGTGTTCATCTAATCTTTCAAAGCTGATTTCTTCTGGTACACCGTAAATTATTTTTGTCTTTCATGAGTCTCTTCCACTCGATTCTTTTTTTTTAGTTACATATTTTGGCGTTGATTGGAATGATTTTTTTCTAAAGATTTTATTATCCACCAGCTCCCTTGAAAAAGCAATTCTGAATTGTTTTTGGCTCATAACATTGTGCTCTCGGGTGTATGTTTGATGTAACATATGGGCATTGGTTATTGCAACATCTATAAAAAATATATATTCGGGTCCACCATTTGCGACTTCTTCTACCCACGGAATATGATGTTCTTTTTTGGTCGAAACGATCGAGACTACCCATATGTTTTGTATATTCTGGTATTAGTAATGGGTATTTGATAGTTTTTTTTTGAACAGCGTAAATCGAAGTTTTCCAAGTTAGGACTGTGTTGCCAAGATTGCTTTTTCCATTCGACCTCATCTGCATCCGATTCATCATCTGATGAAGAAGAAAAGTCTGAAAAGTTTGGGGTTTCTCCGGCTTCAGACACAGATGACTGAAATCTTGCAGTTTCCAATGGAGAAAAATTTGAACATCTGCTCTAGATGTAGACGGTTGGGGTGAATTTGTTAGGCCGGGACTTTCTTGTACTTGTTCCGATGCTGAGCTAATCAGAGCATCTTCACCTAATGACACAGAAAGCAAGTCTGAATCTTCAACGCACTCGGTATCTGTCACTACTTCATCATCTTCAGATAAAGAGCCATCTGGTATACCGAATAGATTTTCAAGCTCTTCTTCTATTTGCTTGTCCGCCAATACTTGTCTTCGCTTACTCATTGTCAAAGAAAATATGAAAAGTAAAGATTACTTATATATTTCTATACAAATCTAAAACAAACCGGACAAGTGCAATGGTAATGGTAACGCTCGGGCTACACTACCGGGATATGCCAACAATTATTGCCATAATTTCAACAACGCCTAGGTGTAACCGCGATTTATGGCCATAATTTTACAATGCCAATCAATATGGCATATGGCGGTAGGCAATAGCTCCGGCGGCGGTCTTTTTCGCACATCAAAGAAAATTACCGTAGTAATTATTGCGTTTGTGGCCACACTACCGTTTGTTCAGTGTGCAACACGAGTTCGACGACGACGCACGTATCTACACTATCTACCGATATGGAGTGGTCAAATGAAAAAGCGCTCAAATTTTTGGAGTTATTGCAATCCGAACCGTCTCTCTGGGATACCCGACAGAAAGCTAAAAATTTAAAAGATTCATGTTAAAATAATTGGCACTCATAAAATACCAAACAGCTGCAGCTTCATCCGCCATCTTGAAAAATGATATTTTTACCGCCTAGTTTATTGGCATATCTCGGTAAACTCTAGTGTAACCACACGACTTCACGCAGTAATTTAACGGTAATTTATTGCCATAATTATGGCGGTAACAGCCCGGTAGACGGTAAGGTAGTGTGGCCCGAGCATAACTGGTAATGGCATATATGTTGCCACCATGTTGCCACATGATCGGAGCCAATTTTGAGAACAATTAGAAGTTATTGTTAGAAAAATTATAGTATAGCATAATTAGAATACCATTTACTTTACAATAAATATAAAATCGTAACCTGGCTACGTCGCAATATGAAGATATTCTTGGATTTTTATACAGATCGTAAACTGATGATTTTTTTTTAAATACCTCCGTGCAAAAATTTGACAATTGTCAAATGTGTCAATGTTTTATTTTTTTTAATAATCTGTGATAGGTTCATTATCACACAGAATTGGTACTTTTTAAGTAGTAGTATTGTCGTACAAGAAAAAAATAAAAAAGTTGGTGGCATAAATATTGCCACTACCAGTAAAAGGGTTAAAATGTTTTTGTATGAAAGAGAAACAAATACATCCTTAAAAACTGTCGCGTTCATAATAACAGTTTAAATATAAAACCATTTTCGGCAAACAACTACTAAGCTATGCATGTTTACTCGCGATTTTTTCCTAGATCATAGCAAGCGATACTTACTATTACTTACCTAATAAATGCACATAACTTCCAAAACTCAAAGACATGGGTTTGAATTTGAATTTTATTGCCATTTAAATTAAGTACACGGTGCCTGGTGGCAACCAAACATTGACGTTACTGAACTTCAATGTCCGTTTGACAATGAAATCAGCTAAAAACACGATTTGTTTATTTGTTCCTGACTTGGTTACATATAATAATAATAATATGCAGGTTTTAATTTGAACAGGTTTTGTAAATGAAATCACAAGTGTCTGTTCCTACGTTAAAATTTATTGATCTACATATATTTATGTTTCATCGATATTTACTTTATACATACTAGGAGAGCTGGCATCAATTTTGGGTAGGTATTTGAGGCATGATTGCAAACCTGGGCCTCAAGTCTGTTATTACAATAGTGCCAAAATGGTCAATCACTGACTTCATAATTGTTGATTTTGACAAGTTTGGTAGTCTACTGTTACAATGGTGCCATTATGATTTTCCGATGGTCAACCACAGACACTCCATTGAAAGACATGGCATAGATTGGTAGTCTCGTACATAATGACAAATCGATGACTGACGTATGCGGTAGTCTGGTAATATTTTGACAGTTCTTTTGATCAGTGACCTACCATCGTAACGCCATCGTGCAATCATTGCTTTTGTCTAGTGTTTGCTTGTGAAACATAGTGATAGACAATCAAAAAGTTTAATGTACTACAAAAAAGAGATAATGTATTAACTGCGAACTAATATTCTCGAGGTAACTAACAAGCCAGTCGCTTATCGAGGATGACTACAAACCCTTTTACGGATCTTCCCGAGGCGAAATTTGTAAAAACGTTTCATCTTAGAGAGGAAAGGATTCAGTATTTATTTATTTCAAAAACTCATTCCCCTTAAGGCCAGACCGCGTCAAAACGATAGCGTATCGGCAGAAATAAAGGTGAGAAAACTGAAGTTAATATTGATTTATTATTCTATTCCTATAAAGAAGAAATTTATTAATTAATGTTATATTTTTATTGCTGATTCTGGTAGCACTCATTTTATGCATCAGGATCTTACCAGACCTTGATTGGACAGGGTGCCCTCCATGACATTTCGCCAATTACTGTGTTGCAGCCCACTAAAGAAGTTACAGAGGCATTATATAAAATATACCATCAATGTATTAAATGGAAAGGAATATCATAGTTCGCCTAGTTCAGTTTGTGGTTTTCCAAATTTGATGTTCAAGTGTCTACTTGAACATCAAATTATACATGTACATTCTGCCTTCCGAAATATACAAGGTCATCAAAGCTAAATACTCATATTCCAAACATAAGAAACAGGAAATTAAATAATATTTTCAAACGTTGTAGCTGTGCTTTTAACCCAACTATGGCAGAGCTCAGATGAACTTAGTTCGTCTGAGTGACGGAGCTAAAAAGAAAGAGTAATGTTTTTACACATTGGGAATGGAAGTGTTAGTAGTACATAATGATATGACTATAGATAGTGACCAGCAGTGGTTTGGTACTTAAATAAATTATAATGTCATACATATGTGATACTTTGAAGTATTAGTACAATAAGATCTTCCTGATCTCTTTTTTAATATTGCCATATCTAAATGACAGGAACAGTTATGTTAATGATGCTTTATATAATGTTCCTAATTTATCAATATATTCTACCTACATTTTATGGAGTCCTGTAAAGAATTTAGGTACCTACATAATTCAATTAAATAATGTCTGAATTATGATGAAAAGCGTTTTTAAATTAATTGCATAGTATAGAAGATCTTAGTATAAAAGAATATGATGTAATGAGTGGTGTGTTTATAAATATTTACTTATCTCTCTTACAGATACAAAATTCAAGCAAACGGGCAACTTCTTTATGAGTTTTGTGACCGCTCATATCCATCTGTTTGAGACATACATATATGTGAGGATTCTGCAAAGCCAGTATGAAGAAAGTTGCTTTGCTAGTAGATGCAAAAGTGAAGATTTGTGATAGTTAGTATATGAGAATAGTGTTAAATTTTTGTGTCTATAATTGGAACCAATAATTCTTAATAAATTCATGTACAGAAATTACTTATCTTTAATAAAACAACATTGTTAATAATAACACATAATTATGAGTTTTATTTTCCTTCTTGATACAGTTACAACACATGAAACACAAATAATATTTTAATTGTAATAGGAATGTATCTATGATCTAACTCAATCTTCAATATTTTATATTTTGGTTATGCCAATTCTTCTTCGAATATAAACACCTTTAGTAGTTAACTCGCTATCTTTAATTATAGTATTTACTCCTGTCGATATAATCACTTTTCTTTGAGGTGTGAACTGCATAACCTTGCTGTATCATTTCCTTTGGAATTTGTTATCCATAGAGCATTTTCCATTGATATCTTCGTTTTGGCTCTAAGAGAAACATACGAGCTACTCGGTACTAAACAATTCAACGCAGTGCATTGAGATTATTGAGAAATATAACAAACTAGGACTTTGTTTACAAAAAGGTATGAGTTTTGAACTTTTGACAGTTCTTACTTCAAAACATGATTTGACTTTGACAGCTAAACAGAATAAATATTATTGAGTTGAATGGTTAAATTAATTGTTTTTTTGCTATTTACGAACTTTAATACAACTTTAGAGTGCTTATAACACTAGTAATGAATATTTAAATAATATATAAATGAAATCTGGCATGAAAACTAATCAAATTTCATGGTAGTTTTTCAAAAATCATTTCTTCTAACGGTTTTTTTTATCTATGGCAATACAACAATGCCATTCTGCCACCATTCAATTACGATTCCACTGATCGATCACTGAACTATCATAATGAATTACCAGACTACGAACTTTTGTCAAAATGACAATGGGATCGTGTTGGAATGACGAATGTGTTTAAAATAGCAGACTTGAGGCCCTGGCTGGCGAGCAGCGAGGCTATAGAAAATTATGATAAAACGAACAAAAATGTATTTGAGGCAACATACAATTTTTAAATATAATAGTTTAATGTATATAGAATACAAACAAACATAAGTCAGATGATTTAGTCAGGGCTTTATTACATTGCCAGGCGTTTCTTAAATTGGTTTGAAAATTATTTTTGCATGCGCCGGGCTATGTTAAAGCCACGACTAAATCAAATAATATAATCATTTATAGACATTTATCTTACTCTAAGCTAGAAAAATCATAAGTCAAAATAAAGTAACTTGTATATTGGACAAGACTGCTATTGTAATGCGGTCTCTATAGTATTTTCCTAATTCTAAGGCCAGCTCCGATCAGTGTTACCAATTTAGTAGAATTAGCACTAAAACTGGGGGTTTCAACATTTGACTAAAATTGAATACAACGTTCGTTTTAAAATAATTTGTACATTGTTCAATCTATTATTATTATATTACTTGATGTGTTGATTTAACATTTAATTTGCATTTTTCTTTACATATTACCTAATAGAACGAATTATTATTTTTGTATACCAATTGTTTTCCGAAGTGAATGATAAGTATTATAATGATAAATTAAGTGGGTGTCATGTGTCTAGGGAAATTTTATTTGTGGTATCTGGTGGAGAGCTTAGTTCAACTGTTGGTAACACTATGTCACCGGCACTAGGCATGGGTCTGTGCAGTGTGCACGTTGCACGTTGTCATAACTATCTATATTTCATAACTATCTATATCGTTCGATCACCTAATTTGAAGAAGTATTTACTCGTAGATATGTCTAATGCATAACTAGAATGATAACAGCAAGTGGTTTGGTAAGGCTCGTTTTAAAAAACCACTAAGAAAGCTAAGATTGCTATCGGGACCTATAATGAAATGTATTGAGATGGCAAAAACTACAGCAACAATAGCAAAAAGTTAATCAACAAAAAATATTGTGAAAAAGAAAAATCTAAACAAATAACAAATGTGGCAAGATTACAGAAATTTAAATATAATGCAAATTTAAAATAAAATTGAACTATGTGAAGAATACGCCAAAAAAAACAAAAAGAAAAAATCTAATAGTATCACAAAAAGCTGTTTTGTTTTAAAGTTCACAAACATTACACAACGTTAAAATTGAACAAATAAACCGTAACAAGACAGTAAAAATACGCCAAAATGAGAGAAATTAAAAAAAATACATGTACAAAAAGTAAACAAAGATATCAAAATGAAAATAAAATATAAAGTTAAATAAACAAAAAAGGTGCTAATAATAACAAAAAGCTATATGTAATAAAATTGAGCACAAAAGAGAAAAAAAAATAGAAAAAGTAATACCGTTTAAAAAATTACATAAATCCAAAACGTGTATAAAAATGGTAAAAAATTATCGAATCGTAAAATTATTTGTCAAAGAGTAAAGGAAACTCAACAATAAATATATCAAAAAAAGAATACAATAAGAAAAAATAAATAAGCCTTGGAATGTTACAAAATGTCTATCTAAATGGTCACCGGCCAACCATTCTGCTGTCAAAAAACGCTACGTTAAAATATAACTACATAGGTAAAGTCTGACCGCGCGCGGCATTTCATGGTGGTTATACTCGTTATGAAATTTAGATAGTCAAACAACTGACGTACAGTACTCGCCAAACTTTATGGGCGCTCCGAACCTAGCCGCATTGCGCTGCGCAGAACACAAAATCAAGTATCAGCGGGACGTATGCGGGGCGTGGAGGCAGGGCACACCCGCGCGCGCTGTCTTCCACCCGCTAGCGTCCTCGCCTCCAGCGCGTTAGTGTGAGTGTGCTACGTTCGTACACGACTCACATATTCGCTGAGCTCTGACAGTATCGTCGCGTTTAGAATAGTTTCATAGTGTTACTTATTTGTTGTTTCTCGTTGCTATCGTTGTTTCTTGTTGTTATTTGTACTGATATACGGCCATTTTAAATATTCGAACTATACATAGATCTGTAGATTTTAGATTCGTGTTTGACATATTTTCTATGTAGCTTATGTCTAAAACGCGAGTCTTAAATCTACAGATCTATCTATAGTTCGAATATAGAATTCCGTAGATAGTAACCATTTTCATTGATCATGCCTCGCGGTCGTTTTAATGTAAACAACACACGGAAAATGGTGTTTGACGTATTAACGTTTATGAACAAGGAAAGAAGTCTAAGCTTAAAAGTCGCTTCACCTAACTGAATTTACATTAATCGAATTTGATTGAATATATAACTAAACAATATAATATAGCTAATCTAACAACGTAACTGAAGATTTTAATTTTCAGTAATTACAAATATATTTTCTTGGTTATGAAATGTCCACCCGACTGTACCATGCGCAAGTTCGTACCGATGGCTACATTCAGAGCGGCCATAAAGATTGGCGAGTACTGTATAACTATCTATCTATACTAATATAATAAAGCGGAAGAGTTTGTTTGTTTATTTGTTTGTTTGTTTGTTTGAACGCGCTAATCTCAGGATCTACCAGTCAGATCAGAAAAATTCTTTTTATATACGATAGCCCTGTTATTTCGGAAGGCTATAAGCTATATAACATAACGCTTCGACCCTTTGGGGCCGGGCAAAAGGCTAAAAAGGCTAAAAGATAATGTCGGCTAATCTCAGGAACTAGCAGTCGGATTTTAAAAATTGTTATTGCCTATGATAGCCCAATTATTCCGAAAGGCTATTGGTTATATAAAATTACGCCACAAGGAATTGCGCCAATTTAAGGGGCCAGACAAAAATAATAAAATGGTCAAACGAGAAGGGGGAGGGTTGGGCCAAAGGCTAAACGAATAGGATACAATCTATATGGGTATCGTTTTCGAGATTTTCGGGACGCTGATTAATAATATGAAATTTATTTGGTGATCCAAGATGGCGGACGGGAAATCAAAGATGGTTGATGAGAAAATTTTAAAAAGCAATATGGTTATCGCCTTCCATATTTTAAGGGGTGGGGAATCGAAATACAACATCTATTTCGTGATCAAAGAAGGCGGATGGGAAATTAAAGATGGCGGATGGTAAAATAAAAAAAAATCAATATTGGTATCGTCTGCGATGGAAGGAATGGAGAATCCAAATACAACACCAGCTGTTTTGTGATTCAAGATGGTGGATGGGAAATCAAAGATGGCGGATGGGAAAAATTTTAAAAATCAATATGGGTATCGTCTCTGATGATTTAAGGGATGGAGAATCCAAATACAACATCTATTTCATGTTCAAAGATGGCGGATAGGAAATCAAAGATGGCGGACGGGATTTTTTTAAAATTGATATAGGTATCGTCTCCGATATTTTAAGGAATGGGGAATTCAAAAACAGCATCTATTTCGTGATCAAAGATGGCGGATGGGATTTTTTTTTAATCAATATGGGTATCGTCTCCGATGTTTAAAGGGATGGGAAATCTAAATATAACATCTGTTTCGTGATTCAAGATGGCTGATGGGAAATCAAAGATGGCGGACGGGAAAATTAAAATAATCAATATGGGTATCGTATCTGATGATTTAAAGGATTGGGGAATCCAAATACAACATCTATTTCGAAATCAAAGATGGCGGACGGGATTTTTTTAAATCCGATATGGGTATCGTCTTCGATATTTTAAGGAATGGGAAATTCAAAAACACCATCTATTTCGTGATCAAAGATGGCAGAAGGGAAATTAAAAAAAATATATGGGTATCCTCTCCGATGTTTAAAGGGATGGGGAATCCAAATACAACATCTATTTCGTGATTCAAGATGGCGGATGGGAAATCAAAGATGGCGGATGGGAAAAATTTGAAAAAGCAATATGGGTATCGTCTCTGATGATTTAGGGGGTGGTGAATCCAAATACAACATCTATTTTGTGATCAAAGACGGCGGATAGGAAAAGAAAGATGGCAGACGGGACTTTTTTTAAAGTCACTATGGGTATCGTGTCCGATATTTTAAGGAATGGGGAATTCAATATTATAATGACATATATAAAAATCTATATTGTTTTGTTCATCATTTAGACTCTGAAATGTTAAGAGATTAAGCGCTAAGTCAATGGTAACTTTGGAAAAGGGGCTTGGAAAAAAGGGAATTAAATAAAAACTTTTCGCTGGGTCAGCTAGCAGTGGCGGCGCTAGACCTTACGTGGACGTCGGCGACATCAAGTTCGCGAGGCCCTTTATATCGATGGGAGGCCTCGTTTACTTCGAAGTAAAATAATACATACATACATAACGTCACGCCTTTTATCCCCGAAGGGGTAGGCAGATGTGTATTTCTACACCCACTTTTCGCCAGATATACTTTAGTCCCACGAAATAAGGAGCGAACCTATTGCCGTACCGGGCACATTTCCAGACTCCGTGCTGCTACTGAGAGTTTCGTGACAGAAAAACCCAATAACACTGTCCGACCCAGGAATCGAACCCGGGACCTCCCGATCCCACGTGCACATTTATGCCGCGAGACCAACGAGGCAGTCGTATAGGGTTTGATGTCGAGTTTTCCGTCTCTACGCAAAGATGGTATTTGCATCGTGTTATCCCTTAGTCGCCTCTTACGACACCCACGGGAAGATAGGGGGTGGTGACACTTGTATTCTATGCCGTCAACCACACGGCTTAAGTAAAAAAAACCGTTAAAATTAAGTGTACCAAATTATAAAATAATGTATGAATAAATAAATGACAATTCAAAAAAAATCACCCAAGACAGATCTTGTCACGCACTTGTTCGAAAATAATTACAAGTCATTTTCATCTGCTTAGCTTTTTCCCGATTTGATTGGCGAAACGAAATTAAGTATACAGTAACTTATAAAACTTTTTGCGAGGCCCCCTTAGGCGCGAGGCCGTCGGCGGTCGCCGACGTCGCCGACGCCTAGCGCCGCCACTGTCAGCTAGTACCTAATATAGCATATGATCGTTGCCATAACGATCGGTATATTCTAACGCATACTCTTAGCTCAGCTCACCGAGTCCGTCTTAATGCCCGGATCCGGTCTATTGACCGGATCCAGCTTAGTGTGAATAGCTTCATACAAATTGTTCTGCCACTGGCTCGTTATTCGCCGGTCCGGGCATTAAGCCGGACCGGCTAATTAGCCGGTCCGGCGTAGTGTGAACGCTCGCTAAGGGATACCGATTTCCACGCGGGCGAAGCTTGGCGAAGCCGCGGGCACAGCTAGTACCTAATATTAGTAGGGATTAGCCAAGGCTGTTACAATAATAATTATTAGTTTAATTAAGTAAGCAAACCTTAAAAGCGAACGAAGTAATGACAGTGCATCATAATTATGTCAATATATAATGCAAAGAAACCTGAAGTCTAAACCTAGTCCAACCTCTCTGGTATAATGTGACAGTACTGACAGATATAGCACATGCGCAGCAACTCAATTATTACAGCGCATGCGTTATTACTGTCAATAGGTAGGAGGTTTGTCCCTACAAACTCTCTAAAATCCCTCCCAGATTATTTTTTGCATTTTATTGTATCCTATGTGTTTTTCCTGGTTCTGAGCGACCTCCCCACCAATTTTCAGCCAAATCGGTTCGGCCGTTGTTGAGTTATAAATAGTGTAACTAACACGACTTTCTTTTATATATATAGATTATGTTCCTGCTTGTAATATTCAAATAAATGATAAATAAATATGTCGGCAACTGTATACAAAGACTTTTATAGCAAGAGCGTTGCTAGCCGATTGCCGACGGAGAAGGGGGCCGCGGTGAGGGTAAGGATGCCAATCGGTGGCCTAGGGGCGTGCAGGTTGATATGGAAAATGAGAAAAGTATTGAGAAAAATATAAATTGTAGGGTTTTTCAATCTCTAGGAGGGGGCAGCTGCCTAGCCCCTGTGCCCTCCCTTGGAGACGCCCATATTTTCTAGTACTGTAGCTGTGTGGAGGTGTTATTGGCAAACGGAAGATGTTTAAATGTTTAGTTTTCTACCTTTGTAGATTTTAAATCAGTAAATTTATTGAATGAAACTTAGATTTGTTTCATATCATACGGGATCCAGCAAATGACCAGTCCCGGAAATACCGGGATTGAGAATTTTCTGTGGGCTTGCATTCCCTAAATTGCATGATAACAAAGATTATGAAATCCTGCTTTTACCACTCCAATGATTAGTTGCGCAACCATTAAGGATAAAAGGATCAGGTAGCTTTGGTTTTTTCGCGTTTGTGAGTTAAATACAGGTGTTGCCACCTCACGTAGACCTTGCCCGAAACTTAATTCGCGCAATTATTATTTAATATATTATTATATACGAGCACCGTAACGCTATCTACTTTTTCAAAAAGTATCATTCAAAATTATTAGATTCAAATTGACCCTAGTGGTCGAAATTCCACCAACATAGTAAGTATTACAATTTTAGGTTACTTGTAGGTTTTATTGTCAGACTCTAAAACCATAGAATTCACCGCATAATGAAAATAAACAAACAACAGCTTTCATGAAATTACTAGAAAATATGCTATTAAATACTTTATTTGGATATTAATATCGTATAATTTATGCAGGCAAGGCCCTGACCAGGCCAATAAAGGTACCTACATGAATGCAGCCTTATTTCATATCACACATAATTATTATCTCCTATAATTTACAAAAATAACATTCCCAGGGCGTTAGACAGTACACAACCCAACTACGGTATAAAGAAATTGTACTTTATAAGCACAGTTTTAAAATTTGAAAAAACAATGAAAACTTACCAACACCAGCAATAGATAGGTAGACACAGATGGAAAATTAATATTTCACAGATAGCTCGACATGTGCGCCTTTAAAGAAAATAATTATAATGATTTTACACAAAATAGTAATTAGTAAAAATCAGTGACAGCAAAAGCAAATTAGCAAAATTTCCCGCGCGCGCCGTTTTTTTTTTAAATTTATTTCATGACCTGGACACAGCGTCCTCCAGTCGATCTCGCGCGGTGTTCTGAACAGTGTTGCAAAAGTGAAAAATTTTAAATCGGGAAATATGTCGAGTGCCGTTATAGAAATATTATACGGCTAAATTCAAAATCATGATAGAACTGTTATAAAAGCAAATTCACTAGGGTTACATAATTTGATGGCATAAATTGTCTAAATTGTATCTTACACGTCAGTTGACTGTGTTCAATTTGGGAGTACTAGGACGGTCTCTATGTATATTATCCAATCTCTTTGGTGGTAGGTAAGCCGATTTGTGATCCGCCAGCACAAATGATTCGCCTTTATGTACCTATTAATACAGCAGTGAACTGCTGAAGTGCTATACTTTGACAACCCAGTTGGCGTGAGTGTAACCGACTGCCACGCCGACGCTTGCGGGTTCGATTCAGTTTTACATTCATGTCCGATAGTTTGTTTCCGTATTTATCCCTCATTCAAAAAACATCGATATCTCCTTTCACTGTCAAATCCCATCACTCCTTAATGATGAAATTTGACAGCAAGGCTATTTAGAGAATGCAGTCTAAGATATGTGTCTGTAAGGAGTCTACGCCTCTTAAGGGCCCAGTACACAATGGTCCATGATGGGCCACTGCAGGCCATCGCCCGCCATTGTGTGAACATGCATCGCCATTACCGTACGCAATGGCGATGGCCTGCAATGGCCTATGATGGGCCACTGCAGGCCATCGCCACGATCACTTGGTGTTCACACAACGGCGCATGGCTCATTGCTGCCTGGCGAATCAGTTGCGATGGACGTGGAAGTAGTTGCGGCCACGGCTATCTAATCTTGCGATTAATCTCAAAAAAATCTTTCTCTATTAGATAGCCTCCCTCGATAAATGGGCTATCTAATAGAGAAAGATTTTTTACTATATAACATCACGCTATGAGCCACGAGAGCGGAAAAAGACTTAAATAACGCGAGTGTTACCGCTTGCTCATCTAGTATATTTATACATATTATATACTGCCTCCGTGATCCAGTGCATAGCGTATGTGACTACTGATCGGAGGTCCCGGGTTCGATCCCTGGATGGGGCAAAAGCGTTACTGGGTTTTTCCGAATACTCAGTAGCAGCCCGGAGTCTGGTGATGTGCCCGGTAACGGATAAATAGGCTCGCCCTCTATTACGTAGGACCTAAAAATTCATGACGAAATGTGGGTGTAATATTTACACCTCTGCCTATCCCCATCTCATACAGGCGTGAGACAATAAATAAAAATATATATATATTAGCTGTCGCCCGTGGCTCCGCCCGCGTGGATGTAAGTTATCGCGATAAAAACTATCCTGTGTCCTTCCTCGGGTCTTTGATCGAATAATTAGTTATAAATATTGATCTTTCAACAGAAAATCCTTGTCATACTGGACAACTACTGCTAAGCCTTCAAGTCTGTATGGAATAGTGCAGATGGATTTATATAGTTCATCATCAGATGTTTCAGATCTTCGATAAGTCAACAAATAATGCTCATCAGACTGAACAAGTTTTGCTAAAAAGGCAAGCCTGTATGTTATAGTGTAGCTGGGCTCTTTAAGTTCCACATCAGATGTTCGAGATCTTCAAGTTTTAATCGCTTATCAAAAAATGCTCATCATGTGAAATGTTTTTGCCACACCGCAATTTTTATGTCTTATAGTTACGCTGGGCTGCTGTGGTTCTGGATCAGATGTTCCACTTTCCAAAATCAATTTTAGCCTATATATCGCCTGACCTAATAGCAATATAATAAAAAAAAGTTTCATTCAAATCCGTCCAGTAACTTCCGAGATTAACGTGTACAAACAGACAGAATTATTTTTTTAGATTTTTGCTTCATTACTGATTTATAGCATAACTGTATACTTATTTTGTAAATATATTCAATATACAGTTTCTTTTACTGCCTTCTATATACATAAAACAAAAAGTACACTATCCCGGTCTGCGGTCGGTGACGAACTAAACAATGGGCCATTGTGTGAACACCACAGGCCACGCTACGCCACGATTCCTTTGAAGTGTGCCCAAAAAACCGACAACATCCCGATTGCGCGCCACGATTGACAATTGCCCGCCACTGTATACCATCATCCCGTGTACACAATGGTCCATGATGGGCCACTACAGGCCATCGCCGTACCCCGTGTACACACGGCTACACATCAAGTTAAACAAAACCAGTTTAAACGATCAGTTTATACTGGTTTAGAATAGTTTGGTGTGTAGGCGTGTGTATACAGCGGCGATGGCCTGCAGTGGCCCATCATGGACCATTGTATACTGGAGCCTTTAAAATGAGACGCGTAATTTGACGTTTTGGTTAACCAACTAAGACCAACTGACATTACATGTTGAACGTTCGGTATAAGGAAATATAGCGAGCATGTTATCTCTAGTCTAAACGTAGTCCAACCTCTCTGGGTTGTTGCAATGACCCGTGCTGTAATGTCAGTGCCACCGAATAGGTATGTAGGTAAATAGCTGTTTGTTGTTTTTTTTTTTATCTTTATTTTGAAAAGGACTTGGTACACAAATGAGAAGCGACCATGTCGTCCTCGTAAAACTACCTTAAAATAGTTCAAAACAAGTATACAATGTAAGTAATGAAATTTATGATCTAATTTTAATAGCAAACTGCACTAATTTGTACAGTGCCTTGGCATTTCCAGAGTGAGGCTCAGTCAACACACTGTTACAATATCCAACATTTGAATTACTAAAGTTAGTTTTATTAAGTAATTTATTTCTTAAGGCCCGGTACCGGACACATTCCATCATAACGTGATACACATCTTCGACCACACCACATTCCGAACAGTTAGGAGACAATGCTATTTTTCACTACAGCAGCTCAAACATGCCGCTTTGGCTGCGAGACAACAGTGAACAAAACGCGATTTTGATTCGAGCGTGAGGCAGAGTAGCTTTTTAATTTTTCAATCTTCAGTGCCACGAATTGACATTGTTCAGCCATAAATTTCAAACATTCGAATTTTACTGTGCTCTGTCTCTTTCACATGCATATAAAAAAGTGAGTGAAAAAAACAAACTCCTTCGAAATTCGATTTTGGAATTCAACCTCAAAGAAAACACGTTCGGAAACGCGTTATACCCTAAGATTTAAAGATACACAAATATCTTGATATACCTACCTATAAAGAAATTATGTTGTTTTTTAAATGTTATTGTTTATATTTTTAATATATTATTGTATTTTAATAAAAATAAGTCTAATTAATAGTATAAAATTAGTATTTAACCAATTAATTTTCATTTGGAATTTCAACAATGATACATTTCAAAAATAAACACCAGGGATGCGGTGTCAAAACGCGATTTATAAAAATAGCGGGAATAAAGTAAACAATGTAAACATTTTGCTGATGCTGATAGCGTATAGAGTAACGTATTAAATTATATGAATATAAAATACTTAATCTAAAAAGATGAGTGAAACTAGCAATGATGACTGTATTTTAACACCAGAAGAGTTAAAACAACAAGTGATTAATGCAGAATTTTGTTTTCAATTTATTCCTGTTAATTTTTATGTCTCCTAAGTAATATGTGTTCTCACTGCTGAGGTGTAAAGTTATGTGTGCTACACGAGAGCAAAGTTTTTTGCATCTCGTGCTGTTGAGACCCTCACTACGCTCAGGATTCTAACTTTGATTCACTCGCTACGCTCGTGAATCAATCATAGAATCCTTCGCTTGCTCGGGACTCAAAATCAGCACTCGAAACAAAAAACAACTTTGCTCTCTTGTTGCACAAATAACTATTCATTAGGAATGCAAACTTATTAAATGGAACATGACCGGACCGAACCCTAAATAAAGCTGTTACAAGTGAGTTTCTATCTAGTCTACTGGCCTCAAACCAAGGGTAACGAAAAGGCTCAGCTAGGATTGTCCTATACCAAATGCCTTTACTCAATGATATGTTCTCAAGATGTTTAAACCAAAGTTTCAAGATGTTTTCTTTGAGTATAGGCAGTATGTCACTGTAAAATGGCACTACAGTACCAGGAATACCGTCTGATGCTGCCAATCTTGCCAACGATCGACCTCCTCGTTACCACACAGCCCCACGTGAGAAGGTATTCACTGCAGAACTACCTTTTTATTACATGACTCCAACTGACGGATAGCGTCTAAAATCGTGTAGGCTATCAGTACTCCTCGAATATTCGAGGTGCACCGAGCCACATGCTGAAGCGCACTCCGGGCATCCGTGAAAATAACAAAATTATTAAAATCGATACTTTCTATATACGAAAGAGCTTCGGCAAGCGCAAATAACTCAACGTACATGATGGAAACGGTGGTATTATATTGGTCTATTTTGTATTTCATATTTATTTGCAATTGAGGGTCAAATATTGCATGCAGCTCCTATGTCGTTCCTCTCTTTAGAGCCATCAGTGTATATTTTGTAAAAGCTACTATATTTATCGTCAATTAGTTTATTGCATTTGTAGTTCAAAAATGATGTTCCTAAAGCTTTTTTGGACCCTGATACACCCTCAATGTGACAAATTAAACAATTATCTAAGTCAATGTTTTGCACCCATGTATCTAAGGAAAACATTTCCAGGGAATCCAGGGTATCAGTCGAGTGAATATCAAAATCCTTTAGTGACTCGTGTATGGCAGGCAGCAATGGCTTCTTTCGGCTATTCCAATAACCTGATTGGCAACAGCGAGACAATTTATCTATTAACTCTAAATTTTTACTCTGTACCGAACAGCTTCTCAACCAGTACTTTCCTCCAAGAGAGTGCCTACGGAGATAAAGAGGGTGTAAGCACAACTCATTTTCCATTACGTGGATTGCGGTGCTTCTTATGAAACCCCCAATAACCCGCATGCACTGGTTCTGCACCTTATCCAGCTTGTATAAATGGCTTTTGGTACTGGAGTCGTAGAGGAAACTACCATAGTCAAGACGGCTTCGTATGATAGAGATGTATATTAATCTCCTTATATGTTTCGGGTGTAAGCCCCAGTTAGATCCAGCTAGTACTTTTAGGATGTTCATAAAATTTAGAGTCTTTTTTGTGGTTTCGTTAATGTGCTTGCCCCATCTTAGTGACCTAACCAACCACATTCCCAGATACTTAACATTTTCGACTACCTGTAAGGCATATCTATTGAGGTTAATTCTTACGTCGTCCCTATTACTGAAACCTTTTCGAAATACACAAACATTTGTCTTTCTCACAGATATTTCCAGTCCAATACTCTCAACTGATTTGCACATCATGTCTAATGCTAATTGGATATTTAAGCAGCCTTCTCTAATTGTTTTGAAAGAGCCATACAATACAAAGTCGTCAGCATACTGGACGATGCTACGCACGTTGCCTACATCCCCACATATTTGTACAGTAGCCACATTAAACAATAACAGAGACAACGGATCACCCTGTGCAAGACCACGACCAGTTGTTCTCGTGTTAATTGTATTGCAAAATTTTACACTTATTTTCCGAGCTTTCAGAAATTCCCACAGATATTTGCAAATACCGGATCCGATCCCAAGTCTATATAATATGCCTAACAGTACCGCATCATCTACATTATTGTATGCGCTCTCTATATCCACAAAACATCCTAAGGTTATCAAGTTATTGGAAAAACCCAATTGTATTTGTGTTACCAATTGAACAAGGCTGACCATACACGAGCGTGATTTCCTAAAGCCTAAAGTATTGTCTGAAAAGCAATGTTTCCTTTCCAAAAACCATTCAAGTCTATGTTTAAGAATAGTGTGGAAAACTTTACATGGGCACGACATAAGGGCTATGGGCCGTACGGCTTGCACATTAGTACCAGGTTTTGGAATAGGCACGATTTTGATATTTCTCCACTGTTCCGGTACAAAACCTATCCTAAGAAATGTGTTAAAGATACCTATTAAAATCTGCTTACCTACGATGGGAAGGTGCTTTAACATAGAGAAGGAAATACCGTCATCACCTGGGGCTGTGTCCTTGGCCTTGATGGCACGATTTAGCTCTTGCATGGAAATATCACCAGTTAATTTAACATTTACAGAAGAGAATGTAGGCTCTTTTGGTGAAGCGTAGTCTGGAGATAAGCTATGCAGGAGTACAATTGCAGTAGCTTCATCGACACTTGAGTTTCTTGGACGGTACCCTTTCAGCCATTTCATACGGCGCCACATTTCGCCAGCCGTCGTAGTCTCGTTAACAGCACTGCAAAATTCCTGCCAGGCTTTCCGTTTAGATTGCCGTATAACTTTTTGTGCTGCACTAACTTTTATTTGAAGGTCAATAAGGTTTTGTGGCGTAGGATTTCGTCTAAACTTTGACAATGCAAGGCGTCTTTCTGCTACTGCCCACGAGATGTCTGCATTCCAGTAGGGTTTTGGAGTAAATTTTTGAAGACGCAGCGGTTCCTGACACACTTTTATAAAGGGTATATGACGCTTTGCAGCAGAGTCTAGTGCAGTAATAAATTGGTCGTACGCTGTCTGAGGGTCACACACTGACTGCATATCTGAAAACAGATCCTGTAGGTAGTTTGTATACTCTGGCCAGTTAGCTTTTTTGAAGTTCCATTTTTTATCAGTTGTTGAGGATGCAGAGGTATATGTAGATAACCTGATCACCTGATGATCACTTCCAAGATTTTCGTTGGTAACTTTCCAGTCGAAAGATAAGGCAATGTCACTGGTAGCAAAGGTGATATCAGGAGAAGATTTCGGTAGCCTGCCATTCACTAATTTAATTCTCGTAGGGGAACCATCATTTAGCGATACATAATTTTTATCTATAGTTGTATCAAAAAGCTGTGATCCTCTAACATCCGTCTTATATGACCAACTGTAATGATGGCCATTGAAATCGCCAGTTACCAGGGTTTTATTTCCACACAGACCAAAAATTGTATTCCAGTCATAAACTGAACATTGAACTGTCGAAGGGCAGTATAAAGCGACAATATTTTCAATATTAGTGCAATTCAGGACTTTAACGTGCACAATTTTGTGACGTCACGTCGCGCCCCGGCGCCGCGAGCCTCGCTACGACTGCTACGAGTGACTTACAGCAGTGGGCCGTTCCTTCGCGCCCCTCCGCGTCGGTCCTATATATACCAGGGACACACGAGGTTTCGCCCTTCTTTGCTCCAGTCAACACCACCAAAGCTGAGTACACCATCTGAAGACCTGTGAAGTGCCAACAATGTCGCTCACGCCCTGGATAATAGTCTCTTTTGTTGTATGTGTATAACTGGAATTATAACGCGAGTTTAAACTTTCCTGGTGATATTTTTTATTTATTTCCCGTAAGTCAACCTAATTATCTCTCTTTAATTGCTCGGCGAGTGATCGATCCCGGCTACCCCGTGGAAATCAATCACTCGTGCGACAATTTGAATGCCAGAATTGATATTAGGCGTCCCACATACCAGGTATCTGATTGAAGAGTGGATAACTATTGCAGCCCCCCCATAGCCATCATCACGATCGTGACGCACAACATTATATCCAGATATTCTTAATGGGCTGTCCGGCTCCAGCAACGTTTCACTTAAAATACCGATATATACTTTTTCTTGAGATAAAAGCTGCTCAAACTCAAGCAATTTTGGACGTAAGCTCTGGCAATTCCATTGTATCAAATTAATCTGGCGAGCGGTTTGATAATCCATTTTGAATGAATTATTTGAAGAAGGCCCATTCCGAAAGATAGTCAGTAATTGTTTTCACAATCCAATCGTATATTAACCAACCACATGTCTTCAATTTTTCAATAAAACCTGTTCTTTCATAAAATACTATATCTTTTATTTTGTCAATTAAGTATTCTAGGCCACTCCTAAATCTCATCTTGCTCTTCGCATGCTCGTTCGTCTCCTCCATATCCTCATCCTCAGTACCGTCATCCTCTACACTATCTTCTCGTCTGATATCTTCTTGGTTAGTTTGACGATTCTTAGATCTTTTCTTAGTTTTCTTCTTGGAAGTAGTATAAGAGTCGACAGAGATGGGTGTATTCTTTGGGGTTTTTAATACTTCTGCGTATGAAGGACTGCAATCGGGCTGTGAAGGTATTATATCGCTAGAATCCCTCTTTTCTATCTCAGTCGTTTTCAAAGTTCCCGGGTCCGGCTGTGGGGATGGTGGCACGTATAGAGTAAGGGCTCGTTTATATGTACAATTAAACTCACCCATCAGCTCTCTTATTTTCTTTTCTTTAAGGTAGACGGGGCAAGTTCTTGCCAGTGCCATGTGTTTCCCTTTACAATTTACGCATTTAAATATGGTCGTTTCACAGTTGGCATGAAGCTTGCCACACTTGGGACATATGTTTGTTGTTAGCGAGCAAGTCTTAAAGTTGTGACCATATTTCCAGCACTTCGAGCACTGTGTGACTGGAAAGATGTAGGGGTCAACCTTAATTCGAATGCCGTATGTAGATATATACGGTGGTAAAGAAGATCCTTTATGGTGGACGCACACCTATCCGAGCCGAACGCGTCGAACGAATCGAAGTCAAGGAGGCCTCGCACATTAGCAAGAATCGACCGCGCCGAAAGAATCGAGCGCATCGAACAAATGGTTTCCATTTCCTTTACGCCTGTCGCACTGTTATTGCATGTGAATTGTGATGGATCTTGACGAGGTTTTTATTTATCAGTGCTTTATTAATGGAAGATGAAGAAACAATGCGGATATAGTACTCGTGCGTTGCTCTGTCATACCCAACTGATAGAATGCGAGCGCATCGGACGAATCGACCGCACTAACCGCGCCGAATCTGATGACGTCATTCGAATTCTTCGAGGATTTCTGAGGTGCTTCCAGATTCGGACGATTCGACGCGGACAAGTGTGCGAGGTTTCATGAGATTTCATATAAAGAATTCTATAATTCGTTTCCTTCGACGCGTTCGACGCGTTCGGCTCGGATAGGTGTGCGTCCACCATTAAAACATAACCGAACGCACTCGCTATCTTCAAACAGGCCATTGTCAAAGTTACGGCGCCGAAGACGTTTAACGTTTAGGATAGGAATTTCACTCTCTAGTTCTTTGATTAAATCCTCTTCACTCAACTCGCGCTCAATATCTTTTATAATACCATATGATACCCCGACTTCAAATAACTATTTCACCACAGCAGCTCAAACATGTCGCTTTTGCTGCGAGACAACAGTGAACAAAACGCGATTTTGATTCGAGCGTGAGGCAAAGTAGCTTTTTAATTTTTCAATCTTCAGTGCCACGAATTGACATTGTTCAGCCACAAATTTGAAACATTCGAATTTTACTGTGCTCTGTCTCTTTCACATGCATATAAAAAAGCGAGTGAAAAAAAACACACTCCTTCGAAATTCGATTTTGGAATTCGATCTCAAAGAAAACACGGTCGGAAACGGTACAATTATCTTTTTATATAAATAAATTATGTTGTTTTGTAAATGTTATTGTTTATATGTTTAATATATTATTGGATTTTAATAAAAATAAGTCTAATTAATAGTATAAAATTGATATTTAACCAATACATTTTTATTTGGAATTTCAACAATGATACATTTGAAAAATAAACATCAGGGACGCGGTATCAAAATGCGATTTAAGAAAATAGCGGGAATAAAGTAAACATTTCGCTGATGCTGATAGCGTATAGCGTAACGTGTTAAATTATCTATACTAATATAATAAAGCGGAAGAGTTTGTTTGTTTGTTTGTTTGTTTGAACGCGCTAATCTCAGGAACTACCGGTCGGATCTGAAAAATTCTTTTTGTATACGACAGCCCAATTATTCCGGAAGGCTATAGGCTATAGCATAACGCTTCGACCCTTTGGGGCCGGGCAAAAGGCTAAAAAGGCAAAAAAATAATGTCGGCTAATCTCAGGAACTAGCAGTCGGATTTTAAAAATTGTTATTGCCTATGATAGCCCAATTATTCGGAAAGGCTATAGGCTATATAAAATTACGCCACAACTTTTAGGGGCCAGTCAAAATAATAAAATGGTCAAACGAGAAGGGGGAGAGTTGGGTCAAAGGCAAAAAAAATCTAAACGAATAGGATACAATCTATATGGGTATCGTTTTCGTGATTTTCGGGACGCTGATTAATAATATGACATTTATTTAGTGATCCAAGATGGCGGACGAGAAATCAAAGATGGCGGATGAGAAAATTTAAAAAATCAATATGGGTATCGTCTCTGATGATTTAAGGGATGGAGAATCCAAATACAACATCTATTTCGTGAACAAAGATGGCGCATAGGAAATCAAACATGGCGGACGGGATTTTTTTTAAAGTCGATATGGGTATCGTCTCCGATATTTTAAGGACTGGGGAATTCAAAAACATCATCTATTTAGTGATCCAAGATGGCGGACGGGAAATCAAAGATGGCGGATGGTAAAAATAAAAAAAAAACAATATGGGTATCGTCTCTGATGATTTAAGGGATGGAGAATCCAAATACAACATCTATTTCGTGATCAAAGATGGCGGATAGGAAATCAAAGATGGTGGACTGGATTTTTTAAAAGTCGATATGGGTATCGTCTCCGATATTTTAAGCAATGGGGAATTAAAAAATACCATATATTTCGTGATCAAAGATGGCGGATGGGATTTTTTTTAAAATCAATATGGGTATCGTCTCCGATGTTTGAAGGGATGGGGAATCCAAATACAACATCTATTTCGTGATTCAAGATCGCGGATGGCAAATCAAAGATGGCGGATGGGAAAAATTAAAAAAATCAATATGGGTATCGTCTCTGATGATTTAAGGGATGGTGAATTTGGCGATATATGGGTGGGTGTTCTCTATTGCGCCACAATCCACTGACTCCTCTTGTTAAGGACTTCTTCAGTAAAACTCAAGGAACTTCAGTAAACGAATATTAATATATTGTCTCGACATTTACAATTTTGAATACATATATATAGTACAATACGACACGTTACGATAGAACCATATAGAACGGCAGAGGTAAACCGACTGTGGCGGCTTGGCGACGCAACGTAACAGGGGAGCCTACTTTGTCACCTCAGCAAAACGATCCTGTTACGTTGCGGGCCGCTACAGTGGTCCTCCCCTTTTTTTCAAAAAACAAAAAGAAACATCCAAAAATATTGCATACAAAACATACTTGTATACGATACATTATTTCATATAATCAGAATAACCACAGTACCCAGTGTGTAGTCACCTTTATAAAATCTGACATAGCAAAAAGAATACACAGAATGTAACTTAATATAATCAGCTACATGATGTTGCTAGCTTATAACGCAGGAATTAAAGCGAACAAAGAACAATGATGAAATCATAACATTCACACTGGCCAAAATGCAATTCATCAAAACAACTTCTAGAGTTACGGTTTGAACGGATGTGAATAAAATATAACAAACATGATATCAACTTCTAAGTATTGTTTACAATATTTTATAACGAATCAAAAATTATTCCACAATCAAATACAATATTATTTTCTAAGTCTTGCCTTTATTACAAAAGTAACAATACGGAAACTTATTTCAATTCGTATACAGTACAACTAGCCCTACGGCTGGTGCCTTGGGATCGAAACTGCTACCTAACGATGATAGTGTCCACTGGAGGACTGTATACGCACTGAACATCAGCTTTACACATACAAAATATAAGAAATACACAATCAATACACATTTAATAAACGTAGTTTTAAAATTGAGTCAAGAGTAGCTTTTGCCCAGCAGTGGAATACCTTTTGCCCAGCAGTGGGATAGACATAAGAATTTAATAAACACATCTTGCACTACGCATATACAACTTGTGGTTGTGCCTGTTGTGGGCCACTACCATGCTGCGCAGACTGCTGTGCTTGCACATGTTGCAAACCACTTATCGAGGGTATCGATGCCAAAACCATTTCACTACGGATCCACTTACGTGACCGTTTCTTACATTTGGTTACACAGAAATACACCATAAGTAAAGATAACAACACCAAAATGGTCAACAAGATAGCTCCAAAAAACTCAAAATGCTTTTGTATTTCGGAATCACTGTTTCTAGCATTATTTGCTCCGTTTTGGGCAATAATAATGTCTTGTTCTTTACTGTAAGATTTACCCCTAATTACTATGTAAAACTAATTCTGTTAACTGGTTAAAATTTGTATCAAGAATGCTTCTAATTAGCCAATCTGACCTTTTAAATAACAATTTCACAATAATAAATGCTAATCCAACAAAAAAAAAAATTGGTTGCCTGTAAAGTCGGTATACGGGCGAAAGTTTTACGTGACAACGACTTTGAGTGGTAAAATAATTTTAATGTGAATATTCATTCGTATAGTAGGAAGAAGGATGAAAGACGCGTGCCTTTCACTTTTTATGTCTGTCTCTCTCGCTCTTAGGCGGGACGCGTGCCTCTCACTCGCTCTCATTGTGAGCGCATAACGTGAGCGGAGCGTAACGCAGTTTCTTGAAGTGTCACCCGGCAAACCAATTTATAAGACGTTGTCACGTCAAAATCTAACAGGCAACTTAGATACGCGGCCACTGCGAGTGGTGTAAGTGACACGCTTTTCGCTATTCTCACATTTTTCTTGTTGATCATTTTGTATATCCTTCCAATTAATATCGCAATACTCATCTGAACATCCTTGTTCTGAGGGAATATTCAACAAATAAGCGGGCTTTAATCTATCAATCGAAACTAATTTAACATTTCCACAAATATCAATCTTGAACGATTTACTTCCCCTCTTTATGACCTTATACGGGCCTACATAAGGAGGTTGAAGCGTTCCTCTGACTACGTCATCCCTTATGAATACATACTCGCAACTACTTAAATCAGGGTGGACAAATATTGTACGTGAATCTCTTTGCGCTACATTACGCGGTCTTAGGTTCCTAATAACATTTCTCAATTGTTCAACGTACTCGTTATTATACTTAATATTACAGTGCTTATTATCATAAAAATCGCCAGGCAGTTTTAACTTTAGACCATACGTCAATTCTGCTGCGCTTACGTTCGTATCACTTCGCGGAACAGATCGCAACGCCAGCAAAATCATGGGCAATTCTCGTAGCCAATTCGAATTATTATTTAATTTTGCTCTTAACGCAACTTTTAATGAACGGTGCCATCTTTCTACCATACCGTTACTTTGGGCATGAAATGCTGTAGTCCTAATTTTATCTATACCTAATAATTTTGTAAGCTGTAAAAATAAATCGCTTTCAAACTGTCTGCCCTGGTCGCTTGTCAGCCGTACCGGACATCCAAAACGAGCTATCCAATTCTCAAACAGAACTTGCGCAACCATTTTTGACGTTATCTCTTTCAATGGGTATGCCTCAGGCCAGCCTGTACTTCTATCTACAATAGTTAGTAAGTACCTATACCCCTCTGACGTGGTAGGCAGCGGTCCTACTAAATCTATATGTATATGTCCAAAACGAGCACTAGGCGTAAAGAACAATGGTCACTTTGGCCTTTAGCACGTCTGATAATGAGTCCTATACCAATAAAAAGTAAATTTTTTTCATATTTTGATCAAAGCAAATACATATTTTTAGGACTTGAGAGAAAGAAATAATGTATTTACAGTTTATTTTTTAAACTATACCCCTAAACAATAATGAAATGTTATGAACGCAGCCATAACCTTATTGTCAAAATATGCGTTTCATTATACGATATGATAAATAAGAATTTATGTTACTTTGTAATAAAATAAAATATAACTTTTAGAATAAAATATCAATAGATGTTTTAGTTACATATAAAATATTAAAAATATTTTTATTACGTAGTAATAAATCGTTTTTTTTAATGAAAAATCTAAGATTTGACGTGAATGACGTGAAATGGAACAAATACGCCATTTCGGTATCTGTCACTGTTATACCCGGTACATCAACGTCAATCGCACATAACACCATATATTCGTCAATCGTTCCTCGCTTGCTATGAATTGAGTTTTTTAGTTTGTTAGAAGAACATGTTTTTCTACACACATATATTAGGTACCAGAATAGTTTAATGTATATATTTTTACAAATAAACTAAATAAAAACACAATTTAGTTCATAATCTCAATCATACTTTTTATAGAATAAAAAAGGTAATCCCAAGTTTTTAAAATTCATATTTATACTAAAGTTAAATAAAGTAACATAAAAATATTGATAAATAACTCCACAGCAATAGACGTGAAAAAAGAAATTCTGGTCCACCTTTGTATGGGAACCGACCATTGTTCTTTCCTAATTCTGACATCGAATGACGCTGCACCTTAGCTTTTTGACAACTGATACACGTCTTAGCCCATTTTGAAATTTGTGAGTTCATTGAAGGCCAATAAAATCTATCCTTAATTAATTTCTTTGTTGCTCTAATACCAGGGTGACTTAAATTATGTAAACTATCAAAAACTAATTTACGATACTTTTCTGGAAGATAAGGGCGAGCTGTTTTCGTTGACATATCACAAATAACTGATTCTTTCTCGTTTGGTAAAAATATTTCTTTAAATTGCGGTGTATCTTTTGCCTGACTAATTCTATAACATAACTCAGTATCTAATTTTTGATCTCTCGCTAGCTCACTGTAATTTATATAAGAAGGACAGTCAATAGTCTCAATACGCGATAACGCGTCCGCAACTATGTTCTTATCGCCTGTAACATGCCTAATATCCGTCGTAAACTCACTGATGTACGCTAACTGACGGGTTCGGCGCGGGGTCTCTTTTTCGCTTATTTTCCTAGAAAATGCAAATGTTAACGGTTTATGATCGGTGTATATTACTAATTTTCTACCTTCAAACATTTTACGGAAATACTGCATAGCCAAATAAATTGCTAAAAGTTCGCGATCATAAGTGGAATATTTTTGTTGAGCTTCAGTTAATTGTCTCGAGAAATAACCTAATGGTTTCCACTGACCATTTATTTCTTGCTGCAACACTCCACCAACACTAGAATTGGACGCATCTGCCATCAAGGCCAACGGAACGTCTATTACCGGATGCCACAACATAACACTATTTTGTAAACTTTCTTTACATTTCAAAAACGCTTTGTCAGCTGATTCGGTCCAAATTATTTTAGTCTTATCTTTCCTTTTGGAATTGTGCAAATATTTATTTAACTCTTTTTGATATTCGACCGCTTGCGGTAAATGTGCTCTGTAAAAGTTAACCATTCCTAAGAAACGACGTAACTGTTCTATTGTTTCTGGTTTTTTGTAATCAATTATAGCTTGTATTGTATCCTCAAGAGGTAGAATACCTTCAGAAGATACTTTATATCCTAAAAATTCGATTTCGGATGCGCCAAAAATACATTTACCTAGATTTATAGTGATACCGAATTTATTGAATCTTTCAAAAACTGCTTGTAAGTGTTTTCTATGGACATTGGTATTCTCACTTGCGATTATGACGTCATCTAAATAACAGAAATAAAATGGTTCTAAATTATTATTATTATCATTTTTCAAATTATTTTCTACGCATTGTTCTAAACCCTGTAATACGTTATTATTCATAAACCTCTGAAATGTTTGGGCGGCATTACGCAAACCAAACGGCATTCTTAAAAATTCAAATAAACCAAAAGGTGTTATAATAGCTGTTTTCTCTACATCTTGGGGTGAGATTGGTATGCAATGATAAGCTCTATTAATATCTAAACGAGTAAAAATTTTTTTTCCGGCGCAAATGTAAGTAAAATCTTGTAACCGCGGAATCGGATATCTATCTGGCGTTGTAATACTATTTAACTGACGATAATCACCACAAGGTCTTAACTGGCCGTCTTTTTTCGGAACTACGTGTAACGGACTAGCCCAAGCCCCTTTTGAAGGTCTACATATACCAAGCTCTTGCATCAACGCGAATTCTGCCTTAACTTTATGATACCTGTCCGGCGGTAGCGGTCTAGAGCGCGCATACACAGGCGGACCGGTCGTCTCAATGTAATGTAAAACTGCGTGCGACGGCGAATCTATAAATAGAACGGGCTTTGTTATATCTGAATATTTCAACAACAAATCATAGTAAGGGTGATTATTACTAATTGTATTGATAGATTCCTGATCATACTGTACCACTGAAGCAAGGATGTTCAAATTCGTAACTTGGTCAATTAATCTTCTAGAGCTTAAATCTACTAACAATTTATAATGCCTCAAAAAATCTGCTCCTAATATAGGCTGTGTAACATTCGCGACAACGAAGGTCCAACGAAACGCACGTTTTAAGTTTAAATTTAGCACAAGTGATCTAATACCGTATGTTTTAATTTCACTACCGTTGGCTGCAAATAATTTATATTTTGAACACTCACCATTGCACTTTTCGCTGTACTTTGCTGGAATGACCGAAATGTTCGCACCTGTATCCACCAAAAATCGAATCTTGTTTTGATAGTCCGTCACGCAAAGGCGGTTATTGGCTGCCGGTACATGTTCCTCCGCCACAGAACGTACCGCAGCTAGTATTCCGTCTTCTCAATCCAGGCGCAGGGTTTCTCGCAGGTACGCGCGCGACTACGGTACTTGAAATGATGTCTGCAAAGCCAATTGGGGTCATCTGGGGTCATCATCGGCGTACCTCTTGGTCTCGATCTCGATCTGGAACGTCCATATGCTCGTCCTCGTCCATTCCACTGTACGCGTCCTCGAAAACTGTTCCTTCTGTGCTCTTGGACTTCGCTCTTTAACGACGCTACTTCCAATGACAGCTTGTTTATCTGCGACAACAGGTCTCCAACCGCGAATATTTGACTGCTTCCCGAAGGTGCCGACGGTAACTGTATGCTCTCCGAATGTACTACTGCGACGTTATCTGCGTTCAAATTTTCCACGATTTTGTCTGCGATTTTCGATAGTTTCTGTATGTCTGTCTCTTGGGTTACCGCTAAGCCTGCTCTAACGGCTGCTGGCAACTTTCCTAGCCACAAATTGCAAAGTGCTTGTCCGGATATCTCTGAGTTTCTCCCTAGGTCAGTCATTTGCCGTAGCAATTGGGATGGCTTTTGGGTTCCTAATTCGATCTCGCTCACTAATTTTCGAAATTGTTGTTCAGCCGATTCTTCATAAACACCTATCAATCGCTCTTTCAAGGCCAAATACTTCTCGGTAGCCGGAGGATCACGAAGGATGTCGCTTACTTGTTGCAAAACGTCCATGTTCAACTTCGATACTACCACGTTGTATTTTGTCTCGTCGCTTTGCTTCTGTTGGGCCATAATACTCTCAAATTGACTGAACCAAAGTCTCGGCATGTTCGTCCAAAATTCCGGGATTCGCGATGTTACTGTAATAGCAGCTAGATGGTCGGGCATCGTGGTGACTGGTACTGTGGTGACAACCGGTTTACCTCCTGCCGTCTCGGTCACCACGCATCTTCCTGCCATGGTCGTCGTTACTGGTATCATGATGCTGAATTACGAAAGTCTTCAAATATACGCAAATGTCCTTTTAATGTCCAAACGGAGGTCACCACTTTGGCGATATATGGGTGGGTGTTCTCTATTGCGCCACAATCCACTGACTCCTCAGAAGGTTGTTAAGGACTTCTTCAGTAAAACTCAAGGAACTTCAGTAAACGAATATTAATATATTGTCTCGACATTTACAATTTTGAATACATATATATAGTACAATACGACACGTTACGATAGAACCATATAGAACGGCAGAGGTAAACCGACTGTGGCGGCTTGGCGACGCAACGTAACAGGGGAGCCTACTTTGTCACCTCAGCAAAACGATCCTGTTACGTTGCGGGCCGCTACAGTGAATCCAAATACAACATCTATTTCGTGATCAAAGATGGCGGATAGGAAATCAAAGACGGCGAACGGGATTTTCTTAAAAGTCGATATGGGTATCGTCTCCGATATTTTAAGGACTGGGGAATTCAAAAACATCATCTATTTAGTGATCCAAGATGGCGGACGGGAAATCAAAGATGGTGGATGAGAAAATTTTAAAAATCAACATGGTTATCGCCTTCGATATTTTAAAGGGTGGGGAATCGAAATACAACATCTATTTCGTGATCAAAGATGGCGGATGGGAAATCAAAGATGGCGGATAGGAAAATTTTAAAAAATCAATATGGGTATCGTCACCGATGTTTAAAGGGATGGAGAATTCAAATATCTATTTCGTGATTCAAGATGGCGGATGGGAAATCAAAGATGGCGGATGGGAAAAATAAAAAAAAAACAATATGGGTATCGTCTCTGATGATTTAAGGGCTGGAGAATCCAAATACAACATCTATTTCGTGATCAAAGATGGCGGATAGGAAATCAAAGATGGTGGACGGGATTTTTTCAAAAGTCGATATGGGTATCGTCTCCGATATTTTAAACAATGGGGAATTCAAAAATACCATATATTTCGTGATCAAAGATGGCGGATGGGATATATTTTTTTAAAACAATATGGGTTTTGTCTCCGATGTTTTAAGGGATGGGGAATCCAAATACAACATCTATTTCGTGATTCAAGATCGCGGATGGGAAATCAAAGATGGCGGATGGGAAAATTTTAAAAAATCAATATGGGTATCGTCACCGATGTTTAAAGGGATGGGGAATTGAAATATCTATTTCGTGATTCAAGATGGCGGATGGGAAATCAAAGATGGCGGATGGGCAAAATAAAAAAAAACAATATAGGTATCGTCTCCGATGTTTTAAGGGATGGCGAATCTAAATACAACATCTATTTAGTGATCAAAGATGGCGGATAGGAAATCAAAGATGGCGGACGGGATTTTTTTAAAGTCGAAATGGGTATCGTCTCCAATATTTTAAGGAATGGGGAATTCAAAAACACCATCTATTTTGTGATCAAAGATGGCGGATGGGAGTTTTTTTTAAATCAATATGGGTATCGTTTCCGATGTTTGAAGGGATGGAGAATCCAAATACAACATCTATTTCGTGATTCAAGATGGCGGATGGGAAATCAAAGATGGCGGATCGGAAAAATTAAAAAAATCAATATGGGTATCGTCTCTGATGATTTAAGGGATGGTGAATAGAAATACAACATCTATTTCGTGATCAAAGATGGCGGATAGGAAATCAAAGATGGCGGACGGGATTTTTTTTTAAGTCGATATGGGTATCGTCTCCGATATTTTAAGGAATGGGGAATTCAATATTATATAAAAATATATGTTTGTTTTTGCATCATTTATATACTCTAAAATGATAAGAAATTAAGCGCTAAGTCAATGGTAACTTTGAAAAAGGGGTTTGGAAAAAAGGGAATTAAATAAAAACTCTTAAAAAGGCGATACGGAGTTCGCTGGGTCAGCTAGTATTAATATAAAATACTTAATCTAAAGATGAGTGAAACTAGCGATGATGACTATACTTTAACGCCAGAAGAGTTAAAACAACAAGTGATTAATGCAGAATTTTGTTTTCAATTTATTCTTGTTAATTTTTATGCTTCCTAAGTAATAATTGTTCTCACCGCTGAGGTGAAAAGTTATGTGTGCTACACGAGAGCAAAGTTTTTTGCATCTCGTGCTGTTGAGTCCCTCACTACGCTCAGGATTCTAACTTTGATCATAGAACCCTTCGAACCAAAATCAGCACTCGAAACAAAAAACAACTTTGCTCTCTTGTTACACAAATAACTATTTCACCACAGCAGCTCAAACATGCTGCTTTTGCTGCGAGACAACAGTGAACAAAACGCGATTTTGATTCGAGCGTGAGGCAAAGTAGCTTTTTAATTTTTCAATCTTCAGTGCCACGAATTGACATTGTTCAGCCATAAATTTGAAACATTCGAATTTTACTGTGTTCTGTCTCTTTCACATGCATATAAAAAAGCGAGTGAAAAAAAAGCTCCTTCGAAATTCGATTTTGGAATTCGACCTCAAAGAAAATACGTTCGGAAACGCGTTATACCTACCCTAAAAGATATACAAGTATCTTTTTATATGTATAAAGAAATTATGTTGTTTTTAAATGTTATTGTTTATATATTTAATTTATTATTGGATTTTAATAAAAATAAGTCTAATTAATAGTATAAAATTGGTATTTAACCAATACATTTTTATTTGCCATTTCAGCAATGATACATTTGAAAAATAAACATCAGGGATGCGGTATCAAAACGCGATTTAAAAAAATTGCGGGAATAAAGTAAACAAAAACATTTTTCACCACAGCAGCTCAAACATGCCACTTTTGCTGCGAGACAACAGTGAAGAAAACGCGATTTTGATTCGAGCGTGAGGCAAAGTAGCTTTTTAATTTTTCAATCTTCAGTGCCACGAATTGACATTGTTCAGCCATAAATTTGAAACATTCGAATTTTAGTGTGCTCTGTCTCTTCCACATGCATATAAAAAGTGAGTGAAAAAACAAACCCCTTCGAATTCGAAATTCGATTTTGGAATTCGACCTCAAAGAAAACACCTTCAGAAACGCAAATAAAAAAAGATATGTGTAATAAAGAACTTACTTTTTTATATGTTATTGTTTATATGTTTAATTTATTATTGTATTTTAATATAAATAAGTATAATTAATAGTCTAAAATTGGTATTTAACCAATACATTTTTATTTGGAATTACAACAATGATACATTGATTGAAAAATAAACATCAGGGACGCGGTATTAAAACGCGATTTAAAAAAGTAGCGGGAATAAAAATTTCGCTGATGCTGATACAGTATAGCGTAACGTGTTAAATTATATTAATTTATAAAATAATCTAAAAAGATGAGTGAAAATAGCGATGATGACTGTACTTTAACACCATAAGAGTTAATTCAACAAGTGATTAATGCATAATTCGATCTATTCCTATTCATTTCTGTCTCCTAAGTAATATGTGTTCTCACTGCTGTGGTGAAAAGTTATGTGTGCTACACGAGAGCAAAGGTTTTTGTATCTCGTGCTGTTAAGTGCCTCACTACGCTCAGGATTCTAACTTTGATTCACTCGCTACGCTCGTGAATCAATCATAGAATCCTTCGCTTGCTCGGGACTCAAAATCAGCACTCGAAACAAAAAACAACTTTGCTCTCTTGTTGCACAAATAACTATCGCTGATGCTGATAGCGTATAGCGTAATATACAAAATACTTAATCTAAAAAGATGAGTGAAACTAGCGATTATGACAAAACAACAAGTGATTAATGCAGAATTTTGTTTTCAATTTATTCCTGTTAATTTTTATGTCTCCTAAGTAATATGTGTTCTCACTGCTGAGGTGAAAAGTTATGTGTGCTACTGCTACACGAGAGCAAAGTTTTTTGCATCTCGTGCTGTTGAGTCCCTCACTACGCTCAGGATTCTAACTTTGATTCACTCGCTACGCTCGTGAATCAATCATAGAATCCTTCGCTTGCTCGGGACTCAAAATCAGCACTCGAAACAAAAAACAACTTTGCTCTCTTGTTGCACAAATAACTATTGTAACAATCTTAAACCGCGCGCCGAGCCTACCGCGCGTCGCCGCGCGTTCATCTGAACTTAGCCTAAAGGCATTAAAATATTTAAAAAATCTGTTGGATTTTTTAAAATACCTCTAACAGCTAATTTTCTACGATTATTTTAAGAAAAGTTAATCTTTACACGGCCCTGTTGTAAAATAAGCAATATGGTGCTTGGTTTGGTAGGTAACTTCTTTCATTCCACCGTCGAAATGCAACAACCCAAACGGCACCCATTTATTCGCTCAACGTTTCGTAGGTATCTATGCACGCTAATTTCGTAGGTATCTCCAATCCATGTCATCGCCAGAGCGGTGGCTAAAGGTGAACGCACACTTATCCGAGCCGAATCGATAGTGTGCGAGGTTTCATGAGATTTATTTATACAGAATTCTAAAATTCGTTTCGTTCGTTCGACTCGTTCGACACGTTCGGCTCGGATAAGTGTGCGTTAACCTTTAGCGGTATTCGTAAATTGGACGCACTTAAACGGAAAGGATCCAACCCTCATAGACTTAGTTTCGAGATATTCAAGTTTGAAATTCAAATCGTATTTCGTCTTTGATTCTCCACTTTAACATTATGGTGTTGATCTTAAGTAAAGGATAAATACATAAATTTTAATTTTATTAATTTAAAGTCCAACATTATGATGTATTTGCCGAGATAATAATAAAAATATGACGATGGATCCTTTCCGTTAAAATACTATTTCAAAAGAGCAGAGTAATAAACATATTTAGCCTTAAGGATCCAAGCTTTAAAATGAGACAAAAATACTGAAATTTATAAAGAATTATGACAGATTTCTATGTTTTAGAAAATAAAACTTCATTATAGTCTAATATATCTGTAATTTTCAATCACTACCATACCACTAATAATACCACAAATTACAAGCTTAGGTAAACTCTTCACTCCTGAAACTCTTCACTCTCTGTTGTTTTCATAAATATAGAGTATGGTTTTTCTTTTTCGATCCAAAACCAAAGATATACTTCTTTGGTTTTTAGCCAGTTGACTTTATCCTTAATAATAAAATGTTTTCTGTTTCAGGAGCTAAATATAAAAAAAAGAGTTAAAGGAAAATCTTTAAAAATTTTGGAAAATGATTTAAGTTTATTATGGCCAAATGGTAAACAGATTCCGCAGGCTAAATTGGACGACCTTAAATCAATGTTTAATTTAATACCAAAAGATTGCTTACCTTTTTATGAATCGCTGATAGGAAATGAAAAAAATATTGATGATGTTGATGGTTAGGGGGATGGGATTGATTTCTCCCTTGAATATGATAATGATGATTAACTTTAAGCAATAAATTATATAGTCTTTACTTAAGTTTGAAGATATATAATTTGATATTTATTAAGGTTATTTTTTATGTGTGTGTGTAAAAATGTTCATTCAAGTATTTTGATATAACTAAAATCTACATACTTACCTAGGCTTGTAATTTGTGGTATTATTAGTGGTATGGTAGTGATTGAAAATTACAGATATATTAGACTATAATGAAGTTTTATTTTCTAAAACATACAAATCTGTCATAATTCCTTCAGTATTTTTGTCCCATTTCAAAGCTTGGATCCTTAAGGCTAAATATGTTTATTACTCTGCTCACATGTAGTCTTAGACTCTGCTCTTTTGAAATAGTATTTTAACGAAAAAGATCCATCGTCATATTTTTATTAAGACTGTTTTGCATTAGCACAAAACAGTTATTATGTGTGTGGAAAACACACGGCATTTGTTTGAAGATGCATTCAATAAATTAAGCCTAAGAAACATACAATTACATACCTTATCTCTTCTCTCTTATGTTACCTGTCTCTTTCACTCGCAGCAAGGCGCGGAGTTCAGGTGAACTGGAGCGCGCTTGTCAAAATTCAAATCATAGTCTTCCAAATCACCAGCAAGCACCTTGCTCCAATGCCGTGTGTTTTCCACACACATAATAACTGTTTTGTGCTAATGCAAAACAGTCTTATTATATGTGTTTCCAAACACACGGCATTTGTTTGAAGACCTGTTTGTTATCTGCTGGTGAAAGAACCTGTGATGGGTACAGGTATTATGAATGCTATGTGAAATAAATAAATCCCATTAGCCTTCTAATATATGTAATTAACTAATTATCTAAGTTAAACAAAAAAAAAAAAAAAAAAAAAAAAACATTGTTAACACTAACACAGCTTTAGAGATAAGAATTTAATAGAAAATTCAAAAGAAAACAACATAAATAAAATTGTTCCTTAAAAACAAAAAGACTTCTCATAACTTACTTATAAGTCAAGAATTATTATATCATGTACTATTCCAATCTTAAGTAAAGTTTTTATCACCTAAGTATCTGTGTACTTTTATTTAAGTTAATACTAAATATCTAAAAAATTGTTTGAAAGATAATCACTTCTCTCATTGTCATTAGTTCTTTCCACTGTACAACAGTAAAACTTCCTGAAGGTTTCTGATCTCTTCCAATTTGCTCTCCTTAAAATTTCTTCCACAGGCCGGTTTTCTAAATAGCTCTTTGAAGCTACTGCTGATCTCACACTGCCTGGTGAAGCATCTATGCCAGCTAGTTTAAAAACATTCTTTACCCAACCAGCTATAATGGTACGAGAGGCTGGTCGTATCTTACCAACAATTGAAATAAACAGACTTTTTATATTACCACCATCTGAACGCCTAACTTCAGTACTTTTAATTAATTCCATAACATGTCTGACAGGACATAAACTCATGTCAGGATGTTGTTTCAGTAACCATCCAGACTGTCTATTGTGGGCATTGTCTGTCTTGGAACCAAATCTAGGCCATAATTTTATTTCTTTTCTATCATTATCTATGATAAGACTGTCCTCAGAAAACTCTAAAAGTGTCAGATCGTGGAGTCTCCGGCCAGAGACCAGTAATAAGATTACTGCAGTTCTTCGAGATATATCAAATAAGGTACCTAGTTTTGGTGTATTCTTGAGCCAGTTAAAGAGTAACTCTGTGTCCCAAATATGAGTTTTCTTCTCAGGTGGTCTGATTAAAGACGCTGCCCTCAAGATTTGCTGTACAAAGAAATTTCTTGATATAGCTTCACTTGTTGCAGTGTAGGTGGATACAGCTGATTTGTGTAAAAGAATGGTCCTATAAGCTAGTTTGTCCTGTATACACAACTTGGCTAAAAACCAAGCTACCTCATTGCTATGAGGACAGCTAGGATTGATGTTGTTCTGTTGGCACCATAAAATCCAGCGTTTTATTGGAGCTCTGTAAGTCGATATAGTTGAGGTTCTCCAACTCTTCTCTAGAAGATCTCTCTCCTCGGACGACCAGTGAGCTATCTGATTTGCCCACCCCCAATTTTCCATGCTAGCAGTTCCAACTTGTGCACCTGAGGTGGACAACTGCCTGTTGTTAAGTCTATCAGATTCTTGTGTAGATCCCTTATAGGCACTGGTTCTGATAGAGCCCGAGCTCTGAGATCTGCTAGCCAAAAACATTGTGTCCAATGTGGCGCTATTACGACAAACGTTCCTGTCGCTGTGTTGAGGTGGCGCAGTACCTGTGGAATAAGATTCGGAGGTGGGAACACCCAAGCCAATCCGTAATTCCAAGGTCGACTGAAGGCGTCGTAAAAAATTGCTGACCCATCTCTGGAGTCCCACGTTACGTACGAACTTACGACCGCGCTTCGTCTTGACGCAAATAAGTCGACGTCTGGTACGCCCCAAATTCTGAATACGGCCTCCGAGGCCGGGGGCAACAAGTGCCATTCCGGCACGGGTCGGTTTCGGGATAGGCGGTCGGCTATGCCGTTGTACCTCCCCGGGAGGTACGCCGCCGACAGCGTGACGTGCAAGCGCTCGGTTAGTTCCAGAAGCCTGGTTGTCAATCGGAGCAGAGCTAGGGATCGTGTCCCGCCCTCGTTCCTGATATATGCTACTAGCGTCCTGTTGTCTGTCTGTACTAGGATGTGCGCATTCCGCAGATACCTTTGACGACGATTGATGGCACCGTAAACAGCAAACAACTCTTTCATGTTTGAATGCCAATGCTTTTGCTGTATCGTCCATCGGCCTGCTAGAACTATTCCGTTCAGGTGAGCGCCCCAGCCTACATCTGCAGCATCTGTAGTCAAAAAGTGAGTCACTTCTTTTTTGTGTAGAGCTGCCGAGCTGCGGTCTATGGCGTCCTGCCACCATCTTAGCTCGTGCTGCACACAAGGAGGTAGATCTCGCTTTTGTGATCCTCTGAGTCGACTGAACCCTCTTAGGAACCTCTGTGTTTGTCGACAATGCAATCGTCCTTTCGGAGTTGTTAGACTTGCGAAATTCAGTTGTCCTAGTAGGCACTGACTCTCCCGAAGAGTACAACGGCCCCTCTGCAAAAGTTTTGCCAGGAAGCTCTTTATTTTTGTCACCTTCTATAGTGGTAAAGACATGATTTTGTTCTTGGTGTTCCATAGTAGACCTAAGTATTCCAACTCTTGACAGGGTACCAAAACTGACTTCTGGTAATTGATATGCCAGCCAAGAGTCTCCAGAATTCTTACTGTCTCCGAGACCTGATTCTGTAACTTTGTCTTGTCCTGATTCACTAGAATATAATCGTCTAGGTAGACCAATAATCTTATTCCCTGGGAGCGTAGGTGCTCTGCTATCCAGTTGGAAAGACTGGCAAAAGTGTGGGGGGCGGAAGACAGGCCAAAAGGCAGTGCCGTCAATTGAAGGACCTGGTTGTTGTAACATACCCTTAAGAAACGACGATGGGGCTCTGAAATGGGCAAATGAAAATAGGCCTGGTGGATGTCTATTTTCACCATCCAGTCGTTGCTCTGTAGAAAGTTTGCTACATCTGTCTGTGAAATTAATTGAAAGTGCTTGACTGCTATGAATTTGTTGAGCTCTCTGAGGTCGAATATGGGGCGCCAGCCCCCATCTGACTTCCTCACTAAAAACATCTTGCAAAGGTAGCCAGAGTTCAGAACCGGAGGCACCTCTAATATGCCCTTTTCTTTTAAATCCTGTATTATGGATGTCATCTGTGGGGAAGTTACTGTACTGAATCTTTGTAGATTTTTTGAAGTTAGTTGAATCAAGGGAGGTCTCAATTTGAAAGGTAAACGGCCATTGGTTACAGTGTTCAGGATGAATCTGTTTGCACCAAGCTCCTTCCATACCTGTACATGCTGTTTTAGGCATCCCCCTTGAAAGGCTTGGTGGCACTGTATCTTGTCAATCTTGTTTACTACGGTCGGAATTATTTTTCTTGAATTTACGAAAGGTATGCTTCTTCTGTGGAGGTTGAGAATCGTGCTTGTTTTTCTTAAACTTGTTTGGTTTATTGCCCTGAGAATTGGTAGTCCTTCTTTCCTGTTTGTAGTTATTGCTAGAAGATGAGCGGCTTGTTCTAATGTCATTTATGTACTCTGGTTTATTTAACCAGTTTTGGGTACCACCCAGAGATCTAATAACTGGTTGTAAGGCCTCACGGCTAAAGAGATATTCTGGACTTGGTGGAATTCCTCTTAAAGTAGCTTTGAGATTGGGGTTATTAATTTCTTTAATAATCCTTTCTCGTCTTATTTCAATAGATTCTGCTCTTCTTCCACAAATAATTTGCATTATTTTCTCAGAACACTTATGTAAAGATGAGCCTGGGCCAAGTAATTCACTCACTCTTTCAAAAAGAGAGCTTGGGTTCAAGTTATTGGGGTTACTACCAGCCCAATTAAGTAACTCTTGCAGGCCCTGCCTTAATAACTCTTGCTGCTCTAACTCTGCATTAGTCAAACCAGCTAACACATTTTCAGCGGATGCTAAATAATCCTTAGTCTTATTAAAGTGACAAAATTCTTCATTCACTTTTAATGCTACAAAGCCAGGGGTAGCTGAAAAGGATTGTAGTACTGACTTATAACGCATGCCCTTCCAACCCTGGGTATCAAAGTGTTGTAATAAATTTAATTTGTCAATCCTCTCCTGCTTTGCAAGCGGGATCACTCTCTTCTCGTCAAAATCGGTCTTAAGCTCTCCCAACTTAAACTTCTCAGAACTAGAAGTTGGATTTAAAAGGAATTGAGTCTGATCTACTGTCCTGCTTGGGCCTGGTAGGTTTTCAGTACCCTGGATTGGCATTCTGGTAATAACGGGCAATTGAGATAAGTAACCGGTAATATAACTTACCTGGCTTATAAGGCTATCTACGCGCGGGTCACAAGAATTAAGTTTGTACTTACGTCTGCGTTTGTTAGGTGGAGGCGAGGCAAAGCCCTCCTCATCTTCCGAAGATGAGGCAGAGCTGGAGCTGTCGTCGTCCTTGGAGGAAGCCGGCTGACGATTTCCCTGTTCTTCGTCCGAAGCAACAGGTAAGACGGATACGTCGTCCTCGTCATTCCTCGTCGCCGGTGTGCTCATACTTATCAAATTGCACTAATAATACTAATTTATAACACCTTTTTTTCAATTTTATCAACGGAGAAAAAATTTTGCAAACAATTGCGGCAAAATAAATGAATGCTATGATTTGAATTTTGACAAGCGCGCTCCAGTTCACCTGAACTCCGCGCCTTGCTGCGAGTGAAAGAGACAGGTAACATAAGAGAGAAGAGATAAGGTATGTAATTGTATGTTTCTTAGGCTTAATTTATTGAATGCATCTTCAAACAAATGCCGTGTGTTTGGAAACACCAAAGAGGTTGGACGTTTAGACTAGAGAGAACATGCCCTATAAATTTCCTTATACCGAACGTGCAACATGTAATGTCAGTTGGTCTTAGTTGGTTAATCATAACGTCAAATTACGCGTCTCATTTAAAGAGGCATAGACTCTTTACATACTCATATCTTTGACTACATTCTCTAAATAGCCGTGCTGTGATCTGTCATCAGTGTAAAATTTGTTGGGCGTTTGTGTTTACATTTTTAATAACTTTTTTGCATTTAAATAGTAAGTAAGCTTATAATAATTAAATAGTGTACTCATTAATTAATACACATCGAGTATGTGATATCGGGATGTGGATGCCGCTATTCTCGGAACGGAAATAACAGGAGAAACTTTATCTTCTAGCAGTGAGTCGGAATTTTCTAGCAAATTTATTTACTTTTCTCGTATTAATGCTATAATGAGTGTTAAGTTTACACAATATCATTGTGTTGCAAATCAAAGGAACAGCTTGCTTACGTATGTGTTATGAATTTAACTCACAAATTGTTATTTTGTACATTTATTGATTTAATAGCCTTAGTGATGGGATTTGACAGTGAAAGGAGATATCGATATTTTTTCATTGAGGGATAAATACGGAAACTAACTATCGGACATGAATGTAAAACTGTCGCTGGAAGCGACAGCGGGTAGCCGCGGTTAATAAGTTGGCAATAAACAAAGACGTCCAGCGGTCTAATTTTCTATCGCGCGTTTGATAGTAAGCGCAGTACATTAAGTACATAATTTACTTAGATACCTACCTTAAAAGTAGCGTCTATTAACCTAAAGCCAAGTGTTCCAGTGTACGCGCGTGTGTAGGCTTACATTTTTGCATCTTTAAAATAGTAGATGGATTAGGTATGTGAGTAGCATTTTTTATTATTAAGAAGGTATTTTATATTACAGGTTGCCTATTAATGACGTCACAAGAAAACGTTGGATAAATGCCGTTGGACGGCCTAGTTTGATTTAGCAGAAGTACCACCGTATTTGTTCACGTGATTTTGAGAAAGACTGTTTTTAAAGACAGAAAGCACCTGGCGTCGTTTAAAACCGAAAGCTCTGCCTACATTACATTTATGCCCGGACATTGCACACCCGGTAGAATTATTTATCCAAAGCTAAACAAAAAGTGTGTAATTTTAGTTTGAACATATTAATAAAATATAATAATTACAACGATTTTAATTAATCTACCTACTTCTATATTATTTATCATATTAGTGCTATCCTGACTGATCAAAGACGTCTTGCCTTGTAGTCCGCTACATAATATTCTACCATAAAATATAATATTCTTTCACATTCACACAACATTATCTGGTCCCAAACTAAGCATATCTTGTACTGCGAGTACTAGACAATCGATAAACATGCATATAAACTTTTCTGTAAATATATTACATATAATACATAGTACCATCCAGACCAAGACAAACATCCATATTCATGCACACAAATGTATGACTTGAGCGGGAATCAAACCCGCAAGCTTCGGCGTGGCAGTCGGATTACCTACAACTCTAAAAAAATCGAGCAGTGTCCAACGTTAGCGATAGCAAGCAACGTGATATGATGCGACGCAAACAAATTGCAAAAGCCTGCCGTGCCGCATTAGCCAATCTGGTATAATTCGTACAATACATAATCTAAGTGACAGTTTCTTAGCATCTCCTCGCCACGCATCGCTCATTAGTTTATGAATACATTTTGTCAATAGATTTTATGGCTAAAACGAACAATTAAACACTTGAATTATTTTAGTACTGTCTGTCTGGCAAGTCTTTGCAAAGCACTGTCCTGCGTCGACAGCAAAAACTACAATTTCAATATTTTAGTTGTTTACTTCTACGGCTTAAATATATCGACACATACTAAAGTTAGACATTTGACCAAAAATATTTATCGATAAATCATCACTGTTACGAACAACACTCGGTTTCCTAACTCTATGTTTTGTCTACTGTTTGCCTACCACGCGGCTGCTATAAGAGCGTGCTGCTAAACCTACCGACAGCTCTTTCTATCATACTGCATGTGCCATTATAAAGAAGATATCAATCATAGCAACCGCTGTTGTTATTTAGTGTTACTTCTATGCCTTAGGTTATATTTCTTTGGGAAACACATATAATATTATCTCGGCAAATACATCATAATGTTGGTTGGTTGGCATTTTGACCACAATGGCAAGTGGCAACACTCGCAAAGCGAAATAGAAATTTCGGAAGTTTCGGTCTTCGGAACGGAAATTTCAAAATTTCGTACGAAGTAACGGTTTGTCTTTGTCGATTTTACTTCTTGAAGTTATATATTTGTATCATCTGGTATTTGCCATGTATATGTACTTTATGCCAAGTATTCTGCATGTGAAGTGTTTGTGCTAGTATGAGTACCGTCAAGGAACGGAACAACAGCACCAGCAGTCCTGGGTTCCGAAGCTTGATGTACACCCTGGATACCGAGACGATGATGATCATGAAAAACCTAGAAGAATACCGTAGACCTCGTACTGCACATTCCAGGTTAGTTGCTTTTCTATTGCTCAAAGGTTTGCAATGCAGTCACAACTATTATGCCAACTCTTCGTCTCCTTTATCCCTATGTAAATCCTGTATTTTTGCATAGTGCACGTGGAGCAGGGTTAGGCATTCTGAAACGTTTCTATAGAAATGTAAGAACCTTTCAGTGCAGCCGCTATGGGGCTTTGTCTGCTGCTGACTTTAAAGTGTGCATCGTGTACAAAATCCACCTTTGTTACCATTTGCTTTATCAATACGAATGAATGCACGTCTTAAACATTGCTCGCATGTCAGGATGCTACTCTTTAGCTGTTGCACGTGCCATAATATGAATATATCGTAAGGGTTCCGGTCAAGGCTACACCTCAACCAGGGCTCCGTGCAGATTATTGTTATCTATAATATTATAGGTACCCAATTGCTTGCGTTTAAGGTCCATCCTAATAATTATCTTATACCTACATATGGGTACCTATTCCTATTAGGCCTATTTTCTGTATCTAAGAGAACAGAGCCTCAATCTACCTTATTTATTTAGGGACCTAAACCTTGCTGTAGACCAGTCAAATACTTACCAAATAAAAAAATAAATAAATTTGCTTTGTCACACTGCAGTCTCATGACAGATGATTTATTTGAGGATAAACATGGGTTAGGTTTCTTTAGTTGCACAAGTACCCATCATAAAACACCCATTTAAGCCTCTTTCCTCACACCGGTACTCTCTCTTTTTTTCCTTTAGTATCTGTTACCAAACAGTTTTGATTATCTTCAAGCAAGGTTCATAGCGCTTCTTGGTGCACAGCTGTAATGTTAATTTTGCTATTTTAATTGCTGTTGGGGAGTCATGTTCCTAGTGGTAAGGACTTGATTGCTTTCACATTGCAAGAACATTCATCCTAGCATTATATTGTATGCATTCAAGAATTACATGCCTCAGAGCCTGCGGCCGTTTAACAGTCTATACAATTTTTTTGTTTTATTTGTTTTTTATTACTGATAGCCTAGCGTTTGACCATGTTCTCACCTGATGCTAAGCGATGATATGGTCTAAGATGGAGCACACTTTTTTTATCAGCTTCCTTACCGGGATAGCAATATTCCATGGTTAAGACCAGTAATAATAAATATATCACTTATGAACTTTCTGATAACTCAAGGCTAGACCAGAAATATAATAATTTTGTTGGTAGAGTTGTGCGCAAAAAATAGATATTAGAACAAACTTAATTGATACCTCAATCTCATTGTTTTAACTAATTAAGTTATTTATCTCTAATCTGATACTGGCGTCAGTGGTGTCAGATGAGCAGTAGTGTGTGAAACTTTTTTGGCATTCAATGCATTCTTCAGCCAGTCTTCTTGTTGTAGGAACAATAAGTGCTGATTTCAAGTTACATGTTGTATTTTGGGCTGTACATTTTAGAGTGCTTATTATATCCTTGGTCGACTCACACATAGTCATCTGATGTCAAAGTAGGCAAAGTCTGTGCCAAGGTTAAAAAATTTGATACACATCTCTTTAATGATTTATGTAATTTAAACCCTTTTAGATTTTTTAATTATGCAGGTAGTAGTCTTGTTGATTTCAGCACAAATGCACTGGGAAATTACCTGCTACCCTCTCACAGATTATACCAGCGTAAAGTAACAGTATTTGTACTGTTGCATTTCATTCAGTGAGTGAGAGTGTTCAAAGCTTCACCCCTCCTCCTTTCTAACCCAAGGGTTGCAACACACTTGTGACTTTGACTTCTTGGATGTGGCTTCTGTCCATAGGTTATCATGTCTGACAGTATGTATGCTGCCTATTAAATAAAAATACTTACCAAACTTAATTACACACATAGCTCTATTACACCCAGACATTAAACATGATTATGCTCATCACCCAAAAATATTTTGTCCCTGGTGGGAATTGAAACCACAACCTTTGGCTTAGTAGTGTGAGGTACTAACTACTGGACCAGCAGGTCTCTCAATATAACTCTGGTGATTATTACCAGACTTGTCCATCAGCTTAGGTTGAAAGATACTTGAAAAAACATTTGGCAGACCCATTAAAATTTTAGAAGCTTATATTTACATAAACCACTGAAATTATCTTTTATGTTAGTTTGAATATTATTGACTTAAATTAGTCGTATTGATAACTTTATTTTTGTTCGGTGCTTGAAAAACAACATGAGTTTATTAACTCACTAGCTTTTACCCGCGGCTTCGCTCACGTTAAATTCGGGATAACACAAATCTCCTTTATTGTTCGGATACTTTAATAATTTTCGTTTTAATTCTGTTCATAGAAAGAAATATAATTTAAATAAGTTCCGTAAACAATATTTTTAGAGATCCGTAGCCAAAAACGGTTAAACACGGAACCCTTAAAAGGACGCGCTATGTCTGTCTGTCTGTCTGTCCGTATGTAACAGCCTCTTTATGCCGAAACTATTGAGTCTACACATTTGAAAATTGTTAGGTAGATGAATTCTGTGAACCGCTTTACAACGTTATAGAAAAATAAAAAAAATATAGAATATTAAGGGGGGCTCTTCATACATGGAACTGATGTGGCAAATGGGTCGTTAAAAATTACTTTGACTTGTAGCCATTTGCCATTACATAGTTTTGGTGCATTAAGAGTCCGCATTAACAGGACTGGAACACCAACATTCAGTCTCAAGTTGCCCGAAGGTACTCCTGATAATTGTAAGGAGTTCAGAAACTCCGCAGGGTACGAAGTAACGAAAGGTGCTCAGCAACATCACTTTGAATACAGCCTTGGTCCGATATAGGTACTTATCTCTTTACACACTTTCGCATTTATGAGTAGATAGATAATATTCAGCCGGTTTAGCGTGAAATCGGTACATACATACATACACATTTTCGCATTTATACCTGACTAGCTTTCGCACGCGGCTTCGCCCGCATGAAATTTTAATACAGAGTAGCCTTTGTACTTACCCAGGTTTCAGACTATCCATATCAAATTTCATTACAAACGGATCTGCACATTAGCCGTGTAGCATACATATATTATAAACAGATAATAAGTACTTTAAATTACTTTTGTTTTTATAGTCGTCAAACTTCAGGTAAAGATTAGTATGTAGTGTATATTATTAAAGTTATTGAAGAGCTTATATACCTACTGAATAGAATTGCAGCAAAAATAAAAACTGAAAGCATTACCAGAAAGTACAAAATCAGACCGCCCCTCCTCCCCACTGCGCTTCAGCGCACCAACTCATACTCTCGCGCTTTTAATAACGCTGCGCTTAGGTCAATTATATCGTAAGCTCTATTCTACCAATCAAGCCCTTTCATTTGATACCCATATTGGGGTATTTGTGGAAAATATGTCATCCGCCATTTTATCGCGACAGCCATCTTAGATTTTTCATAGTGAGCCCTATTCTACCAATCATGCCCTTTAATTCGATACCCATATTGAGTTATTTGTGGAAAAATGTAATACGCCATTTTGCGGCGACAGCCATCTTCGTTTTTTCATAGTGAGCTCTATTCTACGAATCAAGCCCTTTAATTAAATACCCGTATTGAGGTATTTGTGGAAAATAAGTAATTCACCTTTTTGTGGTGGCGGCCATCTTGGATTTTTCATAGTGAGCTCCATTCTACCAATCAAACCCTTTCAGTAGATACCCATATTGAGGTATATGTGGAAATATGTAATCCGCCAGTTTGTGGCGGCAGTCATCTTGGATTTTTCATAGTGAGCCCTATCAATCAAGCCCTTTCATTCGATACCCATATTGAGTTATTTGTGGAAAATATGTAATACGCCATTTTGCGGCGACAGCCATCTTGGATTTTTCATAGTGAGCTCTATTCTACAAATCAAGCCCTTTCATTTGATACCCATATCACAGTATATAAAGACATACAGTAGTTTGACGCCTTTGATCTCGAAGAAAAAGCCGACAACGTCTAGACAAGGGTAAGGAGGCTAGGGCTGCCACATTTAAACAATACCTACTTATTCAAACACCGTCTATTTATTTTATTAAAATATAACAATTGCTACGCTACATGAATATTATAGTGTAAATCACTTATTTATTATATGAAAATAATTAACAATGAATAATTATTATAAAACAGTTTGCATTTAGTTTGCACTTGCGGTGACAGCTTTGCATACAAAGTGTCAGTCAGCACCTATTTCATACCGCAAGTGTCGTAGGAGGTGGTTAAGGATATGAAGCATTTTTTCAGATATACTAGGTGGTTATCGTACAAACCTAGTTAAAATAAAGCGATTGATATAGCGGTCGTTTAATGGATGGGCAACCATGGGATCAGCTTGCAGAGCCTATGTTATCGATATGAAGTATTTTGAAGATCTATTTTCGAGCAAACTACGTTAAGGTAAAGCAATAAACATCAAGGTCATTTTATGGATGGGTGACCGGGCTATAAGATTACTGAGAACATGTGTGGGATTTGTAAAAGGGGGCCAAAAATATGGTTATTTTTTAGCTAGGACGCGCCGTTACCAAGATACATATTAATATTTGATAGGTACACTTATCTAATACGAAGGTACTAGGTTAGGTACTTATTGCATGAAATTAAAATCACGCTTGAATCGAATATTACCTTACAACGCTTATTTTCTTACGTCTGCCATGTTGTTTACGTACAGTAATTACTACTTTTTTTTTTTTTTTTTTTTTATTTAACTTTATATACACTGAAGCGTATAAAGGCGGACTTAATGCCTAAGGCATTCTCTACCAGTCTACCTTAGAGTGGTGCAGAGATTAAAAGTAGGTGTATTGTAGAAGTGAGTGAAGAAGAACTTTTGTAGCATAAACGTAATACATATACATAGTTTAAAAATACATACATTTGATAATACAAGAACATATAAATAGTTAAGTATACAAAATTTAAATACATAGCAATTATAAACTAAGGATACATAACTAATTCTAATAATATTTAATATATACATACACTAAATACCAATATACATAAACATATAATTAGGATACTTCTGCCAGCTTATCCAACAACAGCTGTTTTACTCTGGATTTAAAGCGATCCTTTGTAGTAGCCATCCTGATTTCTAGAGGGAGGGCATTCCAAAGAAGGATTGCTTGAATGGGAAAGGACGAGTGAATTAAAGCAGAACTATGTGAAGGACAAAGTAGGAGAAGATTATTGGAAGAACGAAGATTTCGATCATGGTTGGAACTCAAATATTGGAAATAATAATTAAGGTATTCTGGGGTATTGGGAGACATAAGGATAGAGTAGAGAGTAGTGAGGGCACGCATACTGCGTCTTTGACGAACAGGAAGCCACTTCAATTGAGAACGATAAGTAGATACATGATCATACTTGCGAAGGTTAAAGATAAATCGAATGCAGTTATTAAGAAGACGATCCAGTTTGTTGAGAAGTTCTGCATTCAGGTCATAGTAGCATACATCACCATAGTCGATCAACTTTTTTATTCTGTGAAAAGAGGATGCCCGCGGTTACACCCGCGTTATTTAAGGCTACTGCTCCGCTCCCGTCGCTCATAGCGTGATGTTATGTAACCTATACCCTTCCCCGATAAATGTGCTATCTAACACTGAAAGAATTTTTCAAATCGGACCAGTAGTTACTGAGATTAGCGCTTTCTAACAAACAAACAAACTATTCAGTTTTATATATGTATTAGTATTAGATTTGGCCAGACATGAGATATTGTAAAAAGTTAGTAGATTAGTGGGTACGTGCACATTATTTTAAGTGGATTCAGGTATATACATACGTTTCAAAATAATATAAAGAATTAAAATTAATGAAATTTTAATTTTTTGTGTAAGCAATTTGATGAAATCGCAGATATTTTAAATGCTTATTTTTTAAATCTTTAAATGAAGCATGAAGAATTGCAATGTCTCACAGCACAAGTTGTATGTACCATCTTAATTAATATTCATAAGCAAATAAATAAGTAACGAACAAAAAACAAGCACGCGCCAGCCCCCAAAAACATGTACCTAGTTAGGAACTAAAGTGATATACGTAAGTAGGTACCGCTCTTCCCGCGTCTCACCTCTTGTCCCCCGCACGATTGACCCGTCTAGACGCGTTCGTCGAACGACTGTATGGATTATTTGACTGTGCCCATATATTGAGGTATTTGTGGAAAATAAGTGATTCGCCATTTTGTGGCAGCGGCCATCTTGGATTTTTCATAGTGAGCTGCATTCTACCAATCAAACCCTTTCATTTGTTACCCATATTGAGTTATTTGTGGAAAATATTCAAAATATGTAATCAGCCATTTTGCTCCGACAGCCATCTTGGATTTTTCATAGTGAGCTCTATTCTACGAATCAAGCCCTTTCATTTGATACCCATATCGAGGTATTTGTGGAAAATAAATAAGACGCCATTTTGTGTCAGCGGCCATCTTAGATTTTTCATAGTGAGCTCCATTCTACCAATCAAACCCTTTCATTTGATACCCATATTGAGGTTGTTGTGAAGTAATATGTGATTCGCCATTTTGTATCGGTGGCCATCTTGGATTTACAATCATTTAAATATTATCTTTTAATCTCGATGACAATATGAGTGTATACCAAATATCAAATCAATCATCAGGAAGGGGGTAAAATTCCAATTACTAAATTAGACCCAAGCAAACAAATAAAGATAATACAGGATTTTCGCCGACTTAGTTGATACTTTTCCTTATAGTATGGCAACATTGAACATTTTTTTTATAAATTGTAGCTTATGTGTTATTCTGATGTATAAACTATACTACTGTAAAGTTTCATCCAAATCCGTTCAGTAGTTTTTGCGTGAAAGAGTAACAAACATCCATCCATCCATCCGTCCATCCATCTTCACAAACTTTCACATTTATAATATTAGTAGGAATTAGTAGGATATTTGTAGGGATTAGCCAAGGCTGTTACAATAATTATTAGTTTACTAGAGGATGCCAGCGGCTTCGCACGCACATATTTTCGAATTGCCCGTTTTGCCCGATCCCGTGGGAATTTCGGGAAATCCCGTCTTAGTGCACCCCTACGGTCCCCAAGGAACATACATGCTAAATTTCAGCTTCTTGTGCCAAGTAGTTTTGGCTGTAGCTTGTCTGTCAGTCAGTCAGTAACGCAAGGATTTTATATATTAAGATTTAGGTAAGCGAACAAAGTAATGACAGTGCACCATATGAGAATGTATAATGTGACAGTACTGACAGAAATAGCACATGCGCGCGCAGCACTAAATTATTACAACGCATGCGTTCTTACTGTCAATAGGTAGTAAGTTGGTCTCTACAAACTTCGACCTTCTCTAAAATCCCTACCAGATTATTTTTTGCAACTAATTTTATTCTATGTGTTTTTCCTGGTTCTGACTCTGAGCTACCTCCCCACCAATTTTCAGCCAAATCGGTTCAGCCGTTCTTGAGTTATAAATAGTGTAACTAACACAACTTTCTTTTATATATATATAGATGTTGTAAGTGTGTGTGTGGGTAGCAATTGGTGGGCATCACAGCCGAGGTAGCCAGCACAGCTCCTAATGGTATTCAATACTGGAAACAAATAGCATGAGTATTGCAGATTCCATTGGAATAAAATTTATAAATGTATTATCGGGCAAAATTCATATATAATAGTCATAGTTTTGTTTTTATAATAGTAGGTAGGTACACTAGTACATATAAATGTGAATGTTTGTATGATTGTGTTGGATGTGTAGCGCCTAGCTACATAACACGGTAGCCATCTAACAGACGAATACGAGGACTAACATCACGTCGCCATCTTACCAAAGATGACGGAACTACCACGACACTACGCCACATAACAACGCGGGAAATATTCAAATAATGAATAAAGGGCAAAGTGTTATAGGGTTTCTCCGTTAGGAAATTCTCAGTAACAGCACGGAGTCTGGTAATGTGCCCGGTACGGCAATAGGCTCGCTCCCTATTACGTGGGACCTAAAAATTCATGGCGAAACGTGGATGTAATATTACACCTCTGCCTACCCCTTCGGGGAATACAGGCGTGAGATAAAAAAAAAAAAATGCAAGTCGGCTTACTTATATGTAATCTTATGAGTCTTCCTACATTGCCTTATTGTTATTATATTATGTTTGTGCGTCCACACGCGCCGCTTCTTATAGTGATTCTGATTATTCGGGAACCCGACTTTTCTAGGGTGCGAGATACTTTATTCAAACTTCAAAAACTAGTGAGTTGTGGTACTTGTGGTATTACTTCAGCTTCTTTAGGAACTGACAACGTTAAGGCTGTGGTTTAACCCTTGTCTGCCACATTGTTAGCCTGTGCCGATCGGCAGAAGGTCAGCCTATATCTCAGATATTGCGGGCACATCGATGTTTTTCAAAAAATTGTTAGGTTAGCCGGCCAAGTGGCGTTTACTGCTATTGAGTATGGAGGAATAGCAGTTCTAACAACTTATGTATGTATTCCGTTTAAAAATCCCAGAAGGGAAGTGTTTAGAACATAATATTACTTCTAGGCAATGTACAGTAACCACAAATTTGGGAAAACTTTATTGTTGGCAATGAAAAGAATCCTAGATTACCTTCGAGTTTCGCACTTTCTGGTGAGAGCTTATTAAGGCCCGGCTCAAACGCACCACCCGACCACAGCAACAAGCTGTTTACATGATATTTAATTGGTTTTGGCGACACGCCACAAAAAACATTTTTATGTTAAAGGTTATGTACTAAATGCTAAAAAAATAATTCGGTAAGTCCTAGCTACCAGATCGCACCAATCTTCTCATCAATCTGGGGTATTGATCATCAGATAAATATAAAATCGATGGGCGCGTAAATTTTTTATCAAAATGTTTGCTCTGGATACGCTACGCCCAAAAATTATTTTTAAATAAATAAAACACCAACTTCAAAAAACACTAAGGAACTAAAAAACAAAAAAAATAATTGGTTTTAGAGCAAACATTTTTGGAGTTGGTGCCAAGCAAAGTATTTCTGATCTGACTATAAAACCTCTACACATTTTTATATTATAACTCCCGTTGTTGATAGAATAGGTAGTTTGTAATTTAGTAACATTTTGCGTAAGGGCTTGGCACCGAATTCAAAAATGTTTGCTCCAAAACCAATTATTTTTTGTTTTTAGGGTTCCGTACCTAAAAGGTAAAAAACCCTATTACTAAGCCTCCGCTGTCTGTCTGTCTGTCTGTCTGTCCTTCTGTCTATCACCAGGCTGTATCTCATAAACCATGATAGCTAGAAAGCTGTTAGTTAGTAAATTTTCACAAATTATGTATTTCGGTTGCCGCTATAACAACAAATACTGAAAATAAAAAAAATGAAAATATTAAGAGGGGGTCCCATACAAAAAACGTGTTTTTTTTCGTATTTTTTGCTCAAAATTACTAACTGTAACAGGTAGACGCTTAAAATTTTCACAGAATATGTAGTTGTATATTACCTTTCAAAATAAATAATTAAATTTAAAAAAAGTAAATAATAAAGGGAGGCTCCCATACAACAAACGTAATTTTTAAGCAATTTGTTACTCGATCTTAATAAACAGGTAGAAACTTATAAAGTATTTAAGTATACATACAACGAACGTGATTTTCTTTTATAGATGATGGTACAGAACCCTTCGTGCGCGAGTCCGACTCGCACTTGCCCAATTTTTTAGTTCCTTAGTGTTTTTTGAAGTTGGTGTTTTTATTATTTAAAAATATTTTTTATTTTTTGCTTTTTAGTGGTATACTAATAAAAAATAGCAATAGGTGGTACATAGGATAGTGTAGGTGGTACATGATGGGGAGGCCTTCCTTACGTGCCTCAATTCTGAAATGTAGACCTGTACCTTTCTGGCAATTTCAAGTATTTTTTGTTTTCAACTAAATAGCCTAAATACGTTCGTTTCAGTTCCATCATCAGATCTCGGAAATCATCCAATACCAAAGACAAAACAAACGAGCCTAAACACGATGATATTGCGTTATTGTACTACAAAGATCCCATGGCCACCTTCCTGCTCCATCATCACACATTCACTGAAACACCTCACACGGATTGCATGTTGTGATCGGCACGGCGATGGTTGCACATCCGGGATGTCCGGAAGGGACTGGAAGAATACCAGCGTCCGGTATGCACTAGCATCACTGGACATAGTGCTGATCCAGCCACCTTTTTTGGCCAGCGATGGGACACATACCTCACTATATTTTATTGTAATTGTTTTTTGTTTCTTTTTTTTTTGTTTTTATTTATTTATTTTCTTTTATATAAATGTTCTAAGTTTACTAATTGTAGTATATGTACCTACCTACTTGCTTTCTATTATGTGTCCTATGTGCTGTTTCAAAATAAATTTTTCTTTTCTTTTTTTTTCTTTTCTTGTTTTTTTTCTTTTCTTATTAGAGTTTGGTAAACATTCAGCACTAAAGTCCATGTAAAGACGAATCCAAAGAGCCCAAACTCAATGGGATTGTGTCTTTGTATTACAAAGATGCCATGGCCACCTTCCTGCTCCATCGTCAGACCATGGAAATCATCCAGCATCAAAGTCTATGTAAAGACGACTCAAACGAGCCCAAAATCGGTTGGATTGCGTAATTGTATTACAAATATCCCATGGCTACCTTCCTGCTCCATCATCAGAGTTTGGTGAACATTCAGCACTAAATTCAGCACTAAAGTCCATGTAAAGACGAATTAAACGAGCCCAAGCTCAATGGGATTGCGTCTTTGTATTACAAACATCTCATGGCAACCTTCCTGCTCCATCATCAGACCCTGCAAAACATCCAGTACCAAAGTCCATGTAAAGACGAATCAAACGACCTTAACCTCGATGAGATTGGGTTATTGTATCACAAAAATCTCATGGTTACCTTCCAACTCTATCATCAGACCATGGAAATCATCTAGCATCAAAGTCCATGTAAAAGACGACTCAAACGAGCCTAAACTCGACGTAATTGGGTTGTTACGGTCAAATCGCTTCAAGTGTGCTTATAAAATTTAAAGACTTCCTTCGATATTTTCAGGACTCCATGATCATATCCTAACCTGATGATCATGGGACCTACTAGGAGGATATATTCTTTCAATCAAAACAAGAATTTTCGAAATCGGTCCAGGCGTCTTAGAGAAATCGGGGAACATACATAAAAAAAGATTCCGATGAATTGTTAACGTCCTCCTTTTTAACCGACTCCAAAAAGAGGAGGAGGTTCTCAATTCGGTTGTATTTTTTTTTTTTTTATGTTTGTTACCTCATAACTCCGTTATTTATCGACGGATTTCCAAAATTCTTTTTTTGTTTGAAAGCATATACTTTCAGGTGGGTCCCATTTAAATTTTATCAAAATCAATCCAATAGTTTCATTAAAAACTCAAATTTTATCAAAATCAATCCAATAGTTTCATTAAAAACTCCAAAAACTAAGTCATCCAAGTAAACGAAATTAAGCATTTACTGTGACTTTTCATCAGTGGACACTAGAATAGTCGCAATCAAGGGGCCTATTTCGGGCTTCATTACCAGGTTGATGAAACCGGGAGGAAGAAAGGTTGTAGAGTAAATCTATATATATTAAATTGCTTGGGCTGACTGATTCATCAACGCAGAGCCAAATCCACAGGGGCTTGAGACTTGAAATTTTGACAGTCGATGCATTTTATGACGTAAGCACCCACTAAGGAAGGATTTTTATACATATTTTTGGTTAGAAAATATAAACACGCAATTTAGATTTTTTTTTCAAATCTAACAACTAAGAGGGTGATATAGGGGTAGAAAGTTTGTACGGTCAGTCATTTTTAAAAAGATAACATGTAATTTTGTGTGCAAACTTCTGGTTAGAAATAAAACAAATACGTGTTTTGGCGATTTCTAAAATCTAACGTTTAAAAGGGTGAAATAGGGGTTGAAAGTTTTTATGTGAAGTGAAATTTCATAAACTAGCTTCTGATTAGAAATAAGTGATCATGTATTTACGCATTTTTGGAAATAGGGATTGTATTTTATATGGAAAGTCCGTCATTACGCGCGAGCGAAGCCGCCAACTGCTAGCTTATACATATAATATCTTTGATTATAAATCACAGAATAACTAATAGTAGTACGGTTTAATTCAAAGAGCAGACGATGAGTACGTTCTTCAGTGTTTACACGATTTAATATTTTTCACTGTAAACCCGCATTTGTGATAACCTCTTTTCACGCAGTTCACTACTTTCTCTTGAAATGGCCTTGGACCGAGATTCCCTACTTTGAGATAGACGTTTCTCCCTTTCTTCGCTAGTTGTGGAGTACTGCTCACATCTCTGGGCCGGAGTGCCAAAATATCAGCTTGATCCACTTGACTCCCTACAGAGATGAGCTGTTCGAATCGTCGATGATCGCGATGTCACGGTTAGACTAGAGTCGCTGGAGCAGCGGAGAGACTTTAGTTCTCTCTGCGTATTGTACCGACTCTTTCACGGGGAGTGCTCCGAAGAATTGTTTAATTTGGTACCAGGGTCACCCTTCTACCAACGTACCACTCGCCGATGCAGTAGAGTTCACCCGTACTACCTGGAAGCGTTCTCATCTAGTACCGTGCACTTCCAGTGATCTTTTCTACCACGTACGTGTAGGCTCTAGAATGAACTACCTGCTGCGGTGTTTCCCTAGCGCTATGACTTGTCCTTCTTCAAACGAGGTTTAAAGAGAGCATTACTTTCACGGTAGGCAGCGGCTTTGCTGTGTATAACCTGACATTAGCGAAGTCCATTAGCAGTGGTTACCGTTAACCATCAGATGGGCCGTTCGCTAGCAGTAATAAAAAAATAGTTTCATTTAAACGGCGCTGTCTCATATGGGCAGCGCGTTTAGTAGGTATACCCATCTTTGATCGAGAGGAGAAGTGGCTGCGTCACGTTTAGGTTGACTCAGATACTCACCGGACACGGATGTTTCGGCGAGTATTTGAAGCGAATCGGCCGCGAGGCGACGCCGGCATGCCAACACTGCGGCAGTGACCTGGACTCTGCCCAGCATACGCTCTCTGAGTGTCCTTCATGGGAATCCGAGCGGCGAGACTTGGTCTCTGTTATCGGAGGCGATCTTTCTCCGCAGGCCGTCGTCCAGGCCATGTTGGCGGAAGACATCCGGTGGGATGCTGTGGTCTCCTTCTGCGAAGCGGTCATGCTCCAGAAGGAGGCCGCCGAGCGGGATCGCGAGAGAGCCGATCCCGCTCGCAGACGCAGGTGGCGTCGTGCTGGTGGCAATGGCTGCTAGCCTGACTCTTCCTTAGGGCCGTGGGCAATCAGAGATAGCAATCTGGCTGCCCGACCACGAACGACCCCGAGAAGACAGCGGTCTCGGATAGCCGAGGGACCACTGTACTCGCACAGTACGAGGCGCTACCTCGTACTATGTGAGTGGGGGAGGACACTTCCAGAGACTGAGCCATACTTACGGGACAAGCGTAACGGGACCCAGGAGCAGACATCCGCGTTACCTGTGTCCGATTCTTTGCCACGCGGAGAGGCACTCGGCAAAAGAGTTCCCCCAGGTAAAAAAAAACAAGTCTACCCATCTTTAATTTCGATTAATCAGGTAACTGCAGAAAGGAAAATCCACTAAAAAACAGGAAATAAAAAATTTTTAACAAAAAATAACCGCCTCCAAAAATCTGGAAAATGTGTGAAAATAGCACTAAAAAGTAAAAAATAAATTCCCTTATTTTTACTTCAATTTACTTATAAACATCACGTATTCAACTTAATATTATATACTTATACGAGTTATACGTATCTACCACTTAATTCACATACCTGACACAATACATATTTTTATATGACTAACAAACTAAATTAAATACCTATCACCAGAAATCAGATAAGTATATTATATTTTTGGACTAAGTACTTAGAAAAAAATATTTTATTACGACTATAAAATACAATTATACTTTTTTTTGGAGTCGGTGCCAGCCAAGCGTTTTAGTAAATAATTTCTTGATAATTTACAAAATATATGAAAAGCTGTATTGATATGATAATTTAGCAAAACTTCATCAAACTTGTAAGTAATTTACAAATGACGAGAAATCAAATCAACAAATATAAATCAAATTTTAGGAAGTTTTCTATAACACAAAATATATGTACCTAAAGTTACATTAATACCACAATGTTGGATCTAACCAAACCTATTTTGCAAATAAAGAAAACAACGCAACCTGGCAACAGGCGCGACAGCCCAGTTACAAATTTACCTAAATACCTATTTACAATCACCTATCTAACCAAAACAAGAACTTAAAGCGATACTTGGAACAAAGCAAATTCTGAGAAGGTTTTACAAAAAGATCTCAACATTTAAAAAACAAGAAAAATAGAATTATGTAAAGATGTAATACTAAAATGTAGCAATACCAAATCAAACCTATTTCAATGAACATAGATTTCGTGTAAAATAACTCTAAAGAACCACAATGCACTGCAATACAATAATTACCTACACACAAGCGCATAGAAAAAATGGATATCGGAGAGAACCGTCAACAACGTCTGCCTCTGCCCTCACGCGTCTGCCCTGCCCGCGTTCGGGTCGGTCACTTAAGAACATCTTTATCATTCTTAATCTCAGCTGGCACCAACTCCAAAAAAAAATATAATTGTATTTTATAGTCGTAATAAAATATTTTTTTCTAAGTACTTAGTCCAAAAATATAATATACTTATCTGATTTCTGGTGATAGGTATTTAATTTAGTTTGTTAGTCATATAAAAATATGTATTGTGTCAGGTATGTGAATTAAGTGGTAGATACGTATAACTCGTATAAGTATATAATATTCAGTTGAATACGTGATGTTTATAAGTAAATTGAAGTAAAAATAAGGGAATTTATTTTTTACTTTTTAGTGCTATTTTCACACATTTTCCAGATTTTTGGAGGCGGTTATTTTTTGTTAAAAATTTTTTATTTTGAAGTAGGTTAAAAATGTTTTTTATTTTATTTCATAAAATGTATTAATTGTCGACGGCTCACCAAGCTAGATATCGCAGGATGTGACAAACAAAGTATACCTTAATTCCATATCTTTATAATCATCTTCAATCTTCATGGTGCAAGGATAGTTCTATTTATTTATTTAGGTTCACCAACATGCATTTAACATTTAATAAGCACATTAAGGGTCGGAACATATCTGACGGAAGATGCGTCGAACGTATCATCGGTCGCGTCTATTCCGTCAAATGAATCGGTACACATCTGACGGAAAATGCGTCGAGCGTATTCGCTGTATCTGCACACATTCGCTGAAAGCGTGGCTGTTATGCACACATATCAGTTTGTTCGTGCAGGCACATAATAAACAGTACTTACGTACAGAAGCATCACTTCTTAAACCAATTCATTGAAATTGCGACTCTTGCTACTAAGCAACAAAGTGCAATTCAGCTCGCATAAGCACTCAGTGCCTAATGCGATATTCACCTAACCGTTCCCGCTCCTTTCTAACATATCTTTTTCTTAGCGTTATCCCAGTTTCAGTCTGAGGTCCGCTTTCTAGTCTAACCGGATTTGGCTGAATATTAGCTTTTCCACGGAGCGACTGCCTGTCTGACCTCCGCAACCCGAAGGGATAGCGATATTCCATGGTTTAGACTAGTGTCAGTTTATTTTAGAAGGTACTGACGCCCTGTAACGACTGTCAAAGATCTTCATGACAACCGGGACCGACGGCTTAACGTGCTCTCCGAGGTACGGGACAAGCGATAATTAACAATTCAATACGCACATAACTCCGAAAAGTCATTGGTGCGCGCCGTGGATTCGAACCTACGATACCCTCTGCACGGCAGTCTGTTGGTATATCCACTCGGCTATCGCTGCCTTTGCTCTTTTCTAACATATAACCATAGTAAAAACAGAATAGTAGGATAGCTTCATACAAATCGGCCGCCGCCGCCGCGCTGTGGTTTGAATGTATGCGTGATAGGCATGAGCCCGATATATCAAAACGAAACTGAAATCCGATTGCAGTCAGAAATCGTATCGTATCGATATTCCAATATGAGAAAACCGATTTTAGAAAACGTAAAACAATACCACGATAACGCAAACAATCTAATCCAAACCAAACGGAAACTGTGCAAGCGCAACCAAACTACAAAGTAAATCTAAAGCTTATGTTTTCGATAGTTTTCATATTCATTCGTTCTCTTTCACTCTACCCAACGACTACTTAGTTAGAATGAGAGAGAGCGAATTTCATATCCTTTTCTTTCTTACTTAGTGATCCGTTTAAAGAGCAAAAGAGATGAAGCGAATATCGATCGTTGCCAAGCAAGCCAGTCGTAGTACCTAGTGCGTTATGGATTTTGGCGGTTTTATGAATTGCAGATTGAATAGAAAAAATAAAACTAAACGTCGAGGCGATAAGATCTAATTCAGATTGCAACTATTTAATGTTTGTTTTGAAAATTGCAAATAGTTTTAATAGTTATTAGGGATTTATGTTTGGAGAGTTTTGACTTGATCAATGTTTATTTGTTCACTTGACCTAGGTGACACGTGCAGTGCGGTGCGCGCGTAATAATAATAAAATTAAGTAGGTACCTATATTTGGTTTTCGTGAAAGTTATACTATTAGGATTTAAAAAGTTTTATTGTTACGTTGTTAGGATTGTAAAGTGTAAATAAATAGAAACAATTGGTGTTGCGTAATTTTAGTTTGTTTGGCGACTGAGTTTCTTAACAATTAGTTTTAGGTAGTTAGTAGGTTAGGATTGTAAAGTGTAAATAAATAGAAACAATTCGTGTTGTGTAATTTTAGTTTGTTTGGCGACTGAGTTTTTTAACAATTAGTTTTAGGTAGTTAGTAGGTAAGGATTGTAAAGTGTAAATAAATAGAAACAATTCGTGTTGTGTAATTTTAGTTTGTTTGGCGACTGAGTTTTTTAACAATTAGTTTTAGGTAGTTAGTAGGTTTTCTTTTTCAATATGTCACGCAAACCAAGCGAAATATGGACGCATGACATGACAATACAATAAGAATTCGATTGTTTGCCTTTGTCTACGCAACTAGTAACTACGCTCGTCGCTCCGACATCCGCTACAGAAATCGATTTCTAAAATCGGTTTTTGAAATCGATTTGAGTATCTGAAATCGAATTTGTATCGGTTTGCGGAAAAATCCGAAAACGCCCATGCCTAATGCGTGAGTCGCCGGGGCGCCGTGTACACACGCACTTTTCACGCATACAATCTCACGAGCGCGGCAAGCTCGGCGCGGATTCAGTACGGGATGCGCTGCGCGTCTGATCGCGTGCATTCATGTAGGTACTACACTGCTCGCCCGGTCGAATTGTTTGTGTACATTCAGTTTGGTAATAAACGTTATTAATATTATACAATGTGTTAAACGACAGTAAATTAAACTTGTTACATTTTTCTCGATATAAAGGGCATTTAGATAGTTATATAACGCTTAGCTAGTCAGTAGGTATTTGAAAAAAAATATATGCAAGCTTAAATTCTGTAGTATTAAGCGCAAACACTAAAAAAAACGGCGAAAAAGCGCGCGCGCCGACAAAGCCAGCGCCGCGGTGTAAACACGTGACAACCCGTGCGTCATCGCAAGAGTAGGCAATTAACGCGCCGAGCGGCCTTAGGGCCTGTTCACGAGATCGGTCTAAGCGGCGCGCGTCGCGGCGGGCGGCGCGGCAGAGCGTCGTGCACGCCACGACCCTACAGCAGCGGTTAACGCAGCGGCAAATGTGGACGTATTTGGGCCGACGGAGTTACCCATAAATATGGCGATAACCAAAATATCTTTGTGTAACTATACGGTATACCTACAAAATTGTCGACATTGGATCTTCATTTCTTACAAGTAATTTATATCAAAGGAATAATACATGTTCGCAATTAATGAGGCGTTGAATAGGTACCTACACAACGTAGATTACGTTAAGTAGGTAGATAAAACTATACGGTATACCTACGAAATTGTCGACATTGGATCTTCATTTCTTATAAGTATTTTATATCAAAGGAATAATACATATTCGCAATTAATGAGGCGTTGAATAGGTACCTACACAACGTAGATTACGTTAAGTAGGTAGATAAATCACCTTTTAACTTTCATAGTAGCTGTGTCTGTACCTAAATAGGTACATATGTACATTACACAATGTTTTAATGTTTGCGATTTATATTAAAACCTACCATTACATTCTGTAAAACATTGTTTCATTACATCTCGCAACGTTTTATTAACATTTTTGTATTTATACAGCGGATGTGTTGCTATCCATGCACGCGACCGTTTTAAAATTTCGACTTTATGTCTCCGTATTCATTACCGCCACAAAATATTTAACAAATAGTTTAACCGCCTAGTTCGTCCCTCGCGAAACGCTGTCCGTGCCGCTCGGAGTCGTGGCGTCGGACTCGGTCGCAGTACATTTGTTCCCGCCGCTCGCCGCACCGCCCGTCGTGCCGCACGCCGCGCAGCCATTCGCGCCAAAAAAAACGCGCGCGTTATCGCTGTGCGCGGCGGCTCGTGGCGTGCTTCAAACGTCTTCATACATTTGATCTTACCGCTCGCCGCCCCGCGCTAAGCCGCCGCTCAGAGCGGCAAGGTCGTGACAGGGCCGTTAGCTAACCTACTATTCTGTTTTTACTATGATATAACGCTGTCGATGTCTGGCGCGGAGTGACGCGCTAGCTGTCGCGCTAGGGTTGTCGAGTAGCCGCTGCTACAATAATATTTATTCATCGTCTATCTACCTACTTGACCACGTACCTATTGATAAATACATACATACACATACATATCGTCACGCCTTTTATCCCTGAAGGGGTAGGCAGAGGTGTATTTCTACACCCACTTTTCGCCAGATATACTTTAGTCCCACGTAATAAGGGGCGAGCCTATTGCCGTACCGGGCACATTTCCAGACTCCGTGCTGCTACTGAGAATTTCGTGACAGAAAAACCCAATAACACTGCCCGACCCAGGAATTGAACCTGGGACCTCCCGATCCCACGCGCAAATTTATGCCGCGAGACCAACGAGGCAGTCGTATAGGGTTTGATGTCGAGTTTTCCGTCTCTACGCAAAGATGGTATTTGCATCGCGTTATCCCTAAGTCGCCTCTTACGACACCCACGGGAAGATAGGGGGTGGTGACACTTGTATTCTATGCCGTCAACCACACGGCCATTGATAAATAATCATCCTATAAGTATCCCATCCAACTATTTGAGCTCGTAGAACAAAAACCACAAAAAATCTGGTCGTTTATATTTTCACTATACTAATTCTTAGTTATTTCCTAAACGCGTGGACCGATTTACATGATTCAAACAGATAAAATGGTTTTTGAACTCGATCTTTAATTTGACACCATAATCTTTGGGATATCTCAACAAACAAAAAATCTAATTTTCAATTTGCACTCGTAAAATAAATAAAAACAAATTTTCAAGTCGACAACCCTTGCGCGACGCGTCGGACGCGGGCTTGGAAGCCGCGCGAAAGTGTAGGCACTTATCGCTGTAGGTGCGGACGAGTGAAGGAGGCCTGGTGCAGGGCCGTACTCAGGGCTGCTCAATGTTTTACTGTCATATTCTTTTACCTAATAATTTTTCGTGTTCCCTGATGTTATGTAGTCACTGAAGTCCTGTAGTTATTTATATTGCAATTCGAGTTTGACTATTAAAAATATGTCGGACTTCGGAGATTTTTTATAGTAGCCAACAAGCGTTATTTGAATATATTTCCTATATAGGTATGGAGGTTCAAAAATAAAAGACGATGATACGATTTGTTTACGGTTTTTAACAAAATTTATACAAATGATATAGAAGGGGTTACAGTTGCAACGCATGACACAAAATGTTTTCTATGTAGGTATGTATGGAAATTGTTCCCGTGGAGTGTGGACCTTTAGCACCTCATACCTAAAAATTGGCCCACGATCCAAGCTAGCAAGTATGCGTACACTCATAGCACATACTAACACTACATTATTCTGCCGTTATAAAAATAAATATCTAGATCTAGGTAACAAAACTGTAATACATACCTGCTTCCATTGAGTGATAAGTTCTCGTATCAATGCAATAATTATATCTTTATGTTTATCCGCCGTAGTCACATTATTAAGATATTCGTACACATGGCCTCAACTGTTTATTGTAAAATGTATACTCTGGTCGTGCGACGGCCGTTCTCGGGCAGCGCGGTGGCTGAGTGATGCCGAACGTGTCGCTCGTAATTGCATAATCAGACGAGTGAGATGCTATTGTGGGCGCAAGCAGGATGCAATTATGCGCGACAAACTGCCTTAAAACCGGTTCGCCAAGATATTACGCCAAACGATCAGCATAGGTATTTAAAGATCTTTTTTTTTTCTCATTGTTAGCTAGAATTTTTACCAATGAATGTAATTCCATATTTTAAGTTTATGAATGTTTGCATGTTTTTGTGTATGTATAAGTATGAGTAGGTATTTGTATAGACGATTATGTACATGAACTTGATTTCTGTGATCGTCACTTAGGGTTGCCAACTAATATCAGGGTTGGTTTGAGGCTTATACCTCAACCAACATAAGCCTGAATGGTAACCTCATTTTTATAATATACCTCTTGGATAAGAACTGTGTCACAAATTGTTAATTGTCATACTGTTGTGTGTATATTGTAAAAATGAATGCTTTCATTTCATTTAATTTTTTTTCATTCTACACATTTCGTTTCTGAAAAAATAAGGAAGGTCTGGCGGCCCTGGAATCTTACTCTACAATGCGTCAAAATCACCGATCTGGGAATGACATGGATATGGTATGTCCAATACCTACGAATTTAGCGTGCATACCTACGAAACGTTGCACAAATAAAATGGCTGCCATTTGGGTTGTACCTACTCCAGAATATAATCGATATCGATATGGAGCCGGTTAGAGGAAAATAATACATTTTTGTAGTAAGTTACTCTAGTTAATTTAAATCTTTTGCCAGATTAGTGTTTATTCCATAATGCAAATGTGGGCGAACATGGTAAAGCGAAAGACGACCCTTGTATCAAACATGTAACAAAATATTCTCTGGTAGCCAATATCGATAATGTGTCGCTGAGAAAGTACCGGATATGAATGGCACCATACATACGGTAATGAAACACATAGCCTGAAGCACTGATTCATCTGGTTTCTAGACATATTTATGCAAAAAAACAAAATTATTATGTTCGATATAGGTACAACGATTTCACAGCAGATGTACCACAAACCTTTGCGAAAAATATGGCGACAGTGGCACGAATTACATTTCTAATAAAATATCGTCATGATTAATTTATTCAGTAACCTATGGCTGTCTCTTTTTTCTGACAGAGATATCCCTAAGACAAAACTAGACGAAACTATGTTTGGTGGCTTTATGTCGACTTCGTATATTATATGTACGTATAATGTAATTTTTCTATATGTACTATTTGCCCTCTTCATGTATATTCCTTACTCAAAGGTCAAAATTCACGTGGTGCGTGGTGCGTGGTGCGCGCGACGTCGACGGATAATGCGTTGACGGAAACGGAACAGACGCTGTACGCTCGACGTACTAACGGATCATCGGTCAGGTGTGAAAGGTTGACCGTTTTTCTATATATATGTATGTTTTGGCGTTACGCGACCGATAATACGCGACGGATCTTCCGTCAGATATGTTCCGACACTAAGCCTATTACAATTACGTAGGTTCTGAATGCACACCTTTAATAAGTAAACACAACACGCATTATAGTAACTTAATTATATAATTTTTTACAAAAAATTAAACCGCCTTCAAATTGGACAAAATTAATGCGACCAACCGGAACTAAGCTTTCAAATAAAAAAAGAAAAATCAAAAATCCGTTCAACCAGTCAAAAGTTCTGAGGTAACACACCCAAAAAAGTACAGTCGAATTGAGAACCGCCTCCTTTTTTTAAGTCGGTTGAAAACAAATTTAAGCGGTGAAGCTTCGTAAGGTTTAATCGGGTGACGCGGATATCGATATGGAACATAGAAATTTAATTTAGTTATTAGTTGTAGACAATCAATTTTAATCTAAAATAATTTTATGATAAATGTGAAATCATAAAGTGGTACCGTTGGCGTAATGATGTATTTAATTTTTCATCGTAAGACAGATATCAAAACATTGCGGAATTATTTCTACTTTATGTGATAGGTACCTGAATTAGGTTATTAAAAAATATATTACAAAAAAAATGTGTATATATTATCTATAAAAAACTAATTGTTCAAATAACCTTAAACAAATTTTAAAGAACAAATTTCGATGTTCTGTTAACAACTTATTAAAAAAATATTACAAGACAAATCGACTCCATGCATCTACTGTTCTGTGGGCCTAGACAAAAAACATTTCTGTTAGCATTAACGCCAAACGATAACACCAAAATGTATGAATATGACATTTACTGCAGAAAAGTTCCAAACGTCACTAAATTCGTAGACAAATTTTTACTTGTAACGGAACGCTAAAGCAATGAATACAGATGATTTACATTAAAGAAGCTTATTTCTTAACCCTTTACTTGGCAAAGGTTTTGTTTGTATATATTCATTATTTTTTTCACATATATCGCGTCTAATACGTGTCAAATACATCTAAAAAATGCAAAAAAAAAATCATACATATATAGTTTTGGAAATATAGCATGTGCATTTAAATGCACATTGCCAGCTTCGTCGAAAAAAAACGTGTGCATTTAAATGCACATTGCCATGTGTAGAGGAAATTGAAACGTGACTTATTTAAGATGAAACAACGGTTTATTAAAAAAAAATACTAGTAACGAGATCAAATATGAGCAATAAAGACAATAACATAATTGTCTATGCCCTTTTTGGTCCTTTTAAACACTAAAAAACATATTTAAGTACTACAAATGTTGTAAACACACAAAATACTATTAATAATGTGAGATCAGTAATCAGACATGTCAACAATGAAATTTATTATTATTATTTTGTATGATAATCATAAAAACAATAACGACCATATACCAAACAAAGCCTCACGTTGCATTTTACACATATTAATTTAGTCTGACTTTTATGCAATTCTTGCATCTGCCTTTACTTGTAATGATGGCAAGTGTCCAAAGTGGTCATATCTGCCGTAGTCAGACGTCTGCGGTGTAACAAATTTCGAACCTCTGGACGTATTCGAAAACTTAGTTCTTTGAAAGGTGGTGAGATCATTACTTATGGCACATCGAAAGTCTTTTAGTTTCATTCGCTTTATATCTTTGGTTTCGAAACGACTTGGGCAAAAGATCCACGATCTTTTTTTTTAGGTTTTTATCAGTAGGTAGGTAGTTTGGCTGCAGCTCCTGTTTTGCCTGATAGTCCCTAAGGCAAAAATACCGTAGATAAACATTTCTCAAATGTTCCAGAAATTTTACTGAAGTGAATAAATTGTCGAAGTATGGCACTGAACATGCATAATCAAGTTCATTTTCCAAAGAACTACCTACTTTTTTCTATGTCGGAACTAGCTGCAGACTTAGGTACCGACGCCAAAATTCTCGAAGTCCTTGTTAGAAAATAAAGAAATATAAAAAATAAACAGCTAATAAAAAGAAGTAATTTAATTGAAATTCATAATGTTCTTTTAAAAGCAATGTCCTTCAAACTGGCAATGTATCTATAAATGCACACAGCCTAGTGTTGGTAGGTCTGTTAATAGTTGGCAATGTGCATTTAAAGACACATGCAAGATCAAATGAAAAAAATTCCGAATAAACTATTTCAAATTGAAAAAATCTATATTTAATTCACAAGACTGTATATTTAGGTACTGTTTTTATCACTTTTTTATTCAATTTCGTTAATAAATAATATGATTTCAATCGATTTTTACCTTATAGGCAGTAGACGCAAGCGCACGCTCCACTATCTTGCGATATACTGCGTACACCAAGTGTCGCCAGTGCTCAGTAATATTTTTTTATGTTAAATAAGGGCAGTTCATGGGTGAATGAGTAGTAAATAAATAAAAAATGTAGGTACTTAATTTTGCTTGTAGAATATTTAAAAAAAAGTGTGCATTTAAATGCACATCGTCAAGTATAGGGTTAAGGATGTCATGTGCCGATTAAAGTTGGCGTATTGACGGTTGTCATTAGTGTAGTTCGTCGTTGGCGCCGTTGGCGGCGCTAGCGTCTTTCGCCATCTGTCTTGCATTGCTTTGGCGTAAGAAATAGACAGCTGTTGCACTGACACTCACGCGACTGTTACGCCGCCAAGCGGCAATTTGGGTCACAGAAAGTTTGTCTTAAAAGCGGCAATAAGAAAAACATCTCTATAAATAAATATCTATGCTCTATGGCTAAAGCTAACGCGGGTAGCGTGGCGTCTTTACAAACAAAACAAAGGGTTTGGTAGACAAGTGGCACTTTTGACAAACGCTAGCGACGAGTTTGGCGTTGTTTGATCACGCTCCATTACGGACGCCGGAACCCTGCTGCTAACGTTAATTCTGAGAAGATTTTTGTGTTGTGTTGATAGTTTTTGTGTAAAAATAGTGCATAATGCATACATTAACACATTGACTGCTGGCCTAAGATTCGTAGACGGCCTTTTGCTATGCGGCCAGTACGCATATCCTGCGTGTATCCGCACCCGCAGAGCGTGCCCAGCCTCTCGTGCTTAACGACACGCAACGCGCGTGCAGGTCGAGCGTGTGTCTGTGCTGACGCGACACGCGACGTACGAGTTGCTATACAAAAAAACACACATGAGTGGTCGTCAGCACATGTGTGGTATGGGTATGATTCACGCGTCGCGTGTTTCGGCAGCACGCTTCTATATTTTTTCCCTAAACACGACTATTGTGGGCTAGCCGCATCGCAGGATCCGACACTTGGGACACACCATATACGTTTCCAGCAGTCAATGTGTTAAGAATGTTATGGGCGGCACATAATGAAGAAATGTGGATAAGGCGTCGCCAAAAAATAAATCGCCGTAGAGAGGAGGTTATTGCCGAAATGCTTGAGATGGAATTTATTCACCGATTTAGGCTGGATAAACGAACATTTCGAAGACGCTGCAATGACCTCAGAAATCTAACTTCTCTTAGAGGAACTATGGAAAATTCTGTAGAACTGAAGGTAAATATATATTAAGGTACTTTTCGTAGACTTTTGTATCACAAGTTTATCCATCAAGCTTTTATTATTTGCCTCTAAAAAAGTGTTACATGTTAATATAATGACTGTCCTACTATTAATTTGATGTTCAATATTACCCTTTTCCATTTATCTGTCGGTTTTCGGACACCACACCCCACGGAATTTAAATCTTCACTGAGCTCATTCCACAGCCGTTCTGCTCTTGGTCGGCCTTGAGCCCTTGGCTGTGGCTTTGAAAGATCAGCATTTCTAAAAATAATAATATTGTTCAGCATCATATAGGTAAGTACATTTTACTTTGTGATAAGTATAGTCAAAGATCTAAGCACTTTTACATTTGTTTATACTGCTAACATACCATACAAGAATGAGGTCATGAAAGAGAACCCTGGTCTAATTGCTTTTATTGTTAAAGAGTTAAGGTTTCAAATGCAAACAACCGTAACCCACTTAAAATTTTGGGTATTGCGTTGAGAGCTACACTTAAAACAAAAATGCTAATGAATGGTCCTTGTGTAAACAAATCATATTGACTTGTATTCATAATACTTTCGTGAATATATTGAATTAAGCGAGTAAATACTTACGTTTCCATAAAATCCAACATTATAATAAATTGCTCCGGGCAAAAACTTGTTAGGATCTCACACATATTATTCAACACTCATTTTGTTTGAACCACAATCGAGTTTGATATTAATAAATGATTCAATATTACATTTTACCTTTAAAAATGAACACAACACGACACCGAAACACTTCACAAGTTTTTAAATTTGTTAACAATGACCGCCAAGTGCACCTTGTTTAACGTTTTGACATTTGACGTTTAGCTTTTTTATTCGGTCCTCACTGGTCCTCACGCTAACTTCCATAGTCAAACTAGCGTGTTTTCTTCCGACGTTGCGGAATTGACGTTTAGCGTGTCATTGGCTATTTGGCTACCATTTTACTTGCCGAGACAGCTTTTTTGCGCGGACACGATATCTGGTTGCAGTTGCGTAGCGTGGGTTTTCGCCGCCCGGGGCCGGTCAAAAATTTGCCGCCCCTTCTACTTTTAGGTACCCTACTACTTCTGCCAGAAGTGTAACGTTTGTCGGGAGTGTTTCGGGTCGGTATGTTTGTATGTTCATTAATTTGTCTTTACACCCCAAGTGGCTTGATGGATTTAAACAAATTAGTTGTCATTTGATTCGTCTCAATTGTAATATAATAAAGCATAGGGAATAATCTTTTTAAGGGAGAAACGTGGCAGCTCTCAGCGGTATTTATGTGTCGCGCATGGCAGCGGCCGTTTCTTGGCTGCAATGCAATATATAGCTTAGTCTAGGTCTAGACACCTTGAAAGATTTTCATGAAGGAAATTTGGAGGGCTTTTAATCAACTATAGAAATAGATCCTTACCAAGTGCTTTGTGTTACTTTTGCATTTTGCTACGGGGCCTACGGGATAAATACCTTATACCGCGTAACTTTGTAGAGTACCTACATCCGTGAACATGGGGCTTGCAACAGTACCAAAATATCGGTTACTCAAAACAAAGGTACGTGGCATATAATTATCCCGAAGGAAAATTAGAAAGTAATACACGAAAGTTTAAATTCCTATAGTCCTGCCTGGACCTCGCTCTAGTCGACATCCGGGATGTCTTCGGTTAGTGGCGCGTCAGTGAGGCTTGGTGGTCGTCAGTACTAGGTCCAGTTGTCTATACGCGAGATATACATACAAGTGTGGATAAAAATTTTCAACCTCTTCGAGAATCTCGGGGTGATCATCCTCTTCGTTGAGGGTGCGGTCATCCGAAGTTCTTAGTTTCGTTAGATTGGGCCGCCTCAACTGCAGAGCTTAGATACGCCATGATCCCCGGTTTTCCTCGATCACAGCCTCCATAGCGCAGAGGTCACGCTGCATTAGCTTGCGTATTTGTTGTCTTATGGCCCTCCCATCTGGCAGAGACAGCTGACAGCCTCATCAATACGAGAGTCTCGACTGAAAGTTTACACTCATTGTTTTTTCTCAGTGCGGGGAAGATCTTTCGGGACCAATCTCCTAGTGCCGTCAATACTGTGACCACTGTGTCTGTCTTCTAATTAATGCTGCCGGTGGTTTCTAACAGATTGAAACAGTTCTGCAATACTAGTTGGAACTGCTCAGAATTCATGGCTGATTGGGGCAACGTAGAGTCGGTGAATAGACTTCATTGTCTGGGCTCTGTCAGATTTAAGGTTGATATTTATGTATAGAGCCTCGTACTAGTAAGTGATCGCTTCCGGTTTTTAAACTATTGATCACCGCGATGTCCAAATATGTCCTTTCGGTTCATCGTGTAACTCTTTCTTTGTCACATTGTCAGAGCTTCGCCGAGTCCACTGTCTGTGAGGCCTTCTTCTTGAAAACGAACTTAATTGAAAAGGGCCCCTGCTTCGTGGAAAATAACTACCCCTATGATTATTTTGAATTTATTTTCGTTGAATCCCAGTTTATGCCACATGCCATAGGCTCCGATTTTAGTTTAATTTTGGCATTAAATTCCCTCATTACACAGTTGTACTGAGTTTTGGCCGTACTTAAATTTGCCTTAGCGATGCCTTCGTACTATTAGATGGCCTCAGCCGTCTCGTCAGGGTGAGTTAAGGTCAGCGCATATAGTTACCTGTATCACCATTAGGCAACGCCGCTATGAGGTATGCTACCTGGGTTTACGCACTACCCACTTCCACAATGTTGTTGACAAGTTTCCTCCTGACCAGGAAACCAACGCCACCCCAAGAGAGAAGATGGTCTAACAGACCCTATGCACCACCGCTACCGCCACCGCGTCCTTTGACAGAGCTGTCGGAAACTGGAGGCCTTATTTCATGCCAATAAATTTTGGAGGGATTGTGCCGATTGTGCGGCACAGTCCGTAGTCAGAGATAAAGAACCAAATTATTTAAAATAAGATATAACAGCAAGCATCCCTAAAAGCACTTTATGCTCTTCTTGGATCTTTCAAAGTCGGAATAAAATGATGACGCATTGCAATGCAATGGCTTGTCTTCTCGTCTAAGTACATAAGATGGCCTGAATCTAAGGTAATGGTATTCTTCTCCGAATAGAGGGGCGACCGAGAACTGGTGCCATTGTGCGTTCGTGTATGGCATGGTAGGACGCTGGGCGCAGCCGGGTGACGTTGCTGCCCGTCACTATTTTAGGTATGGCCTTTACGCAAACGCGCTATAACGCCTTATTTTCGCTAAAATAAGGAGTTGAGATGCGAATGCGAATCTGTAAGTTTATGGAAAAAAACCCGCGTCAAGTCCTACAGGGTTACGTCCAAAAATTCGCAAAAGGCGTCTGTAATTTGTGGCTTAGATTTCAACGCGAAGATGACAAATATTGGAGTTAAAGTAATGTCTTAGAATACCTGTAGGTACATGCTTTCGTCTCTATTCAACTATAAAGATTATGTTGTATTTTGAAGCAAATCAAAAGTAATTTCGATACTTGTATCGAATGTATGTATGTGTGTATGTAATGTATTCGGTATGCGTAAAGGCACGTAATGAAACAAAGTTTTCGATTGTTTTCTTTCTACTACGCCCGCGCCACCGCGCTGTCCTACATGAATGGGGTAATTCATGTATTTTTTTAAATATGATCGTTTTATTTTAAATTTCGCGGCGTCATTTGCCGCCCCCTTAAATGTGCCGCCCGGGGCCATGCCCCCCCCGGCCCTCCCCACGCTACGCCACTGTCTGGTTGTAGTATTTTTGGTCGAAGTCGAAAGTAGTTTGTGCTGCCAATATTAGTTGCATCTTACTCACGATAGAGCGCTGTACAGTTGTCATACAAATTTTGAAATTTACCTTACGAATACTTTCTCGAGAGTATTTCGTGCTCGGGGCTCTGTTACTTAACGTCGATTTTCTGTGAGAGCGTATTACTTCCCCGGTCGAGCCGGCCCATTAATGCTGAATCAGCAAGGCTCTACTACCTGTGTAAACAAACATACAATAGAGTTTCATCATAAGCGCGACTGAATAGGTGGTGCGTGGCTTAAAAAAAATTACAGACTAGGGCTATAACGATTTAAGTTGAGTAAACTAGCACAGCACTCAATGCGCGTTTGTCGCTTAATTATTTAACTAGCTGTTTCTTTTCTAATTTGTTTTAAGAGAGTTAAAATTGTTTCATAAATCATAATTCACACCGAAGCCTACCGCTAACTCTGATGTGGTTTTGACAACTAGAGTTTTGGGCTATTCATGAGATTTGCAAAGTGGCGTGGAGACATAGGACACACGCAAGAGGGAGCGCGGAGTCATTGGGGAAGGAATGGTGACTTAACACTGAGTAGATTATTGACCACGTTCACAAAAAAATTTATCTAGAAAAGTCACTTTGTATTTTTTATGAATATCGGCATACGATATTTGGGCCCTCAATTCCGGTATAATAATATCGAAAAAAAGCATCCGAAATTTCGGCATTTCTGATTGCTTGCACTAGTCTACACCGTTTCAAACACATCTCGAACGTCGTCGCCGGGGGCGGGCGCACTGGGTTCATCGTCCCGGGGGACTTTACTCTCTGGAAAGATTAAGCAATCGAATTACAAAATGATATCGTGAAACATTAAACATTGATTGACGTGAGAAATAGTCAGTGGCCACCACCGATAATAACCACTAGTGACTCATGATGAAAGATCGAAACTTAAAGGAATTTGCAAATTGAGCCTCCTCGTATACCGTGGGTTGCTAATGCTGGTTGAGTCGACGCCAAATTGTTGTAGCACATCGGGTGCGGTCGCGACATATTCCTCTAAAGAAGTTTGTGCAATTAATGCGTACATCAGATAGCCCTAACTGTGAGGTCTGTGGCACAGTAGAGGATGTACTACATGTTTTGGAGGAATGTGTTCGGTACGGTGATAAGAGGCAAATACTTATGCAAACATTGAATGTGTCGCGATTGGATGTAGCAACTTTCCATGGTGTTTTGGCGAGTCCTCTGTCAGACCCAGCAAGTATGCTTTTGTTTTAGAGAGATAATATAATCTTGTCAAGTTGGGGTGAGTTTTAAGGTGGGCACGATGGGACTGACATAGTCGCGCTAGCGCACTTAAGTCCCACAAAACAATAAAGAAAAAAAAACCACTAGTGACGGCCACCAACCATATTTGTTTACGCGGTACCAAAAAACGTGGCGCCCGTCAAGCCATAGTGAATAATCCAAGCCACAATGGATCCTAAACTATCATCGTGCATCCTAGCCGATGGGCAAAGATCGTCACGCAATGAGTGCCGCACGACGCATGAAGAAATAGGGTCAGACCCCGAAAGCGATTGCGTGATGATTTTGTGTTATTCATTTATTCGTGTATGCGCAGCGACTTAAGCTGCGTATCCATTATGCGCTCCTGGCGCGCGCGCCATGAAAGCCCGCGCCGAGATTATCCGAATATTTAAATGATATCAACTCCGCGCGCCATCTGTTCCAGTGTTCGATCGTTCAACATGCAACGTAACAAAAACGTAATCAACAAACAAAATAATATTACGTCCGTCTCAACTGGCGCGCGCGCCACAATTGAGTTGCCTTTGATGCGCGGTAAAAAACCGACTCTAGATGGAACGGGGCGCTCCATGTTCGAGCGTTCCAGCAAACACATTGGCGCGCGTTCCAAAATTGTAACAATTTCGCGCGGCTGGAACGCGCGCCAATGTTCGTCCTTTTGGAGCCCGTAAGCAGTATGAGTTTAGGCTCCTTCAGACTCAAAAGTCTTTAGCAAATGAGACGTCTGCACATCGAAGTCTTTTAAATAGGCATTATTAAGAATAACTCAAAACTGCTGAACTGTTTTCGCTGAAATTTATATGAGACCATGGGACATAGGAAGTATTTCGTTTTGAACAAAAAAAGAATTTTTAAATCAGTCCAACTCCAAGAAGGTCCATTGTGAAGTCAGTTAAAAACCATCCGTTGTGGTGATAGATGAAGAAATCAAAGTGTCATTAGGTACCCCATTACATTTCTTGGATGTCGACAGAGGCCAACAAGAAAAATACACAAAGTAATCTATGCATCTAAATAAAATTGGAGTGTCTGTTTGTAATATAAAAATAACCGCTTTTTACTAAATGAATATGGATGTATACACGGTACATATACCGAAATGTCATTTTTTTCGATTTTTGTCTGTCTGTTTGTCTGTTTGTTCTCGCTAATCTCTGGAACGGCTGGACCGATTTTGACGGGACTTTCACTGGTGGATAGCTGATAATAAATTAACTATATATTATATAACTATAAACTAACCGGGTACGTGAAGGAGTTCCCTCAGGACGCGGGTGAAACCGCGGGAAACAGCTAGTAATACTAATAATCTTTGGGAACAGCCGGAAAACGACATCAAGCCATGTAAGCCAAATGGTCCTATTGGCTCACAATGCAACTGTGGGCCTATGTCCAGCAGTGGACTGCGAAATGGTATTATGATGATACTAATGTTACTAATATTTTCTGCTTTAGATCCTTACCTCACTAGGCGACCCGTCCCAGAATCAAAGAGACAAGCATCGTCCCCTGTCTATGCCTGCTATCGAGCCTGTACGTCATGGAGAAAATCTAACAGAGAATTAACCGGTTTCTTATTTGCATATTGTATTTCGGCTACTCAGGTATGTCCTTATCTACTTCATTGATATCATCACAATCGTGTAGAGAGCTGAACAGTGTTACAAATATTTTACTACCCGTATAAATCGGAAAGTTTGTATGGTGCGATGGATATTATTACTCCTCCTTTATGCAAAAACTACTGAACCAATTTAAATTAATATTTAGGTACTGCTTTACTGGGTTATAAACAACAAGTCATTATTGACTAACCAATACAGGTGGCGACACTCAACACATACGGTCGACGTTTAATCTTCCAAACAGACTGACATGCAGTGTGTGGGGTTCGAATCCACGGCGCGCATCAATGACTTTTTTTATGTTTATAGGCGGCAAACGAGCAGACGGATTGCCTGATGGTAAGCAATTACCGCCGCCCATGGACACAAGCAACACCACAGGAGTTACAAGTTCGTTGCCGCCCCTTGGGGTTGAGAATGCGGATAGGATGAGGAGTGGGGTGAGGGAGAAGGAATAGGGGATAGGGCCTCCGGCATTCTCACTCACCGAACGAAACGCAACAGTATAGGTACCGTTACTTTACGTCGATATTCTGTGAGAGGACAGTACTTCCCCGGTCTAGCCGGCCCAATCATGCTGAAATCAGCAAGGCTCTACTACCTGTAAGTTTTTGGAGTTTAGCTATTAACATTTAGCAGGCGTTTTGGCAAGGTATACCCTGTCGTTATTATAACAAGACTAGTTGAGCCCGTTTTGAACCACGGGTGCAAGCAGTAAGCCCTAAATAACGCGGGTGTGACCGTGGGGTCAGACCACATGTCAGACAGATACCATATTCAAAATGTGTAAACAGAAATGTGTCTCTTGTGATTGAATGTGTGTGTTTGTATTTTTTCGCAAATAAACTTTCATTTTGTTCAGCTATGGCTTGAGTTCGAGATGTTGGGCGATGATGGATTATCCTGATATTTATCTTCACATCAACAGTCAACTGCAGCTTCAACGGACCTTCACTGGCATGAATGCTGCACATCTTTATAATGGCGGTCTAGTAAACCAAACTTTAGTAAGTTTAGTACATTACTTTTAGTACCTAAAACCTAATTGAAATAGAAGTATCTCCTTGGATTAAAAAGATGGAATCATCCGAGTGGTGGTCGATTTAAAATACAAAGTGTCACTACAACATTTCATTTCGTCGGTGTCCTCAGAGGCCGCTAAGAAATATAAACGAAATTATAATCCTTGGGAAAAGACAAACAAATCAAAAGGTATAGTAGGCCAAAAGGTCCTATTGACTCAATGCTGCTCTAACGCAAACTTGGAGACGCCTATGTCCAGCAGTGGACTACGAAATGGTGGTATTTTTAGACTAATATTACTAATATTTTCTGCTTTAGATCCTGATCTCACCAGGCGTCCTGTCCCTGAATCAAGAGACAAGCATCGCCCCTGTCTTCACCTGCCATCAAGCCTGTCCATCCAGGAGAAAATCTACCAGAGAATTAGCCAGTTCCTTACTTGCATATTTTGTTCTGGCAACTCGGATACTTATAACCAAATCTACTGAATTGATCATCACAGATGCGTAAACAGCTGAGAAGTGTGTCAGATAGTTTACCCTCACATTGTAGTCTTATAACATATGTTTTACTATATTTTGTGAAATAAATGCTATAGTAATTACCTTCTATATCATGAGCTAAGTACATACTTTTCGGGAAATTTCTGACTTTAATATACACAGTGTATAAATGGGAAAATTTTATAAGGATGTTTGGTATTATTCTTCAGACAAAAATTACTGAAAGGATTTGAATGAACCTTTAGGTACTGGTCCACTGGGTTATAAATTAAATGCACTTTTACCAATAAGTTATTTCTTGAGCGACCATTACAGAAGATGGTTTGCGAGCGCCTATCCTCCACCGTTCTCTCCACATACGGTCCACGTCATATATCTCCCAACAGCCTGCCACGCAGAGGGTATCGGGTTCAAATCCACGGCGCGCACCACTCAATTTTCGATGTTTTGCTATTAACAGTTTACCAGGCGTTTTGGGAGGTATGACTTGTCGTTATTATAACAAGACTAACACGGGTGCAGAGCAGTAGGCCTTAATAATGCGAGTGTAACCGCAGGTTCAGCTAGTAATACCATATTCAAAATATCTAAACAGAAATATGTCTCATGTGATTGAATGTGTATGCATTTATTTTGTCTAAAATAAACTCTTACTTTGTTCAGTTACCTGTTCAACGCGAAAGCTTGAGTTTGTGGTGTTGGGCGAGGGTGGATTATTCTGGTATTTATCTTCAAATCAACAGTCAACTGCAGCTTTCAATGACCTTCAGTTGCACATCTTTATCAAGCTTTAACATTGATCTACTTAACCAAACATTAGTACATTATTTTCAGTACCAAAAAGCTATTTGAAATAGAAGTACCCATCTCCTTGGATTAAAAAGCTATGTAGAGTTATGTCATATGTCAGCTATGTCATCTGTGTGGCAATGGATTTAAAATACAAAGTCTCACTATATACAAAGGTAGTGCTCGTAACCGTTGGTGTCTTAGGAGCAGACTAAGGAAAATACACGAACTAATAATCTTTGGGCAAAGACAAAACTGGACATCAAACTCGATACCAATCCGTCCGCCCAGCGTGCTACAAGTAGGCCAAAAGGTCCTATTGACTCAGAATGCTCCTGTGACGCAAATTAAGAGACGCCTATGTCCAGCAGTGGACTCCCGGAAAGTCTGTATGTTAAGACTAATGTTACTAATATTTTCCGCTTTAGATCCTGATCTCATCAACGCGATCCGTCCCAGAATCAAAAGACAATCATTGTCCTCTGTCTTCACCTGCCATCGAGCCTGTCGGTCCAGGAGAAAATCTACCAGAGAATTAGCCAGTCGCTTTACTTGCATATTGTATTACGGCTACTCAGGTATGTCCTAATCTGCCTAATTGATATCATCACAGATATGTGTAGATAGTTAAGCAGTGTGTCAAATATTTTACTACAATTATAAATGGCAAAGTTTGTATGGATGTATTTTAAGGTTACTCCTTCATGCAAAAAATACTGAACAGATTTTGTGAAACTTTGCAGTAATGTTCTTAACACATTACAATAGCACTTTTGTTTCAATAACTGACTCCGCGCGGACGAACTGCGGGAAGATACTAGTCCATCAGGGCGGAAGCCGGTGCAGGTCAACTCATTTTCATGCATCACTGAGCTGCACTGACTTCTACTCCCTGCACCTGAGTCCGGTGCAGGGAGTGGCGAATGGCCTCAGGGGTAGCGCAGGTCGCGATGATCCCTTAGGCAAGGCTGGTGGACTATCCTTCCCGAGGTTGCCGCCCGTTCTTGGTCCAGTTCCTTCAGAAATGGATGCAACCAAAACCTCCAGCCGTAACACAAACAACAGGCACTTTACACACGCACACACACACGTACACACATGCGCGCACACATCCACATCCAGGAACACATCTCTTCACCACGCCTCCTCGTGGTCGGGTGGGCGCGGGCTCGTAGTAAAAAGTCACGGGTAAGAGAAGCTGACCACCTGCGCTAGGAACTGCGCAGTCGAGCGCCGTACGCGGGGATGACGGAGTCCTGGGGGGTTGAGCCGAGCGGCGCTGGCGGTAATGTGACCGTGAGGCAACACGCCCTCTTTGGTCCCGATTTCACGCTAAACGGTAGCCCCCGCTGTGAGCCGCAGCGGGGGAAATGACCATCGTGTCCCGTCAGAGGGCCACAGGCTAGGGACGTGGGGTCCGCATCAGCAGTTGGAATTTATTTCGGCTGTTGATGTGGTGGGTGAAGGCTATACTGAAGGCGCAAGCGAGGGAAGACGGTTGGAGTTGGTAACTCGGCTCCGACCGTTGACCCGAGCGGGCGCCCGATGTCGTGCTGTAAACCAGCCTTGCGTTCCTATATCCCTCTGGTAATCCTAACGTCCGGTATGACGTTCCCTTTTGCGGGCTCCATGGAGGGTGGGAAGCCTGAGGGATGAAGTCTTTAAGTAAACGTATGGATACCGAAATCCCTTTTATTACCCCAACCGCGACGGGGACGGCGAAAGCTGTTCCCGCCGTCAAAACCAAAACCATACAGATGGTCGACGCCGTGGCCCCGGCTGCAGGTGTCAAACCATCCCCCAAGGACGTGACTTCAGCGCTGGCTAACGCTAGTACTGGTCCCGTCCTTACAATCGTCAGCCCGTTTGAGATCAAGCGGGAAGACGACTCCTCCTTCGCGGGCTGGCAAGTGGTGAGTCACCATAAGGGCAAGGGTAAGGGCAAGACCACCGGTCCTGTCCAACGCCCGCCCACCACACAACCGAGTGGCCTCGCTGCTACCAGTTCCACGAAGAAAAAGAGGAACAACAAAAGCAAGAGACAGCGCATGGCAATTAGGCGGAAGGCTGAACAAGCCGCCGCTGCTGCTGCCGGTGCTGCCTCCACTAAAACAGCTGAGCAGGCTGCCGTCGCAGGTCCCAGCAATGTGACCAGCGCGCAGCCCACGCTCAGAAGTGAGGGGTGCACGAAGACCGGAGGCAGTACGGGGCAGCCGCCTGCCGCCAGGAGGCGGGCTGGCCACCTTGGATGGCATCCAGCCCCAGCACCACCGGGAAACGCGGCAGGTAAAACTGCCGAAAACAAGGAAAGAGGTGAGGCCAAACGTGCTCTCAACGAGACCAGCTCGCCTCGAGGGGAGCACAAGAAGCCCCGCCTCAACTCCTCCAGGACACAAGGTAAGTCCTACGCACAGGTCTCCAAGGCGTCCCTGGGTGTTGCAGTAACATGCAAACGCACAGGGAACTTGCCGAAGGAGTTGGTGGACCAGGTACTCCGGGAGCTCCAAAGGAAGATCCTAAGTGATGACTGGTCGACCAAAACCCCCAAAAGCCCCGCTCCAGCATTCACCGGGAAACCCGTGCACGCGGACGGGGTCCTCAAACTTTGGTGCGCCGACGAGGCAACGCGCACCAGGCTGACGGAGGCAGTCTCTCTCCTGGTCCCACCACTGGGCTTCGTACTGGAGGTCAGGGGCCAGGAAGAGACCCCGAAGAGAGTGCGGTGCGGCATTGTCGTACCGGACGAACAGGGGGTCTTGGACGACGCGACGTGCGCGACGTAGGTCGCGCCCTTGAGTTTCAGAACCCCTGGTTGGAGGTTGACAAATGGTCGATGCTGCACTTCGAAAGGCAGTCAGGTGGGTGGTTCCTGGTAGTGGGCGTCCCAGTAGAACAGGTCCCGATCCTGATGAAGAACGAGCGCCGCCTCGCGTTGGGGGTAGGTGCCGTCTACGTCAGGTTCCGGGACCCCTCAGGTAAGTTTGTCGACCATCCGCCGGACGACAACTCCACACGAGTCAAGCAGGACTCAAACACCAAGCCAGGGTGCGACGCAGAACCTGAACCGTCAGAGCCGGCCGCGTCTGGCTCTAGGGCTGGCCCGTCAGCCGAGGGTACCTCGGAAGACGAGAGCCTGCTCCTGAGCCCGGTGCGGCAGGACGACGGGGTGGAGGCTGGCGACATCCTGGCTGGCCTAACGCAGCTGACTGTCGGGGAGGTGGGGACATCATCCAAAGATGAACCCTCCGCCTAATAACGTCAACTGCCTTCAAACTAACCTCCACCACAGCCAAACGGCTACTGCGCAACTGCGCAAATGGATGGAGGTCCAACAATCAGCCTTCGTGCTCATCCAGGAACCTTGGATAAGGGGTGGCCTCATCAGAGGCCTCTCCAGCCTGGGAGATAAGATTTATTCTTCTACTGACCACACACATCCAAGAACCTGCATACTGACAACTAAAAACATCAGAGCCCAAGTTTTAACGGAGTTCTGTTCCAGAGACATCACAGTGATACAAATTGAAATAACACAGCAGCCAAGGAGTATAGCGGTTGTTTTCGCATCGGTCTACATGCCCGAGGGCGAAGACCCGCCTCCGTTCGACCTCACGCGTCTGGTTAACCAGTGCGAGAGAACCAAAACGGAGGTCGTAATAGGAACGGACTCCAATGCCCACCACCAAATGTGGGGCATGAACTGAAATAACAACAGAGGTAAATCACTGGTTGAATACCTATTCACCACTAATCTTACCCTATTAAACACAGGTACGGAGCCCACCTTCGTCACAAGACGTAGTCAGACAATTATTGACTTAACTCTCGCAACAGAAGGAGCGGCTGAACGCATCAAGGGATGGCACGTCTCAAAGGAGGCATCGTGCTCAGACCACAGATGGATCAGCTTCTCTATGGAAGTCGTTATACAACCCACACAGCCACGCAGGAAACCACACAACACTGACAAAGCAAAGTATGTCCAATTACTTAACGAGAAACTTACCCGAACTGCTACGCCGGTATTGGGTGATAATCAACAGATCGACGAGCAGGTATGTACATTAACGCAGTCGATGCTAGACAGCTACCAAGCAGCATGCCCAGAAACCATTCTACCCTCAACCCCAGGTAAACAACCCTGATGCGGCGCTGAGCTTGAACGCAAGCGCAAGAAGGTAAGAAAGGCTCTAAACAGGGCAATGAACACATGCGCGGACGTAGATTGGGACGCCTATAAAGCGGCCAAATCTAGCTACAAGAAATGCCTCAGATTCACACGCATGCGATGGCGGAAATTCTGTGGGAGCATTGAATCTTGCCAACAAGCAAACCGGGTAAGGAAACTACTGGCTCAGCAACCGATGGTTGCACTAGGTACTCTCCGTAAACCGGATAACACATACACCACATCGGAGGAGGAGACAAGACGCGTCCTACTCGAAACACACTTCCCAAGCTGCGTCCTCACCCCGGTAATAACGTGGCACGATACACCAACAGTGGCGACTGAACACGAGTGGAGACACGCAAACACCGTGGTCACAGAAGAAAAACTCCGATGGGCCATCGATAGCTTCCATCCCTTCAAAGCAGCCGGACTGGACGGCATCTTCCCAGGGTTATTACAATGGGGGGGTGAACCTGTCCGTAAAAGACTTCTGGCAATCATGAGGGCTAGCCTGGCCCTTAGATATGTACCGAAGAATTGGAGGGAAGTCAAACTAATTTTCATACCAAAACCAGGCAAAACAGACTACACCAATGCAAAGTCCTTCAGACCAATAAGCCTGACTTCCTTCATGCTTAAAGCCTTGGAAAGGCTATGCGAGAGGGAATTAAGAAGTAGGGCACTTAAACACCTACCCCTACATGCCAATCAACATGCATACAGCTCAGGGAAATCGACGGAATCGGCCTTACATCAGGTCGTGAACCAGATAGAAGCTGCTATACAACAAAAAAGCATCTGTCTGGGCACCTTCATTGACATAGAAGGAGCCTTTGACAAGACAAACTTCTCCAGCATAAGCAACGCCCTAGCCAGGCATGGTGTGGATCCGATGCTCATACAGTGGATCCAAAACATGCTCAGCAAAAGGGTAGTGCGCCTGCACGGCGACTCCCAGACAGCCTTGATAACTAAAGGTTGCCCGCAGGGCGGGGTTCTCTCCCCGCTACGAGGGTCAAACTGAAAGTTCTTAGAACTGGCCACTTATAAACAATATAATAAAAAAAATATTCTAAAATTTGAAAATAGAACTCTTTGCCAATATTACTGAGTATATATTTCATTCATTTGTCATTTGTTTTACGATTTGGCGGCAAATTGAAAATTGTCTGTGTCACGTCAACATGAATTTAACACGAGAAAATTTTCGTGCAATGATTTTTTATGACTTTCGATGTCATTTAAGTCAACAAGAAAGTTATGATAGACTACGATTGGCCTTTCACGATGAAGCCCCATCTCGTGCGACTGTTTACAACTGGTTTAATGAGTTTAAACGTGGTCGCACTAATCTCACTGATGATGTACGTGAGGGACGGCCTTCTACGGCGACGACTGAAAATAACATCTGTGTTGTGCGGCGTATGATAGAGACTGACAAAAGAGTGACCTATCAGCAGATTCGGACAAGCTTAGGCATCGGTATGAGTCAAGTGCACAAAATCCTCCACGAACATTTAGCGGTCAGGAAGCTTTGCGCCCGGTGGATACCTCATAATTTGACTAAGGCTCAAAAACTCCATCGTGTGGATTGGTGCCGTAAAATGATTGAAAGATTTAACGGAGGTGACTCAAATGCTGTGTTCGACATACTAACAGGTGACGAAAGCTGGATTTACTGTTATGATCCTGAAACCAAAAGACAATCTGCTCAGTGGGTGTTTCCTTTCGAGGAGTTGCCAACTAAAGTGAAGAGAGATCGAAGTGCGGGAAAAAAAATGGTGGCGTCGTTCTTTGGAAGGATAGGTCATTTCGCAACAATTGTGTTAGAGAATCAAAAAACAGTTTCTGCAGAATGGTACACTACCAATTGTTTGCCACTTGTCTTGGAAAAAGTTCGAGAGAAACGACCTCGCAGTAGGATCCTCCTTCACCACGACAACGCCTCGTCGCACACCGCCAAGCGAACGATCGACTATTTGGCGACATCAAACGTTGAATTACTGGGTCACCCGCCGTATAGCCCCGACCTCGCGCCTTGTGATTTTTATTTATTTCCAAAAATTAAAGAAAACCTTAAAGGAAAGCGGTTTATGAATGCTGAAGAAGCGGTGGCTGCGTATCGCGATGCCATTGAAGAGACCCCTAAGGACGAGTGGGCAAAGTGCTTTTCCCAGTGGTTCCATCGCATGCAGCGGTGTATTGACGTCAATGGACAATATTTTGAAAAGATATAATAAAACTAATAACTGGCTAATGTAATCAGTTTTTGATTTTCTAAGAACTTTCAGTTTGACCCTCGTATTGTGGAACTTAGTCATCAATGAACTCATACACAAACTCAATGCGAGATATTTTTACACAATAGGATATGCAGATGATCTGACCATTCTCAACTCAGGTAAGGTAACTAGTACAGTGTACGACCTTACTCAACAGGCTCTACGCATAGTAGAGTGGTGGTGTGATGAGTACGAATTATCAGTAAACCCGACCAAGACCGAACTAGTTATGTTCACACCCAAACGCGCACTGGGTACTTACCGACTGCCCAGGCTATTCAACACAGAGCTCAAGCTGTCTACCTAGGTAAAGTACCTGGGCGTCACTCTCGACAGCAAGTTGACATGGAACAGCCACATGGAAAATAAGCTCAATAAAGGCAGCATCGTCTTCTGGCAGTGCAAGAAGATGATAGGTAAACGATGGGGCCTATCCCCCAAAATTGTCTTATGGCTCTATAAGACAATAATACGTCCGATGATAAGCTACGGCGCAGTAGTGTGGTGGCCTCGGACCAACCTAACAACGGCCGCCAACAAGCTTCAAAGACTTGCATGCCTAGCGGCCACGGGCTGCATGAAAACTACACCTACAGCGGCACTCGAAGTGTTGCTGGACTTGCTTCCATTGCACCTGTTCATACAACAGGAGGCAACGATGTCGGCGATCCGGCTAAGAGCTCTGAAGCTCTGGAAAGACACTAACACACCGCACACTAGCAACTTAAACACACTCTTTAAAGAAGTTCCTCTCACACAAGCCATTGGCGACCGAATACCGAAACAATTTGTTTTCGACAAGAAATACAAAATCCAACTGTACGAGGATCTACACGAGGGAGCGGTTGGCCACAACGAGCTCACGATCTTCACAGATGGGTCTAAGACGGATACAGGTACGGGTTCAGGAGTATTCTCCGAGGACCTAAACATCAACATCGCAGCACCGCTGGGAGCCTACAACACGGTCTACCAGGCCGAATGTTTTGGCATAATCCTAGCTGCCACAGCAATCATGGCATGCGAGGTAAGGGAACGATCCATAAGGATCCTCTCAGATAGTAAGGCTGTCCTCTCAGCCCTCAAAAGCCATACTATCACCTAGGCACTCACGCTTGAATGCCACCAGAAACTAACAGAGGTAGGTAAACAAAACAAATTAACACTGCAATGGATCAAGGGCCACAGTGGCTCAAGAGGGAATGACGCAGCCGACGTACTTGCCAGAAGAGGGGCCACTTTAGAGGTGGTGGGACCCGAGCCCATTATTCCCCTCCCTTCTGGTTTTTATCGCAACCTGGTAAGGAATAGGACCAGGACCCAACACAACCAGTCCTGGATTGGTATTGAAACATGTAGGCAGGCCAAGGAGGCTCTTCCCGCAGTAGACGGTAAGATAGCCAAACAAATCCTCCGGCTGTCCAAACAACAACTGCGGACAGTCACGGCCGCCTACACAGGACACGGATTTTTTAATAAACACCTATTTACTATAGGTATCACCGACAGCCCGCTGTGCAGGGCCTGTATGGCAGCAGACGAGACGGCAGCCCACCTGCTCCTCGACTGCCCTGAGGTCGCACAGTACAGGCAGCAGTACCTGACAAGATACAGCGCCCTGAGGGAAGCAGTGGGCCACATCAAGAGCCTGCTGGCCTTCCTCGAAGAGCTGGGGTGGCTCGAATGAAGACACCATTCCCACCCGCACGCAAAATACACGCCAAGACGTGGAGTTGCGGAAACAGCCCGTGCCATCAAGTATCAAGTAAGTACTAGTCCATCAATAATATGTGATTTGAAAAGAAGATATTATATGTTCAGGCGTAGAATGTGTTTCTTCTAATTTCTTCTTTTCTTCTAAGTTCTTCTAATCAAAATCCGAATGGTGCTCGAATGTCAGTGTTGATAATCCGTAAGTGGGAAGTTAGCAACATGCTATTCACGTTCTACCAGGCGTTCTGGTGAGGTATGGCTTGTAGTTATTATAACAAGACTACCTGAGTCCGAGGTTATTGAGGTCTACTGCTCTGCAGCAAGGTTAATAGCATAATGCTATATAGCCTTTAGCCCTCCTCAATAAATGGGCTATCCGACACAAAAATAATTATTCTAATGGACCAACAAACATCTTAAAAAAGCTTAGCTTTCTCCAGCTTAAAAACATTAATTAGTATAGCTGTACCTAACAAATATAACTTGCTATATCTTACTCACTATACTTAAATGAGCATCATTATCATTCTAGCACTACCCCGGTTGCATACGAGACTTTCTGCCTCGGAGCCTGGGATATTTCACAGAATGTTAGCTTTTACACAGAGCGGCTCCCGTCTGACCTCCGCAACCCAAACAGATAGCAACATTTCATGGGTTAGACCAGTGTCAATATTTACAGGTACTGATTCCCCATACGACAGTCACAGACTTTCATGACAGCTCAAACCAGCGACATAACGTGTCCCTTAAGGCACGAGGCAGTTAATAATAATAAACAATTTAATACGCACATATTTTGAATAGTCAGTGGTGCACAACGCGAATTTGAACCCGTTATTCTCTCCATGGCAGCCCCGAAAACGATGGCGTGATGAGTTTCTGTTCAGCATACTCTTAGCGTTATCCCAGTTGCAACTTTTGCTTACTTGTCTAACCAGATTTGACTGAACATTAACTTTTCTACTGAGCGATTGCCTGTCTGACCTCCGCAACCTAAAGGGATAGCGATATTCCATGGTTTAGAACAGCGTCGGTTCATTCAGAGATACTGACTCCTTATAACGACTGTCACAGAACTTTATACCAAGCAAATAATCTATGGGAAGCGACGGAAAACTACATCAAACCCAAAATCAACCCATCTGGCCAGTATGGTATGTGACGCAGAGCAGGAGACGCCTATGTCTGGCAGTAGACTGCGAAATGGTATTGTGATGATACTAATGTTAATAATATTTTCTGCTTCAGTTCCTGATCTCACTAGGCGACCCGTCCCAGAATGAAGAGACAAGCATCGTCCTCTGACTTCGCCTGCCATCGTCAGTGCGTCTTCCTGCTTACTTGTCTATTGTGTTCTGACTGCTCAGGTATGTCCAAGTGTACTGAATTGATATCATCATCACAGATGTGTAGACAGCTGACCAGTGTAATTTGTGGGAATGTATGGATGTTAGTTACTCCTTATGCAAAAACTACACAGAACAGATTTAGATGATACTTTGCAGAAATTTTCTTAATGCATAACAATAGCACTTTTGGTCTCAATAACTGACTTCACCCGGGCGAATTGCTGACAGAATTTATTCCATCAGTAAGTGCTTTTGAATAGGTGGTATTGAATGTTTAAGAGCAGCAAGTGTTACTTCTTTGGGTGACTAAATGATCAAAATCTAACTCAACATTTTAAGAAACTACAAGTTCTTTTATTGTTTACGATGCATTACAAATTGTAATGCATCGTATTTGTAATTTACAATGTACGCAGCGATTTAAATGTTAGTTTGCGAATGGTGTTCAAATGTGTCAGTGTTCTAGTTAATTAGTTGAAACTGGGAAGTTAGCACCATGCTATTCACATTTTAGCAGGCGTTTTGGCTAAGTATGAATAATCTTGTCGTTTATAACAAGACTAGCTGAACCCGCGGTTACACCCGCGGTATTTAGCGCTGCTGCTCCACAATAGGTCTCATAGAGTCATGATATATCTAGTAGGCTATCCAACATAAAAACATTTATACAAATTGGACAAAAAAGCAACCCTTTAGCTTAAAAACATTAGTAAAGACTTAAACACATATTTATTTGTGCATTTTGGTTGTTTACAACACTTATTCTAGATGATGCCGGTGTAAATGATCAACAACCTAACGTTACCCTTGTTGCATCCAAGATTTTCTGCCTTGGAGCCCGGTGTATACCCTAACCTGATTTGACAGAATATAAGCTTTTACACAGAGCGACTACGGTCTGACCTCCGCAACCCGTTTGTTAGACCACCAAGCCATGGAATATAACCATCTGTTTGGATGTGGTCTGCCTGTGTTACTGTATGTATTCTAAGGAACTGACTCCCCACACTCCAGCCTCCTTTGTCAACACACCATAATGATACCATCGATCGCTCCATTGTTTTGTGAAAGACGTAAAAACAAACAAACTTTGGCATTTATTATATAAGTATGGGTTATTTTATGTCATGTTGCATTCCAGTGTGACCAGAGGAGCTGGGCGAGGCAAACTTGGGACCACTTAGCAACTGGTAGACTCCAGACTGAAGATGCTGCCTTCTAAAGATGATGTGACTTGATGTTAGAGGTATGACATACTAATATATTATTATGTTGATTATTTATTGCCGGTTTTAATATTAGATCTATCCGTGATTTCGGCTACTAGAGCTTATTTGGGGGCACGGCAGTGCCCCCACCAAGTCGAGCAAAAAAGCGGCACGGCCGTACCATCCTTTTCTCGAAGCAATTCAGGCCATTTTCGACCCCCTATAACTTAGTTGTGGATACAAATAGAAGCCTGATTGTTTAGTAATCATGCAGGCACTGTATAAAGATGATGTATTTCAAATTTCATTTAATTTGAACCAGGCGTTTAAGAATTATAACGAGTCAAAATTCTTAATTTTGTCACTCACTGACCGATCATCAAAAGTCTAAGGCATTTCTAGCAAACATAGAATCTTTTAATTTAGGAAACAATTAGCGTTTAGTTTATGAACCAAGGAAAAACTAAAATATATTTCAATTTCGGTCCAGTTTTCGAGATACATCAGCTGCATAAATAACTTTGTAATCCCATATGAATATCAAGGATTACAAAATTACATTTGCAGTTCGAGCTTTAATTAAGAAAATTCGTTGTTGGTGTACAAGAAGTAGAAGGTACCGGAAAAGACAAAAGTAAGACTATCTACATAAAAGAAATGAGATCCCATAAAAACAATACTTGTCAAAAATACCAAGTCTCGCGACCGTAAAAAGTTGTGAGATCCATGTAATACCAAGTCGGTTAATTAAAAATCTTTTATGTTTTAAATAAATATATTGACTTGGCAATCGCATTAAACAATCTAATTTATATATGTATTACTTATGAGATATATTGTGTTTCCATGCGATGGCCGAGTCAATCTTTTTATTTAAAACACTAGCTGACCCGGCAAACGTTATTTTGCAAATTTTTTTTTATTTTTTGAAAAATTTATGTTGGCCGATTCTCATAGATACCGGATAAGCACAAAAAATTTCATCAAAATCGGTCAAGCCGTTTCGGAGGAGTATGGGAACGAAAACTGTGACACGAGAATTATATATATTAGATTAAAGATTTTTAATTAACCGACTTGGTATTACATGGATCTCACAACTTTTTACGGTCGCGAGACTTGGTATTTTTGACAAGTATTGTTTTTATGGGATATGTATATATTTGACTTATTTTGTACTAGCTTTTGCCCGCGGCTCCGCGCGCGTTAAATTCGGAATAACACATATATACTTTCAATCTCAAGTAGTGTGAAGACACTCCTGATTATTCTAATTGATATGGTACAAAGTAACTCGGTCAGTATGCATGACAAATGTCAAAGCCATGTTGTCTCCATGTCCAATAGGTATCTCTAAACACTTTCGCATTTATAATTTTAGTAGGTAGAGAAAATCGTTTCAGCCGTGTGAGCGTAGTATTTAATTATTAGTTTAGATATGTGAACAATGTAATCACCGTAAATGAATACAGATTTACAATAGAAGCACATTTCTTAAGGATTTCGTGTGCCGATTCCAATTGGCGAGTTGGCGAATGTCGTCAGTGTATGTAATATGTCCGTTGGCGGCGCTGGCGTCGTTCTCCGTCTCTCTTGCACTCGTAGAGACAGCTGTCACAGCGCGACTGCCACGCCGCCAAGCGGCAATATGGGTCACAGAAGGTTTGTCTACAGAGCGCCCATAAGAAATGCGCCTCTATGTAAATATCTATGTCACCGTGCACAATATGGCAATATGTATGATGTGACAGTACTGACAGATAGGACATGTGCAGCACTCAATTATTCGCGCATGCGTTCTTACTTCCAAGAGGAAGTCTTCTGCCGTACAAATTTCTATCCTCCTACAATCCCTCCCAGTTTAATTTTTTGCTACTTATGGTAGCCTATGTCCGTCTCTATGGTCTAATATATCACTACATTAAATTTCAACAAAAGCGGTTCAGCCGTTTTCGCGTAAAAACGGAACATACATACATACAAACATACATACACACTTTCGAATTTATAATATTAGTAAGGATGGAGCTTTTGTCAAATATGTATCCATAGTAGCTGAATCGACCCGCTAGGCGGCGCTAAGTGTATGGAAATTGTTCCCGTGGATGATCGACCTGAATACCATGCGAACTTGGATTTGTCTTCTTGGGGTCTGTTCAGTCTGAAATTACACACGATTATCTCGGTGACTAGTGATTAGTCGATGGCAATAATTTTCCATACATTTTCTAAATGCGCCCCCTGGCGGTCTCTACTGACCGTTACTATTCAATAGTCCACTTTAAAAAAAATATACAGAATTCAGACTAGATCCCGGCAGTTGTAAATTCTACCAGTAGGCATGAAAACGGGTGTGTTTATGGGTGTTTATGTTTTATGTAAATTCATGAAAAGGATTTTGATTATCACTGTGTGGCGCCATCTATACACAGCTAAACGTACTACACATGGTGCACATACTTTGGCAACTTGAAAACCATGTACATAGTTTGACTCTATGATAACTTCTCGTGTTATTTAATGTAGACACTCAAAATATATTTTTACAGCATCTGTCTCTAATATTTGCTGCAATAAATATCGAATTGTAATTCACGACTTTCTTTCTTTTTGATAAATCTTAAATATTGTGAGACCAGGACCAAGATTGCTTTCTATTCGGCTCATCTTTTAGGACTTTTTTTTCTATCTTTGGTAGCTTGAGTGATTTAGCGACGTAATAAGATTGAAGTACTGGGTCTTTTTCAACAGTTAGGCCACGTAGTTCAAGCTAAACACAATAGGTGGCGCTATCAGGAGTTCTATGTAACAGTAAGACATGGTAGTTCCAACGTTATTTGTTACATGGCGCAATAATCATTCCTGATACAGTGTAGTTTAGTCATTATGCGGTAGGTGGCGTTATTGCTATTATACTGTTTTTGGTCTCTGTTGAGATACGTAGTTCCTACATATGGGATAGATGGCGCGATAATAATTTTATTGGGAATTAAATGGTTGTAACGGTCGTAAGGTAGTTAGTAGTAGTGGGTTCGAATCATTGTTTTGTAACTAAATTTAACAAATTTTATTTTAGTTATGTTGTAAAGGTAAACAAACTGTGGCTAATTTTTATATAAATTGTATATAGGACTAGCTGACCCAGCGAACTCCGTATCGCCTTTTTAAGAATTTTTATTTAATTCCCTTTTTTCCAAGCCCCTTTTCCAAAGTAACCATTGACTTAGCGCTTAATCTTTTATCATTCCAGGGTCTATAAATGATGCAAAATCGAACATAGATTTTTATATAATATTGAATTCCCCATTCCTTAAAATATCGGAGACGATACCCATATCGACTTAAAAAAAAATCCCGTCCACCATCTTTGATTTCCTATCCGCCATCTTTGATCACGAAATAGATGTTGTATTTGGATTCACCATCCCTTAAAACATCGGAGACGATAACCATATTGATTTTTTAAAACTTTCTCATCCGCCATCTTTGATTTCTCATCCGCCATCTTTGATTTCTCATCCGCCATCTTTGATCACGAAATAGATGTTGTATTTGGATTCACCATCCCTTAAATCATCAGAGACGATACCCATATTGATTTTTAAAATTTTTCCCATCCGCCATTTTTGATTTCCCATCCGCCATCTTGAATCACGAAATAGATGTCGGATTTGGATTCCCCATCCCTTTAAATATCGGCTACGATACCCATATCGACTTTGAAAAAAAATCCCATCCGCCATCTTTGATTTCCTATCCGCCATCTTTGATCACGAAATAGATGTAGGACTTGGATTCCCCATCCCTTTAAATATCGGCGACGATACTCATATCGACTTTGAAAAAAAATCCCATCCGCCATCTTTGATTTCCTATCCGCCATCTTTGATCACGAAATAGATGTTGTATTTGGATTCACCATCCCTTAAATCATCAGAAACGATACCCATATTGATTTTTTTAATTTTTCCCATCCGCCATTTTTGATTTCCCATCCGCCATCTTGAATCACGAAATAGATGTTGTATTTGGATTCCCCATCCCTTCAAACATCGGAGACGATACCCATATTGATTTAAAAAAAAAAAACCCATCCGCCATCTTTGATCACGAAATAGATGGTGTTTTGAATTCCCCATTCCTTAAAATATCGGAGACGATACCCATATCGACTTAAAAAAAATCCCGTCCGCCATCTTTGATCACGAAATAGATGTTGTATTTAGATTCGCCATCCCTTAAAACATCGGAGACGATAACCATATTGATTTTTTAAAACTTTCTCATCCGCCATCTTTGATTTCTCATCCGCCATCTTTGATCACGAAATAGATGTCGGATTTGGATTCCCCATCCCTTTAAATATCGGCGACGATACCCAAATCGACTTTGAAAAAAAATCCCATCCGCCATCTTTGATCACGAAATAGATGTTGTATTTAGATTCACCATCCCTTAAATCATCAGAGACGATACCTATATTGATTTTTAATTTTTTTCCCATCCGCCATTTTTGATTTCCCATCCGCCATCTTGAATCACGAAATAGATGTTGTATTTGGATTCCCCATCCCTTCAAATATCGGAGACGATACCAATACTGTTTTTTTTTTAATTTTCCCATCCGCCATCTTTGATTGCCCATCCGCCATCTTTGATCACGAAATAGATGTTGTATTTCGATTCTCCACCCCTTAAAATATCGAAGGCGATACTCATATTGATATTTAAAATTTTCTCATCCGCCATCCTTGATTTCCCGTCCGCCATCTTGGATCACTAAATAAATTTCATATTATTAATCAGCGTCCCGAAAATCTCAAAAACGATACCCATATAGATTGTATCCTATTTGTTTAGCCTTTTTTTTGCCTTTGACCCAACCCTCCCTCTTCTCGTTTGCCCATTTTATTATTTTTGTCCGGCCCCTAAAAGTTGTGGCCAAATTTTATATAGCCTATAGCCTTCCGGAATAATTGGGCTATCATAGGCAATAACAATTTTTAATATCCGACTGCTAGTTCCTGAGATAAGCCGACATTATGTTTTAGCCTTTTTAGCCTTTTGCCCGGCCCCAAAGGGTCGAAGCGTTATGTTATATAGCCTATAGCCTTCCGGAATAACTGGGCTATCGTATACAAAAAGAATTTTTCAGATCCGACCGGTAGTTCCTGAGATTAGCGCGTTCAAACAAACAAACAAACTCTTCCGCTTTATTATATTAGTATAGATTACAGATTTTTATTATTTACTTTTATTTTATTAAAACGAGAAAACACACTTGATACGATAAGACAATAGAACACCCAGACTTAGCACAGCCGAGAAAACAAACTTGTCCGAAATGGAAATCAAACCCACTACAATCGGCGTAGTGTAACCGTCGAGCCGACCATCTAATCCACTGCGCCATTCTTGCACTCACCGTAGTAGAAAGAGACAACCAAAAGCTAGAACGAGTTAGCTATACGTTACACAGCTATGTACGTGTCCCGCCCACTTCCCCTATGTTACGCTCCGCCCCTAGTAGCGCGTAAGAGTGAGATAGCTTTATTTGCCGATGCGTGTGAGAGAGACAAGTAATATGTGTACTTACTCAGTAACGCCCTCTGTTATCTTGGCGACTGATAAGGTATTAGTGATATGCAGTGGATAATATTTTTTGCTTATATTTTTTCATCTTATTTCTTTTCTTTAAATATTCGTCTTGGTAGTAAAGTAGGGAGTGATAGTGTGTTATTGTACCTTTAGTACGTGTGTTTGTCTCTCAACGCCTCATAAACGGCTGAGCCAATTTGGATGAAATACAATATTTCAGTGTACACCCGCGTTATTTAATAACTTCATTATTTATATAAGAATTTGGCCAACTGATAATACTTCATGCTGGATGTGTAGTAGGCCAAGTCTTCCTAGTGACTTACAATGTTATTGTGACGCAAATTGGGAGCGGTCCGTGTCCAGCTGTGGACTGCAAAACGTTGTAAATGATGATGTAGAGTACATATACCTATTACAGAAGCGTGACCGCCGTTTGGAGCAGATTGGAAAAGATCTACCTACTCCTGGTTTGGTGACAAGATCATAATTATAGTATGACCTGACTGTATTCCTTGGCTTTGGCTGCCTTGGATCTTGAAAGGTGCGTCAGTTTTGTTACTATTGAAATGTGAATGTTTGCGAAAATGGATGGAAGTTAGTTGCTTTCTCATGCGAAAACTACAGAACAGATCTCGATGAAACTTGGCAGCAATAAAGTTCATACCTATATAATTTTTTGTTAAAATGACACCAGCAATTTTGTTTCCAAAAACTTACCTACTTGCTTTCTCCGGCGTTACAACCCTTTGTGGGTCTTGACCTCTTCAACAATTACTTGCTTTCTCCGGCGTTACAACCCTTTGTGGGTCTTGACCTCTTCAACAATCGTTTTCCATTTTTAGACGGTCTTTGGCTCTCCTTCTCCAGTTCTTATGCCTTTTCATGACCTTGTGAAAATTAATAAATAATGAAATGTATAAAAAAAATTTGGTGAAATGTTCTAAAGACTAAATATAAAATTGAATTTAAAGCGATTAACTGATCCGGCGAACTTCGATCGTACCGCCTAACAAAACTTTATGGTATGGTAGTAAAGTTCAAATTGACTTAAGTATTAGGTCCGTGTGGTGACGGATTAAGAATACAGAATGTCACCACCCTATATCATCCCATGGGTGTCGTAAGAGCTGACAGATGGAGCATGTTATGCAGAGAACAGCACTGTAAGAGCAGGAAAACTTGATACACACCCTATACCAACACGTTTGGCCAGCGTGATATAGTAGGCCAATTCTTCCTTTTAAAGGAGAGGCTTAGTCCAGCAGTGGACTGTTAAAGGCTGATGATGATGATACTTAAATACTTTATAAGTTTCTACCTGTTTTTTAAGATCGAGTAACAAATTAGCCCCCCTTTATTTACTTTTTTGAAATTTAATTATTTATTTTGAAAGGTAATATACAACTACATATTCTGTAAAAAATTAAAGCGTCTTACCTGTAACAGTTAGTAATTTTGAGCAAAAAATACGAAAAAAAACACGTGTTTTGTATGTGACCGCCCTTAATTTTTTATTTTTTTTTATTTTTAGTATTTGTTGTTATAGCGGCAACCGAAATACATAATTTGTGAAAATTTCAGCTTTCTAGCTATCATGGTTTATGAGATACAGCCTGGTGACAGACAGACAGACAGACGGACAGACAGACAGACAGACAGACAGCCAGACAGACAGACAGACAGCGGAGGCTTAGTAATAGGGTTCCGTTTTTTACCTTTTAGGTACGGAACCCTAAAAAAGAATAATCAAAATCGTTTCAGCTACTCTCAAGATTTGAGCTTAGCAACACATTCAGCAAATCATTTTTATATTATAGACTAAGAGGCACTTCCCGGCGTCATACGGGTGATCCCTAAAGGTTTCTAGAAATAAATATAGCCTATGTCACAAAGGGATAATGTCGCATTATAATGGTGCAAGAATTTTTAAAATCGGTCTAGTGCTTTTTTAGTTTATTCGTTACAAACACACAAAAATACAAATCTTTCCTCTTTATTATATTACCTAGTATAGATGACATATTAATAAATTAACTGCAAATATTTTTTACTAGGTACACTTTTCATGTAATTTTTCTGTATTGAAATAATATTTACATTTATTACAATTTGTAAACAATTTAATTGACTATTTTATCTCCAATAGTGTAGATAGGTCTATTATAATATGATTGATAAACGCTTATTTACTAGAACATGCGTAAGCGTCGAAATGTTATGAGTAGGTGTGGCTTCTTCTATAAATATAGCAGAGGGGTAGGTAGCTCTGATAAGTATAGTTGTCCCATTCACACGCGTCGAGAACAGCAACGCTCTCGCTCGCACGCTGTAACAGGAGGTGCTTTCTCGCTCACTACTACCGATAAGTGCAGCTCTCTCGCTCTAACTGGGGGCTGAGGGCGGGCCGTATCAGAGAGGAAGTGGTAGTTATGCGCGAGGAGCGCAATGGTTTAAACTGCCGCCTTTGCGTTTATTACTGCACCAACAGTCGTAGATTCGATTCCTATTTGAGACAAAAATTGATATTGCTATTTTCTCGAGGTGGTGTAAAGATGATTAAATTAGTCTTATTAATTTTTCAGCGGTGGTGCTGGATCTAACAAGTTTTCCTGCTTGCTGACATCGTGGTGTGTCAGTGTTCGTGTTGGCGGTGCGCTGTCAGTTACACTGATGTCGTCTACAGCTGATATATGGATCGTTTACGTAAGTTATTTTTATTTCATACGAAAATTAGCAGACAGGTCGCCTGATGATAAGCTACCAGTTTCCATGCACATCCGCAACACCAGATGAGTCACAAGTGCTTTGTCTACCTGGAGGGGAAAAGAAACAGAATGAGGAAGAAGGAAAATAAAAAACAGGGATGTTGTAAATTTAAATTGACCCTATAAAGGGTAGTACGTAGTGGTTGTACATTTACATTATCAGCTTTCACTGTTCCACTGCTGGGCACGGGCCTCTTCTCACTATGAAAAGGGTAAGGCCATAGTCCACCACGCTGACCAAGTGCGGGTTGGCAGATTTCACATGTCTTTCTAGAACGTTATGGAGAACTCTCAGACATGCAGGCTTCTTCACGATATTTTCCTTCACACTTAAGCAAAGGATAATAATTAACAATTGATATTTTTTTCAATTCAATCCCGAAACCCTCATAGCAGTCTGTAGATCTTTCCATTAATCCGTTTTAATAAAGTTTTATTTGTATGATAATAATGAATAATTATTATTAGTACTGCAACACATATGCGTAAGCGTCGCTATGTTTCGAAGAGGCGCGGCCTGTTCTACAACAACTTTGTTATGTATAGCTGTCTCGGTCTCACCCACCGAAATAACTAAGCGTCTCGCTCACATGCGCTGATAAGTGCATCTTTCTCATTCACACGCGCGGTGAGGACGGAGTCGTATCAGAGAGGAAGTGGGCGGGGCATAAGCGCAGCTATCTCGTTCCAACTTGTGTTTTCCCTTTCTATTACTATTATAGTGAGTGCGCGTGGCGCAGTGGTTTAAACGATCGCCTTGATGTTTATTACTGTATCAGGGGTAATGAGTTTGATCCTATTTGATTAATTCATTTTTTATTATGCGTGGTTGGCGCTTTTTTATGCGTGTTTATTACATTTTTGTAAAGTGCCATGCGATACATTGATTTATTATAGTGCAAGAGATGTTTATAAAGACAAATAGCATATACTTACGCCTTTTTCCCGTCGGGGTAGGCAGAGGCAACGGAACGCCACTTGCTTCTATCCTTACAGACCTCACACGCTTCCTTTACACTCATTACTTTTTTCATACGTGCTCGCCGGTTTCGGGTACTTCGAACCTTGCCGTTTTTAGGACGTCCCCAATTTGGTCGAGCAATGTCCTACGAAGTCTGTCGCGACCGACTTGCTCACACACATTTGTCTTATAGATCCGATTCGTCATTCTTTCTTCACTCATTCGCTCCACGTGTCCAAACCACTAAAGCATTCTTTTCTCAATCCTAGTCACGACATCTTCTTTCAGTCCACTGTTCTCTCGTATAGTTACATTCGGAATTCTATCAATCACTCTCACCCCACAGATACTACGCAGTGATCGCATCTCAACTGCGTTAATTCTACTTTCATGCTTTTTCTAAGATAAATAAATCAGTGTTATTCTATTTTCAGCGGTGTTGCGGTTGATTGAAGAAGTATCTGCTTGCTATCGTCGCTGTTCGTCAGTGTTCGTTATGGCAGTAGGTGTGTGGCGCCCGTGTGTCTGATGTTGTCTACGGCTGATGTATGGATCGTTTACGTAAGTTTGTTTTTTTATTTCATAGAAAAATTGCAGGCGGATCTCGTGATGGTAAGCGTTTACCGTCGCCCATGGACACAAGCTATACAAGTGTGTTGTCTACCTGGATGGGACAAGGAAAAGGCGTTGGAATTGGATGAGGAAGAAGTAAAAATAAAAAAATTGGTTGCCTGTAAAGTCGGTATACGGGCGAAAGTTTTACGTGACAACGACTTTGAGTGGTAAAATAATTTTAATGTGAATATTCATTCGTATAGTAGGAAGAAGGATGAAAGACGCGTGCCTTTCACTTTTTATGTCTGTCTCTCTCGCTCTTAGGCGGGACGCGTGCCTCTCACTCGCTCTCATTGTGAGCGCATAACGTGAGCGGAGCGTAACGCAGTTTCTTGAAGTGTCACCCGGCAAACCAATTTATAAGACGTTGTCACGTCAAAAGGGTTGTTGTGAATTTAAATTGTCCTTGGACAGTAGTGGTCGTACATTAAGGCCCACTTGCGTAACGTTTGATTTAAGTCACTCCTTAATTCAAATTTTTTGAACAGAATTAACAGCATAAAATAATTTAACTTAAAAGTACTTAGCGTCCTCTTGCACAACGACAACAACGCTTAGATTTAGTTAAACATTTTATGAGGTCGGTAAAGTAGTTTCTACGTTTTGTTTCATGGCATGAAGCCTTTTTGTTACGATTTTAACGATGTTATGCGTACGGTTTCGCATAAAACCTTACACTATATATACTTTGAGCATAAAACAAAACGCATTGTCGTCGCCTAGCAACGAAATGACAATTGACAAATAATAACTAGAAACTTTTAAGCATTAACCGTAGAACCCTACATGGGGTGCAGGTGCACCCCACACCGATTTGTTTTCTAAATATCTCAATTTCTTTAATATCCACGAATTCGCGCGTCGGAGTATTTTAGTTTGGTGTCAACCGCTCGCGTTACGTCAATACCGTGACGAGGGACCACGTTGTGTGGTCGCCTGTATAAGTGCTGTGGGGTACGCCAGTACCCCAGTGTAGTAAAATCGAAAGATTATTTATTTATTACGATTGATGCATTTATATGTAATAAGTTATCAAATTTGAATATTTATTAAAACAATAATCTTATATGAATTAAATACAGATATTTTTAGATATTATGAAGGTAAAATTCAATGAAGTTTATTTATTTTGTTTCGGGTGGCTGTCAGAGGTTTGAATTACGAAGAAATAAGCTCTATTCTAGACCACAAATCTGGCGAGGAAGAAATAGAAGTTGGGACCAGTTGTAATTCCTGGGTTCCTTACAACTGTTCAAGATCAAATAATAAGCCAAATATAAAGTTTCAGCAGACAGTTTTGAAATTAGGTTTGGAACTGATACATGAACATTTGGAGGACCGTCACCGGATGCCAACTTACTACGGAATTCAATATTAGAATTATAGATAGATCTGTAGATTTTAGATTCGTTTTTGACAGTTTTTGACATAAGCTCCGTACAAAATATGTCAAACACGAATCTAAAATCTACAGATCTATCTATTGTTCGGATATTGAAAATGGCCGTTAGTCCATTGCAGTGATCCTCAAAAAAGGACCAAATCCTACAAGCGCTGTTGCTCAAACTACATTTAACTTTGTGTAATAAGGCTGATTTGTGATCTCAAGTTACCGATTCTGTTTAGTAAAACGTATTTTCATGAATTGTTTATTTTTATTTTAAGGATTACAGTCATTTTAGTATGGGGTTTTCCAGCACCCCAGTGTAGGAATAACATGTGCGCCAAATAGTGTAGAATTCTAGGGTTAACAATAACACAAGTAGGTACATTGTTATCAGTTATATCATCATCATCATCAAGTCAGCCTAGGGACGTCCACTGCTGGACATAGGCCTCCCCCTGCTGCGTCGTCCGGTCCAGTTATATAATTATTGATAATTTTCGTCGCTAATGACAAGATGCCAACATCAGTGTGACAGTTCTTAAATAAAATTAGCCACTAAACAGCCGATTTTCGGTGATTAATTTTGACAGTTCTTAAATCATATTACTCGACAAATTTTTCGTTGTGCAAGACGCTAGTGGTGTTTAATATTTTTTTTCTCGTTAAATACATCTTAATTCAATTTAAGAATCGTTGTGCAAGTGGGCCTAAGTTCATATCAGCTGGTACAGATCTCAATTAATTTTTAATCCTGTTTTGAATAAGTATATCATCATCATCAACTTTTTAAACAATAAACTTACTGTCCCACTCCTGGGCGCGGGCCTTTTCTCAGTATGAGAAAGGTAAGGCCATAGTCCACTACGCTGGTCAAGTGGGAGTTGGCAGACTTAACATGTCTTTTAAGAACATTATGTAGAATTTTGAGACATGCGGCAGTTTGTTGCTGTACTTAAAAGTGAAATTTGGGACGAATGATATATATTAACAATTATAATTAATACTGAAGCACATATGCGTAAGCGTCGCAATTTTATGAGTGGGCGCGGCCTGTTCGATAAAAACGGTAGAGATTCTGTTAAGTATCTCTGTCTCAGTCACACCCACCGAAATGCCCAAACGTCTCGCTCACTTGCGCTGATAAGAGCAGCTTTCTCGCTCCCACTTACCTACTAATTATTACAGCTCTCTCCTTCGCTTGGCGAAGGCGGGGTCGTATTGGAGACGCATTGGGTGGGGCTTGTAAAATGTAGCTGTCTCGATCCAACATGCGGTTCTCTCTTTCTAATATAGCGCGTTCATGAGTAGCGCAGTGATTAGGCGACCGTCTTGATGTTTAGAACTCACCGTGGCTCGTGGGTTTGATTCTCATTTGGGACAAATTTATATAACTTATATTTTTGATTTTGGGTGGTGTATATATTATAATGTGGTGGATCTATAAATGGTATATTTTGTATATTTCAGGCTTGCAGAAGGCGATGGAACACTGTTTGTCTGCTGTCAACAGCTGTCTTGTTTGCTGACATCGTGTTGTGTTGTGGCGATATAACTTCGATCCTGTGTATGTCACGACGCCGGCGCGGCAGTATGTCATCCGCTGGTCTAAATGTAAAACAATTTTGTAATAATATGTAGTTCTGTATAATTATTTGAATAGTTTAGATGAATTTGTTTAGTCTAGTCTAGTTAGAATTGTTGTTAGTGAGTAGTTTATTTTAGTAGGTTGATTTGATCGGCTATTTAGTTTTATAAAGTTGATTATGTATTAAAATTAGTTTTGTTGATCTAATGTAAATTTGTCAGTTTATGCATTTGCAAATTTAACAACTTATCATATTGTGTCCGGTTATTATTTCGCGATGTTGACATATTTTATGATCATAAACACATTAGCCTATATGTTAATAATATGTATCTTATTATATCTATATTTTATTCGTATGAATGTATTTGTGTACTTTATAAAATGTAGTTAGGGTTGATTATGAAAAGTTGTATAAAATAAATAAATAGTTTTATTGTAATCTGTATTTTATTTCATTATTCTCTAGTTACTTAGTAAACATGTAAATAGTTTTATTGACGTGACAACGTCTTATAAATTGGTTTGCCGGGTGACACTTCAAGAAACTGCGTTACGCTCCGCTCACGTTATGCGCTCACAATGAGAGCGAGTGAGAGGCACGCGTCCCGCCTAAGAGCGAGAGAGACAGACATAAAAAGTGAAAGGCACGCGTCTTTCATCCTTCTTCCTACTATACGAATGAATATTCACATTAAAATTATTTTACCACTCAAAGTCGTTGTCACGTAAAACTTTCGCCCGTATACCGACTTTACAGGCAACCAATTTTTATTATTGAATATCAAATTAAGTGTGGAAGGATGAGTGTTCTAGGATAGTGCTGTGTGATATATAAGGTATCTTAGGAGAACTATAAAATAATAATATGTTATTGAGTTAGATTTAATGAGGCTTAAAAAGAAAGGTAGGTTAAAATGTAGTAAAGGTAATGTTGCTAGGATTGTTTGTAGTAAGACCGGCGGGAAGCTCGATATAGGAAGATAGTTCTTCTGCTCCATTTATGAGGAATGCCAATTATTGCTTAAGAAGTCTTTGAGCGAAAGAGTAAAAAATATTAATGCATAAATCCATCTTTATAAAAATTTCCGTTAACGGTAGTAAGATGGTTTGATGAACTGATTGATATTTATGGTAGTTGAGGCTACGGTAACACTCGCGATATTTAGGCCTATTGATTCGCACCCGTAGTTCATATTCATTCATTCATCATCAGCCTTTAACAGTCCACTGCTGGACTAGGCCTCTCCTTTGAAAAGAGGAATTGGCCTACTATACTACGCTGGCCAAACGGGTTGGTATAGGGTTTGTATCAAGTTTTCCTTCTCTTACAGTGCTGATCTCTGCATATTATGCTCCCTCTGTCGGCTCTTACGACAACCACGGGATGATATGGGGTGGTGACATTTCGTATTCTTAATCCGTCACCACACGGACGTAGTTCATAACGTGATATTATATACTTTCCTCGATAAATGTATTACATTCATTGATTGCCTCTGTGGTCCAGCGGATAGCGTATGCGACTGCTGATCTGAGGTCTCGGGTTCGGCTCCCGGGTCGGGTAAAGTGTTACTGGATTTTTCCAAATTTTCAGTAGCAGCCCGGAGTCTGGTGATGTGCCCGGTAACGGCAATAGGTTCGCTCCCTATTACGTGGGACCTAAAAATTCATGGCGAAATGGCGGTGTAATATTATACCTCTGCCTACCCCTTTGGGGATACAGGCGTGAGTCTATAAGAAAAGAAAAACAATCGTTTTGCAGACTAGCTGTTTCCTGTGGTTTCACCCGCTTCCTGAAGGAACTATTTCGTCCATTCGGCAAATTTATAGTTTAAGTTACTCCTTGGTACATGTAAAGTTCCGTTAAAATCGGTTTAGCCGTTTCAGAGATAAGCGAGAACAAACAAACAGATAGACGGACAAAAATTGGAAAAAATGTTATTTACACTAATATTATAAAGAGGAATTTTTTTTATTTTTGTTTGTTTGTAATGGATAAATTCAAAAACTGCTGGACCGATTTTGAAAATTTTTTCATCATTAGAAAGCTACATTATCTGCGAGTAACATAGGTTATATTTTATTTTAGAAAAAGAAGGGGTCCTGGAAATGTGTATGGATGTATACACGGTCCATAATTATACCGAAACTAGCCGTTTCACGCGGTTTCACCCGCGTCTTGAGCGCGTTACTTCGCGTACCCGAAAAGCCAAAATATTTTACGGATCTTTATTTTTTCTAAAATAATGTAAAGTCTATGTTACTCGCAGATAATGTGGCTTTCTATTAGTGAAAGAATTTTAAAAATCAGTCAAGTAGTTTTTGCGTTCATTTATTACAAACAAACAAACAAATAAACAAAAATACAAATTTTTCCTTTTTGTAATATTAGTGTAGATGTATAAAAATAAATATGTAAGTTAAATTTTGTTGTTTTATGATGAAATAATCAAGTAATGAAGAAATGTAGGTTTTTTCTGAATTGATATTTATTTTTTATTGATAAGGAAAAGAAAATCTAGTTATAAGAAAAATACAACTATATAGCTGACCCGGCGAACGAAGTTCGCCGGGTCAGCTATATAGTTGTATTTTATATTGTTTTATTGTTTCTTTTATATAAATGTTTTTTTGATATTTAATTTTAAAGGAATGTTTAATTTTTAAGGAATATTAATTAACTTTTGCAGAAAATTATACCAAATTGGTGTAGTTGTTTGAAAGATATGTGTGTATAAACTTTTGGTGATTTATTTTTAATTATATACATTATTGTGTTGTTGTGATAAAATAATCTAAATATTATTTATATTTTGGGTATAAATTGTGTATTTATAATAGTAAGTTATTAATGTAATGTTATTGTGTAAAAGTAATATTTTAATGTTATTTTTGGTTTATTAGTATTAAGTATTTGTAATTGTTGATAATAGTTTATTTTGTTAAAGGTGTAATTAGAGGAGGTTTTGAAAATTTGTGACGAAGTTTAGTGGACATAAGTTGAATTTTGTTTATCTGTTATTTTGTTTACAATGGAGTTTATTGGTTATTAATTTGTAATTTTTATTATAATTTAGGTAAATATTAGATGTTATTAAGTTGATTTGTGATAGATTAAATAGTGTTGGTATTAATTTAAAAGTTAATTAAATTACTGAGGGGTTGCACGCGAAGATGTAGCGCGCGACGCAGCTGCATCGCGCGCGTTGGACCGGTCGTGTAGTGTAGTGTTGTGTCGTCCTGTGGTGTGTTGGTGTGTATATGTGTATGTACCGACACCAGACGCACAAGCAGATGCAGCCCATACTAACTAGCTACAGAATAGCAACAGTACAAGCTTATACAAGCGAACACCGCCCATAGTAACTAGCAAATATGCCTTAGTAGCTTAAAGCGACGCCCAAGCAGATGCAGACTTACAAGCAAATATCAACTACAAGCCACCGCTCCAGTACAAACTTGCTACTGATTCCACCGCCTCCTAGTAATTTAAAGGCAGACGCCCAAGCTCTTACTACAAACAGTAATATATAGACACTCCCTATGCAAACCAACATCTCCCTTAGTAACTAGCAATTATGTATGAAAATAGCATTATTTCTAGTACAAACCAACACCTCTCTTAGTAACTTATACACAGCGACGCCCAAGCAGATGCAGTAAAGCAAAGACCTATATATGAGAAACTAACAGACTTTCTCTCTATAATACAGTAATTCAAAGCAATTCCAAGACACTTCCATACCCTCTAGTAACTTATACAAGGCGACGACGCACAAGCAGATGCAATATTCTCTCAGTACAAACAGTACTAAAAGACACTTCTAATACGAACCAATATCTCCCTCAATAAAAAGCGATTATGTGTCAAAATAGCAAGCATTCTCTCAAAAATTTGCCATTTGTACTACAAACCTACGACTGATTCCAACACTCCCAAGTAACTAAGCTTGTACTGGCGGCGGCGCCCAAGCAGATGCACACCTGCGAACAGAATATGTTTCAAAACTAACACTATATAAGAATTGTGAGCCCATTACAATACTCCTAGGTCCATTCAGTCATTAGCGACTTTCTTGCACAATTATAACAAAGGGACAAAGGCGACATTGCGTCGACCGGCTCCTACACCTGAACATTTTTCATACATAATAGAAACTCTTTTGATTGTTTTATACTTTTTCAAGTAGGAACATCCGACCGACTACATTATCTAAACTCTTTGGAGCTATACCGACCAAACTTTTTAGACACAATAAAACCTACTTTTTCTGTCTTATTGAAGTATCATACTTCTTGTTGGAAGCATTTTTAACCTGTATGAATTATGTATTTTTTGTCTCTTTTTAGCAAATTAGATGTGTAAAATTATTAAAAATCCAAGTTTTATGAAAACAGTAAGGGTTACTTTTGCTTATATTGACGATATATCATCATTTTATTTGAATATTTATAAACTTTTTTTTTACTTTTCCTTATATATGTGAGTATTTGACGCCAAGTCATATCAGTATATTGTTCCCGCGCGGCGCCCATGCAGCTCTGTAACAATGAAACAAATATGTGTGAAATCAGTATATGGCACGTTTTTCGATCTCAATAAAAATTACTTGGTCTGTTTTATTGAATACCCGTGATTTTTTCTTGTTACTATGGCACTTGTATAATCATTGATTTCTTACTGTATGTAACAAACTGGCGCTGGATTCAATCAGTATATGAGTCCCGACCGGCGCCCGAACGTACCTGAAATAATGACATAAATATTAGTAAAGTTTGCAGTATGCACGTTTTCTGAACATAATAAAAATTACTAGGAGTGTTTTATTTGGCTTTTATATGATTTAGCTGACATAATAAGATTTCTAAAATGACTGTTGTTTTTTCTTTTATAGATGAATTACTCGGGGATGACATATGGATGTTTGGGGAATGTTTTTGCTGAAATCAGTAAATTACACCTATGTATCACCAGCCAGCGGCATGTCGGCGTGTAGGGATCACGAATAAAATTTGACAGGTACTTTATATTGAAATTTTTTTTTTACTCTTTTTTTATTTTTTTTTTTTATTTTGTCGAGCGAATATCTCTTGGTAGGTGCAAAAATTTCGTGATTTTTCATCGTGGCGTCGATCTAATTATTTTTATTTTCTTTATTTAATTTCTGTGCCATACCTATTTATTTTGTTCGCGCGAATTTGTCTTGGTAGGCGCAAAAAATATCGAACTCTATTTTTCTTTTTTAAAATCTTTTTTTTTTTTTGTAACAAAATCTCAGTTGCCGTTGGTGGTAATATATTTAGGTGCAAAAAATATTGTGACTTTGGAATTGTGTCGCTGTGTTTAAGAACGTATGTACCTATATTGTATGTGTAACTGACTTTTTATATTGTGTGTGTCGTAAATAAGTACCTATAATAAGTATCATGTATTAGGTGAAATACAGTTACATATGGCTCAGAAATAGTACTAAAGTTTGTGTTAAGAGTTGTACAATGTGTTGATATTATTTGGTAAAGATGACTTATAATCATATTTATTACAAGCTTGTACGTATTAACGGGTCAAGATGCAGGTATGATGTGTGTAAATTTTTCGTCTATATTGACGATGTGATGTGTTTATTCTCAAGTGGTTGATTTTCTTTCATAGTGGATTTTTCCAAGTCCCAGGGTAGTATAAAGTTGTAACAGCGGCTAACGAGCGTAGTTCGTGTATTAATTTCAGCGCGTAAGACAGTAGTTGTTCGTGTATTAATTTCTGTCAAACGAAACTTGGACAGTTTTAACA